>CAMGYJ010000007.1:7905561-8505561 GCA_946122785.1 Linum tenue | reverse complement strand
GACCCACCATGACTTAAAGAATGGTTACTTGTAGTTGTGCGAAAAACTATTATTTTGTTTATATAGCTGAGTGGTAACGTATGACCGGAAAATTACCAGGCAAGTAATCCTTCTCCTATGCGGACTTGGACTCATTATTTGATATCAATGTGCACCAATTCCTACCCCTAAAGGAGTCAACATGGCTTCTTCTGCTCAAACCACCGGGCCGGCGCTACAGGCTTTATTTTCCTTTCGTCTGCCAAGTGTCAACCCACTGAGAGGACGATGGATTAAATTGCACCAGAGGGCCTCTTCAGTATTAGACGACTAATAACAAGTTACATTACAAGGCATTGTCTTGCTACTACAATTCCACATATCTTGGGTCAAAAAGCAACATCATCAGCAACGAGATGCTAGAAACAAAAGCAAAAACAAATTCAATCTTTTTCCTCCTAACTAGCTCGTAGTCAAAGAGATGAACCACCCCCAGTGCCTTCTACGGTACCCTAGGTGAAATCCGGGGTACCACATACCTTGAGTATGAAAACTCTATCTAGACCTCGAATTAGCAGGATTTTTGGGTATGATACTATACCCTAACCCTTAATTAGTGAATCCTAGATCATAATTATATAAATCATAAACTATAAATCCTAAGATGGTGCATTGATTTTTTTGCCTATATTTGGACGAATCATAACCGTCGATTATTTTTTCTAATTAAATTGATCTTGGTGTATAAGATTTAGAGAATTAAGACCTAGATTTTGATCTTTAAGGGTTAGAGTATAGTATCATGTCCGAAAGATCAGTCAATTCAAGGTCTGGATAGCGTTTTCATACTCAAGGCATGCGGTACCCCGGATTTCACCCTGGGTACCGTAGAACTCGTCATATATATATATATATATATATATATGGTGGCTTCTATCGTACCCCGGGTAAATTCCGGGGTATGGCGTACCTTGGGTGATCTTGACCGTACGTGTGATCTCGACGGCTGAGATTAAATTTGATTAAATGATTTATTTTTTCGGAATTTATGTTAAATAAAATTACAGATCAACTCATAGAATTAGTTTTTCTTTCATTTTAGTCCATTGTAAACCAAATCGGGTTGGTTCTGTTTAGTTATTGAATTGACCCAAAACCCAACCACCCTAAGAGAAAGGACACCTACCCTTGCCCCACCCGCAGCCCTACCCCTCTCCTCCAAATCCCGACCTTGGACCTTCTCTCTTCTCCATTTTTCTGTTCGAATTGGGAATAACCCTGTTCTTCCTCCCTACTCCTGTAAATCATCCCAGCCGTCTCAGAAAATGGCAGCGATAATTGAACCACTCTGTTTCCTCCTCTTATTCTTCTTCGTTTTCCCGTTCTCGACTGTTATATTTCACACCTGTCCTATGATTCCTCCCAATCGATTGTTTGAACCCTAAACTGGCCGAATATCGCAGGTAATCTCGGCGTCAAGCTGTGCAAGCATAAGCACCCCCATCCCTTTGAATGAAAACTAATTGTTGCTTGTATGAGTAATTCACTTGTGTAAACAGCTGGGCAGGCGGAGATGATTGCACTGGAGAAGGCAATGAAAGAGGCCATGGTTCCTTCAGGATATGCTAGGGAGGTAAGAAAGGGATTTTGAATTGAAATTGCCGAAATTGATTTTCGAACTACAATGCTGTGATTTTGGATGGATCTCTGATATGGATGAGGTGTATTGTAGACTGATTTGGGAAGAGAGGTCTCAGTTGTTTGAAGCTGGAGGCTACAGCTGTGGAGTCTGTATTTCAAAAATTCTATTCCTACATTTTTTTACACTGAAACCGTGGGGTTCGAACTAAACAGAGACCCCGACAGGCCCAGTCCTGCTTCTATCTTCGTGGTTAACTTTGACAAGGTAAGGGTTTTGACGAATTGTGGTGACGGTTTTATGCATTGATGATAAACCGAGTTAATGTGTATCGGAATTAGGTGCTTAAGATGTCCCTTTCCAGGATCATGTGTGTTTTTGGTCCATTCTTTCAGTAGTCTTTGACATGATCTGTTGAGGAGCTTGTTTGGTGGTTTTCTTTTTCCAGGTCAGAATGGATCCGAGGAACAAGGAAGTCGATCTTGATAGTTTCATGTTTAGCACAGTTGATAAGTTGTCTGAAGAAGATATGAAGAAACAAGAGGGTGATTACATTTATAGGGGGAGCAACTCAAGTTTGGTTGAGCTCAGACAAATATTATTTGAATGGACGATATGTGACCTCTTTCATTTTAGCCACATTCTTCACTAGTGATGCTTTTAATCATGTTTCGAGTTCTTCCATCTTTATTGAAAAATGGTTTAAGGGTCCACTTGATTGGGCTGGTTGTTGGACGATCCTCGAGCAAATTTCGATGGGTTACTTCGTGAAGACGTGATTGGAATAAGTTTCCCGAGGCAAGTAATCTGGCCAGTTTATCTCTATTAGTTTTTATGCGAATCTCAGAGGTGGCTGTTTCTGTTGCTGCTATTTTGGCTATCTGTCTGCAATGTGAGATTACTGTAGCGGTTCCATTTCTGTTTGGCAAACTAGCCTCTGGCTGTGTACTTGTGTTTATTCGGCTGAATAATAAACGTGTCCTTAAATCGTTACCATAAAGAGGGCATTTGTTGGAAAGGAAGAAACAAAACTAAATGCTAAAATGTTTTAGCAGAACACACTATGCGACTAGATATCCTTAAATCTTTACCATAAAGAGGGCATTCGTTGGAAAGGAAGAAACAAAACTAAATGCTAAAATGTTTTAGCAGAACACACTATGCGACTAGATATCCTTGAGCCCTGAATTCGCCTCTTCTGGCAAGCTGCTTTCCTGAATTAGCCTCTTCTGGGAACCTGCTTTCCTCTCTTGGGAAGCTATTTTGTACTCAAGTGTCTGAGCTTCAAACCTAGGCGCATTCTGATTTGCTTTCTTGAGCACCTTGTGTCTTATGTAATTGGTAGGCTCTTTGACTAGGTACAATGCCACCTGCATTCTTCTCAAATGATTGCATGGCTGTAAGGACAGAAAATATAACGTATTAATACAATAGTTGACATAGTTTTTTTAATGTGCTCGTAGAAATAAATGGGCCTAGGTAGTAGGTGATTTCTTACCCAAATATAATAGTCATCATCCCAAGTTGATCCCATCATCCACACACAAACCCAGATCCCACTATCATTCCTGTTTAGAAAGATGCATTACGTAAGACACAAATATTTTATTTGTCTAGTGAAATTATGACCAAATATACATTCTTACTTGTGTCGTTGTGTAGGAACTTCAGGAGTGGTCAAAGAAAACTCCTTAATCTGTGGTGGTGCACATGTTGATTGAACTTCCTTGTGTAAGGCATCGAACAAGTCGTTCAGAAATTCAATCTACAACGTTCAAAAAGTAACCTATGAATTACAAAATTTTGTTGGAAAATATAATGCCACATAATTGAATTACAAACACGTGTATTGAAGTATGTATTCAATGGCACAAATTTTAACTATACCATTGTGTTAACTGCATTCCTACGGATTGTCTGGCGCTCTTTTGATGGGCATGAATCCAGAATGTGTACTTGTTTCTGGTCCATCAAAATTATAGCTAAATACCAGTGGATGCCTTCATCATTCATCATATCTTTCATGGGAAGACAAACCTTCACAGGTACGAGAAAACAATCCAATTAACTAATTAGTTTTCCGACATAATTCATTCAAGAAATTAAGCAGAAGGGCAGGCATAATTCACGCGCACATATGTTGTGAAAACCGCTACTAAATAAGCAGAAATGAGAAGGAAGAATTGTGGAGAAGTCATAACCTTTCTACAGTTACGAGCTTTTGATAGGAATTTTGTATCATATAACTCTAATGCCTTTGCAGATGTCATGCCATAATTAACGACCATATCCTGGTAGGAAAATGAAGTTAAATCATTGAACACTAATCTTACTTAATAAACAACCAACCCTGTGTAAACTGAATTAGAATTACAAAGCAAAAGCAACACTTACCTGCAATTCCGTAGGCAGAAAGCACACTCTTCTTCCACGACCAGTATCGCTTTTAACTTCGTCCAAGGTCAAGTGGCATGCTAACGCTGTAATTACCTAAAACACAATAGAAATAAAATCCAATGATTAAAAATCGTTAAGCACGTTCAGGTCAACTAGGGGCTTTTCGCAGAAGTACTTACATCAGCATCAACGCTTGACTCGGGGCATAAGCTCCATAATGTCTGCCTGGTGTATGATTTCATCATTGTTTTGACCAAAGCTTCATCAGGAGGAAGGTCTTCTGCAAATATATAGTGAGCAAAACTCACTTCTTCGTCACTGTAGTTGACGGCTGTAGGGAGCTCAAACCTTGTGGTACCCTTCAATCATGGAGAACGAACAAATAGAGGAAATAAGAAGAGGTTTTCACTAGGATTACAAGTGGCGGAGAAAGGAACGAAGGAAAACAACGAAAATAGTGGGCGAAAAGGAAGCATATGTACATCACTAGGATTACATACCTTCATTGACAATTTTTGTGGAGGCGTGAGGGGTTTGTTTTGCACACCTAGCTCATAATGTTCCAGCCCTGGTTCAGCATCAAGAACAATCACCTTCGAGTCGGGTGTAGGTGGGGGGATGACGTCTTGCATTCTTGTTTTCTTTGCAGGAGATACATAGTTCTCCAATTCCTACAATAATGAACAATCAAGTCAGAATAAGTTTTGTATAAATAACCTACTGTTAAAGCTCCTGGACGAACCATAGACTTGGCTAGAGGACGCGTTAGGCGTACAGTAGACTGGCCGCTCGTCATCTTGTTCTTCTCCCTAATATAATTGTACAAAAAAGCAACGAGAGAGTGGAATATAAGAACAAATACAACGAAATAGCTGACTAAACAGTTAAAGAAAACACATTAGCGGATTGCATAACTTACACTTCCTTCCCCATAATGTTACAGACACAATGTTTACCAAAGGGCCTCTGCGCTACTTTTAGTTGAATGAGTTTTGGGCAAGATGTTTGGCCATATTAATAGATGCGCCAGAGGGGTGTTTAACCTCGTCTATTAGGAAAACCCGTGAGATATCAATTAGAGTTTTTTTATGTGTGGGAACTTCTATATTTATCCACCTCATTAAATGAACTTAATAAGGAATTAACTAGTTACGTGTGAACTTCTATATTTATCCACCTCATTAAACCGATTAGGGGCTTCATTTTAGGGTTTTAAGGTTCGAAACGACATGACCACGAAAGCAGATGGAAGAAGGGAAGAAGACGATGCCAATTTAACCTCCTTGGTTGGTTGTGGCTCCGCCAGTTTATGAATTCACGTTTGGCTCATTTTCAACCAATAAATTAAGAGTGATCTAGGCTTCCCGCGGCAGGCTTGGTTATGCGAACCAAGGAGGTTATTTAGGCCCACAAGTTTTATTTAAATAGGCCAAACGAATTCAGTCCAGCCCATGGATGTTTTGACCCAAATTGATCTGTTAAAAAGAAGGAGGATTTAATTTCACAGCTTATATACAACATCCGTTAGGTTTTTCATAGTGAAGCGCCAGCGGAGAGGCTAGTTCCTTAGTACTACTTTGGCTAGTTAGGGTTAGTTGGCTTGGACAATCACAAGCGCGACGATCATGGAAGACGATGAAATCGTCGAAGTGGAAAACAATGAAGATATTAACAACAGTAACGGTTCAACTATTCACAACGTTCACCAAAGTTCAGAGGTAGAAGATGATGATCTTGCCGATCTCTTACTTCTACAGCAAGAAGATATCGAGAAGCTAAGATTCGCTAACACTGAAGAAGCCTATGATTTTTGGAGGAACTATGGGCTGGTCACCGGCTTTGACGTCAGGAAAGAAGATATTGGCCGAGATAAAGACAAGGTCATGATATGGCGTCGGTTTGTATGTTCTGGTCAAGGAACAAAGCGCGACCGAAAGGGTGAACGAAAGAGGGAACCAAAAGGAGAGACGAGATTTGACTGCAAAGCTAGGATTCGTGTACGACTAGACAAGTCAGATGGGAAGTGGTTTGTGGATACCTTTCATAACGTGCACTCTCACGTAACGGTTCCAAAAATATACCGACACTACATGAAAGGGAATCGACAGTTGAGTGATGCAGTTAAAGCAGCAATCAATTTCCGGAGAGCAGCAGGAATGAAAACATCACAGATTGTTTCACTAGCGGTTGCAGAGGCAGGAGGCTATAGCAAGATGGGGTTCACGAGGAAAGATGCGTATAATTACGTGGACAAAGATCGGAAGGAACAGATTAGTGATGGTGATGCTGCGACAGCACTAGCTTACCTACAGGCGAAACTAAGTGCGGATGAACAGTTCGTAATTGAGCTAAAAAAAGACGATGAAGACAGGCTTGTTAACTTGTTCTGGGCAGATAGTATTTCAGTGGCTGATTATGCATGCTTTGGAGAATTATTGGCTTTCGATGCGACTTACAAAAAGAACGTCTACAATATGCCTCTAGTCATTTTTTCAGGTACTAATTCTTTTATTTTCGGTTCATAGTAACTTATATTTTCATTCCTATAAAGTATAAAGAATTTATTCATTGAAACTTAATGCAATATCACTTCCATGCGTTATGGGTACAGTGTAATTCTTGTCTTATTAGTGAAGTAATTTTAATAACCTGTTTATTTTTTAGGTGTGAACCACCACTTCAACAGTTGCATATTTGGATGTTCATTTTTGGCAAATGAGAAAGAAGAAAACTATGTATGGGTTCTAGATGCCTTGAGGAGAAGGTTGGGCGGTGTAGATCCTAAAACTGTTGTTACAGATGGAGATAAAGCCATGCGCAATGCAATTCAGCAAGTATTCCCCGATGCGACACATCGTTTATGTGCTTGGCACATAGACAAAACTATTGCCAGAAAAGTGAGGGACAATCCTAACTTCTTGCCACAATGGAAACATTTCGTGTCAGCTGATTGGGAACCTTCAGTATTTGAAGAGAAGTGGAAAACAATGGTCGAGGAGTGCTCACAGCAGCATAACAATTGGGTTTCACATCTATTTGACCAAAGAACTGAATGGGGGTATACATACTTGCGCTCAAAGTTCTTTGCAGGCTTGTCAACAACGTCTAGATGTGAAGGAATCAACTCTCAGCTTACCAAGTATATCGAAAACAATCATAATCTACTTGAGTTTTTTATTCATTTTGATCGTTGGGCTAGGGATATGAGGGAGATGGAGCAACAAGCTGATTTTGAGTCCATCCATCGTGAACGGACAATAACGTCTAATATATTAGTCTCACTTCAGAAGAGTGCGTCTAAATTATTCACAAAAGAAGCCTTTTTCAAATTCAGAGATGAGGTTGAAAAGTCGGGAGCTTGTGTAAGGATGGATTCAGAGATATCGGAAAACCAACGCATTTACAGAGTGACAATGTCAGGTAAACAAAAGGTTTTTCAGGTCACATACACAATTGAGCCCTTCGCTATGGAGTGTAGTTGTAACTATTACCACTATATGGGAATACCATGCGCTCATATGGTTCATCTACTGAAAGAAGAGGGTATGCTGGAACTTCCAGAACGGTTGGTAAAGTTAAGGTGGTCAAAGAAGCCGAAGACACTTGATAGCTTACAACAACCACACAATATGGACGAGGCTAGACTATTCACATTCAGGTTTGTAGTTACTGTATAAAGCTGGAAATTGTGTGTTACTGTGTTTAAGAAAGCAGTTCAGATGTGTTTATTAAATACTAAGGTGGTACCAGAGGGCGTTGACCCGTTTTAGAACATAAGCTTTCACTTTTTCGTGACGTTTTAACAGGATAATATTGAATGTGGTTTTCAGATATGGGCTTCTTCAACAAAGCAGCTCCCAGTTATGGTTAAAAGGGGCAAAATCAAGCGAAAGCTTCAACCTTGCTCGTACAGGAATTGCATCCATATGTGAATCGCTAGACATGATGAACGAAGGTGATACTGAGATCCCAGATATCAATAGACCAAAGGCAAAAGAGAAACTTTTGGATCCACATCCTGTGAAATACAAAGGTTCGGGTGGACAAGAAAACAAAAGGAAGAAAGGGGAGCAACGAATGTGTAGCAGATGTGGCGTATTGGGTCATAAAAAAAGCACTTGTAAGAAGCCTCCTGATTATGTGAGGCCTACAATACCAGAACCTACTGATACTGAAACTAATGAAGAACCAAATAGTGAAAACAGTCGCCAACAACGGAGCTGACCAGCAAGCACCACACATTGGCAGAAAACCAAAACATTGCAGTAAATGTGGGAAGGATACTCATAATGCCAGAACTTGTCCAGAGTTATCAGAGGAGGATACTGAAGAGGATGTTGATACAACCGACATCCCTGATCCACCAACTGTAATATTAGAAGTTCATTGTGCATGTCTAGAATACTTTTGGGAAACAATTATTTTCGTTGGAACTAAACTTTATATATTCAATGTTGCAGAAGAAGCCATGTACTAGAAGGGAAGGCCTGAGGAGCAGCAAGAAGGCTAGTTGAAAAGATTGGCATGGATTCTAATAACCGGAGACACATTTCGAATCTGGCCATTTGTTTGATACTCTATGGACGAGTTAGGTTCTTTGATTGGAGGACGTTATGATGTTTGGTTGGGTATTTTCATACTTTCTGGTCCTGGTTGTTCATGTTTTAGGTTCATTAAACTTCTTTTCCAATCAACAATGTATGCCTCTACTTTTGCTGGTCCAGATTATTTTTGTGTTCTAGTTGAAAAACACTCTGTATTGAAAAATATCTAGCTTGGAACTAAACACTAAGCACTAAGCAGAAGAACGAACCTGAGGTCAAAAACCGAGCACAGAGCAAAACCAAGCAACAACCACAGCCACAGGTCTCAAACCACTCTGAACGCTTTGATTACAATCCGAACAGCTTGCCAATGGAAATTAATTGAGGTCAGAAACAAAAATTATCGAGCCTACAATCAAATCAAGAGCAGAGACGAAAAAAATTGAATGGACCGCTTGATTCATTGGATCTGATTACAATCCTCATCGATGAACAATTGAGGACCCGAGAACTTCACTCCGCGTTGGTACAAAGGCTATTATGTCAAAACTCCAAATCAGTGATAGACCAACACAAATGAGAGAAAGGACAGAGAATTTAGAACATACCTCCATCAGGACTCGCATGCAACAGCGCCGCCGTCGATGGGAAGAGAACCCAAAACTAAAATCGACAACCCGACCTTTGGCTTAGATTACAATATATGATTATGAGAAGGAGAAGGAACGAAGTGACGATTGTGGGAAGGGTTTGGTTCCACTCCGGCGGGTTGACGAACAAGCAAGGTGAAAGAACGAAATGAAGAGAAGGAAGTCAGAAAGGTAAAGTTGGGTTGGCAATATTTTTATTTTTTTCATAGGGTGGAAAACTAAAATCGTTGAGAGAGGGAAATTTTACGGAAAAATTAAAAAAGAGGCTCCAAATGTTCCCTCCTGCACTTTTCAAATTTGTTTTTCCTTTTTCATACGATTAGAAATTAAAATGGGAAAGGAGAGAATGAAACTATTACAAAATGGCTCTAAGATTCACGCTAATTAGTCATTACTAAGGGGTCGTTTGCCGGTTACTTTTGGCTATTGAAGTCAAGTGAAAAGTAAACAGAAATTAATAAACCGGAAAATTGACAAGTTGATGGTGTATTATCATGTCACTCCAAAGAAACATGGTCCATTTTAATGAGCCAAGCCGAACTCATTCTCGGCTCTTTTATGAACGAGCTAATACGATCCGAACACGACACAACTCATTTATTGAGTTTGGGCTCATAATTTCGATCAAAATTCTGGCTCGAGCTAGCAAACAACTCATTTCATCCTAATTAGTCATTACTAAGGGGTCGTTTGCTTGGTGGAGTTGGATAACAACAAGAAGTTCACTCTAGAGGTAAAAAGGCAAACATGATTTTATTAGGGTTTAGGGTTCAGAGTTTAGGGTTTAGAGTTCAGGGTCCAGGGTCCAGGGTTCAGGGTTTAGGGTTCAACATTCAGGGTCTAGGGTTTAGGGTCCAGGGGTTAGGGGTTAGGGTTTAGGGTTTAGGGTTTAGGGTTCAGGGTCTAGGGTTTAGGGTTTAGGGTTCAGGGTCTAGGGTTTAGGGTTCAGGGTTCAGGGTTTAGGGTTTAGGGTTTAGGGTTTTAGGGTTTAGGGTTCAGGGTTCAGGGTTTTGTTGGTTAAGTGGCAAGCAAATTGTTTGCGTGATTCATATTAATAAGCGTACACAATTGAAGAAAGAATTTTGATTGTAGTCCAGCGGATGGAAGTTTGCAATGCCAATTTATGTCTTGGGTTCGACACCCACCAGAAGCATTTCAGTTTTGGTTTTAAGTTATTACCATTGGGAATAAGCCCGCGCTTCGCTACAGGATGATTCATATTAATAAGCTTACACAATTGAACAAAGAATGTTGATTGCAGTCCAGCGGATGGCAGTTTGGAAGCCTAATTTTTGGCTTGGGTTCGAAACCCATCAGCAGCATTTCATTTTTGGTTTTAAGTTATTCCCCTTGCAACTTATTTCATTAAGGACATCTGCATATCAATATTGTCTAACACTGAATATAGGTACTTCCCTCAAACAAACAAAAAACACTGAATATAGGTACATATGCAAAAGTATTTCCCAAAATGTGTCCTAAGCATTCACAATAGATTCACAGTTTGACTGAACTACCTAATTAAGCCAGGTGGTAGTTGTTAAATGACAAAAGGCTAGACCAAAAGTGTTGTCAATTATGTCAGGGCTTAGGTAGAAACAGCAAAAGGCGGTCAATCAGTAGCAGTTTTCCTGATTCAAAATGTAGCTGGTCGAAGTTGATGTTCAATCGTCGAAAGCACAAGGATCCCAAAGTGTGGCAACCCTGATGTGCGGCACGGTGCTCTGACCTGGGTTTGGCCATGCAATGTACAGTTCTGCTGCGAAGGTCTTTTTGCAGTTTTTCTTGATGATGTCTTTTATTTCATCTTCGTTCAGTTTGAGATACTTTGCCGGCATCATGCAGAGTATTGACAGAGCTGCCTCGTGGTTCAGTACAACATCGGCCGCGGATGATTCAGATTTGCACCTTGCCTCGATGTGGTAATGTAGTCTGGTCATAATAGAAGCTCGTTAGGTTTGTTGAGAATAATGCAAGCGTTCCTTGCCAAAAGTGCAAACCGGTCAATTTAAATATTTAATCTCACCTTGGCGTTTCCCGAGTGGTTCTGCAAGCATCTATTTGGCATAGGACATGAGTGAACTTGATTATGGTTCGGTAGAGGGTCTGAAATATAAAAATTGTTTTTGCCAGGTTAGAGTGCACGGCAATAGCAAGTGAAACATATTTGAATGTTGGGATTTTTCAAAGCATCATAATATACCTCACGATTTTGTGGTATTGAACTCAAGTCTTCTTTTATCTGAGCAAGTGTTCTTTTTGGGGGGCGAGGGTAGCGTAAGTATCCCATCCTTTCAGCTGTTCCATAGATTATGTACTTGATCGGTTTGCGGCATGGCAGAAACCTGAGTTTTGCAAATAGATGTCTATGTTAGGCTAAGTTGTTGCAATGAAAGCATATTTGAAGTGAACAAATTGTCTTAGAGATTGTTAGGAAATCAATACCTGTTCATGACTCTTTCAGTGGTCTCATTGTATGAACTGATAATCAGACGACTGGCTTGTGTCGATTCCAGCTCATATATACCATCATCGTTGCATGCATCGGGCACGGAGACTACCGATGTAACTGTGGTTATCAGCGGGAGGTGCGACTCTACATCTGCTGCTTGTTGGAGGTAACCAGCGACATCGTAGCCACAGTACTTCACAACAGCCTTGTTCCCACTGTTTTGCAAATGCAAACAAAATATAAATTATTCGCTGTCGAAAGTTTTAACGAGCTAAGGTACATAGTTTAGTATACCTGTAGTCTTCAATAACCAGATGGAAATCAAGCATGCCATCTTGGAGGGCAGTTGGTACTGTGATTCGCCGTACGCAGCCTGTGACATCTGTAATTGCATAGATGTTATGGGATTTTTAGTGTGTGTTGGTCGTGAAAGTGATGTACATTGCTTTACCTGCGTGGCAGTGGAAACTTTCAAACTTTGCAGGGACCATTGAGAAATGAGAGTTCATGAATGAGTCGAGGGGAAACTTAGGATTGTTCTGGTCTTCTTCGATGTTGTCAATCAGTTGCTCAGAGTTCATGAGCAGCCGCAGTTCTCCTGGGACAATGCGTTTGTTCTTACTCGAGGGGATTGTAACGATAATGCTTAGGCGATACAGACGACCAACTTTGATCCTCGCCATCACGTCATCAATGTCCTTTTCATATGCCAGAGCTTCAATAACTCGTTTCTGCGGGATTAGCAGGTGTAAAAGAATGTTTAGATAAGCATAAGCAGCTGGTGTTTTTTTTGCTGGGAAATCGTAAACAAACCTTTTTGTCCATCCAGAGCATGCGCAATGCTGGCGTTTTCCAAACCTCTCCGTCAATGACTTCTGTCCACGTCTTTAGAAGCCGAGCTATCACAGTACGGTTGTTGGTTCCCAACCGCAAACCTCGAAACGTCATCGAAGCACAAATGGGGTCTACAATAGAGACAAGAAACACACTAAGTGGAGTCACCAGTAAGGTTTTGCGAATCAATCGAATCCAGTACCAATTTAGACCTACAGAAACCAAAACATCGAACCTTGGGGATCGGTGGGGTCCTCGTAATCCAGCGAGGCGACTGGGTTGTCTCGGCGGAAAACTGCCATAGTTCGTTGGTCCGCTGCGATCGTAGTAATCTTTATTAGAGGAATATGATGTTTTCTACTGAGTGGCGTGCTTAGGACCAGATAGTGACATACCTTGGCGCTAGGGTTTTCACCGTGGTCGAAAGGGGCAGTTTTTACCGCCGATGCCAGCGAAGATCTGGAACGAGGTCTGTGTTGTCGAGGGAGGCAAGATCAGGGCTTAAGTAAATTGAATGCGGCCTAAAAAAGACAGGCCGGAAGGCTGATTTGGGCCTTCTGGCCCAATGGTTGCTGCTTTTGGCCACAAATGTACATACCTGTTATTCAAAGGTTTCATCTTCGGTTTAAACCAACAGGCAATCTCCAAATACGACTGCCTATACGATACATCTAAATACACAATCCAATGACAAAACTTTCAGGTTGGCTAATTTCTTTGGAGTGACATGATAATACACCATCTACTTGTCAATTTTCCGGTTTATTAATTTATGTTTACTTTTCAATTGACATCGATAGCCAAAAGTAACCGGCAAACCTTCACGTACCTACTAATGTACTACGCGAAGGACATACTTACAAGCAAAAACCATAAACCCTAGACCCTAAAAACCTAAAACCCTAAACCCTTAACCATGAACCCTAAACCCTGAACCCTGAACCCTAAACCCTGAACCATAGACCCTAAAACCCTACACCCTAAACCCTAGACCCTAAACCCTAAACCCTAAACCCTAAACCCTGAACCCTAGACCCTGAACCCTGAACCCTGAACCCTAAACCCTGAACCCTAAACCCTGAACCCTAGACCCTGAACCCTAAACCCTAAACCCTTAACCCTGAAACCCTGAAACCCTAAACCCTAAACCCTGAACCCTAAACCCTAAACCCTAGACCCTGAACCCTAAACCCTAAACCCTAGACCCTGAACCCTGAACCCTAAACCCTAAACCCTAACCCCTAACCCCTGGACCCTAAACCCTAGACCCTGAATGTTGAACCCTAAACCCTAGACCCTGAACCCTGGACCCTGAACTCTAAACCCTAAACTCTGAACCCTAAACCCTAATAAAATCATGTTTGCCTTTTTACCTCTAGAGTGTACTTCTTGTTGTTATCCAACTCCACCAAGCAAACGACCCCTTGACTAATTAGGATGAAATGAGTTGTTTGCTAGCTCGAGCCAGAATTTTGTTCGAAATTATGAGCCCAAACTCAATAAATGAGTTGTGTCGTGTTCGGATCGTATTAGCTCGTTCATAAAAGAGCCGAGAATGAGTTTGGCTTGGCTCATTAAAATGGACCATGTTTCTTTGGAGTGACATGATAATACACCATCTACTAATAAAAGAAAATAATAGTACTACTATTATTGAAGCCAACGCCGACCTACACAAACAAGCAACCCTAATAAAGTTAGCTCTAACGCTGCAGTTGCTTTCCTGACTCCTACTGCTCTTCAACTTTTCTTTAACACGGAACCGCCATCGCCTCTCTCTCTCTCTCTCTCTCTCTCTCTCTGATTGATTACACGGAACCCTGAACCCTGAACAGTTTTTTCTTTGGAGAAACCGCAGAACAGTCTTTTCCCATTCCCTCCATTCCCTTTCTCTTTGGGGTAAAAACGAACAGTCTTTTCCCATTCCCTTTCTCAAAATCACCCCGCTTTTTCTACCAAAAAAAAAAAATCACCCCGCTTCCATCCGTTCTTCACCTGCAATTCTGCAAGAAACCCTCGATGTCGAACCCATCTTCTTCGTGGGTCGCCCAATTCAATCTGGGCGACCGGGTCGAGATCCGCCCCCGCGATGTAGGGTTCCGCGGCTCCTGGTACGCCGGCACCGTCGTCCGCCGCGAGGCGAAGAACACCAATCGTTACGTAGTCGAGTACGACCAGCTCTACGCGGACGAATCTGGGGAGAAGCTGCTGCAAGAAACCCTCGATTGGGTTCAATTGCGTCCGCCGCCGCCGCCTCCCGAGAAGAAGGTCCAGTTCAAGTTCGAAGACGAAGTGGAGGCCTTCTACAACGACGGCTGGTGGGAAGGGGCTATTATTGCGGAGCACTCCGGCGGGAAATTCGCGGTGTTCCTCAGAGGCTTTGACGAGCAGATTGTGTTGGAAGAGAAAGATTTGAGGTTGCCTGTTCAGTGGGTTAAAGGGAAGTGGGAGCCGCGATTCGAACAGGTTCAGCGGGAGAAAGAGGTGAGCTAATTCGATTTTATGACTTTTCCTGCTCCGTTGCTTGGTATAACAATTTTAGGGAATTTTGAATCTCGATCTAGTTAGGTTGAGGAAAGTAGAGAATGTTGGGTATTAGCGGAATTTTTGGCTCTTGTTGCTTACAAACACAGAGATACAGAGACTTCTTTCTTTCTTTTATGTCTCTTCCCCATTGCACTATGACACACCCCATGCATACATATATAATACACAATTGATGATGTCTCTTACATGTGCTCTTGTTCTTCACGTCAACATTGGGGTAGATATTGATAATTGATCAATCAATAATATTAGGCCTACCATGTGAAGTGTTTTGGGGTAAATTTATTGCAAATTACCTTTTAACAGAGAATTGGGTGATCAGAGATGGCATTTGTTCTTTTTCACAATGTCTGAACCTCGTTGAATCGCTTCATAAACATGCAGATGTGGCTATACTCAAACTTTTCCAAGGAAGTGATGAAGTTCACTCAAGGAATGCAAGTCGAGGTGCTAACTGACGAAGACGGTTTGAAAGGTGCTTGGTTTGCTGCAACAATTATTGAACCTTCGGGTGAAGACAAGTACCTTATTGAGTACAAAACCCTGAGGAATGATGATGATACTGAGTTTCTCAGAGAAGTCATTCGTGCTTGCAACATAAGGCCTTGTCCGCCGGAGATCATTGTTGTGGATGGATTCAAGGTGTGGGATGCAGTAGATGCTTACTACAACGAGGGCTGGTGGGTTGGCGTGATTGCAAAGGTCTTGATCAACTCCAATTACGAGGTTAACTTTATAGAGTATGATGAGAAGACAACGTTCAATCAGGCTGATTTGAGGCCACATCAGGACTGGCTAAACGGCAAATGGGTTGTTCCTTAAGATGTCTGAATTTTATGCTCTCAATTCCAAAAACACTACTAGCATTTGTTCTTGCATGTGGTCTTTCTCTTTCGGTGTTGTCTGTTACCGTTGTGCATCTGATGGTGGGTGTCGGTGGTGGGGTTTGGTGGTGTTTTTTTTTTCCTTGCTTCTTTTTTTTTTTGGGTCTGTTGTTTTTGGTGGCTCCAGGTTCTCTTAGACTAGCCTACAATCCTTCCTGGATTTCGGTCCAAACTCTCTATCACATTCCTATTTTGTAATGAAATCTGTCCGCCACAACTACTTATTTTATTCTTCTTTGCTCAACTCACAATTGCAATCATGTGGACCTTAAATTTGGAGGCTGATTTGGGCTATAATAAGGATTAAGCCCAACGAAGCAAATTAATGGATAATCTCCAACTTAATGCTAACAAATTAATGACTAATCTTCCAAAAAAATTTGATAGACCCCGTATTAAACCGACATCTTTTAATTAAACACTTTAACCAAAAATAGTTTACCGATCAAGAACACAAAGTTACCATGCCCTCTATTCCCTCACCACACGTTGGAGAGCCAAGCAAAGGTATAATTGTCGTTTCAAGTAATTAATCATTTGCTAGTGTTTTGTATTATTTGTTTCTTTTACATACCACCCAAGAGATCCAAGTGCACTCCCATGGCAAACCCACGTGGAAAGTAATGAGGCAACTATGTATTTTCACCCCATTTTTCCTCTCATGGTCGGGTATAGACCAAACTAGTAACAAGCTGAGTCACCCTAGTTGACCACCCATGGAGAGTTTCTCCAATGACATGCACGTAGCAAAGGAAGTGATGGTTGACTTACATTTAGTTTCTTTGCTTGACAAACATAAAGCATTTGATCACTAAATAAAACATAAACTGATTACCAAAATAGCTAGTGATAAAAAAATATGCTGCTTCCCACAAGGATCGAAACCTTGACCACCAAGTGAGAGGGCAAGGCGAGATTCCACCAGACTACAGAGACTTTTATTGTTTTGTTTCACGTTGGATATTTTTATACATAACATTTATTTTATACGTCTAATACCGAACTTTTACACGCGACTTTCAAAATTCTCGGGGGGGCCTGGGCCCCCCCCCCCCCCCCGAAGGCTGCTGTAGCTCCGCCCCTGACTAATTAGCGTGAATCTTAGAGCCATTATTGGTACTTTCTTATGATTTAGGGTTCTGACATTTTAATTTTGTGGTTCTAATTATCATAGAGGAAGAGGAAAGGGTCCCCGATTTGGATCTCTAGCCTGCCTGCTCTAACGGTGAAATCGCCAACTCAAGACGTTCCGTCTCTTATCTGGTCACTTTTGGATCAATGCTTATCCCGTCACATCTACTATGAGTAATTTGTTCAAAGTAACATAACTAAATTAAATTCATATGTTACATCAAGTACCATCTCAAAAGGATAATACAGTTACAAAAGATATTAGCGTTCACATAACCATTACGATAATAGATCATTAGAAACTACAGAAAGGTGGAGCATTACTAACATTAATCCTATCATATTAATAATACCCAATGCTACTTAGTTATCTAAAGCCGGGAACAACTTAACCAAAAAAAGATCAGAAAAATGCTCCACGTCGTTCCAAGGACCGAATGTAACCAAGACTTTATATGCCTTCTCACCAATCATATTCAGTAGTGTAACATACTCCGCATTTTCAATCTCAGAAGGACTGGCAACAGAAGACATTATTCTTCGTAAGTAAGCTGATGGGAACACGACCTCAACATCAGACAAGTCATCTTCAATGGTCAAGTGAATCAAATATATGTTCGATGCCTCAGACCAAGATCTCCTCAACTCTGTTACAATGCTAGACAAAATGTACGACTTCCCCTGAAATAATCCAAAACATAAAGAGGCGAAAATAATACGAAATCAGATGCAAATTATTGAGATAAGAGATAGATATGGATAGATAAAACAACATGTTATCTTAGTCACCTGATTACCACCATTCATTTGCATTGGGATAAGGTATATAGTATCCACGGTGTCCCAAATTGCTGCGGCAGTTTCATAGTTTAGATTCATAACGAAATCGTCTCCCATGGTAAAAGACCTATAATTTAGATTTTTAGCAATATTAGCAACTATATCGACAAAGGTTAGAGTTCTTACACTAATCAACTAATCATGTAAAACAGAATATAAACAAACTATAGGAAAGCAAGACATGACTCTGTCAATCCTTTAATGGATTTTTCAATTGGACCTATATTTTACTTCTTTTGACTTATTCTTTGTTGATTCTTACATGGAATTTTTCAACTGGACTCTACTACGTTTTATACAAACAATATATAATGTTTTGTTTCTATACAACACACACTACGTAATCAGATCCAAGTTAAATAATTTTGAAATATATATCCTCAACTATGGATCAATGCTATGCTAAAATCGAAGCAATAACAATTAATCATGTCTCTAAATTGAATAGGCAAACTACATTGTATTAGAAAGCATGCATTCTAACTCACCGGTGGAGCTCGCAAGTATTTTCTGGGAGTCTCTTCCTCAAAAACTTTCTGAATGCTAAGATTTTAGTAGATCGGGAGAAAGCAAAGTTGAAGGATAGCGGGCGACTGTACTTTATGAGTGTGCTGGAAAAAATTGTCGACGCTGTTGATGAGAGGAAAGAACAGATTTTTATAAGGTAGGGTTTTAGAAATTACCTCCTGGAGATGGCGAAATGGGTTCAATGTCTGTCAGGCAGAGAGGAGGACAGCAACATGCATCCATGCAATGGATTTGTTCTCCATTTGGTTTGTTCGTCGGAAAGTGAACAGAGTAGTGGAAGCCGGATGGGAAGAATGGAGTTGAAAGGTCTTCGGCGGTTTTTTACGCGGTAGCGTTGTAGAAAGTACCTCCTGGAAATGCCGAGATGGAACTGATGTCGGTCAGGTAGAGAGAAGGAATTGAAAATGCGTTCATGCAATGGATTTGTTGTGCATTTGCTTTCTTCGTCGGATAGTGAACAGAGCAGTGGAAGCCGAAAGGGAAGAAGGAAGTTGAAACGTCTTCTGGGTGAGGGGGGAGGGGTTTTTTTTGTTTTGTTTTTGTTTGATCCAAATGTGACTGAAGAGGGCTTTCCAGTTTGCAATAAATGGCCGGTTGGTGATCCTTTATAATGGGCTAAATGAATAAATGTTGACGGGCCGATAAGACAAGTCCGCTAATGGGCCTGGTGAGACAAGTCCGATAGATATTTTTCAATACAGAGTGTTTTGTTGGGTGAATCGAGCGCGAGATTCCTGCTCTTCTTTTCTGCAAATCACTAATCAAACTCTGGGATAGAAAGCAATTAGGGTTTCGGGAATGTTTGGTTATAGTTTGGAACACCAGAAGGAAATTGAGCTTAAAGAAAACGAGATATTGATCGAAAGCCCCTTCACTGAGGAAGGACAATTGTTATGAACTTCAATTCAGGTTTAACTTATGATTACAGTTTATTTTTTTTTATGGACAATTGTTAGGCGTCATGTTTGGCTATTTATTTTTGTTAAGGCAATTTCCCTAGCAATGGACTATATGTTTTTATGCATTGAGCTTATGTATCTGGCCACTGATGAAAAGAAAAGTTTGTACTCATAGCTTACTCAAGGGATCTGACGATTTTAGGAAAACATTAATACATTTGTCGAATTTACAATTCTGTTATTACCAATATTATATATACAATGACAGTTTAACATTTTTTAAAGACTAAATTTTAAATGCTATATTTTAGCTGGAAAAATGGGCTTATTCCCTATGTGGCTCATGAATTAATCGGGCCCAGAGTTTTGGCAAAACCCATGGCAAATGACTACACCCAGGCGGGCTGATACATTCCAAATTCACCTATCTAAATTGGGCCTGTGGGGGTTTTTTTATTTTGTTTGGGCGGCTTCCTAAATGCATTGGCAGCGAGTTCCAACTCTAAACTCTAGAGTACAACAATTTAAAAGGAATTAACAAATAGCAAGGAAGGTGACAGTAAACAAAGAGCAAAATTATATGATGCTCAAAATATGGTTACATGAAGGACCACCTCAAAAGGATAATAACCTTTCAAAAAATATTTGCGTTCACATATCCATTACGCGGTTACATAATTCGAAATTAGAGCGAGGTGGACCATTACTACCATTAATCCGATTATATTAATAATACCCTACGCTACTTAGTCATCTAAAATCGGGAACAACTTAACCAAGAAGAGATCAAGACGATTCTCCACGTTGTTCCAAGGTCCGAATGTGACCAAGACCCTATATGGCGTCTCACCAATCATGTTGAGTAGTGGAATGTACTCCACATCTTCCATCTCATCAGGACCAACAACAGCAGACATGACTCGCCGTAAGTAAGCTGATGGAAATACGACCTCAATATCGGTGATAAAATCTTCAATTGTCAAGTGAAGCAAGTATATGCTGGATGCGGCATGCCAAGATCTCCTCAATTCTGTGACCCAGCCATTGAGAATGTATGACTTGCCCTGGTACAAGCCAAAACATAAGGAGTTCAAAATAAGACCAAATTAGATGCAAATTCTTTAGATAAAATATAGATTCCGGATAGATAAAATACATGTTATCTGATTCACCTGATTAGCAACATCCAATTGCATAGGGATAAGATCTATAGTTTCTACAGTGTCCCAAATTCTTACGGCAACTTCATAGTGCAGATTTGAAACGAAGTCTCCCATGGAAAAAAATCTATAATTTAGATTAGTAGCAATATTAGCAACTCTATCAACAAATGTTAGAGCTGTAAAACTAATCAACTAATTATGTAAACCCGAATATACACAAACAATAGCAACCCAATACATGAATGTGTCAATACTTCGATGTATTTTACAATTGGACCTATATTTGATTTCTGTTGACGTTTTCTTCTTTGATTTGTAACTGGAATTTTATCACTCAATTCTACTACATATTATACAAACATACAAAGTTTAGTTGAACTGCAAGACACACTATGTAATCAGAATCAACCTAAATAATTTTGACATATATGTCCTAAACTATGGATCAATGCTATGCGAAAATCCAAGCATGAGTTATTAATCATGTCCATGAATTAAATAGGCTAACCGCATTCGTTCAGAAAAGGATGGATGCTAACTCACCTGTGGGCGTTGCAAGTATTTCCTTGGAGTATCGAACTAAAAAAAAAAAATTCTGGATGATAAGATTGTAGTAGATCTGGAGAAACCTAATTTGAAGGCCAGCAAGCGAATGTAATTGATGAGTGGGCTGGAAAAATTGGTTGAAGTTCTTGATGAGAGGAAAGGGGAGATTTTGCCGAGGTAGGGTTTTAGAAATTACCTTTTAGAGCTGCTGAGATAGGACTAACGTCGATCAGGCAGAGAGAAGGCCTGGAAAATGAGTGCATGCACTGGAATGGGTTTCCAGTTGCTTTGTTGGCCGGAGAGTGAGCAGAGCAGAAGAAGGCGTCAGGGAGGAAGGGAGTTGAAACGTCTTCGGCTGGGTCTTTACGAGGTAAGACTTTAGAACTTACCTCCTGGAGATGTAGAGATGGTACTAATATCGGTCAGTCAGGGAGGGCTGGAACATGAGTGCATGCAATGGCTTGGTTGGACAGTTGGTCTTCTCGCCGGCGAGTGAATAGTGACGTCGTGACTCGGTGCCGTTGTTGGAGTCCGCGCGAGTGGTGATTCGACGGCAGGGTTGTTCGACGAGGGAGAATGAGCGAGAGTAGTGGGAGGGTCGGGGTTTGCGGAGGGAGCGGGAAGCAGGAGAAGCAGAAGATGGCGGGTTGGGGATGTGGATGGTCAGGTTTCTGTGGAGGGACTGGAGGGTAGGTGAGAGCGATGGAGGAAGGGAAAGGAAGAAGGGAGTTAAACCGTCTTCGGGTGGGTGGGAGGTTTTTATTGTTTTTTTTTTTTTTGGTTTTTGTATTTGTTTGATCCAACCGTGGCTATGGCTAGTTTACCCGCCCAACGGGCCGGGCCCTGCGCTAGTACAAATAATGCGAAAAGGCGTTGTGCCGCCGATCTGCTATTGCTAAGGGCCTTATTGGGCCTGGTACAAAAGGCATGTTCGAATTCACATGAGGCCTTTTTAATGGCCAAAAAATACGAGGCCTTTTTAATCAATCGATCAGGTTATTTAGACAACAAATAATCCGAATCGATAGTGAACTAATAATTAGGATCTCAAAACAACCTATGGTACTTTAGCTGTCTAGCGAATTTCACTGATCATCTAGAATGACAAAGAACAATTGTTCCACGTGATAGGATCATCTCCGACAAAAATCTCATAAGATCTTCCTTGATCTATCATAACCTCATCGTGACTTGGCCATAGGTATCGATGTCATGAAAGTGCCTGATATAAATATATTTATAAGGAACAAGACATTCTACCTCAACCGACAAACTTCTATCAATGTAAAACTTCTATCGATGTCAAGTCTCACTTTTCAACTATAATGTTATATACTATGTTACATGCGTCTTAGTATATGAAATCGTTTACGCTACAAATTTTTTTAAAGCAACACTGCATCCTGCATCTCTTTTATAATAACAACCAATCCATTTTACACGCATCAGTGTCAAGGCAGAATATTGAACCATTCGGAACATGGAGCTTTCACGTTTATAAGTTTGTCAAGGCAGAATTTCAAACTTAGTCACTAGACTGCACTACAAATGCCCTTTCACGTGGTTTAGCAAAGGTTTGTTTTGGGATGTACTAGTCCTTTGTACTAGTTTTGGGTTAACGCAAAGTTGCAAGGTGGAGGTGGGCACAACGGTGGTGTGTGACAAAAATGACATGTTGTGTAGAATTACTATTTATGAATAGTTGTAAAATAAAATTCTAAATAGAAAAATGAAATTTTTTCCAAAAACTTGACTAGCAAGGAGAGGGTAATCAACTATGAACAAGTGATTTCAAATGAAATTATAAAAAAACTAAATATAATGGTTGAAACTAGTATTCGAACCCTACACCTATTCTAGCAAACTTAATAGTAAACTACTAGCTTAACCACTAAGTTTGCCAACGTTTCTTGTTTGTATGCTAAGTTTATGGAAACTAGCCCACATTCCATCTCGTGAGTGGTTGAGAAACGATCAGAAGCTTCACTTCGATCGTCTTCTTCCTCGGCGTAATTCAAATTTCAGTTCTTTTTCTTTTCAAATTCAAACTTCAGTTTTCTGCTCCACATAAATCCACAAAATTTCCATAATAGCATACCGATACAACATGGTCCTATTATTGATTTTGAGGGTATGGCATATCTAGTTTTAACACAAATATGTGCGATAAACAAAATTCGCAGAACTTGACCCAGGAAGGTTTGACATCATCAATGATAGAACATTGAGGCGCCGCCGTTGATCTGTTAGTGACGGAACTTGGAAGCGAGGCTAATGGCGTCGGAGTCATCAAAGAGCATTTGTATCGTCGTGGGAGGACTCTACGGTGGGGAGGTCACCCCTTTTTCTTTCGACGAAGGTCTCTGCAACTCGTTCGAGAAGCCATAACGCCAATCGCCAGAAAAAGCGAGCAGAGGAGAACCCTTCCTTCTTCTTCTGGTTGCAAGGATTCGAAATCCCTTCCGCAAGGAGAATCTAAGTTGTTGGTGAGCGATGAATTTGGGGCCGACAAGGGAGATTAGAAAGGGTAGGGAGAGGGCTAGCGGCGTCTAGCGGCGGAGGACGGAGGAACAGGGGAAGAGGATAGGGGATTAAGGTATCGGCGTGTAGCAGCGGAGAAGAGAGGGTCGGGAGGGGGGGGGAACGAAGTGGTGGTAGGTTGGATGGGGTAGGTACCCTTTATGTTTTGGGGTGGTTGAATTTGGGTTCAATCAAAATATTGAAAAAACCCAACCCAAATCAAACTAACCAACCCACGGACATAGAGGACTAAAATGAAAGAAAAACTAATTCTATGAGTTGATCTGTAATTTTATTTAATATAAATCCGAAAAAACAAATCATTTAACGAAATTTAATCTCAGCCGTCGAGATCACACGTACGGTTAAGATCATCAAGGTACGCCATACCCCGGAATTTACCCGGGGTACGATAGAACTGGCCATATATATATATATATATAAGTGGCATACATGTACGCCTAGAACCGCCTTCTCACCCGCCTCATGTTCGGATTACTAGATTCTGCCATAGCCCCATCATCTGCAGCTCCCCCTATTGCAGCAATGTCTAAGTTGTATATGCTGGTGCCGCCTCTCTTCCTACTAGGATGCATGTTTGAGTTCTCATCAGCTGAGGCAAGTGTCTTCAACAACTCGCACACTAATGCCGGGCAGCTCCGCTCCAAATGTCTGAAACCTTCTTATTGCGTCACCACTGCCAAATATATACACAAACACACAGGCTCACACATTATCATTGATCCATAAGACGCATATAGACATGCCCCCAAAACTACTAAAATATGCTTTCACTGCACAGCAGCATAAAGTCTCCCCATCGAACAGCATCGTGTAGCTGGATTTGTTCTCCCTGACATCTAAAACTACATATTTTTCAAGGTACTTTCAGTATCCCCAATGAAAATGACCCATGGCGGTGCTATTCATGCACAAGATTTGAAACTCAACAGTAGGCACAGATTGCCATAACCAGTCATTTAAAGCATTCTTTTCAATCGTAGTATATTTTCATTTCTACTTTTAACCAATCCTCAGGGCACTAACTATCATAACGTAAAGATCTTATATCAATGACTTATCCTCTTGCTCGAACAAACAGTCAATGATAAAATAAAGTGTCTTTGCTGTTCTATCGGTCTTTCAGAGAGGGGAGAGATGAAGTATCAATGAATGCACAATCATACCATATCAATAACCATGTGTTAACAACAGTTGTTAAGTTAAGCATAATGCTCTATATAAAAAGATGCAGAGATCTCATACTTGCAGAACAATGGAGTTGACATAACCTGAAACTTGTACTGTTCAGTGCCCTACGAAAAACACGCACCTCCCAAGTTTGTTGGATACGCCGCAAATTTCAATCAGACTTCTTTGAGTTGGACACACTGATGCTGCTCAGCCAGCGCCAGTGTTGTGGCCACTGATACAGCCGATAGCTCCTCACATAGCTTTGATTCACATAGCACTTTCAAGCGATCTAAGTTGTACAGATCGGCAGCAGCTAACAAGTGTTGTATTATGTTGGTAGACGTGCTTGTGGATGAAGACGAGCTCATAACATCATGCACTTCAGGAAGTTTGTCCGTGTAAATGAACAGGAGCATTGCCTGCATAAAAGCATTATGCAAGTAGAGTAAGGCATATCTAGTGACAGAGTAATTAACAGCAAAACACAGAATAAGAGATACTGAGAAATATAACAAATTCTAGCATCAAAGACGAAAGGCCATCCATAAGCCAATAAGAGACAAAACAGTTGCTACAAGCAACAATGTGCAGACTTTTGAAACCAGATGCTAAAAGGTTGTTACACACATTCGAACAAGGCCAATAATCATGCAAAACAAATCCAGATTCAAAGGCAATGCAAAGAAACAACAACAAGATGACTACAAATGGAACTGGGCAGCATTATAATATTCAAATAAAATGTTTCCCTCGACTTTCTGTTTAAGTTAGATTCACCACCGGCCACGGCAGCTCAATATACATGGATATATATTGATGCATGATTATTCCATATGATAGATTCCGATGAATAGTTAGAGTGGTGTCTCACATGCAATCAGACAAGTATGTTGAATGACAGACAGAGGTAGAAACCATAGGATACCTTGAAGATCGTGGGATCAATATCATTCACCATAACTTCATCCAAGTTACGATCCCCTACTAGTCCAAAGAATTGTGCTCTAAAAACAGGTGATCTTGCAGCAAGGATTAACTTATGAGCTCTAAATGATTCATCACCAACACGGAACACAATGTCACAACCAACTTCAGCTTCCATGATTTCCTTCAGACCCCGACCCATGTTGGATTGGGGAACAATAATAGAATACTGCTTAGGTCCTTCAAGACGAGTTCTAACGACTCCAACGGTGTAGTTCATGATGAGGCAGTCATTCTTTATATAATCTGAAGTTTCTAGACTTGTTCTCCTAAAGAAACGCTTATAACCCCTGCAGTGCGACAATAACTATAAATGAGCCTGCATTAATCTCATAGCAAGCTTTCAACAATTGAATAACTACAAATGCACACGCCAATAATTACATGCACATATCTATGGAGCTGAAAGCCTTCAGGATAACACACAAATTACTTCATTGGAAGGCGCCAATGATAACAAATTATTAATCCATCCTGTTACATTACCACAATTTGGTCATTACTGATTATCAAAACAATTAAACCTAACTACAAGCTGATCAGAGCAAGGGATTAAGAAGCACACTACCACATGCTCCCTTTGTACTTCAACGAATATGGCCCGCTCTCCAGCGCACGATCAAAGTGGCTATGCACCTTATGCTTCCCTTTCCCACTCTGATCCAACAACGTCAACTCAAATAACGCCATGACGTCTGTACCATCGCTGGCCAAGGCAATGAACACAGAAACGTACATGGAGCTATCCTCTGGGTTCTTGCCATTCGGGTAGAAGTAAATTGCCCAATCATAACCACCCACCGTGAAAATATCACTGGAAATGCATTTTCCGGACCCCATACCTTTCGCGAAAGAATACCCCTTGATAGTGAACTGGTGCGACCCATTCACCGTCTCGTTCACAGACTTCGAGCAAGATGGCTCCTTATCTATCTCCAGCTTCAACTCAACTACCATTCTAGCCATATCAGACATTTTTCATCTGAATTGTGGGATAGACTTTTCCCCCGCGACTGTAAACACAACACCGCCCCGTCCTCCAACCCGAAGCTTCAAACTTCACCACGCACACCAACTGAATCAAAAGAAACACAGGGAATTTCAGCCAAAACTGTCAACGAATTTTCTCGATCCTATGATAGCACGGCGGGTTCATACAGTGGCAGTTGCGGACGCAAACCCTAGAAATGAGCGCATGACGCGAAATCTAGTAGGGTGTTGGAAATTGAAGAAATTTGGGAGGTAAACCCAACAAATTAGGGCGAGCGACTATGAGAGAGGAGGAACGAATTATCGCCGGAGAGGAAATTAAACGGCCGGCAGGGCGAAAACGAAGAAAACAGGTGAAGTGTTCGCAAAGAAATGCCAAAAACACAAAAAAAAAATTGTACAAAAAATGCTCGGCTACGGCTCGACCGGCTTCAACTCAACTAGCATTCCAGCCATATCATACATTTTTCATCTGAATTGCGGGATAGACTTTTTCCCCGCGACTGTAAACCCAACACCGCCCCGTCCTCCAACCCGAAGCTTCAAACTTCACCACACACACCAACTAAATCAAAAGAAACACAGGGAATTTCAGCCAAAACTGTCAACGAATTTTCTCGATCCTATGATAGCACGGCGGGATTCATACAGTGGCAGTAATGGACGCAAACCCTAGAAATGAGCGCATGACGCGAAATCTGGTAGGGTGTTGGAAATTGAAGAAATTTGGGAGGTAAACCCAACAAATTAGGGCGAGCGACTATGAGAGAGGAGGAACGAATTATCGCTGGAGAGGAAATTAAACGGCCGGCGGGGCGAAAACGAAGAAAACAGGTGGAGTGTTCGCAAAGAAATGCCAAAACACAAAAAAAAAATTGCACAAAAAATGCGCGGCTACGGCTCGGACTTCGAAGGTCGTCGGTGGGGTTGATTTTTAAGTTTCCGGGTTTTGTTTCCAAGAAGCCTTTGATTTGTTGATCGGGTCAACATAATAAAAAAAATATTGCTACATTTTACACTTGATGATATTGACAAATTAGTCATGGAAATTTTTATTCATAAAAATTACTGAATTTTAATACTTAAAAAACTTTCATCGAAATTCTGTATAACTAACAAAATATTTAGTTTGTTCTATAACCAAAAAAGTAAACAAACTAGTCCTGTCAATTGAGTATAAATTGTTTAGGTTATATATCAACTCGCTAAATAAATAACAAAAATGTTATATAAACGCAGATTTAAGCTAATGAGGTTCTAATTTTCGAAGAATGAGCTATTATAAACGTAGCTGAATTGACATGTTAGTCTAGATGAAAAATTTCATGACGATGAATGTGCTATGTGTTATATACTTATAATAGCTATTCCAACTTTTAGAACTCAAAATTCAATGACAAATTCGGTAGTTTTTCCAAAATTCAATGTGCTATCTGTAATTGATCTCATATTCTTGAAGTAAGAGGAGACTAGGAAGCTATAATAAATTAAGTGATCATTCGGTTGACCAACAAGAAGTTCAGTGACCACAATAGTATTTCACCCAAAAAGCAATTCAATCAACGTATCCCTCAAATTCAGAGCAGTGTTACTTCGTCACCACTACACATCAAAGCCCACGGATCCTGCTAAATCCATAGCTCGCCTCACTATACTCGTCTCCCACCGCCACCGCCACCGCCACCGCCACCCTCGCACCGCCGTCCCGTCACAAACCCAATGTCACTCATAACAGCAACTTCGTAGATCAAGTGAATAGATCTTCCATCCCCGACAACACCATGAAAGCGCCGGCGGGTTTGGATCTCTTCAAGACCCCTCTCGTTCTCAAGATCGCTGGCTTCATTTTAGTTACCCTCACTTTTTTCTACTTGGGCAAGCACTGGAGCTCCTCCAATGGCGACCAGCAGGTTGTCTTCTTCTCTTCTTCACCAGGAACCTCTGTCGGAGTCTCCCCCAACTACGGCAAGTCGTTTAATGTCACTGCTTTGATCACCCAGACCGATACCGTACCCGAGCAGGTCCCCGTGCCTCCGGCTTCCACGTCACCGGCGAGTGATTCAGCGGCTGCGGAGCAGCCTCCTCCTCCTCCGCTGGTGGAATTGGATCGGACGTTTGGGGTTATTGATGGGGATGGGAAGATGAGCGATGATTTTGAAGTCGGGCAGGTGGATCCGGAGGTTGTGGAGAATTGGGGGAATGAAACTGAGGTCGAGAGTGAAGGTGGTGAGGGTTCTAGGGTTAAGGTTAAGAGATTTGAGCTGTGTTCTGAGAGTATGAGAGAGTATATTCCGTGTTTGGACAATGTAGAGGCAATCAAGAAGTTGAAATCTACGGAGAAAGGGGAGAGATTTGAGCGGCATTGTCCTGAGAAAGGGAAAGAGCTGAACTGCTTGGTTCCGCCGCCCAAAGGGTACCGCCAACCACTTCCATGGCCCCGGAGTCGTGATGAGGTATGGTGATCTGAAACAATGACGGAAAATAACTGCAAAATTTACGACATTTGAGCTGTTTTCAACCATTTCATTGTATGCGGCTGGCCGTGTTTAGTTTTGGGAAGCTGTTAGGTGCTCAAAAGGATAGGGAATGATAGTTGGTTGGTCTGGTTAATCTTGCTGAGGATTTTGAAAGCACTTCGCTTTTCCCTTTTAGGTGTGGTTTTCCAATGTACCCCACACACGTTTGGTCGATGATAAAGGAGGTCAGAACTGGATTACCAAAGCCAAGGACAAGTTCAGGTTCCCTGGTGGTGGAACACAGTTCATTCATGGCGCAGATCAATACTTGGATCAAATTTCAAAGGTCTGTCAAGTTGTTCTCTCGTAGTATTAGTTTGAAGGTAAAATTCGTTTACATTCCTAGTCTACTAAGGTTTGGATTACGTTGGTTCTTCCTTTTCATACAGATGGTCCCAGACATTGCTTTTGGTAATCACACACGAGTTGTTTTGGATGTCGGATGCGGTGTAGCAAGTTTTGGTGCATATCTAATGTCACGGGATGTCGCACCTTTGTCGATAGCTCCCAAAGATGTGCACGAGAACCAGATTCAATTTGCTCTTGAGCGTGGTGTCCCTGCTATGGTAGCTGCTTTTGCAACCCATCGTCTCCTGTATCCGAGTCAGGCCTTTGAAATCATCCATTGTTCAAGATGTAGAATCAATTGGACTCGTGATGGTATGTATGGCCATCCATCCTTTGATTGCCTTGTTCTGTAGTGGGAAAGCCCAAGGAATAAAGAAGAAAATGTTATTTCCTAATGTTAGTCTAGGACTTAGGTACTAGCCCTAGCTTAATGGCAATGTAAATTTGCCTCTTTGCATGTCAAAACTTCGTTTAAAAACATGTTCTGGCAGTTTGCCTTGCTATGTTAGCTTCTTCTCTCTGTTTCACATCTCAAAATATATGCTCTCTTATGCTTCCATTAGTTGCAGAGACATTAATCTTATAGCTATTTGATTTTTATGGAGAAACTTCAAGTGTCTGTATCTTCTGATCGCTGACTGTTATTTTGAAGATGGAATCTTGCTTCTTGAGGTCAACAGGATGATGCGAGCTGGAGGATACTTTGCTTGGGCAGCGCAGCCTGTTTACAAGCATGAGCAAGTGCTAGAGGAACAATGGGAAGGTATCACCTCAGTTTCTTAAAAGCATATCAAAATCATCAGTTTACACGATTATTGTATTCTTAAGTAATATTGTTACTGAATTGATTTGTCAAATTACTTTACCTGATGATCATACTGTCCTTGTTGTCTCCTTCTTGCTGGACTGGTGTAGTTAATATCATTGTTTTGTATCTTCTGCAGAGATGCTTAACCTTACAACTCGGCTTTGCTGGGAGCTTGTAAAGAAAGAGGGATATATTGCAATATGGCAGAAACCCAAGAATAATAGCTGCTATTTAAGTCGAGATGAGGGAGTTAGTCCTCCATTGTGTGATCAAGATGATGATCCTGATAAAGTTTGGTATATTTCTTTCTGCCTTCATATATTGCTTTGGTTTCGGAAATGGCTTGTAGCAAAAAACATCAAATTTCATACACCGATAATGATGCTTATTGGGAAGTATATGCAGCTCAAATTTGAAAATCTACAGAAACCTCATTGCATGTGGAACTTATTCCCAATGGTTAACTCGATTGTGCTGATGAAACTCTCTCGTGTTAGGTATGTTGATTTGAAGCCATGCATTACTCGCATTCCTGAGAATGGATACGGAGGGAATGTGACTGCATGGCCTGCTCGTTTACATACACCTCCTGATAGGCTTCAGAGCATACAAATGGATGCTTACATTTCCAGAAAAGAGCTTTTTAAGGCCGAGTCGAAATATTGGTCTGAAATTATAGCTGGCTATGTCCGTGCTTGGCATTGGAAACAGCTTAAGCTCAGAAATGTCTTGGACATGAAGTCCGGTTTTGGAGGGTACCCTGTCTATTCAATACTTGTCCAACTGATGGCCTTGCAATTTTCTGACTTGCTTATCTGAATGCAAAATTATGTTTTTTACCCCACGGTATTGGCAGATTTGCTGCAGCACTAATTGATCATGGATTCAATAGCTGGGTTATGAATGTGGTCCCGGTTAGTGGGCCGAACACTCTGCCTGTCATATACGATCGTGGACTGCTAGGTGTCATGCACGATTGGTACCCATCCAAACTCTGATTAAGGGTTCTTTTTCATTTTCCTTAATTGAGCTTGATAAGAATGTTGCCTATGATGTATTTAGGTGTGAGCCGTTTGACACCTACCCGAGAACTTATGATTTATTGCATGCTTCGGGGCTTTTCTCTGTTGAGAGGAAAAGGTAACAACTTCCTTTGCCAAGTTTTAGTTTCTCTCTTGTAGAAGATGCACATGGCTGTTTTGCTTCTCGGACTTAGTAGTTCCATTTTATGTGTTGTATCAGATGTAACTTGTCCACGATCATGCTCGAGATGGATCGCATACTTAGACCTGGTGGTCGAGCATATATCCGAGACACCCTTGATGTCATGGAAGAACTGCAAGAGATTGCCAATGCCATGGGTTGGCATTCAGCTTTACACGACACTTCTGAGGGACCGCATGCAAGTTATAGGATCCTGGTCTGTGATAAACGCCTTTTGCGCTCTTAAAACAAAATAAACATAGGATCTATCCTGGTAAACTGTTGAGATAAAGCAGATACTGAAAGTCGATGGAACTTCCTCTTGCTACCACACATGAGCTAGTGGATGATATGACAATGGGTTGCTAGTAGTCGAGATGGTTTTGACGTTACTGGTTTCCTGCGACGGCTGCTGATACTGATCTGGTTAAAACATCTCAACAGCTGAGACGTCCTGCTAATACAGTATAAACAGGGACAGCCGTGTAACATTGTAAACTCTAACGCTACACGTCAAGTTCGTGGCGAAGTGTAGGACAACATTTGATTGATTAGTTTGCCAAATTGTGGGCAAATTAAACTAATATTCTTGTATATTTGCAGTTAATTACCCGTTGGAAGTTGGAACTTGGAGCGATTCATTCTTTTATTCACACTCCTGTTGTATTTGTTTTGTTCCCAACCTGTTTCTCCCTGTTTTACCAACCATATGTAAACCTTACCTATCAAGCATATTATGGGATGTTAAGTGTTGCTTCCATTTTTGCTATAAAATCTCGACTTCAGCTACCAACTAGACCCAAAACTTTGTATGTAAATGCATTCTCTGGCTTCGCAGTTCTAAACAAAGAGAGTAAAAAGTGGTAACAGAACTGTTGTTAGCTGCAGCAGCAGAAAGCAACTTTGTGCATTCGTTCATCAATTGGCCCAAAATACCCCAGGCGGGTTCTCTAATACGTTTATAAGAGAGGCCACCAAAACAATTTGATATAGGTATATGAAGCTCTGATGCTACGAGCCACTAACTTTGTTGTGACCTTGGCCTCCACAGCTGCTGCCTACTATTAGTGACATCCCCCCTTTGCTGCTGCTGCTGCTGCTGCATCCCTTGCTTACTCCACTTGTTTGGGTTACTCTCTTCCGGGACAGCACTGTTGGAATATGTTCCTTGCTTGGGATTTGATGATAACCCGTGAATGTGATGATTCCCATTTATCCGGCTTCTCAACTGATTCTCTGGCCTTGCACTCTGAACCCGAGCTGCTATAACCGGTGCAGAAGGAGAATGCACATGCTTCCTTGTCTGCGGCAGCTGCTGCTGTGGAAGAGGATGCATCATTTGCCCACTACCATTCTGGTTCTGCTTTCTAAACAGGATCACCCGACTCAGCTCCGGCTTCACCAGCAACTGATGAAGATCGATCCAAGTCAGATTGGGGGACAAAATGGTAAGTTGGGTTCTCTGAATCACTTCCTGTATTCTGTCTAGGTTTCTAACACTGACAGTCCTTGCAGTATTTGCAGGCTGTTCAAACGGATCCTCTACCTGGAAATATATAAATATATAACATTGGTAAGAGAATTGAAAGTAAAAAGAAGCAGATGATACTAAAGACGCGAGAGGGATAAATAAAGCTACATAGAGCGCAAAAGTCCTGGGAAACCATCTTGTATTATTGTTTATCTCTTCCCATTGCCCTGTAAATGGGGAAATTCCAAAGTCTCGGGCCTTCAGACTGATGGTTGAAAACTGAAAAGAAGAAAGGACAAAAGACTAGTCACTAAGATGACAGATTAGTAACAATAAAATGAATGAAGAACTATCCATTACCTTTGCTAGAAAGGAAACAAAAAGCTCAGACAACGAACTTCTGTTCACGGGTCTGGATCTGTCTGCTATAAATCTTCTTATGTTGGCATGAAAAAGGTCGGCGATAGTTTTTTCAGCAGTTTCCCTCACACCTGTAAGGTCATCAACAAGATTTGTTGGGTATATAGCCTGAAGTGGAGGAAAGATAGCTGGCTCACACGTCTGCACACATTCAAATGGAAGAAAAAGGAAAACACCAAATAAGTACAGATGCTGATGAAGTGCTACAGCATCCATCTAACAAAGCCCTCAAAAGACGGTACAAGTATGAACCAAATAAATGGAACAACTTATATGATGAATCGAGAAGCTTAGACTGGAAAAAAGTTACTATGCCCATCCCTGCACTGAAGCCCTCAAAAGGCAAGGATTGCATTTGCAATGGGAGGAGCTAGCCAACCAACACTTAAAAATGAAAAATTCATGCCCACGAGCCAATACAACAATATTGTGAAAGGTTTGAGAATGAAAGGAGAAGAAATCACCTGGAAATGAAAGAGCACAAGCAAACTAAGGGAGTACGAGTTAAGTGTCCCAAACTTCGGACTGTTGATGTTCTGGGTTTTGGCCCATTCCTTAACCTAAATGAGGGAAAAATTGATTCAAACGGTTGCATATCTTCTGAAGAAGCATATTTTCTAGGACTCTGATCCAGTACCAGTAACACCAATGGTCGAAACCGTCCATCTATTTGGTTGAGCCAGAACAAGCATTTGGACTTCATCTGGCCCCCAAGGTTGTCAATTGAAATATCCCCTGAAATGGCAGGGCGTCCTTTCTCAAATTTCAAAATAGGAACTTTTGCATGTGGGATAAATTGCAACCTCCACCATCCACCTGCAGCAGTTAAGCAGATCCTTCAAGCTAAAGCATTGAAAAGGGGAACAAAATAAATAATAAGAGTTTGACCGCATAGTCATGTTACATTCAAGAAAAACTGAGAAAGATTGAGGACTAAAGTAAACAGAGCGATATTATATCGATTTTCTCTGCATGATAAATGTAAACTCAAGAAGGTACTACATTTTTCATTAAATGAACAATTGTTAATCCAGAACTAATAGGACATCCAGCTCCAGACCTCATATTCAATGTATGATTTACTTCCTTGAGTTATGCATGAGAAACAGGTAATAAAATCAACAAGGTCCATTAGATGAAAAAAGATTAAAAAAAAAAAAACAAAGGGTCTGATTCTGATCAGGATAACTATGAGAACTGAAGTCCGAATCCAACATCCCCAAAATTGTGGAAGCCAATACCTTTCTCCTTCAAAGCTCTTAAGACATCCCCAAGTAAAGACAACTTCCTCTTCTTCCCAGCAGACGAAATGTAAGAATCATAATCTAGCATAACAGTAATATCCAAGTCCCCCCATGGAGTGAATAGATTGGACACAAATGATCCAAATGGCTCCACAGTCGCACCTGTTATCATCCAGATGTTACATTTCCATGTTAATACAAGAAAGTATCTTCAAGGAACATAATACCTCTGCACAAATACAAGCCAATATAGTCTAAGGCGTCTCCTTCAATTAACAGCAGCACTTAGCTTTGGGGTGACATTTAGAGACAGGAGATTTACCTCTAAGACTTGGAACTGTTCTTACTACATCTTGTAATTCTTGAATGATTCTTTGCCGAAACAGCCAATCATCCCTCTGAGGTTCAATCACACCAAGTATATCCCACAAAGTAGACTCCAATGGAGCATTCATCTTTGCTCGGAAGAAACCTAGTACCACATATGCAGAGTTATGAACTTATCCATTCCATTCCATTCCATTTAGGGTATTCCCAAATCTAAAGATGCCAACAATAAGTCCATTCGAGTTCAACCAGAACAAACGTAAAGGCGCCGCTAAAGAAATAGGACACTGCCAAACAGCCGGCAGGAGGCCATTGTGGGGAAAGGATAGTTCCAAAGCAAGCAACTCAACACTCTCTAACATAAGACATGCAAGGAATTTAATTACAGCGTCCTTGGAGCATTGACTAATTAGTACACCCCCCAGATACAATGCCCACTTTCACAATTTGGTCAACAAGCCAATACTCGAATGGGCATCCCTTCCCATTCCCAAAACGTGAATCCAACTTTTCGAACATACGAGGAGCGTTAGAAATCGAAGAACCCATGAATTAGGAATCACGAACAGATACAAAGACTGACCTTATCAGAGGTAGACGAGTGAAATTACCACACAATCGGCCACTATAGGGATTCTAGGTATCCTTTCTCTTTCGAAGGGGAAAAAGAAACCCTCAGAGCCCTGCTGCAAGAATCAGACTAGAACAGTGACCGTTAGCTACATTCCCTACTTTCGATTTCCATCCAAAGCTGCACACTTTATCTGGTAGGCGCCATAAGAAGAGCAAGGTGCATAGTGGGTCGAGGGCAGAAACTTAATCAAGAAGGGATTTTGAATGACGCCTTGTACCTTTCTTTCGTTTCTCCGAAAAGGTAAGAATTTTTGGGGCCGGGCTGATTGGGTGCTGGGAAAACGAGGCAAAAGAGGTCCCAAGATTAGATTGGAATGAAAGCAATGGGAAATTGGAATCTCTGCCCTATATGAATTTTGATTTGACTCCGGGACCGGGAAAGAGAAAGGGCAGGGGCCACGAGAAAGCGCGCTTCAACTGCTCCTATTCGGGCAGGGATTTGAGGGGCGCGCGAATTAACTGCCTTGCCGGGAAATTGGCAGCGGTGGCCTGGTACCGGTAAATTTGAAGTCCCCGATGTGGAAAAGGCGAAAAGCCACTGCGTACGAAACTGTTGAAGGAAGGGGAGAAAAAAAAAATACTGGGTGAATAACTTGCCCCCAACCTGTTATGATGGTTGATATGACTATTAATCAAACCAAGCTATTCATGAACGATTTGATTTCCAATTATATAAAAACTCGTCCGATCAAGAAAAAATTGGAATCGTTTAACATTTATTAACGAGCAAAATTGAGTTTAAGCCTTGTTCAGTTTGTGAGCCTTGTAAGTCAGCTCGAGTAGGCGGCTTGTTAAGTTCAACTTGTGGAATCTCTTGTTTTGAGCTTATGAAATGTCTCGACATTTTGATTAGTGAGCCAAGTTGACTACAAGCTTATGAGAAAATCGGTCTATATCATATGAGTTGGTTTGTTGATAATTTATATGTTTAAGAGTTTGAGTATTTGAGCAAATATGTCTTGAGATTAGTAATTCACATGTATAATATATGAGATATAAATATTAGAGTATAATATATAAATTATCGTAGAGTTGAGCTCAAGTCGAACTCCTGATCTTAATAATGAGTCAAGTAGGTTTTAATGAATGAGCCAACTCGAGTTCGACTAGACTCAGCTCATTTATAAATAAGTGAAATTAGAGCTCGGCTCGTTTATTAACGACCAAATCTGAATAAGATAAAACTCGGGTCGACTCGACTAATTAACAGCCCTGCGTTGCTGAATGCTAAGCACTAACTGGCAATGGCAAATGATTTTCCGTCCATCCAATTAGAGTGTTCCAGCATCATGGTTGTGACATTGGCTGAATGTTGGGCGGTTGTACTAGGTATTAGCTTGTGTCGGTTATAAAATTAGCGCTGAAGTGCCACCAACATAATCGATTTCTAATTTGTAAATAAAATGATGTCGTTTTACTGAATCATATCAATATATCCTTTAATTTTGCACCGTGCCAATGATACTTTCATGCTTATCCAAACTTTATAGTTATTGCATAAAACGAATTATCTTAACAAGAAAAAAGGTCTTTCGGCCAGCAGCCGGCGTCATTGGATTACAAATTCATAATCTCAAAATACACTTAAATATTGTTTGAGCAGTTTTGACCAGTTTTGACTACTTGCGTCTGACGAGATCGAGTAGGTCAACCGTCGACAGTGCAACATTTGACCTTTCTTCGCACAATGAAGAACCTAGCTACCAAACTTCAACGCGCTATTTCTTAGTGAGACCAATAGACAATGGGCCCGGCCCAATATGTAAGATTACTTGGACCTGAAATTAATAGATGGTCAGTTTTGCTCGGAATTTTTGATTTTGCGAATTGTAACGTGTCAATTCTCATACCTTGTTATTAGACCAACCCACTCGATCAGTTGCGGCCCATCGTAGTAAGCCCAATGAAGTTAACACATCATCTTTGGTTGGACTTGTTGTTAGGGGTGTGCAATGGTCCGGTCCATAACGAAGCGCACGGGACTAAGGACCGGACCGCATCGACCTGAATAGAATGTGGTCTGGTCCTTGGTTCACATGATTTTAGAAGAATTATTGAATGAAGAAATGATGGACCAAACTAAATTTGGACCGGATCAAATGTATCGAATACAATGATGGTCATGTTCTTAATTCTTAGATGCATTTTATTAATGGACCGCAGTTCTCACAAGTTTGGTCTGATCCGAACTGGACCGAATCGTTGCACCCACCCCCTGCTTGTTGTAGCTTTTCCCTTACTTGTTTGTCTTATGATTGTGTTTAGGGTACGACCCTAGGCGACGGTGAATCAGGGTATAAGAATGAGCGTAAAAGGCCTTTGGGCCGCCAATCAATCATAATTCGACATCCTAATCGGCGAGTGTTAATCTGTTGTGGACTAGTCTCGATCATCTAGCAATCAGATTCCGACACTCCGCAAACTTTTTTGAAATAAAATATAAACACCAAGTTTTATATTAATCCCTGTTAATTGGTAATTACCATTTACTAATTCTGGGGCAGGAAGGCTGAGCTGGAATCTTTTGGCGAGCAGTGCGAAAGGAAGGAAAGAAAATAAAGGCGAAGGAAAAGAAGGCGAGAGCTGTAACTCCGTCGAGTCCACATCAAAAAATCTGACCAAATCTACGCCAAACCAAACCAAAGCAGCAATGCCCATATCCAAAAACCATCCTCCCATCACACGTGTCGTCCCCTCATCAAGTCGTGTATCGTCAGCATCCCTAACCTTCCACGTCCCGTCGAAGAATTGGAATCAACAAATTCAGCCCAATTCCATTAAATTAATAATAATGCAGCCAGCCAGCCAGCCACCCGACCGTGGCTTCCAGCTATCCCCCAAAGGCCAAAAGTTGCATACCAGCAGCGACCCACCTGGGCCCCTCCTCCCCAAGGCCCAAACTCCATTCTATTCCATCACTAATTATTGTGTTAATATCTCATTATAATAAAAAAATATATATATATATATTGCCACGGCCTTCTTTTTCTCAGTAATATCTAACTTTTATTCCACCAATCGAAATGGGGAGAAACCAACTGGTTGCAGATTAGAATCTAAGGATACTAATCCGATTTTATGGTAAAGAGTGGATTCAGTCACACAGAACGATCTAACGAGCGATCCAGTCAGTTCTGATATTAAACTTGCTTGACACAGTTTGATATCGTTGATCCTATCCAAGTTGTACCATGATAAGGCCAACTCGAAAGGAGCCTTGAGTAGTGTTCTGATGAATACTTGACAATCGGATTGGACCAAACGTTCGTATTCTTATATGCTAATTTTTAGGCCTTGAAGAACAACTTTTGTTGCTACTTCAATCGAGGATAGAACATAGTAGGGTATGGTCTCGTCGTCCATCGCGCACTTATCCATGATGGTTAGGACTACTACACCATAAGTCGCCGGTTGAGAGTCGCTTATGAATCCTCATTGAGTGATTGATTGACGGTGGAAGAAGTATGCGACGGTGTTACCCTGAGTTGAGTAGAAGAGGATGTTGGGTGTCGGGGAGGGGGGTCCCCTTGGACAAGACGTGCATTCAGTGAATTTTTTTGTGGAAAACGATTATACGCTCCTTTCTGGGTTAGGGATTTCATCGTCCACGAATTAAATTTAAGGTTCTATGTGCGAGAGATTTATGACAGTTTCGTCATCAATTCATGCTCCTAATTAATTTGGACGAAAAATGAATTCCTGCTTTCTCTGCTTGTAAGATTTCATCCAAAAAATGAAATCCATGGCTAGAATTTGGATTTATCTAATCCTAATATCTACCCCTCTATCCACTCTTCCTCCTTCCCTCCCCAGCGATGCCTCGTTTCCCAATCTTTTTCCCCTCCCCTTCGGGGTTTCCTTCCTTCCCTCGCTGGCTGGCGACCGAATTATACGATGACTGTGATTGCATTTGCATGAATCCCTCTCCTCATTACACGTACCCCCCACAGCTCTCCGCCCAACTACGACATCACCACCACCACGCCTCCTTGATCACGACCTTCCTTCCCTCATCAACAAACAAAACCACTCTCTCCCTCCATTAAACCACTTTCTTCTGTCAACTCTCTGCCATCATTATAATAATAATAATATCATTGCACTGCAAATACAGTTTTCCCCGCAGCGCCGTGTGAACTCCGAGAACAACGAATGTCTTCCCGCCGGCCACCACCACCACCTCCAATCTGCACTTCCCACAAATTTCAAAATATCAACAGCAGCCTTAATTTCCTTCCACTATGTATTGCCTGGGGAGATTCCTTCCCATTTTTTCTACTGAAATACCCCTGTCAGTCAGTCAGTGTCAGCTCGAGCTATAAAAGCATATACTGAAAAATCTCTAAACGAGCTCGATCCGCTTAGCTACTTCTTGATTGCGAATTTAAAATTTTCAATATGACTGATGATTTAACCTCGATATCTAGCTAGTGGCGAAACAGAGACAAATCAAAAGACAGGGATAACTTGATCGGAGTGATTCTGCATTGGCAATCACTCCGGCTAGTGTATAGATGAAGCCGGCATATGGTCTCTGTCTGTAACCCAGAATTGTTCAATTTCACCAGATGACAACAGGACGACGATGAATTACTCGATTGAAATCCCAATCGTACTTCACTGTGACGGTAGATGTACGGGAATTCGTTGAAAAATTTTGATCCAACAACTTTCGGCTGCTCTGGAATTGGTTAAACTTCGATCCAACAATCGATCGGTGGTCTCGTAAGTCGTAGGATAAATCAGGGCGAATCGAAGCTTCGATTGAGAACTGACCAGAAGTTCTCATCTCTAATTTACAAATTGAGACTCTGATTTCATATATATTCTCCAAGTATCCCAATTCCCCCCTTACATAATCTTCCCGAGAATCTGCACATTTCTGCAGTTCCATAGGAAGTTCATAGGAAAAACTAAAACAGACAGGAAAAAACCTTCTGTTCTTTTGATTCCAGAAAGCCTAAAACTGGTTCTATAATCTATATACGTATAGAACTATAGATATATATTATCCCGCCATTCCCCAATCCACTTTTTTATTTATTTATTTATTTATTTTTAAAGCCGAGCCCAATCAAGGTTTTCCAGCTTTGGACTTGCGTCTCAAATCAACCACGACGACGCTGACGTTGTCAGTGCTGTGCCGGGCGAGTGCCAGCTTTGTCAGCAACATGGAGGCGTCGGAGCATGCCTTATCGGACCCGCTCCCCACGGCGGCCTCGCACGCCGGAGATCCTTCCGCTGTCGCCGGCGACGGCCGTTTCTGTGCTCGGAGGCACATCCGAACGACTCCGCAAGCGGTATCGTTCGACACCACATCCCATAGTCCGTCGCTTGCGAGGATTAGGCATTCCTCGTCTCCTGTTCGTTCTGTGACGGTCACCTCCGGCTCCGGAATCACGTATGGCTTCAGGTAGTTATCCCCTGAAAAAGGAATTGCACTTTCGATTCAGCGAAAGGATGAAACAGGAATTGGGAAAAAAATTCAGATCGGAGCGTGATAGGTCCAGATCTTACCGATTGCTCTTGACATGGCCAGAACTCCGAGGACTCTCGGGCCGTCCCAGTAGATTACTCGGCCGCCGGCGGCTTGAATCCGGAGCAACTCGTCGGGCCGGTCAGGCTGCAGAGAATTAACCGTTATCAGAAACGAACCCACGGACCACGACAATTACGGGAACACAGATAATTTCACACAAGGCGGAAACTAAATCGGGAAAAGTTACATTCTGTTTGTGGGTTCCGTTACCTTATGATCGGAAGAGAGCGGGACAGCAACGCCGTTACGGCAAAGGACGGCACGGGAATCGCCGCAGTTGGAGACGACGATTTTGTCCGGGGTCACCACGGCGGCGACGGCGGTGGATCCGACGGCGTCGCACTGCGGAGTCTGGAGCTCGCATCGGCAAGCGGTGGCCTTTGCGGCTTCGTCGGTACTCCAGTCTCCGACCTCGCCATCCATCCTGGCGAAGCTCCGCTCCATGGTTTCCTTCCATTCGATTGAATTCTCCTGACCGTAGCTCCGGATTTCTTCCTCCACTATCTCGTGTAGCCGATCTTTACACTTCATAGCGACCTAAGAAAAGGTCCACAGGAAAGAAATTGGTTACCCGTGTTCTGGCGAAACAAAAGCTGAAACAACATGGGAAAAGAAAATGAATTTAAAAGCTCGTACATGAGAGCAGCCATGGCCATCAAACACGCCGAAGAAAGAAGTCCCTTCCCGGCCAAAAGATGCCTGCACAGTCACCGCATCTTCCATATCCCTCCTCCTACCACAAACCGAAGTCAAGCCAAATTTCGGAGCCGGAGCTGCACAACTCTGCTCCGGCCTCACAGCTGATTCATTCGCCACCGAATCACCCACATCACCCTCTTGCCCCACGAAATTCGCTCCCCCGCCGCCCAGCCTGGAATTCTCAACGGCGTTATGGCAATCACGCGGGGCCGAGCTACTACTACTCGCACCACCGCCGGAAGGAACGAGCTTGCGCTGTTTCCGGCTGGTGTCGTCGGGGGAGGCCGTCAAATCCGCGGCAAGCGAGAATGAGCGGTGGTCCAACCTCCTCCGCCGTGAAGCCTTCACGCTCGGCTCCACCGGAGCAGCTGCGTCACTATCACCAACAAACCCACAGCAAATCTCGGCCATGTCTAGCGAAAAATCCTCTTCACAGAATCGGAAATTCGAACAGATCACCGCGCGAAAACAATTCCTTTGAATTCGATTCAATTAAGATTATAGAGAGAGGAGAGAGATCCCCGGAAGAGGAAGATGGGGAAGGGTAATAAAATGGCGATGGGGAAGGGGAGGGATGGGGAAGAAGAAGCAGCTTTTTTCGCCTGGGGGTAGTGTGGGGCCCGCAGTACAATATTTTTTCTACTTTCTTTTTTTGAGGGACGACGGGCAGGGGTGCCCGTCACCGTCACGGGCAGCGGAGATCCGACATGGCCAGTTGGAGTGACGTTGATCAATTGAATTGAATCCGGGCAGTAGGAAGGTAAGGGCAAAGGGGGGGCGGGGTAGGACCGATAATTTACAATCTCGGCCGTCCATCGTTCTCTCTCCTCACGACAATCGACCACGTGCACCGGAACTTTTTGGGAGGGTGGGTACGTGGACCAATGAGGGAGCTACACGGTTCGTTGGAGCGACCATCCTTTTCTGACACGCATGTGGTGCTGTACTAGGCGGAGAGGAGAGAGTCTGTGGAAATATTATTGTTTTTCCTTTTTCTTTTTTTCCTTTTTGCTGCGGAAAACTATTTTAGTTTTTTTTCGATTATTATATTGTGGATGATATCACCACGTGGCGGGGATCGTCAAATACGAGATTCGTGTTACATTCGTCCCTCCACGCGTATTACGAGTTTACGACGTGTTGCATCAAACCAAGACTACTGCTGTCTTTCCCTTCCTTCCTCACTCCACAGTTTTACCTTCTTACCTTTTACTTTGTGATGGTAAGTTTTGGTGGGAAGGTGGGACTTGGGACGGTGTTTGGTTAGCGGAATCCAAACCGGTGTGGTTGGCGGCCGGCCGGCCGGCGGTATTGAAATTGGTGGTTTACTGGTTTAAGAGGTTTTTGCGAGTAATTGCTAACCCGCTACGATTAACCCTCACAAAATTGGCCATTTCGCCGGTCCAACCAAGCTCCCATTCTTAAAGTTTGAATCTCGATCTCTAAAAAATCAAAATTAGTAGCACGCTTTTGGAACGAAGTTTTGTATGTTAGGTTGTTAACAAACTTTGTCACTCACTCTTTCTTTCTACCCGAGCTCTCCGTATAAAAGCGGAGATCACCGACGATCTGTTAAATCCGTCTGCAACAATTGAACGCTTGATTGATGAAAATTCTTTTGTATTTTTAGTATGGTATGAGAGCTATACCGAGCTCTCTCTCTTCCATTTTGTCCTCTTTTTTATTTTCTATTATGCTAAATTTAGATTCGTTCACCTATATGACGACATCGATAAATTCTTCATCTCCTTGGCAACGACGGCATTCCTCTGACTGTAATTCTTCACACTATGGATTTCAATATTGACACAACAACGATTTTCAAATCGTACATAATTTTTGAGATCTAGGAAAGACTGAATCCTTGGTGTTATATGAACCATGGAGCTATAATTGTGTACAGATGGTTAACTTTGTTTTCTAATCGTTGTGGATCATTTACATCAGACATATTTGCGGGCATTTTGCAGGCATGATGCTCCTTTTTTCCAACACAAAACTCCTTTTGAAAAGTTCTATGAGCATTGAACAACCACTATGTCTCACACTTGAGGGTTTTTTTATCGTCTTACATATGCCTTCACCATTCAGATACTCGAAATAAAACTGGTTTTAAGAGCACATCTTTGTATTTATCTAGAGCACGTCTTTGTATACAACTTCGTTTTGCTATGCAATTATTGTTTGATTTTTGTTTGAGAAGATGTTTCTTTCCATGAAAATATCTTCTTATTTTGTATTGCTTTCACTTGTTTTGCTCTCAATCTTTATTGGAATAAGATTATCCCGTTATAGCATCCTGTTACACGCTTATTATAAATTCTTATACACGAGCAAGTAACACCGCACCTTTTAATTATACCTCTTCACAGAAACTCCTTCAGATCACAATCCGACTATCCAATTTCTTCCTTCCAATAGTGCAAATGCAAACCCTATTTGACAACTTGTCAAATTGGAAGGCTTCAAATTGATAGTTCGAAAACCAAAACCAATATGTTGAAGTTTCCCTCGACTAGTTTGATGAGATCCCCCACCAGTATAGATTAAACTCAATATTAATGGTGCTTCTTGTGGCAACCAGGGCATGGCAACACCAATAGTATTTTTTAGACATCGCAATGGACAATGGATTGGAGGTTTTTGCAACATAATACGATTTCATCAATTGTCATGGTTGATCTGAGCATTTACCATCTTTCCCGCTACCTAAAGAAAGATGGCTCAATAGTGGTTGGTCTTCAACACTTGTTTCATATAGAGAAGGGAATACGCTCTTAATTATATTGGGACTCAAAGTACAATCTCATCTTATTATCTGGATATATAAATTAAGATACTTTGATCATTATTTTATCAAGATAAATGAGAAAACAATATGAATCTTTAAAAATAGTATGATATTTTTTTCTTTTTAAAATCTACCGTAAATGAGGGCGCACTTGAAAAGAAGGGTGGTCAAGATTGGAAGGAGGGCTACTCCAGTATGATACTTTTGGCTTGTTACGGTCGTTTTAGTGATCTAATGAAAACGGCTACGTAATAAGAGGATATCTTCACACGTGTACGATCATGTCAATACTGATTGACTGTCTTCAAAACGTCCCAGTCACAAAAAAGTGAGTCTTACATATGGCAGGTTATTGATGTTGAAGTTAGTGAACACCTTCATATTCTTTACCTAGATCATTTGTCAGACGAAGATACTTCATGTATCTGAACGTGTTGCCACTTGTCGGGAGTCTATAACTCGTCGTCGATTACGTGGTTTGTTATTATGTAAATACATTAATTTATCATTCTATTTCTGTAAAATATGGCTCCCGTAAATTCCTTTTTACATGATTATGGTCAATATTTTGAGGTTGGTTTGGATGGTCACCAAGAATTATTTTAAATAAGTATAGTTTAGCAAGTCATTTAGTATTCATAATCTATCATTCACAATGATGAAATAAAACGAGAAAAAGTAAATGATTTTTCTTTAGTATAGTTTAGTCTTTAATGCACCAAAATGATGAAGATGACATATATAGTTTTTTCACTTAACAAGGGGAAACTCCATATATTTTAAAGCTAATTAATCTTGGTTGGTCCACTCCAGATACACAAAATATAATTTGTTTAGAAAATGATAGAATAACACCTCTAGCTCGATTCCAACCAATGCTTGTCCAACCTTATTTCCTTATATCCCCTTTAAGCTTAGGATTACAATTACATGTCGCGAACAACTAAGAAAGTATGCAAGTTGATTTTTGAGAAACATGAGAAAAAGAGATTAACTTGATTGTTGTCAAATAATGTGATAACCAATCTCCAAATGTGTGGTCTTTCATGAAAACAGACTTAATAATCATGTAGTATATGAATAAGAGAATGATTGTTAGACAACGAAAATGAACTCATGAATGATGAGGGATATCCACATCATTAAAAAAAAGCCTCCGACCATATATTCTCGAAGATCCAATTACACCAACACCATCCACTTCGCTTAAGACGAAGAGTTCGAAATAGTGGCTTGCATTTAGTTCTCCTAGTGACTAGAGAACTACCGATGGATGTTAGATATAAAGCAACTACTATAAACACCTCGTAAGCACTCGATGGTAACACACTCAATTGAGTGAATCGTTTCATGTTATTGACATTGCCGATGCGTCTCTTGTATATTGGATCATGTTTTTGAGCAACGATGTTAAATGTTATATATGTTAATGAAATAGGGTAAGGGTAGCATTCGTTTTCAGTAATAAAATTATAAAAAAAAATTGTGTTAACATTGATCTACAAAATTGTATGTAACATCGTAGTAAGGAAACAAGGCATGTGAGTCATTTACCACAGAGGGATCATATCTAGTTTATGTTTGCTGTGATATGCCATGGATTTCAGCGAAATGATGAAGCAAGAAGGACTGAGTTTTTAATGGACCATTGAATTTGAACCTGCAAACTTCAATGAAGTCATGCATGAAAAAGGTTTGTTGTTCGCTAGTGACAACTTGCCCTGGATTCCTGGTGCACGATCAAGATATTTATGAGTCTTTCAATCTTTTTCACCCTTACTCTGCATTCACCTTATTCATAAAAATCATGTTTGCAACTTATAATTATAACTTATCCAAAAGAACTTGTAAGTTCTACAAAACATAAGAATGCTATGTAAAGAACTTAGCTGATTGAGTGTACAACATCAACAATGACAGAGTCGGAAATTTGAACAAAATGGATAAATTAACCATGCTTGAGGAATTTGAGAGGATTCTGCTAAGGCTTTGACAGGAGATAGACACAACATACTAATCCAAATTCAGCTGGAGGTGTTCTTGGACATAGTTAGTAAATACTCCGTTTAATACACGTATATGTACCCGTACGTACTTTATCCGTTTAAAACTTCCGTATCCGTATTATTGTCAAACCGTTTCATTAGTTCCGTTCATTTGACGGCTCCCGTACTAAAAACGTATAAAACCCGTATAACACGTTTAATATCCGTATTTAATAAAATAAATTAATAACTTTACTATTTTTTACATGTTTATTTATTTATAAAAATAATTAATTTTATATATTTATGACTATTAACGTACTATTAAATGTAACATTAGCTAAGAGACGAAGTATAATACCCGTACGTATTTTATACGTAACTTTTCCGTACCTTATTTTACTAACTATGTTCTTGGGTAGCAACAAAATAAAGAATCCATGAAAGATTTGGGGACTGAAAGTGAAAACGATTTCTAGTGAGCTGGGTCTGGTGGGCATGCTTGAGGGTTTGGTGAAAGGTGAAATCATGAACGATTCAAATCTTGCATCCAAATACCAACGAATCGAGATCATCAAAGCTTTCCCACCGAACAAGAAAACTGAGATCAGGGCAGAAATAATTTTATTCATTACTAGCCAATTTAGATCCCCCAACATTTGATAGACCTAGAATACCTACAATGCAGATTGGAAAAAAAAAAAAGCAATCATATTTGATTTAAGAAGATGCTGCTGCCAGTTTGTTTCAATCTAGGTTGATTGGAGGATTGAATCCATTCACAGTCATTCCTCCATCCACAGAGATGACTTGTCCAGTGATGTATGAAGCTGCTGGCAGGCACAGGAACCCCACCAAGCTCGACACTTCGTGAGGCTCTCCCACCCTCTGGAGCGGCGTTCTTGCCACTATCTGCTGCAAGAAATCCTTCTTCTCAAGCAGCTGCAAAACCCAGAATTCAGAACCCAGCATTAACAAACAACCCGAAACTGTCATGGCCACGAAAGGAGAGCGCCGTAGGAATTTTACTTACATGCTCAACGAGGGAAGTTCTGGTGTACCAAGGAGCCACGCAGTTAGCCCTGATGTTGTCCTTTGCCCACTCACAGGCCAGATTCTTGGTCAGCTGATTGATTGCGCCTGATGCAGAGGAAAAAACAACAGAGAGAAAAAAAATTAGGAATGCCGGGTGACATTCAGTCAGGACTTTTATCGAACGGTTTGCGGGCACGACTCGACCGACCTTTGGAGAGACCATAAATGGAGCCGCTGCCAATGTGGAGAACCCCGGCCACCGACGAGACGAAGACGACGGACCCAGCTCCGGACTTCTTGAGAAGCGGGTGGGCCAGCTGGCAGAGATGGTACGACGATTCCAAATTCACGGACATCAGTCTCAGGTATTCCTCCGTTGAATACTCTGTTGTCGGCTTCCTCACGTTCGTCCCAACATTGTTCACCTGTCCGCCGAATCCAATCCAATCAACAATCGAATTCGATACTCGATTCGGAACGGGAAAAAAAAAGTTTGTTGACTTACGAGGATATTGAGAGTGCCATTGTAGATCTTGCCAACTTCCTGGACGAGCTTCTGTCTCTCGGACGCCGACGACACGTCGCAGACCGAGCCGGTGACGGAGAAGCCTCTCGCTTTCCATTGCTGTAAGCAGTGGTCGAGCTCCGACTGGTTTCGCGAGCACGTGTGGACCTTCGCTCCCAGCCCAGCTAGTTCCTCCACAGTCGCACTCCTGAAAAAAAAAAAAAAACAATAAAGCCCAGCCCAAACTCAAGCCCATATCTACTTTAGCAAGCATGACACATTTAACAAACTAAAAAGAGTGGGCTTTGGGCCCGAAAAGTTGGATATTTTCAAATTCTTGGTCCCCTCTTCCTAGAATCCTGGAGAAGGGGACAGAGGAAGAAAGGGAAATGAATCGGCAGATGAGATCCATCCATCCACCATCACATCCGCCGCTCTCTCTCTTTTTTTTTTCTCCCCAGCGTCACGTACGTCGTACCTTCCATGCACGATCAGATCGCCGCAATTTTTTACAGCACGAAATATTGGCGATGAATCGTAGAGATATTAAAGGGAATTAGAAGACGGAGGAGGAGGAAAAAAAGGGTTTACCCGATGCCGCGAGTGCCGCCGGTGACGAGGGCGGTCATGCCATGGAGAGACCATCTGGCGGCCGGCGGGGGAGAGTTGTGGTGGTGGTGGTGGTGGCCGTTGGCAGTCGCCATTTGGGATCTCGGAGCTATTGTTGTTGCGTAATTAATCGGAGAAGAGGAATTTAGATTTGGTGGAAGAATGAATATGGAGGGAGGGAGGAGGGTATATATAGAAGCGCGAATTAGACACGTAACTTTTGAGTTGGTAATATAAAGGTAAGGACGAGCGTTACACATGGATGCCTCATCATCATCAAATCCTTATCGAGAGAAACTACCAAGGAAAGAAAGAAAGAAAGCAAAATTAGGGTTTTACTTTTCTTTTTTGACCTTCGAGGAAGAGTGATTAACTGGGGAAGTTCATTTCTAATTCTCCTCTTTCCTTTCTTTCTTTCTTTCTTTCTGCTAAGGGGTGCGTCAAAGGGGCGTATAAAAGCAAGGGGGTTGGGTCAGGTCACGGCTAACGTACCGATTAGAAGTCGAAATCGAGTTTTGGGAGGGCCAATAGTAGCATCTGGGGGCGGTTCCAACCGCAAATTGGCCGTAACCGCAAATTGGGAATACGGCCATTTCTGTTTGGTTTTGGTCAGACAAAGTAAGAACTGAGGTTACTTTCAAGTTTCAACAGGTGGCCGCCGACTACCATTTGGTGTCATCGGTCGAGCTCCAGCTCGATGCGAAAAAGTCTCATTCCAAAGTGTCATTTGGTGTCTCCTATACCGCACAACATGCATTGAAAGAAGCAGTTCTGCAATTTTTTATTTTTATTTTTGTTTTTAGTGATATTAACGGAGGATAATAGTTAAACTTACAATTCTATCCAGAACCTCTAAAAGACTCTAAAGAAGCCATCCAAAAAAATCAAAAGATTCTAGCTCTAAACAGACAAAAGCAGTGCTTTACGCGCCACTCTATGGGCAGCACTGCTGGCGGGCCTAGGTACCGCCCTAAACTCTATACAAACAGACAAAGAGCTAAGGATCTGATGACACTCTCGTAACACCGGACCACCAATCGAGTCTTCTATGAAATGGCCTGTAAAATTACATATAAAATTTGTAATGAATTTATGAAATGGAGTAATCGGTAAAGCATTAGCCTTCCTTTCCAATTACCACCCGTGTCGGAGCCACGTTATTAATATGAGGGGCTATAACCCCAATATTCAAGTCTTAAAATTATGTAAATTTACATGTAAATTTTGTAACGAATTTGGAAACAAAGTAGGTGGTAGTAATGCTTTCGAACGTATTTGATGTTATTTATTTTTTGGGTTCCTGGTTTAGCCATTGATTATTAATTACCACAATTCAAATTAACCCCATTCATTCATATATGTGATTTCGCCAATGGAAACTAGTACATAATTTCGAAATTCGGCCCGTACGTCGTAAAAAAAGGTTATGTAAGATGACTATAATTAAGAGCAGGGGAGAAATTGGGCCAAACCCAACGCCGACTGTAGAATACCCTAAAATATCCAACCTTACATGTCAAGTTACAAACCTAGAATGACCCGACCCCTATTTCACCTTGACCCTGCATGACTGGCCGCCTGGGTCAGGCTGAACCAAGTCAGCCAGTCAGACCAAATCAACCCAGATTGACATAGGATTTAGTAATGAAGAAGTTCCTTCCTCGATACAGAAACCGTAGTGATGATCACCATACACTGTCCATCCAAATCAGAGGACAACGATTTCAGCAGCCGAGGGGTAGATTTCGTTCGGCTCTAAGGCGAGGTTTTGACATTTTGCATCCTTTTGTCGGGAAACAACAAAGCTAGATAAAAGTAACGATGCACTTATGAGGACATAAAAATTGGTTTGTAATTATTATAGCTTTCATCGTTAGTTTCATTACTTTCGTCTCTCGTACCACATGTACAATCCATGCATAAAAAGGAATGACACTTTTGAGAACGTGGGTTGGCCGAGAGCGACTCTTGAAGGCATGTGGTGGTCTTGTTTTGGCAACGGCTGTAAGCTACTCACCCGTCTCGGTCTATATATCATCATCCATGATTTATCCATCCTTGAATCAACATGCATGCTCTCAATAATTTGAAGTGTTGAGAGAGGTTTAATTATCCATTATTATATATAATTTATTAACGTATTTCCTCGAACAAAAGCTCACTCATAAGTGCTTAAAATTTCCGGACATATCATAATATTGTGTGCATGCTTAACAAATGAGGTCACCACGATTCAGACATAAGAACTCTTCATCACAGAAGACTCTGATCCAATTTCAATAACTTTTTTTAGAAATATTTTCTGCTTATATTATTAGTGGGAAATGTTTAAACATAAAGACTCTTCTCTAAGAAGAGAAACCAAAAAGACTGGTGGTCTATCCACCCAACATTCATCCTCCTCCCAATTGCAGGCTATGTGTGTCATACAATGGGTTGATCGATTATGGGATCTATTGATATGGGCCCATTCAACCCATCTAAATCCCCGGCCCATCTCTTTAATGTCCTTCAGGATCTGACTCACTTCTAAAATTGACTCCGCTTGGCCCGAAATCAATCTCTCCACCCGCTAGCAATCGGTCTGGATAGCTATGGAGTGCAGCTGGAGAAGATGAGCCATCTCAAGACCAAACTTCACCGCCATGACTTCCGCCTCAGCTGCCTCCCACTGTTACCGGGTTCTTCTTACCGTCGCCGCCACAAACCACCCATCTTTTCTTCTAATGATCACTCCCATCCCTGTTCCTTGCTCCGGAATACAACCAGCATCCACAGATATTGTAAATTTCGCCAATTGAAATGGTTTTCACCCTTCATTTCTCCGATCCGGCTCTTCCTTTCCCTCCTGCAACTCCAGGTACTCTCTCAACCATTCCATCGATTTAAAGATAATTTCCTATTCTTCCAATTTGCGCTTATTCCATAACTGGCTATTCCTTTGTTCCCAGATGAACCAAAGGGCCACAACAAATTTCCTTAGCTGCTCGTCATTCTCCGTTTCGTGCAGGCTACAAAACCGCTCCTCGCAGGTAAGCTCCTCACCCTTCTCGAACAATAGATGCATGTCAGTAGGCCTGGTCACTCTCCGCACCCACGCACAATCCTGGAAAATGTGTTTTTGAGTTTCTGGCAAATCACAAAACGGGCATCCACCATTACCTCGTTGTGTTCTTTCCATGATTCGCTTTCCCTTCGGTAGAATATCCCTTATCCATCTCCAAGCAAATAGCCTTACTTTCGGGTGTAAGTTCAACTTCCAGAAGCGATCCCAATTAACTGGTGTATATAGCTCTCCCATCTCCTCTTCGTCCTTGTTTTCCCACTGTCTATATCCCGATTTCACTAAGTAATCCCCTGTTTCCAGACTCCATACCCTTTCATCCACACATAGTTGACGAGGGATCGGAACCTTTTGAATCTGTTTTCGATCCTCAGGAAGGAAGTATGCCTGTAGCAAGTCATGCCTCTAGATTCTATTGTCAATATCCATCAATTTCGCTACCAAAGTAGTGTTTCCCACCCTTGAGACTAGGGATTTCATCTTAAAACCTTCACCACTAGGAAGCCATCGATCTTGCCAAATGTCGATACTATTCCCATTCCCAACTCTCCAACGAAAGCCCTTCTTTATCAGCTCTTTTGCTTCCATTAACACTTTCCACACGAAGCTTGAATTCCATCCTCTTTCTGCCTCCAGTATGTCTTTATTTGGGTAATATTTTGCTTTCATAACCCGGGCAGCGAGAGAATTGGGTTCCTGCATTAGCCTCCATAGTTGTTTCCCTAAGAGAGTCGTATTGAAACACTTCAGATCTCGAAATCCCAAGCCCCCTGCTTCTTTGGTCTACTCACTTCTTCCCAACGTAACCAATGTGTCTTATTTTCCCTCCAGTTGTTGCCCCCACTAGAAGTTGGTAATTAGTCTTTGAATTTCTTGTATAACACCAACAGGAATCGACAAGATTGACATGGCATAGGTCATCTGTGATTGAGCCACAAACTTAATCAAAACCTCCTTTCCAGCGATAGAAAGTAGCTTGCTCTTCCAATGTTTTACCTTGTTTCGAACCCTATCCACAAGGTATCCAAAGGCCGCTTTCTTTCCTCTTCCCACACTTTTCATTTCTAAGCGATAGAAAGTAGGTACTTCTCGTGGAAAGGCACACTTTTCATTCCTAATATCCCAGCTTGCTCTTATATTCTTTCCATCTCAATATTGGGACTAAAAGATAGTTCTGATTTGACCACATTAACCTGTTATCTTGACTCCTTCTCATAGAGACAGAAAATTCTCTTCAATTTCTGGCTCTCTTGTTTGGTTGGTTTTGTAAAGAGGATACTAGCGTCCACAAACAAAAGGTGAGATATTTTAGGAGCTCCCCTCTTTACTCTTATCCCTATGATTTTCCCTTCCTCCTCTACCTTCGATATTAACCCAAACAGGCCCTCTGCCACAAAGAGGAAAAGATAGTGGGAGATTGGATCCCCTTGTCTCAACCCCCTAGTGGGTTTGAACCAATCGATTTTATGATCATTCACTATAAGGCTAAAATAAACTGTTGAAACACACGCCATGATCAATTGAACCCTAGCTTACTCATAATTGTCTCCAGAAATCCCATTCCACTCTATTGTACGCTTTAGTGATGTCCAGTTTAGCTGCCATCAGTCCACTCTTTCCTTTCATCTTTTGTTGCATAATGTGAAAACACTCAAAAGCCACCAAAACTAGAATTATTCGGAGAACTTTCATGAGCGAAGCAGCTTCAATATTACCCTCCTATTTGGCTCTCATAATAAAATTTACATCGTTCATAAAAAATATATCTTCTCAACTGAAACCCACATATACGGGGTTGAAGTTTGTACAGGTCTGAATGCCATGCGTCAAAACCAGCTGATCCCAATAACTTGAGTTGTTGGGAGAAGTTCCATGATTGATCTTATACCACTAGGGATGGGAATGTGGCGGGTTTGTCTAAACCATCCCCATCCCCGCTTTCAAATATCCATACCCATACCCGCCCCTTACGGCATACCCATGTGAGGGAAGATTTTGCAAACACATCCCCATACCCGTGGGTTTCGGGTACCCATGAGTAATACCCGCCCTGTACATCTAAATTATAATACCTAAAATTTTATATGTACTTTTTTAATTATAACACTAAATGCACTTATTTTATATATCATGAAGTCGACAAAAAGACAATCATTTTTAATACGGTTCAAAGCAACTTATCCTACAACATCTATTAATCTATAAGATAAAGTACAATGTAATCCAAATCATTATTCTCTGACTCTGATATATCTATTACGTAATTACTAACTAACATACTCTTGTTAACACGAGGGAAAAGTGAAAGAGTGAAGAGAGAGTTGCGGAAAATAAATTAGGTTTTTATTTGAGTGACCACTCAATTGCATTTCTACTATTTATTATCTTGAGTTACCCTCACTATTATTGATAGGTTACAATTTTATCCATTTATTTTTTAAATGTGAAGAAATATTTTTGGTGGGGCGGGTATAGGTATGCCGTATGGGTATGGGGCGGGGAGGCTAAAACCATACCTGATCCATACCTATCAACTGTTTTGCGGATTTTACCCATACCCCGTCAAAATAGGAATTCTCCGCGGTGACTGGGTTGGGAGCGATCGGTTACCCGCGATCATGGATTTGATTGCCATCTCTATATACAACTTACTAACACTTATTACTCCACGACATTTGACGTTACTATCATAAATCAACCTATTCAATAACTCAAATTGTTAAAACAATAAAACATATCCATACTCTATAGTCTATACATCGATACTAACCACTTGCTCGCCTCCATCATATCCCTTCTGCTCTTGCCATCCCAATTTGCCCCATAAGTGGCATCCAGCAGGACAAGCATTTACTATTTTTTATCCAATCCCAGTGATGTACGTGTTCTCGCATTTGGATGACTAAGACTACTCCTTTTAACGAAGAGATGGAGACTGAGGTACGTGTTTACCTCCAATGAAATCAATTGCTGAATGCTAATAGGACACTGTTAAACAAGGTGGCGGAAGACACAATCCTCTTAACTTACAACTCCGATCCATGCAATGGAATGGAGACTTATGAACACCATATATAATAAAGTAAGTTTCAACTTTCAACTAATTGTTTATGGTGACAAAGCTTCTTCCCATTTCGACTCATTTGGTGATTTATGGCGTTGTTCTGTCTAAATGTGATTCGCAGGGCTCCTTTTCTCCATTGTTGGTGTCGGGATTTTGGTTGGTGGGTCAAAATTCTCATGAGCTTCAATATTAATAATGGATTGAAATACGAGATGAGATAATCAGTCTTTGAAAACCTCATTCATATAGTTAATTTTCGATTGCATAAATATTTTCAGTCAAATCGAGTTATTTCTATTAGGGAGAAATCCCGTTAGCTATTGAATTCCTTGTACATCAAGTCATCCTTCTCCTACTTGTATTAGTAATCTACTACCTTGTACACATGTATAAATATACGGCTCATCAATAATACAACACACAGTACATTGTAATCCTCACATGGTATCAGGCAGGTTGCGAACCCTAGCTTCTGATTTTTTTTTCCGTCACCTTTCGTCATGGCAACCGACTCCGCAGTCACGTATGAGTCTTTCGGCCCTGCGCCGATGTCTGAAACGCAGCTGGTCATGTTCAACCCTGCTGCCTCCCTCCCGCTTAAGCTCACCGCCACTAATTTTCGGTCCTTGAGAGCTCAATTATTCTCTCTTCTTCATGGTTTGGATCTTCACGGCTATCTCGACGGCACCATCATTCCTCCTGCTGCTGAGATTCTTGTCAACAACACTCAGAATCGGAATCCAGCTGATACACATTCGTTTCGCCAGGACAAGCTGGGACATACTTCAAAGCACCTACGCGAGGACCTCCTATTCTAGGATTATGACTCTCCGCGACTGCCTTCATGGAGAAAAGTGCGGCGATCGCGATGTGGCCACATACATTCAGCCCCTTCACTCCCACGCTGCTGATCTTGCCCTCGCTGGAGAATTCGTCTGTAACGAGGAGCTCATTACCATCTGCCTTCGTGGCCTTGGCGCTGAGTACCAAGAATTCTCTGCTGGGATCCGGGCTTGCGATGTCCCGCCCTGTCCTGAAGACCTGCTGGATCGCCTTAAAGCCCTCGAGCAGACCTCCATGGTGCTCGTCCGTCTGTCGACTCTCCTGCGACAGCTTATGCCACCCAACGCGGACGAGGTCGCTGCCGACGTGGAGGCTTTTCTGGTCGTGGTGGTGGCCGTGGTCAGCCTTCCTCCTCCTACCCCGCTTCGTCCTCTCCTGCTGGCTCATCATCGTCCTGGGATGCTTCTTCTCGCCATGATGATGACAACACTCGACGTTCACGGGTATTTTGGCAGTTCTGTGAGAAGCCCGGCCACACCGCCAAGATGTGCTTCCAACTCTTTCCACACAAACGACCTCCACAAGCTAATTATACGCAGCATCCGCAGCAGTCTCCCTCCTCGTCTGATGGTCCGTGGCGGATGGACACCGCCGCCACTCATCATGTTACTAACAATCTCGGCAACCTCTCCCTTTACTCAGACTACAACGAACCTGATGAGATCTATCTGGGAGATTGTTCAGGTTTGCAGATTACTCACATTGGATCATCCTCTCTTGCCACTAAGATTGGTCCTCTTGAATTGCAGTCTATGTTATGTGTACATGCAATTAAGCATCATTTACTATCAGTTTCTAAATTCTGCCGCGCTAATCCAGTTTCTGTTTAATTTTTTGTTGATTCGTTCATTGTGAAGGACCTAAACACGGGGGCACGACTGCTGACAGGAAGAAACAAAGGTGACACCTACGAGCTCCCAGGAGGTTCGACTGCCGTTCGTGTTGCCCTAGACACCACTCGTCATTCGTCTGACTCCTGGAATCGTCGTCTAGGCCATCCATCCTCAAAATCCTTGTCTCGTCTGCTTCAAGTTCACTCTCTACCTCACTCACCTCGGTCTCTGTCTCCTTGCAATTCATGTTTGTCAAATAAAAGTCACAAACTTCCTTTTGGTGACTCCAGTCTGTCTAGTAGTCGTGTAACGCCCCGATATTTGAGTCTAGGTTCAACCGATCGGTTGGATTGACGATTACGTATGAAGGATTCCAACCATTAATTAGGAATAATAATAATAGCATTATTATTATTATTATTATTAACATGATAATCATCATCACGTTTCCTCTTCACCTTCAGCAACGGAAGACAAAGAAATAAATAAACAATCTTCACCCTCTCCCTCGTTTACTCTCTCGTTACCCTTTTATTTCCCCCATTCCCCACTGTAAAAACCCTTTGGAATCTCTACCCGTCCCTTCCCTTTCAGAAGATCCACCACTCCTGAAATCAATCGGTAATTATCATGGATGATAGGGGAAGTGGGACGTTTAGTCCAAGAAGGGGTGGTTTAAGGAACGATGACTTTAGGGGCTGCGGAGGGAAATACCTTCAGGTTGTGACCATCGTGATTGGAAACCAGGAAGTTCATATCGAGAAGAAAGCTGTTGGGGAAAGCAGGAAGAGTTTAATGAATGCAGGTGGTTAAAGTAAGGTCTAAGGTATTCTCCCCTCTCTTTTTCATTCACTTTATCGAGCACTGGTGATCCTTCGAAGATGTATATATATGGTTTGGTAGGTTGGTTTTGAAGTGGGATTTGGTGATGAAATTTAATTGATGTGTGGACATGGAATATAATGAGTTCCACGTGAGATTGTTGGAATAATCATATCATAGATATATGAAATATATGGGGATGGGAAAAGCATTTGAATAGGAATATTTAGGCATCCGTGTGTTGGGAGAAACCATGATTACAATGGCATGTTTTGATGATGGAGGAGATGCGCAGTGGAATTAATTTGTGGCTAATAAGGAGGTCTCTTTTATTGACGTTTATGCATGGAAGAGCAAGAATGGATGACAATTAGGAAAATCATTGTTGTTGGATCCAGGTTACTTATTTCGAGGAGGAAGTGAACCTGGTTTAGTAAGTCGTTCTTGACGTGAGATTAATAGGTGGCCATAGGAACCCTACTTGGGGTATGGTGCACGATCAAGCAAAGGGAGATGGGGTTGCAGTACATAACGGATAATGACACCAAGATCCAACAGCTTTACTTCGAGGTTTGGAGATGCATATAAGGTGAGTGTAAAGGGGGTAAAATCTCTATCGAGGTCTTTTTAGTTTACGCTTTTCATTTGAGGTTATTATTTAGTTAATTTTATGAGTAAGCGCGATTATGTGTGTGAGGCATCCCACCGCCTATTTAAGGTGGAGGCACGCATTGTGCTATGTGTGTGTGTTGTGTATGGTTGATGGTAATTGAACCCCCGGGCGGTTGGGCCACTACTGGACGCGGTAGATGGTCGGGTCACTACTGGACGACGATACGTAACGCAGTAGTTGGCCGGGCATGGACTGGACGACGATACGTAACGCAATACCATTGCCTTGAGGATAGGGACACCGGAATGCGATACGTAACGCGGTGATTCCCTAGTAATAAGTATATAAGTTAAGGTAGTAGTAGAGAACTTCTGTGATTTAAGGATAAAAGTTGAGAACCTCTATGAGTTATTAAGGATGAAAGTGAGAACGACTTTCATCTAAGGAGGGCAAACACTAATAATGTGTTTTTAGTAAGGAGGTTGCTTAGGGCAAAGACCTTAGAAAGTAACGACAAGACTAACCCCTTCTCACTCACCAGGTTGACGAAGGGTTATTCGACGTGGTTTTTGAGAAGAGGCAGGACAAGGCGAGCAGCCGCACCAGCATTGACGAGATGTCAAGGAGCTAAGCCAAGAGTTATAGTTTGTTTACTCAGTTGTGTTTATGATTATGAGTATAACTGGAGGTTCAAAGGTTGAGGTTTATTAACTATGCATTTGAGTTTTGCCCACGTGTTTAGGGCATTGCATTTGACGTTTTCTTGGGAATGTTTAAGTTGTATTTGAATTTTAATCTTTGTTTTTAACCGGCTCCGGAGTCATGATTATTTCGGTTGATGGATATTCGTATTATCTGGTCATTGTCGATCATTTTACTCATTTTTCGTGGATTTATCCTCTCAAGTTCAAGTCTGATCTGCTCTCTATCTTTCTTGCGTTCAAAAATCTTGTTGAAAACTACTTCAGTACCACCATACGTCGACTTTATACTGATGGTGGTGGCAAATTTCAAAAGCTCAAATCGTCCCTCACTCAAAGTGGCATTACCCACCTTCTCACCCCACCTCATACTCCTCAACACAATGGCTTGTCCGAACGAAAACATCGTTACATTGTCGAGACTGGTATCACTCTTCTACACCAGGCTCACCTAACTCTCACCTACTGGTCCTATGCTTTCACTACTGTTGTCTTCCTCATAAATCGCCTTCCTTCGTCTGCTCTTCGTGGGCAAATTCCTTTCACTGTCCTGTTCAATGAAACTCCCCGTTACACCAAACTTCGTGTGTTCGGCTGCCTCTTTTACCCCTGGTTACGACCCTATAACACAAACAAACTTCAACCCCGTTCGCGCCCATGCATCTTCCTAGGTTACTCCCATCAACAAAGCGCCTATAGATGCCTTGACCCAGAAACCAGTCGTGTCTGATGATGCAACATCGAGAGGAACAAAAGAAGAATCGACACTAGGAAACTGAGACTCGACAAAGGAAACATGACGGGAAATAAAGACACGACTGGTTTCTTGGTCAAGGCATCTCAGGCTCCTCATGCATGGTATGATGCACTCAGTGCCTTTCTCTTTTCCTGTGGTTTTGTCAGGACTTGCTCAGATGCTTCACTGTTTATGTACTCCCGGAATGGAGTTCATGCATACTTTCTTATGTATGTCGATGATCTGCTGCTCACGGGTAATGATGCTTCCTTTCTAAGCTCCTTCCAAGACAAGCTCTCGAAAAAATTCTCTCTCAAACAGCTCGGCCATGTTCACTACTTCCTCGGCATAGAAGTCATCCCTATTGCTTCCGGGTTTTTGCTGTCTCAACATAAGTACATCAATGATATTCTTACCCGATTTTAGTTGCATAAGGCTTGCCCTACTCCTACGCCACTCACATCTACAGCTCGCCTCACTATCTCCACAGGAACTCAGTCGGCTGATGCGACTCTCTATCGCCAGGTGGTTGGGGCGCTTCAGTACCTCGTCACTACGCGCCCGAATGCGGCGTTTACGGTTAACAAGTTGTCTCAATACATGCATGCACCCACGACCGAGCACTGGCAGCATGTGAAAAGACTTCTTCGTCATATTGCGGGAACTCGCACAGTTGGCCTCCAGATTTGGCGGCAGTCCACTCCTCTCTCACTTTGTGTGTTTTATGACTCCGACTGGGCTGGTGATATAGACGATCACACTTCTACCTCGGGATTCTTGATATATCTAGGTGATACTCTCGTCTCCTGGAAGTCCAAGAAGCAACGCACTGTTGCTCGTTCTAGCACTGAGGCCGAATATTGTGCTCTTGCTTTGGCTGCTTCTGAGACTGTCTGGATCCAGAATCTACTCACGGAACTTCACTATCATCTGCCCCAGGCACCGACTATGTTTTGTGATAATCTTGGGGCGATTCACTTAAGTTCTAATCCAGTTTTCCACTCTCGTATGAAGCATCTCGCTCTCGACTACCACTTTGTGCGTCAACTGGTAACTTCCAAAGCTCTTCAAATTCGTCATGTGCCCACTGCCTCTCAGTTAGCTGATGTTTTCACGAAGGCACTTACCTCCACTCGATTTGGTCTTTTGCGTTCCAAGATTGGTCTTGCTGACGGGTCGTCCATCTTGCGGGGGCGTATTAGGGAGAAATCCCGTTAGTTATTGTATTCCTTGTACATCAAGTCATCATTCTCCTACTTGTACTAATAATATACTACCTTGTACACATGTATAAATATACGGCTCATCAATAATACAACACACAGTTCATTGTAATCCTCATAATTTCAACCTAACTTATTCTTTAACACTTTTTTTTTCTGTTGCAAGGATCCTTTGCTTAACCATATGATATAGTTGTTAATTTGTTATTCATTCTATTAAGAAGGTGTTGGGTTTCACGAATCTACATGTCTCCTTTGTACTGCCACTGTTTAATAATCTTGTTGATTGGGTTCGTCATATTTTAAATTAGGGATTTGTAAATGACTGGATTTGAACGAATTAATGGAATCGTGTCGTGTCATTCTCTATATTGAATTCTTTTTTATATCCTAAATATAATTAACGTTATAAGCAGGTTACTGTTGCACAAAAGATTTGCTATAGGTTATTTTTGTGGCTCAAGATAGGGTGCATAACCAAATCTGGACCCTTCATTTAGAAAATCTAGATCAAAGGATGGAGAATTAAAGACCATTTTTATTTTCTCTGGCTTTCTTAATCGGCTCATATCTTTTTCGTTTTAACTCGGATTTTAATTTTTTTTTTTGTACAGATGGAACGAGTTCATCGTGCTCTACAAAATGAGATCAATTTTCAATATATTTTGAGGAAAAAAAATTATGGCCTCTCGATACCAACTGCATACCATATGGTATTTTCTTCATTTTTAATTCGTTTTTGAAAACGTTTGCACAGAAGGGACGAGTTCATCATGATCTATTGGATCTAAAAATTTATGGGTGAACAAATTACATGACCAAAACATACCACACAATAGCATACAATACCACCCTGTTACGGGGTGGTATCTTGTGGTACACAATGATAAAAGTCGTAAATGACAGTTAATATACTTCTACTATCATGTATTCAACCATCCTACAGTCTTGGTTTGTTCATACCACCATGGTACGCTTTTCAAACCATAGGTATGCTCTTATTTCAATACCAGTCAATACCATATGGTATAGACTATAAACTGGTAAAAAATGACACAATTTTTTTTGTTCGAAAAATATATCAAAGTGTATGTCATTTTGAAGAGCACAATTAATCTGATCTAACTGTGCAAAAATAAATAAATTTTGACTTAAAACGAGTGAGAAATCATCCGTCAAAGATTAAAGAGAGGAAAATTAAAGGCTTTCCAGGAGAGAGAAGGATGTTGATGTCATGCTGATGTGGACGGGTTACTTATGGTTACTCACGATAAGGTTACTAACCTGATCTGTTCCCGTTGAATCGACTTTCAGGTAAAATGTTTCTATTTATTAGATCGTTTGAATACGATAACATTATTTATTCTGATATGGTGAGTAGATAAGGTAAGCAGAGGCGGACCCAACTTTAAGCAAGGTGTGTCACCTGTCACACCTTGGTCCGAAATTTTTGTGAAGAACCTACAATTTTTCAGTGTAAAAAATTCGAATATAGGACCTCCGACACACCTCCAATAATTGTAACCGACACACCTTATTACATTACAAAAAAACTGTTTTCATAATGTTATTAAAATATGTAAATATATGAGTTATCGGACTTCAGATTAGGTATTTAATTAGTTGGTTGCACAAGAGTAAACAATTAATTGACTACTTAGTACGTAGTGAGTATTTAGAAAGATAGCTATCACCTTATAGACAACATCAATAATTTGAATGAGAATTAAATTGATTAATAAGTTGATTGAGTAAAATAATTAGATAGTGAATTCCAGAGTGTCTTTCTCCATAGCTTCTTCTATAGATTTTTCTTTAAGTTAATTTTCAACTTGATTTCTAGTTTAGTTATTTTTTTCCACGTTGACGCCAACAACCATCCTTCAATTATCATCATCGACACAACAACATCCTCGTGCTCATTCAAATTTCCACGTTGACACATGTGGCCACCCTTCGAGCTTCTCATACCAAATTCCTCATCTTAAATTAGCAGTGATTTTACTTCTTGCAACTGCAAGCTACAAAATGACATTTTTCATATTTGAGTTAAATCGAGAACAATCTTTGGTATAAGTTGAATGACTAGTTTATGAATAATTGTTTAATTTTGTATATAAAAATATTTGATTTGCAACCTAATGGACAAATATAATTAAGAAATTTTTCAGAATATGAAAACTCGTCATATTGTATAAATAATGAAATTGGTAAAATTTATGAAGAAAATTTGTCTGTTTATTTTATATATTTATTTAATTAATGTTATTTTTTATTTATTTGGTCGACACACCTATCCCAAAATCCTGGGTCCGCCATTGAAGGTAAGGGTGACACAATATTAACCTACACTAATCACTCATGTGTCGAATTCTATCAAGAATCCAAGTTCTGAAAAAATTGATTTCACGTAGGGAACGACTAGAGTGCTAACTTTATAGAGGTTAGCATCATACTAAATACTCTAATCACCGTCCATTATTTTAAATCAAATCTAAAGATGGAGAGTAGTAAATGGCAACGAAAAGCTCCAATGAGAGCAAATGTTGGGGCTGCTATGGGAGCACCTGCCTCCCATCGATCCAGCCTAAGGGAATAGATTGTAGCAGGGTACATATAAGCCAGTAAAAAAAAAGACAGGTAGAAGGCAGTTAAAGAGGAGTAGGCCCACACCCTTCTTGAAAGGGGAGGAATTCTTCTCCCACTTGTCACCCTTCCTTGTGCGCAACATTGCGTGAGGGCGTTTGACCGCACCAGCTTTTCTTTCCCCACCCTCTGACCCGTGAATCTCCCCCCCCCCCTTCTCAATTCTTGGCAAGGGAAGCAAGAGTGCCCGCGTGATGGGTAAATCGTGAGTTCCAAGCAGGGAATTGGGCGGCATCAGGACAACAAGTTTCAAGACCAAAGTCTCGGGTGTTCTTTTCGAAGAATGTATCTACAAAAGGAGGAATCAATTTCAGTAAGGTAAGAGGAAAAGGAAGGAGGCATTGAGGCCCGTCTGAACGGAGCCCTAGTTCGAAAACGGGCCTAGTTTACTTACTCCTTCCTAGGCTGAAAGGCTTTCACCTGAGAAAAAGCTTTTCTGTCGAAATTGATTATGCAAGTCTCTTTATCGAAGTCCACAGGTCCCGGCGTTGAATTAAGGCCGGGTGTTTGGTATTTGAAAATTTTAATAAATGAAAATTTAAAATTCTCTGTCCTCCTCTTCTATGGGCGATTCGTACAAAAATAACTACTACTATTAATTATACACAACCGTTCATATTTAAATTAGTAGTGATTTTCGTGATTTATGGTAGTGATTTCATAATTTTAGTAACGATTTCATGATTTTTACTAGCAATTATATTATCATAAGTAATGATATTAATTAATAGTTATTGATGATTTTTAATAAAAATCGCTACTGAAAAATGAGGAAAACACTACAGATGAACAAATACTACTATAACTACACAAAATAATATTGATAGTTTACAAAAATCAATACTTGTTGCAATAAAAATTACTACTAATCCATATAAGAAACACTATTACATTATTACTACTAATCAAATTAAAAATTACTACTATTCAACCATCCTACAGTCTACCAAAGGTAAGATAGCCTAACGGTAAAGCTGCCGCAACAGTGAAGGCTTGGGAGTTGCAGATCCCAGGTTCGAATCCAAGCGAGGCCCGTTGGTGTTCCCGGAGGTACAAGGCTGCTGGGGGCGAAGCCCCGTTGGCGTCAAATTAAATGCAGGTGGCCCCCAGGTTTAGTAGGACCCGCTGTCACAAAGTGGCACGTGGGGCTGAGGTTCCTGGGTATCAAAAAAAAAAAAAAAAAAAAAAAAACCATCCTACAGTCTTGGTTGTTAACACCACCATGGTACGCTTTTTAAACCATATGTATGCTCTTATTTCAATACCAGTCAATACCATATGGTATAGACTGGTAAAAAATTGCTCAATTTTTTTTGTTCGAAAAATATATCAAAGTGGATATCATTTTGAAGAACACAATTAATCTGATCTAACTGTGAAAAAATTAAATTTCGACTTAAAACGAGTGAGAAATCGTCCGTCAAAGATTAAGGAGGGAAAAATTAAAGGCTTTCCATGAGAGAGAGGGATGCTGATGTCATGCTGATGTGGGCTGGTTACTCATGGTTACTCACCATAAGATTACTGACCTGATCCGTTCCCTTTTTTTGTTTGGGTCACAGACATTGATTTCCAGGCCCAGCGTGAGCTTTGTACTTTGTAGGCTGATTTAGTTAATTAGGCTTTTATTTGGGTGCTTTTCTTCTTCCACCGATGGTTTCCCCGTCTATGTAATGTAGCTAGATAGCTGTGGCGATTAAATCCAAGGCGCAATTGGCGATGTTACAAAGGTCGAAGGAGTGGAGATTGGCGTCGGCAGTGGAGCAGGCTGTCAATTTGCAGTGGACGACAGCGCCGACGGAGGAGAGATTGACGAGAATTGATGCAGCGCCGAGGGATCGTGTTTCGATCTTTCCTTTGCATAGATGCATGCGATTGCGAAGGGGAATCAGACCAGGTCGCTGTCGGTGTCTACGGAGAGAGCGACGAGACGAGGAGGGCTGGCGGCGATAATGGGTGGTGGAATCATCTTCCCTCCCTGTTATGTTTCGTCGATTTCGTCGCTTTACTAAACCTTTCCTTTTCCCCCCTCCGAATTCCGATCAAGACCACGATGAAACCCCCGCTTCTTGCCTACTTTCCAAATGACACTTCCTCTTTCTTTTCTCTTCTCTGTCGGTAAAATTATTTTGTATTTCTTCCTTCGACATCGATCAAATTGGGGGAGACCCCAATAAAAAAAAACAAAGAACTTGAGGGTTGAGGGTGAGCTTTTGTTCCCTAAATTGCCAATAACAGTGACGGGGAATTATTTATCGGAAACTGAAGAGAGCGTCCAATTAAATCCCTCCAATCTGATTCCCCTGCTGCATGTTGTCCTGTACTTTAGGTCTGCTCATGGGCAAGCATCTCAACCTGGAATGCACAAAACTTAGATTAAGCACCTCCTTTACTCCACTCGCCAACAATCCAGATCCGCCAGCAATGTTCGGTGGCAGCCGGTGAGATCTTTCTTCCTTATATTGGACGGGGATGGAAATGAAGGGATTTGAATTAAACCTTTGGTTTCGGATTCGTCTGTCTTCCATGAGAGAAACTAAAGTTGCGGAGAAGAGAGTATCTGCGGCTGGGGTGTCTTTCAAATCTACCTAAAAAGAGACGAGAGAGGGGTAGGATGGACATTGGACGTGGAGATGAGAGAGAGAATTAGGGCGGTGCGAGTAGCTTTGTGGATGGATTGGGATTTGGGGTGTTGTTGACATCTGAACTCTAGACCCATACATTTGCTTTTAAGTTTTCTTTGGTTTTGGATCCGGCAAATAATCAATTGCTATTAGAAAATAATGGACTTTGACCCATTCACAAAGTTTAGAGTTATTGTGGGCTTAGTGAAATAAAAGGAAATCCAATAATTCATTTCCCTATCGGCCCGCTGCGATGATAAATACCTAGCTATCTTTTTTTTTTTTGCAAAAAATAATCTTGTATTAAAGAAAAAAGATAGACAATTACAACCTGGTTCTCAGCCAGGCCTGAAAATCAAAGAATCGACTCATAGTCGGGTGCAGAGAGAGGGCCTTTATAGCCACCAAGTGGGCTACCCTATTGCTACTCCGACCTATAAATCGAACACTAAACCCAGGATTGCTAACAAAATACTGCGTCACTTCTTCTAACACAGCTCCCACCCGGTTGTCCCTTGTATCAGCCCGCCTGATTTTGTCGATAACCACCTTGGCATCCCCTTCAAACCTCAGGCTAGTTAAGCCTTGGCCCAGACACCAAAGGATCGCCTCTCGGAGGACAAGTAATTCCACCACGAGAGGGTCATCAATGACCGGGAAATGAACCCCAGTAGCCCAAAGGATGTCCCGATTTGGGGACATAAGCACCAGTCCTCCTGCCAAATGGGATCCCCTCTGAGTAGCCCCATCCCACCCACAGATTACCACAGACGGATCCACCTGGATAGATTGCTGATTAGCGGGGACAGGGGCCTGGAGAGGCTTATCAACCGGGAGCCGCACCCATTCCTCATACTGCTGCATAAACTGGCGCATCAAAGCAGAAATCACATACTGTTTGCCTTCAAAAACCACCCAATTACGAGAATGCCAGATTTGCCAGAGGATGGTCACTACTGCCAGAAACAGCGTAGGCTGATCGATTAATGCCGCCCCTCCCCTACATGTTCCAACCCTGCCGCCCCCCAAAGGGCTCGTGCCACCGGGCAATCAAGGAACAAATGTTCCAAAGTTTCAACACTATCCCAGCAGACCGGATATCGGGGATGAACCAGGACCTTTCTATTAATTAGGGCTTCCGTCGTAGGAAGGATCCGGTTGAAAATCTGCCAAACAAACACCTTTAATTTCGGAGGGATATTAGCATTCCACAGGCGAATCCAGCTGGTCCGATCCATCCATCCAACCGTAGCTTTCCATCGACCCTTTCTCCTATCAAGGGAGACAGCCAAATGGTAAGCCGATTTAACCGAGAAATCCCCATCAGCAGTATCATACCAAATGAGCCTGTCCTCCACATTCTCTCGTGGGAGTGGAATGGTTTTTATAATACGGCAAGTAGCTGGGTCAAACCATTGGCTAAGCTTCAGGTCACACCAGCGGCCCTCCCCCTGACAAATCAACTCAGAAACCGGAGGGTCACTCCCAATCGGTAGAACCCTCGGATTATAACGAAGGGGCTCAAACTGGTGTTGAGGAACCCAAGTAGAGCGAAGCAGGAAAGCTGACCGACCATTCCCAATTTGCCAACGCAATCCCATCTCTAACAGCCGCCGACCAAACAGGATACTTTGCCATCCCCAGGACGGACGAGAGCGAGCCTGAGCATTAAGAAAGTGCCCATCCGGGAAATATTTCCCTTTATAAACTTGGGCAAGAAGGGACTGAGGCTCACAGAGTATGCGCCACCCAATCTTAGCTAAGAGAGCCTGATTCAAATGCTCAAACTGGCAAAATCCCATCCCCCCATCATGCTTACTTCTACACATATCACGCTAGGACATCCACTTCACCTTAGAATGATCCTCAATAACTCCCCACCAAAATCGGGCAACATGCTTATCCAGAAGACAGCACAGAGATAACGGCAACTTGAAACATGACATCACATGCAGAGGTAAAGCCAATGCTATTGATTTTATCAGGGTTTCCTTAGCCGCCCAAGAAGTGAGAACTGTTTCCATCCCTGGAGCCGCTCCAATAAATTTTCCTCCAAGTACCAAAAGGTCTTCATTTTAGATCTAGCAATCAGGGTCGGGAGCCCCAGATAATTATCATGGACCCCCACTGCCCCAACTCCCATAATTGCATCTAAGAATTCCTGATCCGGCTGAGCAATATTCTTACTGAAGCATACCGCTGACCTAGCCAAATTCACTCGTTGACCACTAAGCTCTTCATACTCGTTCAAAACGTCCATTAAATTTTCACATTCTTGGAGCGTGCCACGCAGGAATAGATACGAATCGTCAGCAAAGAAAAGGTGTGAGATTCGTGGCGCCCTAGGGGCCACCTTTATCCCTACCATTTTCTTCTCCGAAATTGCCTTTCAAAGGAGTGCTGCAAACCCTTCTGTACAGAGGACAAACAACAAAGGAGAAAGGGGACCCCCCCTGCCGAAGCCCCCTAGTGGGAGTGAAAAACCCCGACGGCGTACCATTCATCATAACCGAAAAAGACGTAGATCGGAGGCATTCTTGTATCCACCCTATCCAGACAGAGTTAAAACCCAACTTGTCCAAAACTGTGAGGAGAAAAGGCCACTCGACTCTATCATATGCCTTTTCCATGTCAACCTTTAGAGCCATGTACCCTTTCTTCCCACGCGTTTTGATTTTTAAGTAGTGCATAAGTTCATGTCCGAGGAGGATGTTCTCCACAATTCGCCTCTCCCGAATAAACGCATTTTGACCGTCTGAGACAATGCTCAGTAAGACACATGCCAGTCGCTCTGCCAAAATTTTGGTTATAATCTTGTAAACAAATTGGCATAGACTAATCGGTCGCAGCTGCCTCATTGATTCAACATTATCCACTTTAGGAATTAAGGTGAGCCAGGTATGATTGAAACTACGAAACATCCTACTTGTTGAGAAAAAGGAGCAAAATGCGTCAATCACCGATGGCCCCACAATTTTCCAGAAGGCTTTGAAGAATTTTCCCGTGAATCCATAAGATCCTGGAGCCTGTTTCGATCCCATAGCAAAAACAGTTTTGCGCACTTCCTCAGGGAGTACTACTGTCGTTAGGGCTTCATTCATTGCCGGAGTGACACTCTGGGCGATAGGCAAGGGAGCTACCCGCTCTCTCATATTATGGATCTGATTTTCGGAAGTGAAGAGGTGGTGATAGAAGTCAGTCGCAACATCCGCCTTCCCCTTCTCATCAGTAATCCACTCCCCATTATCATTATGGAGCCCAGCCACGAGATTCCTTTTTCGGCGAGCCCTAGTTACTGTATGGAAATACGAGGTATTTTTATCACCTTTCTTGAGCCAGTGGACTCTGGATTTTTGTTGCCAGTATTCTTCCTCCGCTTCCCATTGTCTATTCAACTCAATCTCGAGGTCATGGATCTCATCCCAGTTAATCGGTGATGATTTTTGATCCTATCAATTTCGATTGCAGGGTTCTGATATTATGCAAAGAATTAGTGGTGCCTGCTCTACTCCAGTCATACAACAGATAGCGGAGCTTTTTGAGTCGCTCCCAGAGGCGGAACATAGGCGTGCCCTGGACCTCCTCTTGCCAAACGTAAGTGACCATGGCTTTGACCTCAGGATTATCCGCCCACCGAGCGTCAAACCGGAAGAGGGGGCGAATATTACGGACATAAGGCTTATCCGATAACTGGTGGTTTTTCTACAATTTGATTGATAGAAAGAAGAAAATATTAAAGTAAACATACCCACGGGAAAATGTGTGTATGGGCTTGCTTAGTTGAGATTGTATAATGCATCATTTTTTGTGATTGTTGGTGGGACCTACCTAAAACAATGCATGCATTGTTTAACACTTTGACACTTCCAAACATTGTATTGTGCACAATACATGTATTTAACAAACACAACTCTAACAATCACAACTTCCAAACGACCCCGTAGATAGTATAAAATTGATGAGTGAAGTAATTGCTAGAGTTGCTTAGGTGAAAGTAGGGACCACACTTGAAAGTGAAGAAGGATTGCATTGTTTGAGATGCTCTAAGTGGCTTCGTTACAATTCTCTTACCCCTAGTCTAGTCTAGTCTAGTCTCTACTAGTAGCTCATATATATATATATATATGAGAATCTCTTACATACAGGCAATCCAACTACCTAATTTATGTGAAATTGTTTTCATAGGCACGGTGGATTGTGAACATTATAGTCGGATTGTAGTAATTCCTCATAGATAAAATACGATTTTTTTCATGAGTGATACGAGGACAGGATGCTATTAAGGGAGATTTTTTAATGCATTATGGTGTAGAATCCAATAGAATGCAAACTGACAACTTTTATTGAATGATCAAAGGAGCAAATATATACACAGAGCCAAGCTTCTGCTAAGCTGCAATTTCGGACTTATACTTCTAACAACTAACTCACTTCCTATAAAACAACAACCCACTAACTACGATTACCTACTTCTACTCAACTACTGGACGATAGCCCATACCCAAGACAAACAACTTAGCTAATTAATCCTACTCAGCAAAATAGCAAAAACACTCAACAATAACGACTCAACAAAAACGACACATCACAACTAAATTATTCCAACAATTCACGACACATCACAACTAAATTATTCCAACAATTCCTCCCCTGAACTGAAGACGGCTACGACTCCAGTTCATTCTTCCTCATCACCTTCTCCAACCAATTTTCCTCCCTATCACTAGCTGCTCCATAGCTTCTGACTGCTAATGTTAACATATGGGACATCGATGGCCCAAGGTTGGTTCTGGCATTCCTCTCTTTCTTCAAATCCAACAAGTTTCTTCGGAATTCCAACCACACATGGCTAGCTCTTATTTCAAAATTCAAATGGCAGAGCGAATGAATCAATCACGCTCAATTAACTTATGTCCGTGCATCTACAAGTTGGTTGCGGGTAGGGGTGGAAATCGGTACGGTATCGGTATCCCAATACCAAATACCGAAATTTCTAATACCGAATTACACTCGACAGTCAGTCCCAATCCCAATCCCTAAATATGCCAGTATCCCAATCGGTAATTCAGTATCCCAACCGGTAATTCAGTATCCCAATCGGTATTATCGAATACGAAATTAATTACATTTGAAATAAATAATTAAATATATAAATTAGATTTGATTGTTTAATTTAGGTCAAAGAGACTAAGCAAAGAGTCTTAAGTTTGCCTAGAACTAGGATATGGATAAGGAGAATGAAAGAGAGGTGACATCTCAAGTTCTTGTCATTGGTAATCTTTAGTTTGACGAATTGAAGGCTGAGAGACGGCTAATACTAGTGTTTGCTTTTTGGTGTTATGAAAATAACAAGTTATTAGGTGAGAGTGACTTAAATTGGAAAGTCAAATTGAGTTGGATGGGGACTTTTGAGTTGTGAAACAAAGATGAAATTATCTATGTATAATTAAATGACACTCTTGGTGGTTGAGAGTTGTGTAGTAGTGAATGAGAGAATCTAGTTGAGAGGATAAAATACACACTAGCTTATATTTCGGTATTGATCGGTATTTCGGTATATACTGATTCCAATCCCGTAATCCCTAATACCGAATTACAATTGAAATTCAATCCCAATCCCAATCCCAAAAAATAATACGTGTATTCGATAATACCAAATATAGACAAATTCAATACAATATTCGACATATCCCAAATACCGGTACCAAACTTCTAGCCCTTAGCCCTAGTTGTGGCCTGTGGGGATATCTTCTTCTAGCTCTCTTGCCATTGGTATCTCTATCTTCTTAGCTGCCTGCCTGCCTTCCCTCCTTATTGCGCTTTCTCCAAATTCAGTGATCCATCACACCCTTCACGGCCTCGGCACTCAACATCCTCAAAAACCCAACCAACCAAATAATTAACTTCCACTTACACCAACCTGGTACTTGTTAGGAACCCAAAGCAACTAACCCTCCATTTCCCTTCTGTACATCTTTCTCTTTTTCAAGAACCCACGTATGTCCAGGGAGAAAAAAAAAAGGGAGACATTTATATCAAGATCGCGACCCATCTTAATACTAATGGATCCATCGCGAGAACTCCAACACAACCAGAATTACACATGTTCTTGAATTCCCCCATTACCCAAAAGGGAATTTTTGTTTTTGGGGGAGGAGGAATATTGTACACAAAAGAAAAGAATGGTGGAAGAAGCAGCTTTGTGTTATTATTCGGCGGGGAACTTAAATTCCCCTGTAGGCAGGAGCAGGTATACTGTAGCAATTGCAGCACTATGCCTTCTTCTCGGGCCGAGGCGAAAGCTGTAGATGTAGGGTTAGGACACATTAAGTCAAAGCCGATGTTTCATCAATTTGCCTCTTTGAGTAAACTTTGGAACAAGAATCAACTACGACGCACGTCGATTCCCTCTCGCAGAGGACTCGCCGTGTATTCTGGAGCTAGCTGCTGTTTCCACACAGAACAGAGGGAGAGAAAAAAAAAAAAAGAAAAAAAAAAAGAGAGAAATCGAACTAGCTAATCATCAAGTACTGTGGATGTTTGGTCCAAATTAGGATTTTTCCTAATTGTCCTTGATTTGGATGATTGTGTTAGCATATGCGGGCTGGGCTGGCAGTTCAGTTTGTATTAACAATGTTGGATCGGGCGTGCATAACACCCATCAATAACCAAATTTGTACACTTCATTTAGAAAATTCACATCTAAGGATGGAGAATTAAAAATCATTTTTATTTTTTCTATCTTTCTTAATCGGCTCATATCTTTTTCGTTTTAACTCGGATTTTTTTTTGCACAGATGGAACGAGTTCATCGTGTTCTACAAAATGAGATCAATTTTCAATATTTTTTGTGAAAAAAAATTATGGCCTCTCGGTACCAACTGCAGACCATATGGTATTTTCTTCATTTTTAATTCATTTTTGAAAACGTTGGCACAGAAGGGACGAGTTCATCATGATCTATTGGATCTACAAATTTTTGGGTGAACAAAATACATGACCAAAAAATACCAAAAAATACCATACAATACCACCCTGTTACGTACGGGGTGATATCTTGTGGTGCACAATGTTAAAAGTCATAAATGACAGTTAATATACTTTTACTATTATGTATTCAACCATCCTACAGTCTTGGTTTGTTCATACCACCATGGTACGCTTTTCAAACCATAGGTATGCTCTTATTTCAATACCAGTCAATACCATATGGTATAGACTATAAACTGGTAAAAAATGACACAATTTTTTTTGTTCGAAAAATATATCAAAGTGTATGTCATTTTGAAGAGCACAATTAATCTGATCTAACTGTGCAAAAATAAATAAATTTTGACTTAAAACGAGTGAGAAATCATCCGTCAAAGATTAAAGAGAGGAAAATTAAAGGCTTTCCAGGAGAGAGAAGGATGTTGATGTCATGCTGATGTGGACGGGTTACTTATGGTTACTCACGATAAGGTTACTAACCTGATCTGTTCCCGTTGAATCGACTTTCAGGTAAAATGTTTCTATTTATTAGATCGTTTGAATACGATAACATTATTTATTCTGATATGGTGAGTAGATAAGGTAAGCAGAGGCGGACCCAACTTTAAGCAAGGTGTGTCACCTGTCACACCTTGGTCCGAAATTTTTGTGAAGAACCTACAATTTTTCAGTGTAAAAAATTCGAATATAGGACCTCCGACACACCTCCAATAATTGTAACCGACACACCTTATTACATTACAAAAAAACTGTTTTCATAATGTTATTAAAATATGTAAATATATGAGTTATCGGACTTCAGATTAGGTATTTAATTAGTTGGTTGCACAAGAGTAAACAATTAATTGACTACTTAGTACGTAGTGAGTATTTAGAAAGATAGCTATCACCTTATAGACAACATCAATAATTTGAATGAGAATTAAATTGATTAATAAGTTGATTGAGTAAAATAATTAGATAGTGAATTCCAGAGTGTCTTTCTCCATAGCTTCTTCTATAGATTTTTCTTTAAGTTAATTTTCAACTTGATTTCTAGTTTAGTTATTTTTTTCCACGTTGACGCCAACAACCATCCTTCAATTATCATCATCGACACAACAACATCCTCGTGCTCATTCAAATTTCCACGTTGACACATGTGGCCACCCTTCGAGCTTCTCATACCAAATTCCTCATCTTAAATTAGCAGTGATTTTACTTCTTGCAACTGCAAGCTACAAAATGACATTTTTCATATTTGAGTTAAATCGAGAACAATCTTTGGTATAAGTTGAATGACTAGTTTATGAATAATTGTTTAATTTTGTATATAAAAATATTTGATTTGCAACCTAATGGACAAATATAATTAAGAAATTTTTCAGAATATGAAAACTCGTCATATTGTATAAATAATGAAATTGGTAAAATTTATGAAGAAAATTTGTCTGTTTATTTTATATATTTATTTAATTAATGTTATTTTTTATTTATTTGGTCGACACACCTATCCCAAAATCCTGGGTCCGCCATTGAAGGTAAGGGTGACACAATATTAACCTACACTAATCACTCATGTGTCGAATTCTATCAAGAATCCAAGTTCTGAAAAAATTGATTTCACGTAGGGAACGACTAGAGTGCTAACTTTATAGAGGTTAGCATCATACTAAATACTCTAATCACCGTCCATTATTTTAAATCAAATCTAAAGATGGAGAGTAGTAAATGGCAACGAAAAGCTCCAATGAGAGCAAATGTTGGGGCTGCTATGGGAGCACCTGCCTCCCATCGATCCAGCCTAAGGGAATAGATTGTAGCAGGGTACATATAAGCCAGTAAAAAAAAAGACAGGTAGAAGGCAGTTAAAGAGGAGTAGGCCCACACCCTTCTTGAAAGGGGAGGAATTCTTCTCCCACTTGTCACCCTTCCTTGTGCGCAACATTGCGTGAGGGCGTTTGACCGCACCAGCTTTTCTTTCCCCACCCTCTGACCCGTGAATCTCCCCCCCCCCCCCTTCTCAATTCTTGGCAAGGGAAGCAAGAGTGCCCGCGTGATGGGTAAATCGTGAGTTCCAAGCAGGGAATTGGGCGGCATCAGGACAACAAGTTTCAAGACCAAAGTCTCGGGTGTTCTTTTCGAAGAATGTATCTACAAAAGGAGGAATCAATTTCAGTAAGGTAAGAGGAAAAGGAAGGAGGCATTGAGGCCCGTCTGAACGGAGCCCTAGTTCGAAAACGGGCCTAGTTTACTTACTCCTTCCTAGGCTGAAAGGCTTTCACCTGAGAAAAAGCTTTTCTGTCGAAATTGATTATGCAAGTCTCTTTATCGAAGTCCACAGGTCCCGGCGTTGAATTAAGGCCGGGTGTTTGGTATTTGAAAATATTAATAAATGAAAATTTAAAATTCTCTGTCCTCCTCTTCTATGGGCGATTCGTACAAAAATAACTACTACTATTAATTATACACAACCGTTCATATTTAAATTAGTAGTGATTTTCGTGATTTATGGTAGTGATTTCATAATTTTAGTAACGATTTCATGATTTTTACTAGCAATTATATTATCATAAGTAATGATATTAATTAATAGTTATTGATGATTTTTAATAAAAATCGCTACTGAAAAATGAGGAAAACACTACAGATGAACAAATACTACTATAACTACACAAAATAATATTGATAGTTTACAAAAATCAATACTTGTTGCAATAAAAATTACTACTAATCCATATAAGAAACACTATTACATTATTACTACTAATCAAATTAAAAATTAATACTCATCTACTCTACTTATAATACATTTTAAAGAGTTTCATTTGTTCCATTTCAAATTTCCTGCAACGAGAGTGAAAGTAGGAAGGGTACTTTCGTCTACACAATCAATTTTTTATTTCATATAAAAATATATCAATGCTAGGATTTGAACCATGATCTCTTCCATCAAAGACAAGAATTGTCAACTAGACTAAACACATTTGTTGTATATTATTAATACAAAACATAGAGGATGTTAAAATTATGAAAAACATAGTACTTTTCTATCACGGTTAGTTAGCCCGCTAAGTCTCCTGTAAGTATTTTTTGGTGTTTGATAATTCTATTTTCATATTTTAATAATTAATTTAGAATTTTTTCAAACTTATAAATGAAGGATAATCTTAAAATCTCAACACAAATATCATTGGTTGGAATATTACGCATTGAAGTGTTCAATGAAGTGTTCAATGACGACATAAGAACATTGGTACCATACATTTCAAGAAAAATAAACATGACAAACATTGATACCAATTATCTCGACAGTCTATGCTAAAATTTGAATTTGTTTAATCATTCAATTTGAGTGATAGTTTAGTCAAAGCAAGCAAATAATTCACGATTGTGTATGAACAAAAATAAAAACATATGTATTGTATTATAAAAATGTATTTATTTTAAAAATCTAAAAAAACATCAAGACTTCCATATACAACCCCTTATTTCAGCATTGTAATTAGTGAAACAATTTTTATCAACATGATGCAATGTTCAAGCTAAGGTCCAATTATTAATCACCAGTATATAGCATTCAGCTTAGTAAACTATTTCAATATCCATAACTAACTATTAATGATTATTAGCTTTCTGTTTGAGGGTTTAATGTAACACTCTCACGCCTACACCCTAAGCATTTTTTTTCTTTTTTTTCAATATTTTTTTGCAGTTATTTGTTAAATCAACTATGTTTCTAGCTTTCTATTCCTAATTATTCACTGTTTCCTACCAACTTATGGGAATGATGAAATTTTTTTCCATGTATAATCTATTGACTATGAATGTAGCTTATTACTTAAATTCAACGGTATCCATGTTAGGTTTGATGTCTCCAACATATTCTCACAATTTCTCGAAAAAGCATCATATCTTACGATTGATATCATAGTTTTGTTAGGTAAAGTTCAACAAACTCAGTCAATATTCTAACTCTTTGAAGTAGCTATCTACATGTGAATATGAAGTACTAAGTAGCTAAAACTCTACTTGAGTTAGTACGATCTTTTGCGCTATCAATTAAAATTCAATACATGATTATCTTATTACAATTTAGTCATACTAATTGTGCAGTAGGGGACATCTTATCAAAATCGTATCGAAAGACTCCTTGATTGATCAGTTTCAGGATGTAATCAATTATACCAAATAGAAGTGATCAAATTTATAGGATGCTCTCAAAGTTTGCTATAATTATTGAGGTTCAACAGCACGTTAATCGTAAGGTGATCATTGGGCATTTGTCTATCTCCTAGCTCGCCTAGACACGCTTAGACGTTGTAATAAAAATAGTAATTTTTAATAATGATGAATGAAGTAACAGTTCTGAAGCACTTTCATACTTCAATTCAAATGATTTAACAACAAGCAAAATAACTTTCAAAGTTTATAATTTTTTTATACCAAATGGTATAATTAATTCATTTATGAGTTGAAATAGCTAATTATAAGCACTTAAATTTTTAAGTTAAAACTCATATGATACAATTGTTTAACGAAATGATTTTTATCATAGAGTGGTTCTATCGAGAGAGGTCTCTAAGAAACATGGCTTACTTTATTATTTCTTAGATAGATATACTATATATCTTCAATGTTACTTTTACATTGGATTCAATTTAGTATACTTTTTCGTTTAGATAGATGTTTTAATAATTTTTTGGGATATAATATATCATTATTGTATGATGGTGTAGGATATTAGTTCCTCTCATTTTTGGTTCAAATTGATGCATTTTCCTCTTTATCGTTCCCTTTTATCAGTTAATAATTTTTATAATATTTTTCACTATGAAATATCGTGAGCAGAATCTATACACAACAATTTGTGTTTTTTTCGCTTCCTATTCTTTTGATTAGATATTGTGTCCATATTGATTCTTATATTGATTATTGAATTACTACTTTTTTGTTCTGAAGTTTATGAAACTAAGATGCATTTTTTTTAGAAACATGAAACTAAGATGCATATTGATAAAGAATGTAAGGTGTCATCTTCCCTCTTAAGGCTTAAGCACGACATATCATTGTTTACCTACTGTTAAATCAAAGTCTTTCTAACTTGAGTACGAGCTACAATGACTATTATTGTTGTCGATTGTCCCCAAAATATTAGGTATGTTGCTTTTAGTTTTCGCATTCTTTTCAGTTTGATTTAGCTTTTTATGTGTTGCTCTATTAGTTGAACTTGCCCGTTGGAGATCTGCATGCTTCGACTACAATAATGACACAATGACTTCTATATGAAATGCCACTCGAAACATGAGTTTGTAATTTAGTTTGTTTCTTATTAAGGACACTCTAAACATATACTTTGTTCCATTATATCATTGAATACACTAAAGTCAATGGAAAAGTCGTAACATTTTATCGTATACTGAAGATTGATTATGCATGTATGACGTAAAACAACTCTTACCATTGTTCTTCTTAGATGTTTTTATATCAATACGACCTCGTTTGAAAATATGTATTTATGTTAGTGTAGTTGGACGTTGTTCATCATGTTTAAAAATTCGTTAGTCAAATATTTTCCTATATTATTAATGGAGAACTTACCAAACTAAATAGTTATTTCAAACCCTAACAACATGAACCATAACAAAAATATATACCTACACTTATACATGAAAACATGAGAATCTTGGCCGGGCCATAAGCTAGTCTCTATAATCGACAACGTAAATATGAGAATGGGGGAGGGGGAAGGCGTCAAGAGCTTGTATGTTGGGTGGCAGACGATAGTGTCTGCACGAAGGAGCGAGTGGCGCTGCGGGGCAGTCAAGGGCGCAATCGCAAGCGTAGGCAAGGGGAGATCCTCGAGATCTAACGCTTCATCAAAGGCGTCAGATCGCTACATCCAAAATCGACCTCCGACGCTTCATCAGAGACCAAAAATCTTGGACATCTGGACACAAACTCGGCTTCTCACACAACCGTCGGCTGTTGGGAGAGGCGAAGATGGTGACGAGCGAGTAGGTGGCACTATCGGCGGAGTTGACAACGGAACAGCCGATGGCGACACGGGTTTGATAGTGTATTGACTAAATTATCTTTCATTTAATTCTGACCCTAAAATTAATTTTTAATCTAACGACTATTAGATTAGTTAGCATGGTGCTAACCTCTTAAGGGGTTAGCAACTAATCCTATTCCTTTCACGAATATTTACTATTGGGGAAAAATAATTTGTTCAGTTAGTAAGATATGATTGTTTCCCATAATTTAATAGCAATAACAACTTGAAATTAGAATGAGGACATATCATACATCTGCTTCTCAATGTCTATTTTTTCGGGTTAATTGCATGGTTGGTCACTGAGATTACAAAATATTCATGTTTGATCACTCAAAATATTTAAATCAGTTGGTGGTCATTTAGTTTAGTGAACAGTTCACGTTTGCTCACTCTCCGTTAGTCGCCGTCAATCTCCGTTGATGAAGTCCATTTAAGTGATGACATGGCAGACATAATTGTCTAATCAACCCTATTTAACCTGAAATTAGTGAGACCCGACCCGCCACATCACTAAGGCCCGCCATGTCATTCGAACCAACCCAACCCTCTAACCTAACCAGACCCGACCTTTGAACTGACCGACCCACACAAATTAAATCCCTAAAATCTAAAACAGATGTCCACTTATCCCCTTCTTCGATAGTGCTCCTCCTTTCATTTCTTTCTCCGAACTTTCTTCCTCTTCGCCTTTGTTCGATATTTTCCCGGCGACGAAGGAGAGATGGAGCCGAAGGGGAAGGGTTGATTACAAAGGCAGAGAAACCCAGTCCTAGAGACAGTGATAGTTGCTTGCTTAGTTAGCAGAGGAGAGGGGATAAAGAAGGCATCTGGAGGTTGAGGGCAAATGTTGCAATCAGAGATCAAACGGTGGATCCCAAAAGCTAAGCAAAGCTTGCCAAGAGAGAAAGTGAGAGCGCGTCCGATGAAAATCCACAATGGAAGGACGAAATGGTGAGTAGAGCACCGAAGGCAAACATGTGTAGATTGTGATTTTTTTTAATTTTTTTTGAATTTTTTTTAATTACATGTGTATTTTGGGGTTTTTTTTGGATTTTTTGGAAACTAAAATCCATGATGGTAAATGACGGGTCTATCCTCATCTCTTTTTAATATTTCCTATATTGAATATCAAAGACACAAATCATTAAGGATATAAATGTAAATTGAGCCTATAATTATTTAACTCCATGAAAACAAATCCAATATGAAATCCAACAAGCACTTTTAAAAATACAACACAAATCCAAAGTGACAAAATCTCACATAATCCTTCATCCAAAAAATTCAAGATATTACCTAAATCTTTCATTTTTTAAAATCCTACAAGCAAACGACCTTTAAGGTGGCGGAAGACACAATCGTTAACTTACCACTCCGATCCATGCAATGGCCAGTGGGGACTTATGAACACCATAATAAAGTGAGTTTCAACAATATTCAAATAATTATTTATTGTGACAAAGCTTCTATCAATTCGACTCATTTTGTGATTTATGGTGTTGATATGTCCAAATGTGAATGTTTATATGTCACTTGGATCTATGAATTCAATTCACCAATCCATTTGATATGATCTATGCATCCACTAATCCATTTAATTCAAATTAATGAATCCACCAATCTATGAATCCAATACATTTTCCCTCTAACTACTATCCTTTCTACGAAGAAGATGTTGGGTCTCACGAACCTGCCTCCTTTGAACTGCCACTATTTAATCATCTTGCTGATTTGGTTCTTCATATTCTAAATTAGGGTTTTGTGAATTACTGAATTTGAAGGAATTAAATCATCTCAATATTCAATTCTTTTTTTCCCTTCTCGCTTCTATTTCATAATCTCCATATACTGAAAATGATATGATCCCAAATGGCCAACTCTACACGTTTTTATTACTTGACGAAGAAGCTATTGAAGTTGGAAAGAAGAAGGGCAGAATTTGGTTAAGTGTTGGAACAGTTTCGAGATGCCAAGGGAAGGAATTGGATGAAAGATTGGAGTTCTGGAAGGCCTCGAACGAAAGGCGCGAAGTTAGTAAAAAAGTTGTTTTTGGACTGTTTGCTGGCAGCTTACTTGTGCTTCAAGAAAGAGAGTTTGAGTCCGAATTTTGTGTCCTTTTTAGTGTCGACTTTTGCCTTATTTGTTTTCTTGTTCATTTAGGTTAGTATTAGGTTTTCTTGGCTATAAATAGCCTTCTACTTACGATGTAAAAACTTAGACTTTGATTAATAGAAAAGAAATCCTTTGGTTTTGTGCAAGTTTGTGTACTTGTGAGAGTTTGGCGGATTCCAATCTCGTTGAGCTCTGTATCGATTGAATAGTCACTTCAATCGTGGTCGGACATCTATCATTATATCAATCAAACATTTCCCCAGGCGTGGAATTGCACGTTTGATTCCGTATTACTATTATCCCAAACACCCAAGAACATCCGTTTCGTGTTCGCATTTTGTTTTAATCAATCCAATCCTTGGATTGATTGTTTTGCTGCATACTTTGATAAAAATCCAACCCCAGAGTTGCATCATATTCTTAATTAGGTTTTTGTGAATTACTCCAAATCCAGTGATCCCATCCATTGATTGATTAACACAGTTCACCCTCTTGATCACCTCCACTGCTCCACACATGCACTCCACTGTTGATATGACTTGAATCGGACTATCAGCCGCTACGACTGGTAATTGGGGGCAACGCCCCCCGGCCCACGGTGTATGGGCTCAATGTTATTTGGGTTCGGGTTCTGGGCCTGGTCTGTAACCGTTTCCTTTGCCATATTGGATTAGGTTAGACCCACATGGAGAAGTACTATAAATACTTCTCATACTCCTCTGTAATCTGCAATCTCCTTGATATAGTGAAACTGGCTCTCTCTCGCCCGTGGACTCGCTAAAGCACATCGTGTTAGTGAACCACGTAAATCGTGTGTCTGTGTTTTTCGATTCTTGCTTTCGTATTCATGCTTTGTCGATTCTGACGATTTCCCGATCCATAGCAGCTCGTTTATAACATCACATCCTCAAAAATCCAACCAACCAAATTAACTTCCACTTACACCAACCTGGTACTTGTTAGAAACCCAAAGCAACTAACCCTCCGTTTCCCTCATCTCTCCCCATCAAGAACCCCACGTATGTCCAGGGAGAAATTAAAAAAAGGGAGACATTTATATCAAGATTGTGACGACCCATCTGAATATATCTTCTTACAATATACTAATGGATCCATTGCGACAGCTCCAAGCCTCCAACACAACCAGAATTACACATGTTCTTGAATTCACCCATATTGTACACAGAAGGGAAGCTCTGTGTTATTATTCGGGTGGGTAACTTAAATTCCCCTGGCAGGTTGATGCAGGCATATTGCAGCACTGTGCAGCTTCCCGCTTCTAGGGCTGGGCATTGGTCCGGTCAATCCGCTTCAAACCGTATCGAACCGTATTTGTGGCCAATCCAAACCGCACCATAATATTTGAGGTCTTATATGCGGTCTAAATTTTTAGCGGTTTGCGTTTGTGTTAATCCAAAACCGAGCGATTATGGTTTAAAACCGCAAACCAGTGGCGGAGCTGTGCACACTTGAGGGGGGTGCATGCACCCCCCTTGGCTTTGGGACGGAAAAAAAATCAAATAAATGTAGTAGGAAGCAGGGATTAAACCACTAATCTAATGGTTGATAATGAGAAATCTTTACCATCTCGACTAAGAATTTTTCATTTATAATACATACATGTTTAATTATATTAATGTTAATTATCTGTCCTAATATCAAAACGCAAAACTCTAATCGTCTATCCCAGCAATCCCCAGTTACAATTTCGTTCTTCCTCCACCCAGCAGTAGCAGAGGCGCTGCGAGTTGCAAACCAAGCTCGCCCAACCTCCAAACTTTCCATACTCCAGCCCCCAAGCTCTCCATCTCCGGCTCCAAGCTCGCCGAACCTCCACCCACCACCTATATTTCCGGATCCTACCCAACAAATCCAAACTATTTCCAGGCTCCAGACTTTCGTTTTTCGTCCTTCACCTCCAAAAGTCCTTCTCTTTTCAATCATGAGCAGGGCAGGGGAGCAACAAGCAAGCAGCACAAAAATTACTTTGTTTGACATCATCAATCTTTAACAACAAGGTAAAATCTAAATTTTAATTTCAATTACTTAAAATTTTTATTATTTGTGTTAATTTAGGATTAGGTTTGTGTGTTTGTTATACTCAATTTCATCTCCAAATTAAGTACATAGACTGAATTAGTCATATAATGAGGTTGATTTTCATATTTTCGTTTAGAGTTGACTTTTCTATTACATAGTTGACTTTTTCATTACCTAAAGAAGCACCCCCTTGGCTAATTTTATGGCTCCGCCACTGTCGCAAACCGCAAATAATTGGCTGCCTAGTAAATTACTAAATTCAAATTTGATTTATTCACTTCTCTTTCGTCCGCCACTGCTGCCACCGCACCGGATGCCGGTCCGGAGGTGATCGAAACAGGGTTAGGCCACATTAAGTCAAAGCCGATGTTTATCAATTTGCCTCAACGAGTAAACTTTGGAACAAGAATCGACGACATCGATTCACAGAGGACTCGCCGTGTGTTATGGCGCTAGCTAGCGGCTGTTTCAAAACAACGCCAAAAAAAAAAATAGCGCCAAAAAAGAAGCGAGATATATAACTAGCTAAGGTAAGGTGGCACAGCCATCAGGATCCTTGAGGATCCATGGTTACCCACTTCTCCGCCCTCTTCCCCCTCCTTACTTCCAGGTATTACTCTGTCGAATCCTTTTGTGGCTTCTCTCATTAATCCCTTAACCCGATCGTGGAACCAGGAGCTTCTCCATATATATTTCTCTCCAGACAGCATTAAATGGATACTCTCCATTCCCTTACCGTTGCTGCCGAAGCCCGATCGTCTTATTTGGCACTATTCGGAGACTGGTCAGTATACTGTGAAGTCAGGATATCACTTACTCTCAGACGAACGTTCAGAGATGTTCAGTTCCTTGCCCTCCCACCTGGATTCTCGTGTTTGGAAAGTACTTTGGAGTCTGCCGGTACCGCCGAAGCTCCGTGTATTCCTATGGCGGGTCGTGCGTGGATTCCTTCCGTGCTTGGCTGTCGTTCACTCTAAATCCCTTAGCGATACTGACGTTTGCCCTGTGTGCTCTGATGCTGTGGAATCCATAGCCCATTGCCTTTTTGACTGCAGGGTTGCTCGGGATATTTGGGACTTGGCCGGAAAAACCACACTGCGAGTGACGCTAGCGGCACTTCCGGCGGACGTGGCATGGGCTCAAGTACTCACTTCAATGCGTCTCATCAAGCTAGAGATGGCTGAGATACTCTTTATTTCCTGGCGCATCTGGAAAGGGCGGTGCTGGTCTTGCTATGATCAAATACAATATTTGCCAGGTCCCCTTTTTCGGCAATATCGGCAGCAACAAGAGGAATGGATTGCAGCCACATCCTCCTTGCAGAATGGTGGAGCTCCTCAGCGGCGCCAGGCCCTCGTGCTGGATCCTGCTATATGTCCACAGGGTGGGCTGCTTATTCGAGTTGATGGAGCAACAAAACAGGACATCCGTGGCAGCATTGGATTTATGGCTTTCTCCCCGACAGGATCGATAACTTGTGCTTACGATAAGTACTATGTTGGTTTATTCGAACCTTTTCTACTGGAACTTCTAGCATTACGGGATGCAATGGACTGGTGCTTAACGCATGGTATTTCTTCTGTTTGTTTTTGTGGGGATTCCCAACTCGTTATCCGACGAGTATCAGAGGATGTACAAGAGCATAATCGTGGCGGGGCGATTCTTGAAGAAATCCGGTTGATGAAAGCATCATTCGCGTGTATTCGTTTTGTTTTTTCTCCCCGTAGAACTAACAGGGCTGCCCATTGCGTGGCGAAAACAGCTCTTGCATCGGCTAATCAGCATCTGGCTGATTTCCGTTATTTATTTTCCAATTCCTTGTAATTCCCTATCTAATACATACTACCTAAGACAAAAAAAAAAAAGTACTGTGAATGTTTGGTCCAAATTTGTTTTTCCTAATTGTCCGTCACCGTTCAGTTTGTGTGAACATTGTTGAATCAATTTTAGGTAAAATGTTTCTGTTTATGTTATTGTTCGAATACAATAACATTATTTACTCTAGTGAGTAGATAAGGTAAGGGTGACACAATATTGCCCGACATTGATCACCCATGTACCGAATTTTATTAGGAATCCAAGCCGTAAGAAAATTGATTTGACATAGATTTGATATTGGGATTTTTTTTGCTCAGTTTTTAAGGATATGATTTAGTTTTCCCTAATTTAATAGCAATGTCTATGTTTGGTTAAGCTTTTAGAAGTGTTTTTTCGTTTTCAAAAGCTGAAGCAGCGCCAAAGACCTCTAAAATCTCAGCTTTTGTAAAGCTGAAAAGTGTTTTATGAAAACATAAAAGCAGAAGCTCTGATCGAGAACTTATGCGAAAAGCTTATTTGAAAATACAAGATTATCCTTACCATATTTTAATTGTATTTCAGAAAATATAATTTCTCTGTCATTTCTATCATTTTAAAAATAAATAAATTAGAAAAAAAATATTATTCAATATAAAAGAAGTCTAATAAGATCCATTTTGACTACTTTTTATTATTTAGAATTTGTAGTCATGTTTTATATTAGAAATATTTTTTAGTAATTTCACATGACCTCACATATTAAAAATTACTTCTTATAGTTTTTCAACCAAACACTCAACAGTTTTTTTTTAAGTATTTCTCTAAGAGCTCAAGCCATAAGTTGCTTCTGCAAAAGTCACAACAGGGCCAAACTATCCCAATAACAACTTGAACTTAGACTCAAGTTGAGGCCTAATAACATATCATCACATAAATATATATGATTAATATTTATAACTTTATATAAAATGTTTAGAGGGGCTAACTATTAGATACCACTCTCTTACTTAACTAGATTGGGGCGCGGCTCGTTGGCCATATGAAATTTGATAAAACGGAATTACTAAAGTGACATATTTGTGTTGTTCTATTTTATAGTTTAATATTTTTCCGAAGTTCACATTCTCAATGTTTGCCTATGTTTGGCCTGACTTTTAGAAGTATTTTCGGTTTCAAAAGCTGAAGCAGTTTTAAACACCTCTAGAAGTTTGGCTTTTGAAAAACAGAAAAGCGTTTTTGTGTAACATTAAATCAGAAGCTCTGATTTGCAGCTTTTGCGAAAAACTATTTTGAAAATACAAGATTATCCTTACCATATTTTAATTTTATTTTAGAAAATATTTTCTTTTATTTATATAATTTAAAAATAAATAAATTATAAAATCATATTATTTAATATAAAAGATATATAATAAGATTCATTTTGACTACTTTTTATTGTTAATAATTTTTATACATAGTTTATATTATAAGTCATTTATAGTCATTTTACACAACCTCTTATATTAAAAACACTTCTAATAGTTTTTCAGCCAAACACTCAACTACATTTTTTGAAAAGTACTTCTCTAAAAGTTTCAGTCAGAAGTTGCTTCTGCAAAAACTACGACAAGGCCAAACTAGCCATATGTTAATATTAGTATTAAACCTATATTTTAAACAGAAAAAGGGACTATAACATTCACTCTACCATTTTTAATGTTTTCTCAACATTTAAATACATACGTTATCATTTCATATCTATACTTAATATTATGGCTATTCAAAAATAATTTCTTGTCACATAAGCACTTGGTGAATGCACAAGTTGCCAATGGACAATTTTTTTACAAACAAAAAACTATTTATTGATCTATTTATGAAGTTGTCTCTCTCTTCTTTTAATAATTCTACTCATTTTTACTAAAATTAAAATAAGTTAATTTTTTAAGAAACATTTAAACAAAAAAAAACACACCTAAGTAATAAAAAAAATTCGATTAAACAAACTATAAAGATGGAAACAGAGAGTGACATATATTGTATTTGTTTAAGCCAAGCTGATTAAATCTAATTAAGCAAATTTTCTACTCTTTTTTACTAAAACTTAATAATAAGTTACATTTTGATGAAGAAAAAAAACAAGCACACACATAAATATTAATATTTTTAAATACAAAATATAAACGATGGTCTAAGAGAAAATAAGCGTTTGACAATCAATCGACTTTGAGAAATGAACGATATGACTATATGTTTTTTTGCTATCAAACACTCACTTCTTTCCCCATATCAGACACTTCTTTCTTCACCCAGTTAGGTAAAATTGAAAGAGAGAAACAGAAAGAGAGTAGCTTTATATATAAAAACTTGCGGTATACTAGATTTTGATCGAGAGAGGTAAATGTTATTGGCATATTTATAGTGAGTCATGAGCGTGGGAGTGAATGTATGACTGAGGGTGCAAAAAAGGAAAGAAGGAAAGGAAAAGAGGTGAATGTTATTAGCATATTTATAGTGAGTCATGAGCGTGGGAGTGTATGTATGAGTGAGGGTGCAAAAAAGGAAAGAAGGAAAGGAAAAGACAGCAAGCATTGATCATATTATTAGTGTCCACCCTAGCCCGATTAATACGAGGCATTTTGGGGAGGACACACAAGAGCAAAATCGTGCGGATTTGGCCCAAGAAAGAAAATATCGTACTATTTGAGCAACCCGATTATGACACCTTTTTTATCCATCTCCATGACTCCATGGATGGATGGATAGGTCTTCTCTGAAAACATATTAATTATTAATGCAAACTTTTAATTTGTTTCTATCCCTTTCCCCATTTTGATTTTCTCTCTAGAAATAAAATCCAACATTGAAAATAAGAAATCAAGAAAGTATGTCAACCACCATAAAAATAAACAAAGCCCTCTTATTAGTTGCTAAATTTTTTTGAGATTTCTAATATTTGTATTCTCATAATTTATAGAGAAGGAAATGGTAATGCATACGATTTGTTTTCTTTGTATGAGAATAGGAGGCAGGAGTTACACGAGACAACGATAAGATGATAAAATTTTGAGCAGTTGTAACATATTTTTGCCTGTTGACGAAAAAAGTTAATCTGATCATTGTGAAGATGAGGTGAACCAAGCCAAGGGTTGTCGACTGCTCCCTCTTCCTCCTTGATCTGAAGCTGGCAACTGGTCTCACTTTCTCAGCGATATGTTATTGTTTGCGGTTGACTGGCCGAGTTATACTCTTTTTCCCATTTTTTTTCTTAATTTCTTCCAAATTATGACTGTTGGATGGTAAATTTTCCCACTCTCGATGAGTGAATATATTTCTTCTTTGTTTTTTACTGAGAAGGGTCGCCATATATTTTCATGTATATAAAATATAATTAGAAGGGTTAATTGGTTGGACTTAGGGCATACCTAATACCTTCTTTGGTTGAATAATTGATCATTTTTCTTGAATGCCTATTGCAACCCGATTTCTTGAATGTTGAAATGGAAAGTAGAGCTCTGATGATTGTTTATTATATTTTATGTTCATTATTGACATGCTACTACTAGCTAGCTATACAATGATGATCTAGTTAGTAATTAGTAGGTAGCAAAGGGGTTATAAGTAGAAGGGAACATAATTGGGGTTTTATAAAGGTCGCGAAGAAGAAAGAAAATGATAATGATGGTTTCTCGGTTTTTTATTTCGATGTTTTTTTAATTTCTACATGTTTGCGGTGACATTTGTTTGTTTCATTAAGGTGAATTTTTCTGCATTGAATCCCTAACTAAAGATTGATTTTGACTTGATTGTTTTCTTACAAACTACTATTTGGATTGATGCATATATTCAGTTCACAAAAGAGGAATCTGAATGATAAAATGAGTTGAGTTGTATTGAAGACTACTCCTTTCATTATTTGTCTATGTTGTTATTAGGTAATAAAGCACAATTCTTTTCTGCAGGAGATATGTAGCTCTCTACAAAATATAAATTGTGTTTAATTATATGTAGTTTAATTTGCTGAAAATATTGCTTTAATAAGGTAGTGACAGCTGATAGTTTTGTTTGTGGTTGGTTTTGCTAGAACATTTCAAGGTAATTAAACAAGTACGTGGAAGATTGATGGACGTGGATGCTAATGGGTTTCCTCATTATTCCAAAATTGTATGTGTAAGTGATAATACACGATATTCATGGGATTTAGATTGGAATATTCTCTATTATCATATACCGACATATGAGAATGGAGAGAAAATAAAAAGCTATTCGCTTATTTTTTTTATTAATTGAATAAGTTTTTCTTATTCAATTAGTTAGAATATTTTCTTAGTTAGAATATTTTCTTATTCAATTAGAGAAAATAAAAAGCTATTCGCTTAGTTAGAATATTTTCTTATTCTAACTTCTTCTTTTGTGGTCGTAAGTTTTTTAACTTCTTTATCACAATTCTGTGCTAAAGAATGAATAATCTCTTATGTTTATAATCTTAAAGGGCGAGTTCGATAAAAAAAATTCTAAATCAATAAAGAACCGTCTACAAAGAGCTCAGTTAATAAAATTAAAATATTCATAAATAAACAAAAGGTATACAAGTTTGAAATAATACCTGAAATAAGGTAAGTGGGATTTACAATTCCATGTATATTACCTTAACAAACATAAATAATAATAACAATTAGAATACTATAATGAATTATAAAACAACCAAACAAAATACAACGCCCAACGGACGGGTAAAAAACTAGTATAGAATAATAGGGGAAGTTGTTCCCTCCTTATCTGCACTCCGCTATGGTCATCAGCAACCATCTTTATTTTTCTCTTATGTAATAATCGAATTCGGTTTTTTAAACTAAGGTTGTCAAACCAGTTTATACCTTCACGTTGGTTTAGGAAGTGAAATGTTTTGATCGGTGGTACAATCGATGTGTGCCAGTTCATGTCAGTTTAACAAAATATGTAGACATTATAAAATCCATTAACAATAAATAAATTTAATCATATATAAGAACATATTTGAAGAAAAATTAATTTAATTTCAATTCATATTAATATTTAAATAAAATGCAACATTTCTAATAAAATAAAAAATACTAGTATTTAAATGCAACATTTAACGTCAATACCTAGATATTTATACTTAAATTCGACAATTAACATCAACATTTAACTTTTAAACGCATAAAATAATGATGAATTAATTTTTTACTAATTAAATTTACTAAATCGATGTCACATAGCTTCGACATCGTTAATCGTTCATGTTGGTCATACCAATAACGCTCATATCGATTTCATGACTGGTACCGGTTGAAGCATGTCGAGCGGATCGACAACCACGTTCTAAACCAAATGAGGTATACCATGAGATTTTTTGTTTTAAGCCTTAGCTTGAGACCACATGTCTTAGAAGTTTTTCCATTCCTTTTTCTTTTTCGTGGGGATAAACCGAAAAATAAAGTCAATCTAAAAACAGAATCCCGAGCTAAGGCAATGACCGTTTGTAGTTATTATCTCCCCGGAAAAAATAAATGTGAAGCAAAAGGACAGAGGACAAATACAACCTTCCTTGAAATGCGCAGAGGGCTCTATTTTTTCATCTAACCCCCTCCTCTCCTAAAATGTCTTTATATTAGTGTGTAGATATAGATAGATGTAAATGTAGATTCATCACGTTGGGGATGCCTCAAGTTAATTATGGTATAATTTCTTTGAAATTGAATCTTACATAATTTTCTTTCTTTGTGTTTATATCAAACATCAATAACCGTGAGGATACATAATGGATACAAACCAAAAAAATTATTTGACAACCCAACAATATTACTAAAATCTCGGGAATAAGTTTATCGTCTCAATAACTTGAGTAGTGAAACCATTACATATGTAGTACCCTACATTACACGTACATCTCAATCTCCATCTCTTCCTCGTTTCAAATCACGGGAATATGGTGCCCAATCATGCCCATTGCCCGCTCATAAATGTACACAAGGGTTCTTGAAGAGACCTTGTTTTTTTGGCTGGATAGAGACTAGAGTTAGGCGATTCCATAGAGAGGGTTGGTCGTTTTAATTGGTGTGTGATTGTGTGTGTTATGTCAATGTAGCAGCAATAAACACATACGTACAAAAGGGTATAGCTCCTGCCTAAGCTAAGCTAATAACCAACAAGGGGAACAAAAGCGACGCGTAGAAGAAAAACTATACAGCATTACAGCTGCAGTGTTGATGATGCGATGTAGACATTTAATTTAAGCCATCTATTCCGGCCATGCAGATACCGCAGGTTGCTTCATATATTTATTTATTTATTCGATTTGATTCCCTGTGGAGTAGGTGGCATTTTTGGAGCTTTCCACTGATTCTGGGAGCGAGGTAGCAGCTAGGGAGCTTAGGAATTGTTCGTCAATGATCGGCCATGTGAAACCGGAGAGGTTAATTAGGAAATCGATTAGTTTATATGATCGTCATTTATTCCTCATCACTTATCCATAACCATTATTGCTCTCACTGCACATTTGGATCTGTACATTAATACAGCAAGCATGTCTAGGGGTGGAAGTTTGGGTTGCGGGTTGTGGATAATTCGCAAACCGCACCAATCCGCACCTATTGTGGATAATCATACCTACAAGTTGTGGGTAGTGGGTAGTAAAATAACAATGTTTGTGGTTAGTGGTTATCCACTACCCGTCGCGGTTAACCCACAAAATCCACAATAATCACATTAATTATATTTATTTAGTGAATTAACATTATAACATAATAGTATGTGAAAAGTGCGAGGATAAAAATTAAAGTAGCCACCAAATAAAAAGACACACCTAATCAGTTTTATGTAAGAATTTTTTTAGTTTATAAAATACTATAATCGATAGAGTGGAGAATAATCAATTCATTAAAAGTGAACACCTTTTGTAACTTTTATCAGTATGTTTTTGTTTTTCTGTGAAAAAAATACAAGATCATATTTAATTGTCATATTTTACCCCTAGTCGGGGAAATATGAAACCACAGCTCTCTGACACAAAACTTGAATATCAAACTCAAAAAGAAAAAATCTCCACGTTGAGTAAGATCGATGTACAAAATTGTATCTCCACGAACAACACAAGTGTATATCAATATAGTCTAGTTACGAACAACAAATACGTTAGTGGCGACTAGAACTCTATGCTTGTAAAGATGGATTTTTGCGGGTAATCACATCCAACCCGCACAAACCCACATTGGGTAGTGGTTACCCGCTAACCACTGCGGTGCGGATTGTGGGTAGTATAATTGTAAATTTGTGGGTGTGAGTACCCGCAAAATGTGGGGCGGGTAACCACACTCACCCCAATTTCCACTACTAAGCATGTCTATGATATAGTTTTTTTATATGCGGTATAAAATATTAGTGTTTTTGAAACCGTATCGTATCAACGGTTTTGTATTTGCACGAATTGAGAGGTTACATGAGTAAGCAGCAGCCAGCAGGCACCATTTGTGGACTTGGGGTTGGGGAACTGCGGCATGCTGCTGGCAGTGATTTGATGTCTGCAGTAATAACCATAGCGCACACAGTGGGTAAAACGGTAAAGAAGAAGAAGAAGAAGAAGAAAACCTCTGGTAATTCCTTCGATCCAGCTGGTAACTGTGCTGGACATGAATGATCGATTTGTCATTTTGCGCTTGTAGCTGACGTGACCTAGTGTCAGTTCCTTTATTTCTAATCGTTTATTATAATAATCGTATTAACTGACCAGTTTAAAATCCCACAGTCAAATTCATATTGCATAAAACATAGGGTTAAATACATATTTGGTCATTGAGATTACAAAATCGGGACATGTTTAGTCACTAGAAAAAATTAATATCAAATTTGGTCACTACCATTACTAAAACTGGACATATTTAGTCACTCGCCGTTAGTCTCCGTCCAACTCCGTTAATAAAGTCCGTTAAGTGATGATGTGGCAAACAGAATTGCCTAATCAGCCGGATATAACCCAACAAAAATAAAACCCGACCCGCCACGTCATTATAACCCGCCACATCATTAAACCCAACCCAACCCATGACCCAACCCCACCCAACCCTTATTCCTTCCATCTACATCTTTCCTCCTTCCTCTATACGATTATGAATTCCAAACCGCCGAAATTTCATCCCGAGATCTCTGGCCGCCAGCCCGCCGGCCTACAATTCCGTCAATCCCGCTTTAGATTCAGTTCAATCTGTAGCCGCCATTGATGGGTATCTTTCCCCCAATCTCTCCGTCACGAATCCAGAGCGAACGGCGTCTGCAACAGATCGTACGGAGCCCAGAGCGCGTCGAGCTTCCCTTCCTTCTGGAGTATGAATCGGTTCAGCCCTGCGTCCGCCGACACAATTGTCCGCTCCCCGAACAAATTCGACTTGTATATCTTCCCGTACCTGCACAATCAGTCAGTTTTACTCTGTTCCACAAACAAAAATCACAAAAAAATTCAAATGCTCTGTTTTTACCTGGTGACGTGCTGGTCCATGAAATCGCCGAGGGAAGTGGCGGAGAAAGGTCTCAAGTAGCCAATCGTCTCGCCGAGGAAAGGCCAGCCGGAGTTACCTGGTGGGAGATTGAATCTGCGGTGGGATTGGGTCATGGGTTGGGTTGGTTTTAATGACGTGGCCGGTTATAATGACGTGGCGGGTCGGGTTTTATTTTTGTTGGGTTATATCCGGCTAATTAGGCAATTCTGTTTGCCACATCATCACTTAACGGACTTCATTAACGGAGTTGGACGGAGACTAATGGCGAGTGACTAAATGTGTCCAGTTTTAGTAATTGTAGTGACCAACTTTGATATTAATTTTTTCTAGTGACTAAACATGTCTCGATTTTGTAATCTTAGACTAACTCCAACCCTTGCTTGCAAATTTGGAGAAAGGCTATATTTTGCCTTTTTTCATCTCCAACCCATCAATAACTTGGCTTCCAAATTTGGAGATTGGGGTGTTGGGGTGGATAGGTAGCAGCTGGAAGGGGGAAAGGGGGCAAATATAGCAGCTGGAGCAGGGGACCCCGCGTGCAGGCGAGGGCCACCGGCGGAGGCGCGCCTGGGCCGCACGCGCGCGGGAGGAAGGGCTTCCTCCCGCGCGCGTGCGGCCCAGGCGCGCCTCCGCGGGTGGCCCTCGCCTGCACGCGGGGTCCCCTGCTGCTGCTTTATTTTTTTTTTCATTTTTTGTTTGCGTTTTAGTTTGTGTGGGTGTGTTTGCGTTTTAGTTTGTGTGGGTATGTTTGCGTTTTAGTTTGTGTGGGTGTGTTTGCGTTTTAGTTTGAAAGAAGTAATATAGTGACAATTAAACGGTCACATTGCAACGGACACATTTTAACGGCCATAAAAAATGACTAATTTTGCAAAAAAAAAAAAAATCTCGGAATTAAAAAAAAATTACATCGAAAATTTTGTTTTCACAAGTAATAACAAACTATAAAAAAATTAAAGTGAATTACAAGAATGATATTGTAAATAAGTATGGATTATGGAAATTAAATCAAAAAAAGATGTGAGAAGCTAAATTTGGAAGCTTTTAGGGTTGGAGCAAAAAGGTGTTTTGGGGAGGCAAATATGCACATTTGAGAGCTTGGGAGGCTAAATATAGCTTTTGGGGTTGGAGTTAGTCTTAGTGACCAAATGTGTCTGTTTGTGCCTGGAATGTACCAAGCGGTTTGTGAGACTCCACTGGCCTTGGGCGGCTTCGATGGTCGGGGGCGGTCTTCGAAACCCTGCAGAAAGGTCCTCAGGGGGTTCCTGGGACCTCCTCCGATGCTTAAGTTAGAGAGAGAAGTGAGGAGAAAGTAAATAAGAGAGAGAATGGAGTTGGTAGAAGTTACCATCAATGTGATCCTATGAGGGGTATTTATACTAGTCTCGACCGGGCTCCGAGCATTTAATGTTGTGTCAGACGCTCCAGGACGCCTCTGGATTTCTCCGCGCCCCTTGTCAGAGTCCGTACGTAGGATCCAGAATGTCGGGCGGTTTCTTGGCGTTGGGGCCCGAGACCGCCTCTGGGTTCCTCCGTGTGCCTTGTCAGAGTCCGTTCGTGGGATCCAGAGTGTCGGGCGGTTCATCAGAGTCGGGTCATTACGTGTCGGGCGGTCCTTTCAGTGTTAGCGTCGTCGGACCGCCTTCGCTTTTGGGCCTTGCTTGCTCTTGTGTGGGCTTTGAGTGCCCTTTTGGGCTTATGGGTCGTGTGGATCAATGTGTGACCCAACATTTGCCCCTTAGGCGGGAGAAGCTTTAGGTTTTCGCGTCTAACTGACTCGCTTTGTGATCATTGGGCGGGTACGGTCCACTAAGCCCTTAGTAAACCTGCGAGGTGGCTTGCGGTCCTTTCCCGTGCTCTGCCTTGTTTTAGTGGACCTGAGAGGCGGGTTGCGGTCCTTTCCCGTGCTCTGCCCTGTTGCCCCTAGTCGCGGGAATATGAAGCGACGAGCGCCTTAGGGGTAATCCGGAGCGGTTCCCTTGGCATGCTCTTGCTTTGCCACTTGTCGTGTCTCGGGCACGGAGCCCTGACACCGGAAGGGGGAACGTCACCCTGACACGGAGAGGCGGAACGTCACCTCGGGATTTTGTGGGGCCCGAGGCTGTCGCATCGGGACTTTGTGGTTCCTATTTTTTCGCTATAAGTGCTTGGGGAGAAGAAGTTCGAATCACCAACCCTCTTTCTAGTTTGGGAAAATCCTCGTCTTCTTCCTCCCTCTTTTCTCTGTGCGCGATCAGGCTTTGTCGCCGCCGACGTCTATATAAATCCGGTCGAACTCTCAGGTACGATTTTCTTATTGCGATTTTCTTTCTTTGCTTTGTGGGTTCGCTCTTGGGCGCTTGTCTTACCCTTCCTTTACTCTGGTTTTGGAATCGCGCCGCCGCGGCTCGGCGAGCAGCCTTGCACAGAATGGTTGGCGGCGCTGCGCTTCCTACCTCCGATGCTGGTGCATGTGGCGCCGCCGCTAGCGAGGGTGCGCCCGTCGCCGCTCCTCCATCAGTGGTCGCCGGACTCGACGCTCCTTTGAGCTCCGCGGCTCCGACGGCGGTTCCGCCCATGGCGACGAAGCCCGCCAGCGCGTCTGTAGCGGCCTTTACTTCCCAAGGTACGAACCGCTCTTCGCCCATGCATCACACGTCTGAGTGTGTGTGGGATTTATCTGGGTTAGACTTGTATGTGGGTGATGCCTCTGAGTTAGACGACTGTCTTTTGGGGGAATGTGTAGACTTAGATGACTATTGTGCTAACGTACGGTCTGTACCAGCTGGGGTTGTGACTTCATCATCCGCGGTGGGGGATAATTTGGGGGAGTTTGAGCGGGTAGAACTAGATAGCCCTTCTCAGGAGGATGATGTGGAAGTGAGTAGTGATGGTGTGCGCTCGGAGGCGTCTCCTAGCACGTCCTCTTCCTTGGAAGTGTCCGAATCAGGAGAGGTGAGACCGCCCTTGGTTGCTGTCCAGGACTCGGTGTATACCGTTCTCCATTATGCGGACATGTGGGAGGGGAAGGAGATTCCCTCGACCGTGTATGAGCAAGGCCCGAAGACTTCCGGGATAGTCTTTAAGCCAGAACAGGTGTTGCACCGCCTTAAGGCGCTTCGGATGCCTCCCGATTGGACGTATGCGGCCCCGTCTCTGAGTAGCCGCTCTGGGTCATGCCCCAGTGGATGGATACCCATTCACGTGGAGCACGTGAAGCTCGGCCTACGGTTTCCACTGGACCCAATCATGACCAAAGTCTTGCACTGGCTGCACTGTACTATTGGGCGGCTCTCGCCGACGATAATTTTTCACTCAGTGATGTATCGATTGGCGTGTGACCGCATTAAGGAGGAGCCTTCCTTTGAAGCATTTAGGCTGATTTACAATATCAGAGATTCGGCCAACTGCTGGTCGATTGGGAGGCGGGAGAACGCCGTCGGGTTCGTTACTGGGGCGCCTAAGTTGGACTCGCCTTGGTACAGAGAGTTCTTCTTTGCCAGACCGTCCTGGAAGTGGTACTCGGGGGACGCTGAGCCTTTGACGGGGTACGCGGTCGGGTCGAAGGATGATTGGAGTGACTCAAATCTTTTTCCTCAGTCAGTGCGTGACCATGTTGACCGCATAGTGAAGGCGGTTCAGTTTCGAGTTCGCCATAGTGGTGCCGACAGCGCCTACCAATTTGTTCGTGGCTTTTACGGTTAGTAGTGTATTGTTTGACTTTGAAGTTTATTTTCTCATGTATCTACTTATGCCTTCTTTCTTCAGGGTTGAGGGAGCTGGCGGACGCCAATAGACCGCGGAAGAAGAAGGCGAACAAAACCGCCCGGGCGGGTGCTGCTTCCTCCTCAGTGGCGGCTGTCTCTGTTGACCCACCAGTGACTTCTCCCATCCATGTGGATGTCGATTCCCCCAGTGCGGCCGGTGGCGGCCCGGCTCCTACTCAAAGGGGAGCGGTCAAGAGGACACTGCAGCACGAGACGCCCGAGGCCGTGTCGAAGCGTACTCGAGTGCGCGGCTCTCCTTCGGCGGTTGAGGATCGTCGTGGAAAAGGGGTGAAGCGATCAGATAAGCCTAGCCTGGTGAATGTTCCCCCGAAGGCGGCCACCGATACCGAGGCCGCAGAGCTGGCGTTCCATACGATTAGCGAGCAGCTAGTCATGCCCAACGAGTACACGGCCACCTCGCCGGGGAGCAACCGCCGGCTAGCGGGAACCGCGTCCCAATTCTTCTTTGGGGTAAATCACTTCACCTTTTCTTCACGTTTTATTCGTTGTGCCCCTTGCGTTGGTTTACTTAGTTCCTTAGCCTTATTCGGATTTCGCAGGCGCAGATTGGCTTTTCTCAGATCGTGCTTCTGAATGACCGCCTGTCGAAAGCGGTGGATGATAATGCGGTTGAGATCGCTAACCTCAAGAAGAGTTTGGAGGATGGCCGCGCTGCTGTGGAGGGAGAGCTACGCGTTCAGCTAGAGAAGAGTTTCGGCGAGCGGTTGGCGAGTAAGGATAAGGAGTTAGCCGACGAGAAGGAGGGTGCGAAGGCTGTTCGCGAGGAGCGAGACCGCCTCCGGGAATCCATGCGTAAGTCGAGTGAGATTGAGAAGGCTCTGGTGGAAGAACAGGATGCCTTGCGAAGGGAGGTGGATGCTCTGAAGCTGGAGAAGGCGTCTCTTCAAACAGCTCATGCAGCCGAGTTGGCGGCGGTTCGGGCTGAGGCGGGTCAGGCTTACCTTGCATCTGAAGACTTCATCGCACAAGACAAGGCGAAGTACAAGAAGGTCGTTGGCGACGTTGTGGCCGCCATCCGTCACCTGTTCCGGGAGGAGTGCCCCGATCTGGGTTGGGACTCCGACCGTGTTTGGGATGCTGTTGGTCATTGGTCCGCCTTAGATGTCAACTCAGAGGCTGATGAATCAGACGAAGGCGAGGCGGAGAACGAGGATGTGAGTGAAGGAGGGGACGCGGCGAGTGGGGGGTCTCCGGCTGTTTGAGACCGCCCTTCATCGTGTGTGTTTTTTAACTATGAACTTTTCTGTTGTTCTAGTTTTTTCTTTCATGCTTGCGACTTAAGACATTTTCTTTTGCGTGATTGTCATGGTGATGTATTGACAGTATTTGCGACCGCGTTGGTGCGGGTTTTTATCTTCTAATCTATCTGCTTGGGACCGCACTAGAGCGGTACATTTTATGGGCTTGATTTTCCTTTCATAAGATTTTTGTGCGGTCTGGGTCTTGGCGGGACCTGCTTCTATCCGCGGATTGTAGCCATGTTTGAATCAGGACGCGACCCCGAAGGCGGCTCCCTTGGATATCGCGTTTTTGCCCGTGATTTCTTGGATTTTTACCGATTTGGGCTAGCAAGTGTCTGAGGGAGACTTACTCATGGCATGGTCGTTAACCGCCTCGAGGCGGTATTTGGTTCTCCTCGTTGTTTTGTCGAGGGTGTTTGTTGTGACCGCTTTGGAACGGGCTTAAGCATTATTCGCAATACTTTGTCGGATATATGTCGGTATTTGGTTCGCCTCGTTGTTTTGTCGAGGGTGTTTGCTGTGACCGCTTTCCCATAAGGTTTTGGGTGGTTTTCCGGAAGCGGTGACAGCTTATGTGTTCATACCATTCATGCAATGCGAGTGCCAAGGTCTAAAATCGATGGCCGAAATAGATGTCAGTGTATTACGTAAGGGAAAGTGGGTGTGTGATAACGACCCATACACTGTTGCGAGTGGGGGGCACTGCCCCGTCCTCTAAAAAAGAAAAGATCCCAAAAGCGGGTGCTAGGAAGCGTCCCGTACATTGTTGCCCCTTGACGCATGCTGTACCTTAGAGTGTGTCCGCGTGGTACTTCCGTAAGTGCATGCCATTCCATGTTTTGGAGACTGGGTCGCCCTGCATGGTTGCGAGGCGAAACGTATTGGGGCCGGTTTTTTTCTCCAATGAGGAATGGGCCCTCCCACGTAGCGGCCAGCTTGCCGTGCTCATCTTTCCTTTGGAAGTCCCGTTTAAGAACCATGTCACCTTCCTCGAGGGGTCGCGGTCTTACATTCTTGTTGTATGACGCGGCGACCTTCGCTTTTTCACGCATGATGCGTTCCATAGCAGCGTCACGCCTTGTCTCGATCATGTCTAGCTGATCGAGCAACTTCTCGTGGTTGCGCTCCTGGTCGTACGCCTGTACTCGGAGGGAGGGTAAATTCATTTCTTCGGGGGCAACCGCCTCGGAGCCGTAAGTCAAGGCAAAAGGGGTTTCGCCCGTGGCTGTCTTGTGAGTCGTGCGGTGCGCCCATAGGATGTGGGGTAGCTCGGCGGTCCATGCCCCTTTGGCCTCTTGGAGGCGCCTCTTCAGCCCTTGGAGGATCAACTTGTTGGAAGCTTCGGCTTGACCATTGGTCTGCGGGTAAGCGACCGAGGCCATGGTGCATATGATGCGGTTTCTTGCACAGAAATTTTCGAATGGACGACAGTCAAACTGCGTCCCATGGTCAGTGATGATCGAATGAGGGACTCCGAATCGGATCATGATGTTGTTGAATACAAATTTCTGCACCCTTGCACTAGTGATGGTTTCCAGCGGTTCAGCCTCTATCCACTTGGTAAAATAGTCGACGGCGACAACCAAGTACTTCTTTCCCAGGGGCGCCGTGGGGAAAGGTCCCAGGAGGTCGAGTCCCCATCTAGCGAACGGCCACGGTCCAACCACGCTCTGCAGCTCGGAGCTCGGTTGGTGGTGTTTGGACGCATGAACTTGGCATGCATGACATTTGAGGACGACGTCGGAGGCGTCTCTCTTGATGGTAGGCCAGTAGTAACCTTGGAGGAGGACAGTTCTTTCCAGTGATCTTGGACCAGCATGCGTGGCGCATGTTCCCTGATGTATTGCCTTCAAGGTCCACTTAGCCTCCTCCACCCCGAGGCACTTTAAATAGGCGCCGGAGAACGATCTTTTGAAGAGTTGACCATCTACCATCGAATACCGGGCCGCCTTCCGTTTGAGTGCCTTCCGCTCCACCGGATTTTGTGGGGTAACGTCGTGCTCTAGGTACTGGATCATGGGGGTTCGCCAGTCCGCGGTCTTCTCGATGTCCATGACCTCTTCTGTGAGGTCACTTTCTTTGGTGACGGTGACATTCCGATCGCCTTCGAAGTCCATGGCGGTCGCGAGCTTGGAGAGCGCGTCTGCGTGTTGGTTGTCTTCTCTCCGAACATGCTCCAGTTTCCACGAACTCAGCTGAGACAGGGCATCTTTCACTTTGGTAGCTAGTGCCGCTAGCGTCTCATCCTTAATCTCGAACGCTTCCAGAACCTGTTTGACGACCAGGAGGGAGTCGGAGAATATGTGCACGTCGGTTGCCCCTAGGGTGGACAATATCCGAAGTCCATTGATCAGTGCTTCGTACTCAGCGACGTTGTTGGTCTTGATTTCTTTGAATCTCAGCGAGATTTCGTGCACCACTCCCTCGGGGGACTCGATGACGATCCCTGCCCCTGAAGCGGTCTTTCCAGCGGCGCCGTCTACGAACAGGCGCCATATGTGATTGCGTTCCTCGGAAGGAGCGGTTTCGAGGGAGAAACCTTCGGCGATGAAGTCAGCCAGGACTTGCCCCTTAATGGCGGGCCTGGGTGCATACTCGATGTCGTATTCGCTCAACTCGATTGCCCACTTAGTCAACCGACCCGAGGCGTCCATGCCCCTCATGATGCTCTTGAGCGGGAGGTGAGATAGCACCGTGATTGGGTGCTCTTGAAAGTATGGTCGCAACTTTCTTGCCGCGGAGGCAACCGCGAGGACCGCCTTTTCGACGGGCAGGTACCTCGTTTCGGCGGGAAGAAGCGCCTTGCTAACGTAGTAGACAGGTCGGTCGGAGCCGTCTTGCGCTCTTCTCACCAGGACTGAACTTACAGCTTGCTCGGAGACCGCCAGGTAAAGGTAGAGTCGCTCTCCGCTTATGGGGGCGCTCAAAACAGGCGGTTGACTGAGCTGGTCTGTCAACAGCTGAAAGGCCTTGTCGCACTCGCAACCCCATTGGAGCCTTGATGCCGATTTCTTCAGCATTTGGAAGAATGGAGAGCATTTGTCGGCGGACCGCGGGATGAATCTTCCGAGCGCGGCCATTTTTCCATTAAAAGTTTGGATTTCTTTGATGGTCTTTGGCGGCTTCAGAGCGCGTATGGCCTCGATTTGTTTTGGGTTGGCTTCTATTCCTCGTTTTGTGATCATGAACCCTAAGAACTTTCCCGCTTCCGCACCGAAGACGCATTTGAGCGGGTTGAGCCTTAGATTCTTTTTCCTCAGTGTTTTGAAAGTTTCCCTTAGGTCGGTCAGGTGGTCGGCCGCCTTCTTACTTTTGACTAGCACGTCATCGACGTAGGCCTCCACGTTACGCCCCATTTGCTCTTTAAAGACCGCGTCCACCATCCGCTGATAGGTCGCTCCCGCGTTCTTCAGTCCGAAGGGCATTACTACGTAGCAGAAGTTGCCCATGGGAGTCATGAAAGCGGTGAGCTCTTGATCCTCGTCCGCCATTCGGATCTGGTGGTATCCGGACAACATATCCAGGAAGCTGAGGGCTTCATGATTGGCGGTCCCGTCTATGAGCTGGTCAATGCGGGGAAGAGGATATGCGTCCTTGGGGCAGGCCGCATTGAGGCTGGTGAAATCGATGCACATTCTCCAAGCGCCTCCAGCCTTGCGTACAAAGACCGGATTTGAGAGCCAAGTGGGGTATTTGACCTCTCTGATGAACCCGGCTTTGAGGAGGCGTCGCACCTCCTCTTCTAGTGCCATTTGCTTTTCGACCGACAGATGCCTCCTTCGCTGTTGTATGGGTCGCGCTTTGGCTTTGACTGAGAGGCGGTGCTCGGAGACTCTTCTGGGGACTCCGGGCATGTCCTCTGGCCCCCACGCGAAGAGGTCTTGGAACTCTCTGAGGAGTGCGAGGAGCTTCTGGGCTTCCTCTTGGGCGAGGTGCGCGGAGATACGTACTGTCCTCTCTGGCCGCTCTGCGTCCAGCGCGACCGCCACATCCCCTTCAACCGCTTCCGGTCTCGGGACGTCTCCTCTAGTGTCGACCAGATCGACTTCGAGGTGTTCGATGGTGGCTTGGTAGCACTCTCTAGCCTCTTGTAGGTTACCTCGAACGCGTCCGGTTTGTCCTCCGCTTGGGAATTTAAGCATCTGGTGGCATGTGGACGCAACCGCCTCGAACGAAGCCAGGAAGCCGCGTCCAAGAATGGCGTTATATGCCGAAGGACAATCCGCCACGTGAAACTCCACGGGTCTGGTCTTTGTGATTCCTCCTTCTCCTATGGTGACTTTGAGCGTGATTGAGCCGAGGACACGGACTTTGGTGCCGGAGAACCCCACCAAGCTGGTGGTGGAAGGGTTGAGATCTTGGACGCTCTTTTTCATTCCTTTGAGTGCTGAGTAAAATAGTATGTCCGCCGAGCTCCCATTATCAACCAGGGCTCTAGTGACCTTGAACTTGGCGGTTCGAAAGGAAATGACCAAGGGATCTTCCGAGTTTTCTTCGTTGGCCAACTCGGACGGTAAGAAGGCGACCTCGGTCGGTGCTCTCCGTTGCACGTTAAGGCATTGAGCGATGCGGTCTCCTTCGGTTCTTGGGCGCTTCCGACCTCCTGCAATCGTTATGACTTCCATCCCATCGTCTTCATTTCGAGGAGCTCTGTAGGGAGGAGACTGCCTCGGGGAGGCGGCCTTGTTTCGAGAGCGGGACCTTGATCTTTCCTTTCTCGGGCGTCTCGTCTTGTCCTGCTCGGGACTGGGGGACTCCTCCCGCTCTTCTATTGAGTGTTCTCTGTGGGACCGCCTCATTTCTAGCTTGCTTCTGAGGTCTCCTGGGGCCAGATGTCGGAGCGTGGCCTTGAACTCCCTACACTCCGTGGTGTCGTGGGTCGTGATTTGGTGCCAGTCGCACCACTTTTTTCCTTCTTGCGGTTCTTGGGTGGAAGATGTCTCGTGCTTCCTTCCGCCTTTCCTTCGGTCCCTTCCCTTTTCTCTGTCGGTGGAGAGGACATCTCTTCTTCCTTCTCGATCGGGGTACCGGCTCCGGTACGACCTTCGGTCCGGGGACCGCCTTCCCCTCCGGGATTCTCCACGCTCTGAGGCGTCTCCTCTGGGGCGGTTTAGTGGGCCTCGGTCGTCGTTGGCTAGCGCTTCTTCTAACAAGATCGCTCGTCGTACCAGTTGGTCTAAGTCAGACCAGGCTGCCAAGGTCGCCTCCTTTTTTATCAACGTTCTTTTCAGCTCGAGACTAGTTGTCGAGATTCGGAGGTTTCCGGCGGCCACGACTGGGGAGATACCGTCTATTTCGCAAGCTATCGCATTCCATCGGTCGTAGAACTCAGCAAGCGACTCTTCCTTCCTTTGCCGGCAACCTATGAGTGCCGAGACGGTGAGTTTGCGACGTCGTTGAGACGCGAACTTGGTGGAGAAGAGCATCGCAAACTGCTCAAAGTTTTCTATAATTCCCTCCGGAAGGGAGGTGTACCAAGTGCGGCATTGACCGCTGAAGGTAACCGGGAACGCACGACACAGATCCGAGTCTGTCGCGTTGATGAGTTGCATTTTTAACATGAACGCGCAAAGATGGTCGGCGGGATCTGACGTCCCCCCATAGGTTGGAAGTCCTAGAGAGGAGAAGTTCGGGGGGACCGGAGTCTTGAAGAGCTCTCTCGATAGAGGGTTCTGCAGAACGTTCGGGCTCTTGTGCTTCCCAAAGGTTGACCGCAGGTGTTCCTCTAGAAAGTTGAGGTCCGGGTCGTCGGCCTCTAGTCCTCCGCCTTCTGTCCGAGCAGGGCTGTCGAGGACGAGAGCGCCCTTCAGCTTTTCGTCGCGCGCCTTTCCCCTCGAGCCCTTGGCGGGGTCGTCTCGGGTCTTCAGGAGTTGAAGAATTTGGGAAAGGCTGTCTTGCATGCTTGCAATTTGCATCCCTTGGTTCTTGACCACCTCTTCCAACTCGGGCTCATCTTCCACCCTCGGTGATAAGCCTCGAAAGGTGTTGTTTTCGGTCATCCCCTTGAGGGGGGTTTCGAAATCGTCTCCCATCTTGTTCGCCACAAAGTAGTAGGGCCCCAAGGTGGGCGCCAAAATGTTTGTGCCTGGAATGTACCAAGCGGTTTGTGAGACTCCACTGGCCTTGGGCGGCTTCGATGGTCGGGGGCGGTCTTCGAAACCCTGCAGAAAGGTCCTCAGGGGGTTCCTGGGACCTCCTCCGATGCTTAAGTTAGAGAGAGAAGTGAGGAGAAAGTAAATAAGAGAGAGAATGGAGTTGGTAGAAGTTACCATCAATGTGATCCTATGAGGGGTATTTATACTAGTCTCGACCGGGCTCCGAGCATTTAATGTTGTGTCAGACGCTCCAGGACGCCTCTGGATTTCTCCGCGCCCCTTGTCAGAGTCCGTACGTAGGATCCAGAATGTCGGGCTGTTTCTTGGCGTTGGGGCCCGAGACCGCCTCTGGGTTCCTCCGTGTGCCTTGTCAGAGTCCGTTCGTGGGATCCAGAGTGTCGGGCGGTTCATCAGAGTCGGGTCATTACGTGTCGGGCGGTCCTTTCAGTGTTAGCGTCGTCGGACCGCCTTCGCTTTTGGGCCTTGCTTGCTCTTGTGTGGGCTTTGAGTGCCCTTTTGGGCTTATGGGCCGTGTGGATCAATGTGTGACCCAACAGTGTCTTTAACCCATAAAACATATGAAGGCAGAAGGATGAAGGTTTCCTTGCAATTTTGGGTAAATTGTCATTTCCCTTCTTTCCCCAAACAAGAGGGGTAACTTATTAAATTTGGTTCTCACGTTAATTGTAAACCCAGACCCAATTTCAGTAATTAATTAAGGGCCTTGTTCCCTGAACTTGCAGTGCTTGCTCTGCATGGTTCTTCTGTTCATTTCCTTACCAGGCTTCCCTTTTTGGGTTTGAAATTAATGTTATTTCCCTCCTATTTTCTTCCCAGAATATTCGACGTATATAATTCAGCGTTTAGGATTAATTTCTGTTTGTGCCACAATACCCGCCGGAACACCTGAAGCGTCACTTTGTCTGGCGCCTGCCTGCACACACAAAGAGGAGGGCGCCTGGGCCTGTTAATCCTCCGACGCCCAAGTTAATTCCTTAGAGAGGGAAGTGTCCCGAAATAGGAATTATAGTCAGAGAGTCCAACCTGTGTAAATGCTACCAACTGCCCCCTATTTATACTCACCGAACTCGAGGTTGATCTCCTCCATGTCACTGTCCCAATTTAATGCTTTGTACTCTCTTTGTCAGATATCTCAACCACCTTGTCAGGCTTCTGACGCGTGACAGGCGCCCGCAGGTGATGGACCACCTGACAGCCTGATCTCCTTTGGCCTTTAGTGTTTTGTCCTTATGCGCCCTTCCTCTTGTTTGGACCTTGAGGTATTTCCCAGAACCCTTTTTGGGCCTTGCCCCCCAATTCCATTGCCTGGGGGCCAAGATCCCTAGTTGATAGGTAATACCCAACAATTTCCAATAAAAGTTCATTTATTTATCAATGATAATTTGTCGATACAGTCCAGAAAGCCGGGTTAGCGGTCATGATATGATATAATATGGACAAGCTAAGCTAGCTTAATTTAATAATTACGTTAGAAACATCCGTTGATTAACCTGCAGTGACAACCAGCTAGAAACTAGAAACAGAATAAAGACAACGGGAAAACGAGGGAGAATAAGAGAAGAACATAAAACTACTACGAATACTTGACGTAAATTCATATTAATTAATTTTCCTGGTAACGAATATTTCATATGGGTAATGAAATTGGCTGATACATTTCATAATCTTCCTTCCTGCCTCAAAGCCTAAGCTCAAGATCCAAATCCCTAATCCCCATCCCCACAGCCGCCGACGCCCCCATGGACAGCGACAATGTCACCGCCGCCGCCGCCGGCGGATAACGAGTACTAGTGGTGGTGGTCCCCGTCTTCCTCCTCCTCCTCCCGCCGGCCAAAACCTTACCCTCCAAATCGTTATAGAAATGACGACCACTTTCCACAATTCTAACCATGAGCCCAAGATCCAGCCAACAGCAATCGTCATCATTGCCACTAGCTGTCTTCCTCTTGTTCATAACGTCGGCACCGGACGAAGAATGTTCCGCCGTGGTGGTGGTGGTGGTGGAAGAAGATGAAACCCTAGGGGAGGAGTTCGTCGCCGTAGTAGTAGTTGCAATGTGGCCGGCGGCGACAGGAGGATGTTGTTCGTCGTCGTCGTCGTCTTCGTGGGAGGACTGTTGTTGCTTGAGACGGGCGCGGTCGCGGCGGTGGACGTTCATGTGTCCGCCGAGGGCCTGAGCGGAGCGGAACTCGCGGCGGCAGAAGCTGCACGAGTAGGACCTCGGTGGCCAAACGCAGCCTCCGGCGTCCTCGGCGAAGGCTCTCTCTTCCCACGTGGCGGCCGGCGGCGAAGAGGAGGAGTTGAAGAGGAAGTGGGTGCTGCGGTGGCGCTTCATCCACGTCCATTGCTGATGGTCGTGGCCGGACGACGATGGATGTGACGAGAACATGTTTTTTTTTTTTTTTTGTGTGTGTTGTGTGTGTGACTTTTTTTTTAGGTGATTGAAGTCAAGAGGGAGAGAGGGGTATTAATATAGAGGAGAGATTGGCCTGCCGAATTTTGATATTTTCACATATATATTAGAGAATTTTCGATTGGGTTGTTTTTCCTTTGTTCATTTTTCTATGTTGACAAGTTCAGTCTTCTAATTTTCTCCCAACTATATAATTAGCTAGCTGAATTTTGAAGCAACTGTAGTCAAACGCTAGTCTGTTGTTTAATTAATTAATTGAAGCTTCCTATCTGGATAGCAGCGTAATTATTAATTACTTGTCATCGGTTCTTTGTAACAATAATTAGATAGCAAGCATTACAGTTTTGGCTATGCTGTTTGTGTTATTGGTGTGTAACTGTGTAAGCACGTGATTAAATGATTGGATCGGGAGGTTTCAGTGTTTAATGACGGATTATATTTGTAAATTTATCACGGTGAATTACAAAAAAAATGTTAATCCGCGACAATGTAAATAAAGTGGTTGTGTCGAATGATATATGAAAATCGCGGTTGAATGGGTATATACGAGAATTTTGAATGATTTGAATAATCGAAAATACTCAACTGTCAATACTATATATATATATATAGAACAATTGTTTTGGCTGAATATGAAGAAATGTATTCTGTTGACTGCATGGCCTACCTCATTAAATTAGTTTAAACTAATAACTGGCTTATATGATCGATTTCTTAGTACTATGGTTTAAGTTGGGACATTTGGAGGAAGGAAGTGCACTCATCACTGTTCTTCCTTTTGTCACTTTGACATAAATTCAATTCACTTAATTATATGTTGGAAAATATTTGACTTCCTTCCTTCATATATTTAATTGATTATCTTGAATTTTTCATCGCATGGGACAAATTAAAGTCAACATCGATGTATATTAGTATATACAAATACAAATATAAAATGCATAGTTTAAATAGTATTTTGATCCCAGGCGTATCGAAAATAAATATGACTGATGAGCAATGGAAAAAGATAACATTTATGAAGAATAATGTTTTTATACTAATGAGGAAGTATGTATTATTAGCTGATCTATAAATGTGTTAATTACTAGCTAATTTCTTCCACGCTCCCAGTGTTTCCATACGAGTAAGAATAACTAAGATTCAAAATAGGCTAATATAACGTAGCAATATGTAGTCGTATAATTAATGTTATAAGGTACTAAATTACAGATTGTAAAGACCGTTTTGTCATATTGTGTGGCGCCACATAGACAGCTAACTAGCTAGTGTAATATATATCCATACATGATGACTAAATCAGACACAGACAAATTCCTGTGAATTAAGGGCGGATTTTTATACTAAACAATGCATACATTCTATATATATATAGTAATGATTGACGTATTTTGGAAGTATATCATATTTCAAGTAATCTGATCGTCGGATCTACTCGTAGTATTTTGATGAATCATAGTTGTCGATTATTGTTTTGTATGTCGGGTTTAAGTTTAGAGAATTAACATATGATTTATTCTTTAGAGTATAATATCATATTCAAAACTCGATTTAATTCATGGTCTAAATGAAAACATCTCACTAGAAATACTTGGAGTATCATCTAATGCTGATTGTTCAGACATATACAAGTACTTGATTGTTCACTTCTACATATGGACGATTGTTTTTGTTTTGCTTTGTAAGAGGTTTGTTAATTGTATGTCTAGTGAATGTAATTAGAATCTCCCCCAAACTAGCTAATGTCTATCCTTGTCAAAATATGAAAGTCAAACAAACTTCAACATCCCAATTTGCAACTAAAGCACTACACTAAATATATAATTAATCAACTTCTTCATTCGTTTTATATGATTGTCGATCTCAACGTTATACGATACATATTTTTTTTTACCACATACGCAATAGGCCAATTTTCTGTGGCTAATGATATTGACTTTCCTATCATGCAAAATTGTTGTAAGTTGAACAAATGGTGGGATATATTAACCAAAAAGCTTCAAGAGTATGAGACCAAACCTCAATTGAATTAAAGAAATCATGCATTGTCTATCTAGCTAGCTAATTATAATTTAATAATTAATGCAAACTATTAATTTCTCCACTTAATTAAGGATGGCATATGTACAGCCGCCAAAATTAACTTATTAGATGGAGGCAATGAAGTTGACAAACAACAAAAGTCTGGCCTAAATATAATTTTATCATTGAATGGGCTCAGTTGATATTGAACTGGTTTGACCCGGTTGTTAGACATACATATAGATATATATGAATGGCCCAATGGCATGTTCAGTAAAATAAAAAGTATGTCATATTTTGAGCATAAAAATGATAATATAGATGTTGAATTCACCGGATTTTAGGATATAGTACTATACATTAACCTCTAAAAATTACAATTTAATTAAAAATAATAATCGACAATAATGATTCATCAAAATACATCCAACAAATTATATATGCACCATCTTGCTATCTAGAGTCTATAATGTAAATAATTAAAATCTAGGGCTGAATTATTAAGGATTAGAATATAATTATCAAAAGTTAGAGTATAATATCCTGCGCCAAAATCCAATAAACAATTATCCAACAAAACTTGTAAAATGGGCACCAGCTTGGAGCTCAGCTTTTTCCAGTATACCTGATCAGGCATTCTACGGCTTACGACAAAGGCAATAATTAATAGCGCGCTAATGAGTTAATTATTAGGTATTTGATTTCGCATTACCTTTGATGAAACAGAATTATATACGGAGATGTGCTGTGCAGTGCCAAAGAGCAAGACAAAGATTCATATGCTGACACGTTCTTTCTTTTCTACGAACTTGAAGAAATTAATAATGTTTGTTCGGAGACATGGATTGGAGCTGGCTTCATCTTGGATTTAACTGAAGTAGTGTGATTAATTTTTGTGTATTATATAATTAAATTGGCTTGATTAATATAAGACGGGACGTCCATTTGGCAGTTGCTTAAGTTATGGCAATGGATCAAGTAGTGCTTATGCCTTTTTTTTTTTCCTTTTAGAATATTTGCGTCTCTAGAAGCTAGCTATCTAACTATTGCGCGGGAGAGCCGGAGAATAACGTGCTTCCGTTAATTATTCCGGCTGGACTTCTTTTAAGTTACCAAGCCAATTTAATCTAATGGTTTAGCTTGCAAAGTCAAAACTATTACTATACTTAGGGTCATTTGAAAGTTGCGATAGTTTTGTTGAGATTGTCATTATGCATGTATTGTTTACAATTAGAGGTGGCAATTTCAATCCAATCCACCAATCCAATCCATCAATCCATTAAAAATATCCACCTAATCCAATCCATTTAAATCCAATCCATTTGATCCAAATCCAATTGGATTGGTGGATTCATGGATTGGATCCATGGATCATTGGCAAATTACGGTTTAGTACCTATAATTTTTATTTTTTACATTTTGGTACCTAAAATTTTATTTTTTATACGAAAAATATCATTGGAAAATTACGTTTTGGTACCTAAAATTTTTCATTGTGACATTTTAGTACCTACACTTTTTACATTTTACATATTGGTCCTTGGTTGAGGATGTCATTTGGATTCATGGATAATCCACCAATCCACTTGATCCAATCCATGAATCCACCAATCCATTTGATCCAATTCATTTGATCCATGGATCCACCAATCCAATCCACCAATCCACCAATCCAATCCATTTGCCACCTCTATTTACAATGCATCGTTTTTTTTTGTTTTTTAACAGAAACAATACATGGATTGTTTCTGTGATGTGATAAAAACTATCACTCATTTTGAGTGATTGTTATATCTCAACTTTTAGTTGTGATTGTTGAGATAGTTGAGTTGAGATTGTTTTGTCTCAGTTTTTAGCTGATGCGACATATACAATCACACATACCAAACGTTGTATTCTACAATGCATCAAATTCGACAATACATGTATAATATTATACATGCATTCTCAACAATACATCTATTTAACAATCGCAACTTCCAAACGACCCTTAGAAAGAAGCAATTTCAAGCTAAAACATCTGCCTAAAATTTGTAAATCCCATGAAGTGATGTCCGCTCTGAGACAACTTACAAGAAACCAATCATGTCTTTTTTTACTACGTGCTTCAAAACCGGCCGATGATTCTGATAAAAATGTCATTCACTTTAAGACAATTCCAAATGCTCAATCAATGGAAGAATTAGACAGACGCAACTCTTTGATCATATCCAAATCATTGACTGCCAACTACACTCCTTTTCCTATATATACCAATAACTACATCGGGAGATGTAAAAGCTTATCGTTCTATTATTTTAATAAGTTATGTTCATCATAATACGATTAGAATCTTCCAATAAAATATGCCTTCATCTACAACTTGAGGCAGAAAATTCAATGAAACTAGATTACCCATCACACACACAAATGGTTTTCTCTTTGCGTACTCATTTTATTGGTACATTCAATGCACTCGCGTCATAAGCGTAATTTTGAGCAGACAATTTGTGTAAATATGATTTCAATCGTCACTTGTAGTATGATGGACAAGAAAATACATAATTTTATATCAAAACCATTCAAGATTTACTTTAGTTTTAATGATTTAGAGTTTGGGGGTTTAGGGTTAGGCTTTAGGTTTACAATTTGGGGTTTTGGGTTGAGATTCAAAATTGAAGGTTAAGAGGTCAGGATAATGGATTGATTAGTTGTGATTCTATGTTATATCAACATATTAGACTAGTGATAACAATCAAAATTCAAAATTCCATGTATCATAACCACTTTTAGAGTTAGATGCACTGAATTCACACAAAAAAATTAGTATACCGAAGTACCCACCATATATATATTGAATTTTAGTAGGATTTTTTTAAAATGCCGCTTCAAAACTGCGACTTAATCACAAAACAACAAGCAGGCGTCTATATCTAGACTTTTTCCTAGGGTTTTTTGTATTGATAGTGAGAGAGTTATATATTATTCTTGTAATTATTTTGTTTTTTTTAAAATATTTAAGTGCCGACCAGATAGATCAGCCATTGGTGAAGATAACTTATGACATGACACTCGAGATACCTAAACCAATGTATGCACTAATATGCATGGTAAACCAAATTTTAATTAATCAATTAGTTCCTTATTTTTCGTTAAAATCATCACGTAGGGCTCCCACCAAAAAGAAATATCTCGTAGGGTTGAAACAATTGGCGCTACCGCATGTAGAATACTACAGTAGGGCATAGGGTGGTGAATAAACTTCAAAAAAATTAGAATGCTCACATGAGAGACATCACATGACTCGGCGAGGAATACATGAAATTTCGTCTGCTGCCTTTTATTTTTTTGGCTCGGTAATATATGAATACTAGATTTGGGCCCGCCCGCTGGCCGGATGAATTTCAATAGTAGTGTAAATGATTATAGTAATTGTTCGAAATGAGACTGTATTACTTCATATCATACGAATTCCAAATCATTCAGTTACTGAAAATACCATATTCACATAATTTTTAACATACTGACCCGATTTAACATGCTAACCCGATTTATTGACCAAAGTCCTTATTGAAAGTAAAAAAAATTCACATAAAAAAAAGTAAAAAAAATAAATAAAAGTCATGCAAGAAAATCGGTTCCTAAAATTTAGTGAGACCAAAATATTTGCTCCTTGCTATAAAAATTTTGTGCAAATTTAATTTTGAATTTCTTGTGATCGCTCAGCCTCCTCCCTCTAAAGCACCAACATCTCCACCAATTACAATGCATTTGTCTTCCTTAACAAAACCTTTATTTTCACAATATGTTCTTCCTTCTCATTTTCTTTTATTTCTCATTGAAAGCCAATCTTTAATAGTAAAATGTTTGAAAACACTAAATATTACATGCAGTATAATTTACGTCTCATAAATTTTTATGAGATTTGTTCTTTCTCCCAACACTAATAAACTACTAAGAGATCAACACAAATTTGATAATGTATAGATGAAAACTTAATGAATAATAGGGATTGCAATTACCCACTCATGGGTAATTTTACCCAAACTCAAGTAGACCTATTGAATATGGATAGGGTATGGGTGATATACATATGAGTTTGGGGGATTGTAGATGGGTTTGAGTAGGATATGAATATTCCTTTCATAATCTATATGGGTATGGGTTGGGTTCGGTTACCCATTTACTTGAGAGTGTTTTAACTACTCATACAAAAACTGTACCTATTTATGAAACTTCAAAAGTTTAGGTATCAAAATGTAAGACATAAAAAATTTAGGAACAAACATATAATTTTTCTTCAATATTTTGATATGCAAAAAAAATTAATTTTAGGTACTAAATACCTATTAAATTTCTGTACCAAACTGTAATTTACAAATGGGTATAAATCCAAATCCATGGATTAAAAATCCAACCTACCCAATCCAAATAAAGGAGTATGACTACAATCCAAGGATTGAAATACCGTACTGGCGGTTCGATAAGAAAAACAGGTAGGCGGTATTTAATGGTATGAAGCGGTTGAACCACGGTTTTAGCATAAAATACCCTATCGGTGACTTTTCTGGTACAACCTCCGGTACGGTATTTCAGTCCTTGCTACAAACCCATCAAACTCTACCAATTTCTATTTGAATTTCATACCCAAACCAATTGGGTTAGGTAGTAAAATACTCATTGATATAGGCAAAATTGCCATCTCTAATGAATAACCTTTAGGGGTTGACTATTCTCCAATAGATATGTTCCTGTTTTTTTTTTATATCTTTGCATATTTGATTTCCCAATTTGTAAATCATGAATCAAGAAGGGAGTATCATGATTATTCTAAGTTGATTTGGAAAGATTGGGATCTTAGTCAAAGTTTAGTCATCAAGGTGAGACACACTTTCATGACAATCTACACAAAAATTGATGGTGGGGATATGATTAAGAATCGATGCATAGATTGAGTACCATAATAGAAGATATGATAGTTCATGAATGATGCTATACATAATGCTATATGATGCTAGAATAAAAAAAAAATTAGTTAAAAATTTATAATTTGAATTAGAAAAATAAAATATGATTTATCAAAAACTAATAAAGGAGTGGTAATGCACCTTAAATTATACACCTAATATGTTAATAAACTAACAATAAGCTAAATTGCCTAAATGGATACAATAAAACACCGCTACTAATAACAGTTTTAACAAAAATATATAGAGTACTTTTATAATGTTTCGTATTATTGGTGTTATGGTACAAATTTATTTTGTACCTAAATCTTTTCATACAAATTCATTTACGATATAATCTGAAAGTGTACATTTAACGTTGTGCTACTATGTCCACATATACATATATGTACAAATTACTTAATGATACAAACTGAACTTATATTTTTATCATTATTTAACGTTGTGCTACTATTTCCACATATACATATATGTACAAATTACTTAATGATACAAACTGAACTTATATTTTTACCATTATTACGCAAATTCAAAGGGTATATGCAAATACCAATACTTTGAAGTATAGTAAATAAGCTCATATATAACATAACATGTTAATTCATTATAAAAAAAATATGACATGTTAATTAAAAGGATATATATTTTTTCGGTAATTAAGGGACATTTTTTTTAGTTGGGGTCCGAATTTTTTTTAATTAATAAGTTGAGTGTTTTAAGTCCACGATATAACCAAAGAATCTCTCAATTAAAAAGGAATGACCTTTTTTTGTTGGAGTTCGGATTTGCTTTTAATTAATAACTAGTCATAGGCCCGACCAGTTGGCCGGATTCAGTCACCTATTACATAAATAATATTATCTAATTGTATGTGAGATACGTGTGTTTTGATAGTATAAGCAAATCTAAATTATTCAAATAGTTGAAACATTCAAATTGTTTGGTAGAATAAGAGAATCCAAATTATTAAAGAACTTCAACAATTTAAAATATTTAAATATTGTTTTTCGACATTGTACGCAACTAACTCATCGGCTAAAATCCTTTCACGAAAATGAAAGAAAAATCTGGACCGACTCCTAAACACATTTTAAAATCACCCTTCTATTTACTCCTCATCGTCAAAGATTACTGCACATTTTCATTTTGACTTGTTTGCACTTCCTCTGGCATGAGCAACAACACCATGTGCATCAATATTAATGTCTTCATCTCCATTAGTTATACATTTATCTCCATTGTTAATTTCCTCTTCTTATTCTCTCTTGTTTTCATGCATTTTATTGAGCACAAATATTTGATCATAAACTTTTTCAAATGCCAATAATCTTTTTCATTGTAATAGTATTTACATCTTTCAAAAAAGAAAAGGAGTAGTATTTATCTCGTCCAAGTTATGAACAATATCTATGATTTGTTCTTTCTACTCATAATTGGTACTTATCTTCCTCATGAACAATGTATTTCTTCTGCTCAAGATAATCGTCATCTCTAGCACCAGTCTCATTCTTGTTCTCTTACATTATCATTATGAATTAAGATCATTGTTATTCAAAAGCGCAATATGGTGTGATTTTCTAGAATCATATGTGTTTAAAATATATTGGAGTTACAATTGCTTGCATGTTAGTGTGAAAGGAAGCAAAGTTCTACTGGAGGTTTATGTTATAAACGACATGCAAGGTTTATGTTATAAACGACATGCATTTGCCTATAGACTAAAGAATACAACTAAGTGTCATTTGTGCATGGTTTAAAAATTGAAGGCATATATTTGTGCATGGTATACAAATTAAAGACGTATACACTTGATAATACAACCAAGAATACATTTGTATGCATGCTAGTGGGTAATAAATGAAAGTTTCTCTGAAGTTTTAAGTTATACAATCAAATAAATTTGTCAATGTTAAAGAATACATTGAGTATCATCTTTGCATGATATAGAAATAGAAGAACTATATACTTGATTCTATAACTAAGTATAATTTACACTTGGTATATCGTTGATAGCAATTTATTTACTGGACAATAGACGCAATTAATTGCCTTGCAAAATCAACATGCGAGAAGTAGAGATGGTAGGTAGGTTTGTTAAATAATAATCAGAGGGTGCATGTTCCAAACATACTCCAAATCCAATAGAGAATATCACAAATTTGTAATTAAAATTTGATTATTATTTTCAGTATAATTTACCTCGATCAAGTTAGGAAGATCGTATGAATTCTGCTCTTCTCATCCTTCCCAGTCATGGAAATCATGAAATCACTTATTGATTAGCAATGTCATATGTGAGAGTGCTATCGAACTTCAATATCATTCCCTCAGTTTGTAAGAGATGAGAAATTGATAATCCTATCATTTTATCGTTGTATTGGAATAGCACTTTAGCTGGCATTTCGAAAAATCCATCTCCCACTTGATCCATAACAACAATAGTAACCTTAGTGGTGGATCCTCAACTCGAAGGTGGATCCTGAATATGTATAATGTTAGCAATGACATAAACAATAATAGAAACAAATACTTCTGTGGATAGGTTTCACATCCACGTACCACCCTTTTTAACTTTGACAACTTGATTTTTTACGAAATACATATCACCTAAAATGTTAGCATTTGATGGTTAATGGGTCGTTAAATTGAAATTGATACCTACTTCTTCTCCATCCTTCATTTTAAACCGATTTAGCTTTTGCACTGCTTTGGTTGAAATTAGTTGTTTATGTGTTTTCGAGCTTTTCAATGTAAGAGTTGGCCAATGTCAGACACTTTTTTACAAAAAAAAAATTGATAATTAATTCATTTTTCTATTTGAAACTTCAAACTTATAACAGACAACCAAATACAATGATTAAATTGTCAAGAATATTGGATTTTCCAATAGCAAAGTCACTCCAGATGAGGAGAAGGTTTTCTCGCTTGCAAATGTCATATTTATTTGCAAATGGTTTGATTAATAATGACAAATTAATAAAGATGTTTCATTACTGTTGTATAACACGACATGTAATGATGTAACGACCAGGATGAAAGAGCGGTTACCCACATTTGCAAAGATGACATTTAATTGGGTAACTGTCGTACCAAAGAGAATTATCTTGATAACCAAAATCCCCAACACCCTTTTGAAATTAGTGTTAAAGTAATGGATGCTATTTTAAAACTGAAAAAGGAATTAAATACTTGGGAAGTTTTAGTTGGAGCCTCCTCGCAGGTAATTTTTCCAGTAAGTGTTAGACGTTAATAAACCCGAATACTGAATAAGCTTACCAACAACATCTTTGGAATGAAACTTTTAAAAGTTTAATCAATGTTTTTGGCTGTATACACATTAGATTGAAGTAAACTTTATTTGAGAATAGTAATTCAAACCTGGAAGAAATTTGTTTTTGTTGCACTTCTTGTTAAATGAAATTAAACTTGCAAGTTTGTATGACTGGAATATCATTGCATGCTTCAGCTTCTGTATTTGATTTAAACTTGATGACCAATTTGTTTAGAATTGGCCTATAACCTCTCGTTGTCATACTGGCCATAAAGTCTTGAAAGTGTGTAAACTCTCTAGTCATGCAATAGGGGAAAGTCCTTGATTTTCCCTTTGATAATTTTCACCCAAATCTTTCAAACTTTTCAAATTATTAGCCAAATTTTCAAAATACAAAATATTAACTAGATGTTAACAGTTTTGTTAGTAATATTGACTGGACAACATGATATTGTCTTAGAAACATGTGGCGGTCAACAATCCAAAATTTTAGTACTTTGACTAAGAAAAGAGTTACAAAATTATGAACGATAACAGAAAAATGGCTAGTATTTTGATGCGTTACAAAAATTGGCTAATATTTTTTATTTTGAAAGGTTTGACTAATAGTTTGAAAGGTTTGGCTAATATTTATCCTAAAACTAAAGTAAATATAAAAGCAAATTGAAGAATTGTAGCACTTAAATACAATTTAATCCTCCTGCAACCACGAATATACGTGAACTGAAAATATTGATTTCTACTACCAATACATAATAACATGTTAGTACGTAGTGGCGTAGCCATGATTTTGTCGAGGGTGTTAGAAAAAAAATACTTACGATAAAATAATTTTGTTAGCTTTCTAAATCATTCATGATATAATTTTGTACTTACAAAAACTTGATAAATTAAATATATGTCAAAACTATCAAGAACATCATTCTATATATGTATCAAAAAATTATTCACGATTTAGATATACATTTGCTTTTGAATGGTGTTCTTTGTCAAGATCGTTTAGTATCAATAACTCGAGTTGTTGGAAAAGATCTAATAATGAATTTTATAGAATTTAGTATTTACTAACACTTACCTGCTAACCAAAACCAACTTATATATGCTTAAAGTTTTCGCAAATTCCAATATCATGTGCTTAACAAATTGGAGTGCCAAGATTCGAACACATGATCTCTCGGTCAACAATTCTCAATTAGAAGTGCCCTAAAATTTATTCTCAATTAACTATTATACCAATTTACTCATTTTCATCCTATGGAGCCACCCATTACACTCTCTCTATCCCTGGTTGAAATTAAAATATTTTTACAAATTAGCTATGATTCGGTGAAAATTTGTTGAGGTATTGAATAAGTACATCTTTAATTTGAGTGGATGATATGCAACATTTCATTTGTACATAGCTCGTTATAAAAACATTGAATATGTCAATACACGACTTATAGATCATATATCAAAATTTGAAAGGTCAACCATTCTCATTTAATTACATGTGATTTTCATATCCGAATAACTATTATACATAATTTACCATATTATCTCCCGAGCCAGGGTGGGTCCCGGGACCCACCTTCTAACCTTCTCCCTCCGCCCCTGTTAGTACGGAGGCAATTGCAACTGGATAGTGAGTATGAAAAATAAACTAAATTTAGTAAGACATCAACAACATTTGAATAAGGACTTGTTGGTGAAAGTAAAAGAAGAACGACAATGACAGTCGTCATAAAATACATGCAATATTTCATAAGCTAACATATAATCAACCGGGAAAGGATGAATGTGTTAGCTAGGAGTAGCAGGACGTCTCTACTCCAAGGATTATATAGTAGTCGGGTGAGAGTTAGTTGTTGTGTATGATTATATATCCCGCCTTCTTAGCACTAATGTCTGTAGCATTTTTTATGGGTAAGTAGTTGCTGCTACTTAATTGCAAAGTTAGGTGTAGTAGGAATACAATTGTAAGGTAATACCATTTTTTGGTATTCCTATTCAATCCAACCATTATTTGTGTGTCGTATATATATTGGAATGAACTGATGAGGTAAACTTTCGATTTGTAATTTTTTATGGGTAGTGATAAATTCACATAATACCAAAAGTTCTATGGGCTCGTTTGGAACCTGCGATTCCAGATGTTGTATTCTCAGTATACATGTATCCTGAGAATACAACGTTTTTTGACTTGATGTAATAACATAATGCATGTCTTCATAATCCATGTTGTATTCCTAATACATAGAAAATGATGTATTCATAATCTTACCTTTTTGGTGAGATTTAGTATTTATAGTTCATTTAAACTATATTCCATGCATTCTTGTATGTGTTTCAAACAATAAATTTTCAAAACCACACATTCTTAGCATACACATAATCTTTAATACACACATTCTCGTAATACATCATTTCCAGAATCAAAGTTCCAAACGACCCCTATATTAATTAACTGTTCAAACATGAATCACTAACTTTTTCGGTTCATCATCCAATCCGGCATGAAAACGATGGTTTTCTTGCAACCTGCACTTCGCAAGTGTCTCATTTAATGGAGAAAATGCCTAATAAGATTTAGGCCTAGGCGTGTCTAATATAATAATCGATAACCTAAATTGCCTGGACATGGTGAAATGTGAATGGCAGCCCATATAATGAATAATTATTAGTTAGCTATTGGTTAGTTAAAGAAGCTGTACCCAAGCCCATATAAATTAAAAACATTCCGTCCTCTTAAGTGATTAGACCTTAATAATTAAAAATGAAATGACCAAACCCCCCTTCCGTTGTATGCGCTGGAGCCAGAAAAAGTAAGACTAAGAGGGTGGGGGAGAACCTCCATAATATATTGTTATGGTACAACTTGAAGAGTTGAACTTGTACCATAACTTAAATATACAACTTTAGTTTGTACCATATAGAGAGAGTTGAAGTTGTACCACAATATAAAGATCAAATTCCCTTATGGTACAACTCTAACTTTTACCTTTAACGTTGTGGTACAACTTAAAGTTGTACTTTAAAGCACTAATACTTTAAAGCATAGTAGAAAGGCTCCGTATATATAAGGGATAACTGAATTTTAACTTTTTTTTCATAGAAATGTACCCGCAGGCGACCCACTTTGACTTTGGCCCGGTGAGAAAAACGAGTTGCACGCACCCGCCGGATCGACCGCTACAAGGTACCGAGTTGGAGGTCAAATTGTGTCATTTTTTTCTTTGGTTGGCAAAATGCGCATTGTTGGGCATATGACTCGGGCCTAGCCGCGCCAAGGAACAAGTCGGGCCCAGCCACGTCAAGGAACAGGGCGTGATTAAATATACCCTGACGTGGCAGCGCGAAGACCCCGAGCGCGACACCTCATCGTAGTTAACCACGTCTTGGCGCGAAGAGCTTAGGCGCGGGATGGGTTACATGCGCTAGGGGAGAGCATAGCGTAGGCTAAACCAAGGGATGAGGAAAGCGTAGCTTTCCTCCCCAGAAGGTAGTCACATCAGGCCCATGGACAGGTCTCTGACACGTCCTAGGTAGAGGGATGGCCAGGACATGGCCTAAAATCCTTAGTTTGTTAGTAGTCACATCATTGTATCCCAGTAGTCACATCAGTGTATCCTCACATGAGTCAACCACTCACCCACCACCATGAAGCCTATAAATACGGCATTTACTACGGTGGGTGAGGGGATCGCATTTTTCAGGCATTCTCTCTCTATAGCAACGACTTCTCTCTCAAAAGTTCTGGCTCTCTCTCATCGTACTCTCCAATTCTTCTCCTTCCGATCAATTCCCACGCTTGCGTTCTTCTTGAACCAAATTCTCACCTGAACCTCACTCCTACACTCAGTTAGGTTCAAACAATTGGCGCCCACCGTGGGGCCAAGAAGAAACGCAGAAGAAAATCTACTGATGGCAGAACGCAACCACGACCAACCTGACGAAGCGACGCCAATCAAGGCAATGACCGACCCAAGGGCGTTCGCAGAAGCCAGCGACCTCAACGCGGTGCTCCTAGAAGAAGAAGAGCCCGAGCTGACGGCCAAGGAAATGAGGGAGCTGGTGACGAAGCAAAACAACGTCATAGCTGACATACAGAAGCAAATGAGCAAAGTCATTGCGCTCATGCTGAGCAAGGAGGCGGCGCCAACAGTAGACGCGACGGCGGTCGCGCCCATACAAGCCTTGGGAGAAGCGTCGGGAACCGCCCAACTACCACAACACGCGCCAGCGGAATTCCCCGCGTGCGAAACGCAGGGAACTGAGCCACCAGGGCGGGCGGACCTCAGCTTCTTGGAGCAACACTTGTCTCCACAATACCGACCCAACCCGCCTAAGAGGGTCCTCCACCAGCCGCTGAGCGCGCAAATAATGGCGGAGCACCTAAGCGGGGCGCCACCCACCCTACCAACATACAACGGCACAACCGACCCAGAAGACCACGTGAGCACCTTCTGCTTGCGCATGCAACTCCAAACCAACTCCAATGCCGCGCTGTGCAGGACCTTCCCATCGACGTTCTCCGGAATATGCCTCGACTGGTATAACCGGCTCCCGAACGGAATCATCCGCTCGTTCGAGGAGTTCATACTTCTGTTCACAACAAAGTTCGCGTCCCAGAAACGGCGTCCTCTACACCTCAAGGCCCTGATAGATATCATGCAAAAGAACGGAGAAAGCCTGAGGGCTTTCTACGCTAGATGGTCCAGGGTGGCAATGGCCGTCCGCGATCTCACCCCCGAAACCGCCGCCCATCACCTCATGGAGGCCACCAGCAACATGGAGCTCAAGCGGGCGTTAGCAAAAAGGCCTGTGACGCTATCAACAGAGTTGGAGATGAAGATCGAAAAGGCAATCACGTTAGAAGAGACCCTGGGGGCAGGATCCGTCAGACGCTTCGAACCAGCAAAAATGCCACGAGAGAAACAGGGGCGTCGGCAGCCTCCAAACCCAATCCCGCGAGACCAACTGCTACAGATGCACAGTGGCCCAAAGCGCCTCCCTCCTCCCCCACCAGAGCAAGTTCAGCGCGGGCGATCGCCGGACAGACGCGCGCCCAACGCCTACACTCCCCTTAATGACTCCGTGAGGAACGTGTTCCACGTTATCCGCGAGAAAGGCTACAAGCTCAATTGGCCTGCTCCGTTGAAGTCCTTACCCCACATGCGCGATCCCAAGAAGCATTGTGACTTCCACAGAGCAACGGGGCACCAGACGGAAGACTGCCGAGAGCTACGGTACGAAATAGAAGGCTTCGTGCGGCGAGGATTGCTGACCGAGTTCGTCCACGTGAAGGAAGAGCAAGTTGGGGGCCCGCAACACCCGCCGCCACCCCCACAGGCCGACTACGATGATGACGCCGGCGCGTATGTAGTGCGCAAAGAAATCGGGGTGGTGACAGTTGAAGGAGATCGCCCCAAGAAAAAAACCAAACGTGAGCACGCGACGGAGTGCGCGGCCGTCGACGCACGAACAAGATTCAATCTGAGCTTTGACGACGCAGAGTTCCCACAAGGAGTCCCGTCAGAGGAGCCACTCATCGTCACCGCGCTGATTGCCGCCTGCAAGACCCACCGCCTGCTGATAGACGGGGGTAGCGCGGCTGACATCCTCTTCCAAAGCACCATTAACAAAATGGATATCGACCCGCGCCTAATCAGGCACGCGCAAGGCAACCTGGTCGGTTTCTCCGGAACCCGAGTCCCGGTAATTGGAATAGTCACCCTCCCAGTGGTAATGGGGGACCAGGAGCCGCGCGTCTCCAAGCAAGTAGAGTTCACAATCGTCGATTGCGAATCGGCGCACAACGGCATCCTGGGCCGACCTTTCCTTGCGAAGTTCATGGCACTCCCGTCGACGTGCCACCAGAAACTGAAATTCCCCACACAAAGAGGAGTTGGGGAAGCGCGTGGAACGACATGGGAAGACCGCGAGGAGGTGCGCCGAACCAACATCGTCGACACAAGAGCAGAAGAACCCCGACCGGAATCCATGGATTCCGATTTCGAGGTCGCGCTGGACCCCGCCGAGCCAACCAAGAAAATACGTATCTCCACCCATGTCAGCAGTGACGCAATCGAACCACTCGTGGCGCTGCTGAGGGAGTACAAGGAGCTGTTCGCGTGGTGCACAGAAGACATGCCAGGGGTGCCCAGGGAGGTAGCTCAACATAGCCTTGCGGTTTCAACCAACGCGGAACCAAGGCAGCAAGGGCGGAGGACGTTCACTGGTGATAAGCTGAAGGCAATAGAGGAAGAGGTAGCGCGCCTACTAGCAGCAGGATTGATCCGCCCCGTGAAATACCCAAAGTGGCTGGCAAACGTGGTCTTGGTCAAGAAATCGTCAGGAGCCTGGCGGATGTGCGTCGACTACACTACAATCAACAAAGTATGCCCTGGAGACCCTTATCCCCTACCGCGCATCGACCAGCTGATCGACGCGACCGCCGACCATGAGACATTGTCGTTCCTCGACATGTTCTCAGGATACCACCAAATCCCAATGTCCATCGAAGATGAAGAAAAAACGGCTTTCATGACGCCGTTTGGAAACTTTTGCTTCCTAGGGATGCCGTTCGGATTGAAAAACGCGGGCGCAACGTACCAAAGAATGATCGATACGGTCTTCTCACAACAGATCGGGCGAAACATCGAAGCATACGTGGACGACCTCATTGTCAAAACGAAGGAGGGCAAGTCACACCTGGAGGACCTGCGCGAGACTTTCGAAGCCCTCCGCAAGCACAGCCTTCGCCTCAACCCACTCAAGTGCGTTTTTGGAGCTGAAGCAGGGAAATTTCTTGGGTTCATGATAACCAAGCGTGGCATAGAGGTCGACCCGAAGCAAATCACCGCGGTCCAACAACTACGGGCTCCCCGCAACGCGTTAGAAATCCAATCTCTTAACGGCAAGATAGCGGCACTGGGGAGGTTCATACCAAGGTCCGCCGACAAATGTGCGCCCTTCTTCCAGACACTCAAGAATGGCGCGCGTTTCGCATGGTCCAAGGAGTGCGAAGCAGCATTCCAAGAACTAAAAGCATACCTTGTATCCCCCCTGTACTAACCGCCCCCAAGATCAATGAAAAACTCTTCTTGTACCTCGCTGTGTCGACAAGGGCTGTGAGCGCAGTACTGATATCCAGAAGGGATGGCAAGACTGAGCAACCGGTGTATTACACTTCGCGTACGCTCGTCAGCGCAGAAACAAGATACTCCTCGATAGAAAAAGCTGCCCTGGCGCTGGTAAGCGCGTCACAAAAATTGCGCCCATACTTCCAAGCGCATCAAATTACCGTCCTGACAAATCTTCCGCTCAAGAAGATCCTGACCTCAATGGAAGTGTCGGGGCGCATGGTCAAATGGGCGGTCGAGCTTTCGGAGTACGACATCCAATATGCGCCACGACCAGCAATAAAGGCCCAAATCCTAGCGGATTTCATCGCCGAGGGGGTAACTCTGGAAACAGCGCCAGAGGGTTTGTGGGAAGTTTACGTCGACGGGGCAGCGAGCAAGTACGGCGCCGGTGCAGGTGTTGTGGTGCGCACCCCCAACGGCGCGGTACACGAAATAGCGATAAGGTTCAGGGCGCTGAAGACAAATAACGCCGCCGAGTATGAGGCCATCTTGGCGGGGATGACAGCCGCCCACGACTTGGGCGCCAGAACGATACGAGTACTCTCCGACTCCTCCCTGGCAGTCAATCAATTAAACGGGGCATTCGACGCAAAGGAAGACACACTGGCGCACTATATGGAGCGCGTCAAGGCGCGGGCCACTAACTTCGAAGCGGTGACGTACGCTAAGGAGGCATGGACTCTAAGGCAAAAGGCGGCCCGATGTACACTCATCGAAGGACAACTGTACCGAAGGTCGTACTCGGGCGTCTACCTCAAATGCATAGGGCAACAGGATGCGCGCGACTTGGTGCGCGAGCTGCACGAGGGGCTGTGTGCAATGCATGCCGGCCCACGCAGCATGGAACGCACCATCCTGTTGCACGGATACTACTGGCCGCGAATAAAAAAAGACACAAAGAGCTACGCAGATCAGTGCCACAAATGCCAACTCAACGCGCGTCAACATCACCTGCCAGCCACCGAGCTTTAGGGCAACTTGAGCCCATGGCCCTTCGCGCAGTGGGGTGTGGATCTCTTGGGCCCCTTCCCAACGGCAAAAGGGAAACGCAAGTACATCATTGTGGCAGTAGACTACTTCACCAAGTGGATCGAAGCCGAAGCACTGGCGTTCATAACGGCGCAACAGGTAACGCGCTTCTTGCGCAATAATATTTTGTCGCGCTTTGGAGTACCAAATGCACTCATTTTCGATCACGGGAAGCAATTTGACTGCGCGGAAGTGATAGACTTCTGCGACGAAGTAGGAACCATTGCAAGGTTCGCATCGGTGGCTTACCCCCAAGCCAACGGCCAGGCAGAATCCTCTAACAAGGCGATCTTGCACGGCCTCCACACCCGCCTCAACGACGCCAAGGGTAATTGGGCGGACGAGCTCAACACTGTGCTATGGGCGCACCGCACCACATACAAAGTGGCAACGGGCGAAACCCCCTTCGCTCTCATACGGCACTGACGCGGTAATCCCCATCGAGACAACAACCCCGACCTATCGAATCACAGGATACAACGAAGAAGCGAACGAAGAAGAGCGCCTGTTGGAACTCGAGTTGTCACAGGAAAGGCGCGAGTTGGCAGCCATCAGGCTGGCCGCAATGAAGGAGCAGGTAGCCAAGTACCATAATGCGAAGTTGGTTCCACACAAGTTGATCCTTGGCGACCAGGTGCTACGACGAAACTTTCGCCCCGACCCTAAGCACGGGAAGCTCGCCTCAGTGTGGGAGGGTCCATACCTAATCCGCGAAGTGGTCGGCGCCAACACATTCAAGCTCAGCGAGTTGGGGGGCAACAAAATTCCAAGAACATGGAATGCGCAAAACCTCAGGAAGTACCACCAAGCAACTTAGCATGTATCACATTCGCAATAGCGCATTTGGGCACGGAATAAAAGGACACAGTTCGAAAGAACAAAAAATTAGCAATAGTCTAGCACTATTCGCGCCCAGTTCGAAAGAACAAAAATTAGCAATAGTCCAGCACTATCTGCGCTCACTCAGTTCCACGGAACAAAAATTAGCAATAGTCCAGCACTATTCGCGCCTAGTTCGAAAGAACAAAAAATTAGCAATAGTCTAGCACTATTCGCGCCCAGTTCGAAAGAACAAAAATTAGCAATAGTCCAGCACTATCTGCGCTCACTCAGTTCCACGGAACAAAAATTAGCAATAGTCCAGCACTATCTGCGCTCACTCAGTTCCACGGAACAAAAATTAGCGATAGTCCAGCACTATCTGCGCCCATTCAGTTCGAAAGAACAAAAATTAGCAATAGTCCAGCACTATCTGCGCTCACTCAGTTCCCGCCCACTCAGCCCGCAAAAGGCAAGAACCGTTCGCGCATCCTCGGTGCGAGGAAACAAAACAAGAGCGGTAGTCATCGCCCATTCGCGCACACACAGTTCCAATGAACAGAACAGATAAACAACACAATCAAGGACTCCTTGGCATAATCAAAGAGGGAGCAATAACGTTGTTCGCAATTACACATAAGAGGATAACAAAAACAGAACACGAGGAGCCAACAAAACAACTAAGGCTCGTTGGAAAACATCCCATCGCAACAACACTTAAGCAGAACCAGTGTTAGGCTGCTCATCCTCCCGGCTCAACTTGCGACGCAGCAAAGGACGCTCCTCCTCCTCGTCTTCATCTTCTTCATCAGCTACCTCGCCGTCCCTTCTGGCGCCCGAAACTTCCTCCGCAACTGGACGCTCCACTTCCTCCCGACGCTCCGCTTCTTCCTCCTCCTCCTCCTCTTCTTCGGACTCGGAGTCGGAATCCAAAGGACGCTTCTCGCCGATCCACACTTTGACATGCTGAACCATCTCGCGAGTATCCCAGTGCATCCCTGGATTCTCGGGACGAACCTTCTTACCGACCGCTATCACGGCCTTGGTCATGGCATCCGCCATGATCTTCCCGAAAGATTGGGAAGACTTAAACTGGCGGACAGCCGCAGCCTCGGCCGCGCGAACAGCATCGGCCTTCGCGACGGTATGAAGGCGGACGAGGTCGTCCTTCTCCTTCTGAAACTCTTCGCGAGCTTGGCGCAACTTCTCAGCAAAGGAGACTTCCAACTGTTCCCGGATGGCGGAGCGCTCTTTGGTCTGCACCTCCTCTTTGGCCGCCTCCACGTCGGCGGCCAATTTGCTCTGCAAAACGCCGAGCGACTCCAGCGCCTCATTAGCCTTAGTTGTCGCCAAGTCAGCACGATTGTTCGCCCCGAGCACCTTCCCTTCTAGCTGGACGATTTGCGCCTCGTCGGCCTTCATCTTGGCACGCTGCGAGGCGCGCTCTTGCTGAGCTCGAAATGTCGCCGACAGACCATACAACGCCACGAGCCTTAGCAAACACAAAAACAAAAAAGAGAAGACGGAAAGGGAAGAGTAGGGAAATAACCCCAAACTGCAGGGACTCAAATCGGTCTTACCGCGAAGTGGATCTGCGCCAGGTCATGAAGGGGGTCGGTCTTTTCCACCCGCGGAGGAACGCTGAGAACGGGCCCAATCGCCCGGAGAGCATGATTGGCGGACACCAAATTACACGCCTCCGCGGTGTGAATCCGCACGTCACGGACTTGGTGGACGCCGGCGGTGGCAGGCGCAGCGCTGACGGGGGCAGCAGTGGTGGAGGTCCCCCCAAACCCAGTCATCTCGGGCAACCTTTGCTGAACGGTTGCCCCGGACGAGCTGCCCCGCCACATTCCCCTCTCGACGGGCGGGCCTGGTCACTGTCGCCTCTGGCTCCGAAAGCGCCAAAGACAGCTGTTGCGCGGCGGATGCCTGCTTCGCCGCCCAAGCAGTTGGCTCTACTAAACGAATTGTCTTTCGGGGCCTCTCGACAGCTTGCGGCTGCGGCTGGTCGATCTCCTTCCGCTTTGAAGTTTTTGGCGCCGCGCCAACCTTCTTCTTCTTCTTCTTCTTATCGGCACGCGGCGCGACGTCGTCCACCGACATCATGCTGACAAGGCTGGAGAAGTCAACACCTGCGCCAATAAATCGTAAGAGAGCGGTTAATAAGATAGAATACAAAGGAAAAGAAATATAACTAACCATCTCCAAACAGCTCCTCCAAGCAGGTTTCGCGGACACCCCGCGTGTATAAATTCATGCGATGAGGCATGCAAGCCTCATATTCATCGTTGAGCCCGTCATAGAGGCCAGCGTCCGACTCGAACCCGAGCGTACTGCCCTTCTTCCAAGAGGTGGGCTCCGCCATGGATCCGCTCGCCCATTCCCCGGGAGTGGGTTTAACATAGAAAAATTGCTCGAACCAAGTCTTCTTCAACTTGGGCGATCCATACACAAAGCCATCGGGGCGGTTGTCGCGACGCTGGATAGAAAGACAGTCGCTCCGCGTTGTGGCCTCCTTGATTTTGTACATCTTCCTAAATAGGCCATAGGTGGGCTCGATATTAAGCCTTTTGCACGCGAGACGGAGACAGCTCGCGTGCATGATGACCGATGGAGAGAGCCGCCCGACGGAGCACTTAAGGCGCTCATATATAGCGCACAACAACGGGTCGATGGGGAATTTGAACCCCATCACCCAATATTCCGCATAGACGCCGAACCACCCCGGGGGGCAATTGCCCACCATGCTGCGCACCGACGGAGCAGCGTATTCCCAAGTGGGGGGCAAGCCCAGCCCGCGGACCAACTCCTCCACATCGTCCACGTCATATGTAGAGGAGTGCTCGGGCCCGCGCTTGAGGTTGTCCGACGGCGCCGGCAGATCACCCCACATCTCGGCCCACTCAATCACGCGATACACAGCGCCGACACCTCGCGGCCCCAAGCGGGCCATGGCCTCGGTAACGCGCTCAACGGCGCGCGGCGCGAATTGCGCACCAAAGTCTCCTTGCGCCATCTCGTCGGCGACTTCATCATCGTCAGCGACCTCATCGTCGGCGACTTCATCGTCGGCAACTTCATCGTCAACGTCCGGCCTACCATCCTGATTACGCCGGATGATCAGTACCCCCCGAGCTGGCCGCGTCGCTTCCCCACTCCCGGAGGCGATTATACCCACATCAGAGGAGCTCCCGGCCCCATCGCCTGACCTAGCCTCGAACGACGGCGTCGCCGGAATCCCATCGTCACCGCCGCCGTCTCTGCCGTCAGATCCGCCATTCCAATCCCTAGAACCACCGTTCCCGTCACCGGAACGGTCAGAAGAAGTGTGCGAGAGAGGGGAGAAATTACCTTCTTCGCCTTGCACGACCTCGGCCTCGTTGTTGTTGATGCTAGACATGAAATCGACTCGAAACTTAGCAACAGCAGAAGAGGATTGAGGTTGCAAAAGGAGGAGAGAAATCTCAGGGAAAGAAAAGTGAGGCAATAATCGAAAGAAACAGGTGAGCCCTCCCTCCCCACAACAATCCCATATTTATAGTCGGTCAGGGGGAAAGCAAAGGGCCAAAGTCGGCCAGCGGAATGCGAAGGGTTAAAGCCACATAGGGATCCGTAACCGTCAGATCCCACCAAATCTTTTTGAAATTCAAAAAATCCCCGCCCAAGTAGCCTAATCACACAGTGACACGTGGATACCTACCATCATAGGCACTAGTCGGCGACGCCACAAGTGCCGCGCACCGCCTGGGGGGCACGACATACCCGCGAGGAAAGAAAAACACGCCTCGCGCCGCGCGAGGAAAACAACCCCATACGCGCATCATGACTAATCCTCAACGCTGGGGGATGCGCGCATCGCCGGCTCAAAGTACCGCGCGCAGCGAACAAAGCCCTACTACAAGCGCGGTGAAGAGCTCAACAACGAGCGCGCGAGCGCGCGCCATCAGTGCAACGCGTCGCCGGTTCAAAGTATCGCGCGCGGTGAAGAACCCAACCGCGAGCGCACGCAGGAGCCAACCAATTGCGACAAGCGAAGTAAACAAGCGGAATAAGCCCAAAAGACCCGCCTCACGAAGATCACACAGGCCCGAGTCTGTCAAGAAGAAATCCAAACAGGGGGCGTTCACAAAACACCCCCTGATGGGGGGCAATTGTTGGGCATATGACTCGGGCCTAGCCGCGCCAAGGAACAAGTCGGGCCCAGCCACGTCAAGGAACAGGGCGTGATTAAATATACCCTGACGTGGCAGCGCGAAGACCCCGAGCGCGACACCTCATCGTAGTTAACCACGTCTTGGCGCGAAGAGCTTAGGCGCGGGATGGGTTACATGCGCTAGGGGAGAGCATAGCGTAGGCTAAACCAAGGGATGAGGAAAGCGTAGCTTTCCTCCCCAGAAGGTAGTCACATCAGGCCCATGGACAGGTCTCTGACACGTCCTAGGTAGAGGGATGGCCAGGACATGGCCTAAAATCCTTAGTATGTTAGTAGTCACATCATTGTATCCCAGTAGTCACATCAGTGTATCCTCACATGAGTCAACCACTCACCCACCACCATGAAGCCTATAAATACGGCATTTACTACGGTGGGTGAGGGGATCGCATTTTTCAGGCATTCTCTCTCTATAGCAACGACTTCTCTCTCAAAAGTTCTGGCTCTCTCTCATCGTACTCTCCAATTCTTCTCCTTCCGATCAATTCCCACGCTTGCGTTCTTCTTGACCCAAATTCTCACCTGAACCTCACTCCTACACTCAGTTAGGTTCAAACACGCATATTTTCCCATTTTTCTTTTCGCCTAACTCAATCTTTGGAATTCTAAGTTGAACATTTGAATATTTATGTTATATAAGTGTGTGTGAATTTTCACTATATGTTGGATCTAAGTACGACATGTTATTTTGGTGTAATATTATATGTTATAACTCATATGTTAGATAAAATTTGATATAATTTATCAAGATAAGTACAATATAATGACTCCTTCCATATTTCCGGGCTAAACCGGATGACCCATTAACCCTTGACCCACTAGCTCGACCGAGTCCGGATCAACCCGCGGATTGACAACCTATTGTACGCCCATTGTATATGTAAATTAATGCTTGAGTAATCTGCTTGCTTGGGATGGAGAGATATTACCTAAGTTCTCTGTCAAGCTTGTATGGAATACTATACGGAGTCCTCGCCCTCTTATTGTTTGGTATAATGCTGTTTGGGGAAAACCATTTAGTTCCAAGCATAGTTTGCTGTTATGGTTAGTAGTATTCAATCGTATTGTCACAAAGGATAAACTGGTAGGCTGGGACTTGGCTGGGGAGTGAGCTTGTTTTCTTTGTCCTGGTGAAGAAGAATCGAGAGATCACCTCTTTTTTGGATGGCCTTACAGTAGCTATGTCTTGTCTAAAGTGCTAAGGAAGTCCTGCCAGCTCCCTGCTTTCACTCCATGGGTAGAACACTTAAGCTGGGCAACGAGACAGTGGTCCAGCAGCACGTTGATATCAAGTGAAGGACGGTTGAGATGGTCGTTTTGCATCAGTTATATATGGCGTGAGAGATGCTGCAGAAGTCACAATGCTGTAAATTGTTCCCCTAGGAGGCTTGTTGGAAGGATTGAAAAGGAAGTGAAGTGGATATTGTCAAACAAGCCCTGAAGTTGGAATGAAGCAACGATAGGTTTTTGTTTTTCCATACCATAGATAGTTATATTGAGTTGTTAATGTTTTGATTATAAACTGGTTGTACTTGGAGGAGGAGTTTGTCGTTTGCAACTCCCGTGCTTAATGCAATTTTTGATTAATCATAAAAAATCCTCCAATAATATATAATAGAGCTTTGTAAACTTTTCTCCATTTCAAATTTTCTGAAACGAGAGTGAAAGTAGGAAGGAAATTTTTGTCTTTACTATTAATTATTTACTTCAGATAAAAAATATCAATATCAAGACTCGAACCTGGGGATCTTTGTTCGAACCTAGGGATCTTCAAACAAAGATAGCAATCATAACCAATTATACTAAATATATTTGTTGTTCCTTTTTTCATACAAAACATACATGTATTTAAACTGTGAAAAGCAGAGGACTTTTCCGTCATGATTAACAAGCGCACTCAGCCTACCGTATGTATGTTCATGGTGCTTAATATTTTATTTTTCATGGTAGAGTTTCATGTAATATTATTCATTTAAAATTCATACTCGCTCCTTAATTTTCGCAAGTAAATTGGTAATTGGCTAACATGGAAGAACCTATTTCCTTTACTACGCGTTGTGTCCTTGCATTTTTCAATATAAATTTAAATTCGTGCTTTCACTTCCCAATATATGGGCGCATTTGAAAATCAATATTTCGGTATCTTGGCACTGCAGTTTTATTCTTGGGGATTTAAGCTAGGCAAGTAGAAGATTTCAACTCTCATATCAATCCATGACAAATAGAATGGAGTTCAATCAAGTAGTTATGGTCTGGCCTTTATTATCTGCACTGGCATCACCCAATGGTTATGTCTCTCCCCGATGTACTACGAGAAGAACTTTTTGCTCCTTCTGTTGCCGAAGACAATGTTTGATCAGTTATATCTTTCCATTTACTCCTCTTCCTATACCAGGCATTGACCTTTAATAGGTTTTCGGTCTTCGACCAAGGTTAATCGCTTTGCACATGTAAGTCATTCATTTCTTCTCCATGTCTCATGGTTTATCTTTATGATTAATAACAAAACGAATTTTATTTTCACGTTGTCTCATGAGCAAAACATGCAACATATCTATTCCTTTTGATCCTATTGCCTGATACGATGTTTAAAGCTCGGTGGATCTCCTGCGTCATTTCTCCTCTTTCTGTTATTAGGTTTCAACTTCAATGAGTTTATATCTTCATATAAGGTTCATCGACATGAACTGGTAGGCTATTATTTCCTTCCCGTTTTATCTAAGTTTGTTGTTTATGAATGATTTATAAAATATAGGAAATGAATTTGAATGATGGTTTGGGTACTATATTTGTTTGAAAGCAAAAGAGATGTTTCTGTAGAATAAGGGCAGTTGTACTGTCCTATTTTTGTTCTTTGCTTAGCTATTGAAATAATAAAATAAAATCAAAATTAGAAAAAAGGTTTCTTTTCAATTACAATATTTTCGCTCGTGTTTGATTTTTTCATAACTAACGTTCTCCGCATCCATAATTTTTCTTATTAATTTTTATTCTTATGGTCCAACTCACTAATCAAATTTTGATAATGTTTTAGAATTAGTTAGAAATTGAGCTTTCATGTAAAGGAGTTTGGGGTGTTGAACTTGGAGTAGAAGAGTTGGGATTGAGTTTGAGAATGGAAGTGGCGGGGGAAGAAAAAATCAACAGCAGCAGGTTAAGGCAGAGAAGAGGGAGTTGCTGAGGGTAGTGATCGAATTGAGGAGGGTATTGAAAGACGCAGAAACAAAACTAGAGTAGTTGAAGAGAGAGAAGTGACAGATGAAGAGGATATTAATGAAAATGGAGAGGGTATTGAAGAGCATGGAAGTGTACTGAAGTAGGTGAAGACAGACAAGGAGAGAGATGAGCATATTGATGGAATTGGAGATGAGTTTTGGTTTTAGCGAAGTTATTACAACTGCCCCTGAGAAAGATGATTTGGCAAAACACATGAAGAGGATTGAGGAGTTGAAGAGTGAGTTGAGAAGAACCCCAATTGGAAGAGAAATTAAGGATCGTAGAGAGAAAGTCCATCAAAGTAGCAGTATTGGGGTTGCAGAAGGAAGATTAGAAAGTGAATGTTTGGTTGAAACATATGCTTCTTGAGAATGAAGATAGAATAGAAAAAAATTTGGTCGTTCAATGGAGAGTGGTGGCTATTGGATCTTTAGGTTTATGATTTTTGCAGCTACCACAACATATTTCTATCTTAAAACGAGGAATCATTTATTGATTTAATGAAGTAGGTCGATTCTTTTCTCAACCTACTTGAACTGATAGATAAGGAGTGTCTAATTTTGCGTCTTATTATTCTGATCGAGTCTATTAGTATATTGGAGGTAACCCAATTTTATCGTTTCCTCTCAAGTTTTGATGGTTCCCTCTTAGCTAAGTTGTTAGTATATAGTTGACTTGAACCTACAACACTCAATTTCTTTTTGATTAGTGGCATATTGCCCCCAAAATGAGAGCATTGAACCATTTATGTAGGATTGTGAGGTTTTAGATTCAGTTTCAAACTATCTATGGGTCGTGTGGGAATTCCAGTGAGCTTTTATACTATATCTTTCTTAACAATCAACTAACTAATAATATTTTAACTGGGCTTAATTATCATTATAAAAATGGGATCAATGATACATTTTTATATTTTATATTCTCAAATGATGATGATATTTCTCTGAATGTTCGACCTATATATTCTTTCTTTATGTATCATCTCGAATTCTCGATCGAAAGATTATCAATAAAATTAAACAGGTTGGTAGAACATAAAAAATATAAAAAATCAAGTATAAACATTCCGGCCAACGGGCCGGGTTATAAGCTAGTAATAATTAATGCTTGACTATCAATCATAAATGCTAATCACGTCATACCTAATTACCTTCCAAACTAACCCACTATGATTTGAAACCGTAGGGTGCAAATTTAAAACCCAGTAACATCCAGTACTACCACACCAAATCATACCTAGCCTGTTTATTTCTTCTGGGCCAGCCACCGAGGACTGACCCAGGTAATGTACTTATATGAGGGCCGAACCTTGTATACTCTCGGCGACCACCGAAATTGGATGATGAACGAAGGCCCATAACAGGCCTTAACTCGTTAAGGGCATCGTTGAGCCTGGGCCCAGCTCGTTAACACTTAGTCAGCCCAAGCAGTAATTCTAGCAGGCCGAGGATAGAAGATGGACATGGAGGACTTATCAAAATATTTGTGACGTTACTTGTCTCACTGAGAATATTTTTGTTATATACCCGATATACTCAAAGATTTGCCCAATATGTTGGGATATATGACAAATGAAGTTTCCTAAAGTGAGAAAATGTTCATAGAGTGACGTTATTCCTCTTGAAAGCATACCGATTAAATACTTAAATTTTGAATCTGTATCACAATATTATTACTAACATCGTTAATTGATTAGTGATTCGTATATTTTTATCGATTTTTTCTGTAATTAATATTATGGATATTTTCTGTGAAAAAGCTCTCCATGCAATAAATGCAAAAAATTAACTTTTTTACCATTACAATTTACAATGTTACAAAAACTTACGAGGTACAAACTTGCAAACCCGCTGAAACTTCCATTTCATTCGACTTCCAATTTTGCAATCAATGTCCTCTCAGGATAGTCCCCTCCTCCTCTCTCAATCTTTACGTGAATGTACTTTCTCTCATGATCTTCCATCCTACGTCCCTTCGTTGAAGATTCGGCGCAACCGTTTCCTCACCCTGTAACCCCAACATCGACGGTGGGGTGCACAATTCAAATTCAATTATGATCCACAATCGACCGCCACCGTCGACGACAACGACGAAGCACAACAAACAAGACTACAAGTCGTTCCAATTAATCCCCATCGTCGGGAAAACCCTCATCCTCCTCTTCATCCTCTCATTCATCTCCATCGGCCTCTACACCTCCTTCTACGACCCCAACAGAAGCGGAATCACCCCCACCACCGCCAGCCGCCGGAACCCTAACAATAATTCCCCGACCGACCTCTCCCACATCCTCTTCGCCCTCAGCGGCTCCAACGACACGTGGGATGACCGCAGCAGGTCCAATTCTGTCTGGTGGTCCCCCAACCGCACACGTGGTTTCGTCTGGCTGGAGGACGCCCAACGACCCGACTCCTCCCCGGCCCCGAACTCCGCCCCGACCCGGGTCTCCTCCCCCGAATGGACCCAATTCGGGTTCTCTAGCTCCCGACCCGCCGTCCGGATCGCACGGACGATCACCGACAGCTTCGGGTTGAAGCTGCCGGGGGTCAGGTGGTTCGTGATGGGCGACGACGACACTGTTTTCTTCCCGGAGAATCTGGCCTCCCTGCTGGCGGAGTACGATCACGACGAGATGTGGTACATCGGCGGGAACTCCGAGAGCGTGGAGCAGGTCGTGATGCACTCGTACGAGATGGCGTTCGGCGGTGGCGGGTTCGCCGTCAGCTACCCGCTGGCGGAGCTCCTGGTGGAGAATCTGGACCGTTGCCTTGAACGGTTCCACTATTTCTACGGCTCCGATCAGAGGATCTGGGCTTGTATCGCCGAGTTGGGCGTGGGCCTCACCCCTCATCGTGGATTTCACCAGGTACGTCCCGGGTTCTCCGCTTCTCGCGACACGTGTAATGGGCCTAGTTTGACCGTGGTGAAATAGTTGGTAAAGTAGGAGTAAAATCCGATAAACTTTATAATATTTAGGTGAATCGGCACGAGTGAGAACATCTGGCATTTGAATGAGAATTGTCGTTTTTATACTAGTTTCTTACCCGGCCTGTTGGCCAGAGAGTTCCATTATCATTTATATCAATTGATTTATCGACATGGTTAAACTCTTTTGAATCTTCTTGATTTTTTATACTCTCACTTTATAAGCTAGTATGTGATATACTTATATTAAAAATTCTCAATACTCAACACACTCATGACTCACCTATGATGCTATTATTCTCTAATCACAAATCATGTCGTGAAGGTTTATCACAGCCATTTAGGATAACATATCAAGATTTTTCAGCCAAGACACTCAGATTTATTATATTATAAAACAATTAACAATTCATGATTCTTGAGTTAAGACAATCTCTGAACCAATTATTGAAAGTTCACATTATTGGATAAAGATACTTAATTAGTGGATAAATTTTATCTATCAGAAATGAAAATTGGCACATATCGTATCCCTTACGATGATCATATTCTCTAATCATGACTCATTTTCATGTGATTGTTCATGAAATCTCGGTCGAGGATCTTATATCAAAATTTGTCTACCAAGACACTCAAATTTAGTATCTTATACAATATGTATCAATCACTAATTCTTGAAGTTTGGACTAACCCTCAACCCATGATTGTTGTGTACATGTTGGTTTAGAATATCAACCTAATACACTCACACACACTATTAAGGGTTCCTGTCTAGATATGGTCATTTAGTGTATAATTTTCCAACTTTTTAATGTGCATTTTTTTCCTTTATCTTTGGTGTTTGTTCTGGAACAAAAATTTTAAAACTTTATCTTAGTAACTGATAAACCGTGTCTACAATGCATAAGTATTTTAGGTGCATTTAAAACAACCTATCGTTTGAATAATTAATTTATAAAATTTTTAAAAGTTGATTTTATTAAAGCTTTTTTAAAATTCATACAACAATTATGACATTTCGCATACATATAGATTCATGGATGTATTGTTGACACATCTATTATTAATATCTAAATATAAATTACTTATTGTTACAAACTAAAATATTTATGTTTTGACACTTTGATATCAGAATTTTTTGTTATTATCAAAATCCGGTATGAACTCACAGGCTCACAACCATACAACCAAACGACTCCTTGCAATTGCCTTGTTGAACTCAACCTTATTAAAAATTCTTCATTATTAACCCAATAACTTGATTTAGACTTTTGTAACTATAAATGGTTTTAGTATAAATATCTCAACCAACAACCATATGTTTAGTTATTGTATTAATCCTCGAATTTATATTTTTTTACCAATACATTCGACTATTAAACGAAAATTTCCAGCTTTTCTTTGATCAATGCCTAGGTCAGTGGTTGATGAAACATAATGTTTACCGTACATCGTCTACAAACACTTCTCTATCCAGACCTTTTGTTATATGATACTTGTATATCGTCAAAATTCTATCCAAACCTTTTGTTATATAATATTGGCTTTATTTGATAGACATATACACTAGAAATAAGAGAATGTTTTATAGTAAAAAATATAAAATAATATAGCTCATTTATTAAAGTCGATTGATCGTCAAACAACTTTTTTCTCTCTTTCCATAATTATATTTGTTTGATCGAATGAAATATTATTACTTATGTGTGTATTTTTCTAATTTTTCATTAAAATATAACTTATAAGTTCTAGTATAAATGAGTAGAAATTTGACTTAAAGATGTAATAATATGTTTACGGTTTAAAAAAATGCGATAGATTTCACTTTAAAAAAATTAGTCTATTATTGCATATATAATATAAAAGAAAAAAGGAATTATTGATTGAAAGAAAAAAATATTTAAAGAAGAGAGAGCTGGCTCCAAAAGTATGTCATTAACTAAATTTTTTTGTTTCCAAAAAAATTGTCCACCTTGGCAACTTGTGAGTTCTTCAAATGTTTATGTGACAAGAAGTAACTTTTGAACAACCATAATATATAGTAATTAATTAATTAATTAATAATAACTAAATTTTGTGTTTCAAAAAAAATTGTCCACCTTGACAACTTGTGAGTTCTTCAAATGTTTATGTGGCAAGAAATAACTTTTGAACAACCATAATATAAGATTCCAATTTCCGGCTCAAAATGACTCTTTTAAGTCTTAACCTAAGAGTTAGTTGGCGTCTTGTGAATCCTGAGAGTGATTACAGTCTCAGCGCTGGCTACAAACGTCTACTCGACCGTTTCCTTCACTGATGATCTCCCATTGTCTAACGAAACTATCCTTTGAACAGATGGATATCAGGGGAAGCGCGTACGGGCTACTGGCAGCGCACCCAATGGCGCCATTGATCTCCCTGCACCACCTCGGCGCCATGAACCCACTGTTCCCCGGTCAGGACCACCTTACCTCGCTTAGAACCCTCTACGGCGCCTACAGGGCCGACCCGCCCAGGATCCTGCAGTCGTCCTACGCTTACGACCACACCCTCAACTGGTCCGTCTCCATCTCGTGGGGCTATACTGTGCAGCTCTACCCGACCCTGGTCGCGGTCCATGACCTGCAGGTCCCGCTGCAGACGTTCAGGACGTGGAGGACGTTCAGCGAGGGCCCGTTCACGTTCAACACGAGGCCCCTCAAGGGGTCCGACCCTTGCTCCATCCCAATCGTGTTTATGTTCGTCAAGGTGCAGAATATTGGGACATGGGGTACATTGACGGTTTACAGGAGGTTGGATCCGGCTGTGACGTGTAGGAGGCACGACTATGATCGTGCCATGTCTGTGCGTAGGGTCTTCGTCTCGTCTGTCAGAATGGAGACTGATTATTGGTCCAAGGTGAGCTCTCTGTACAGGTTAATCAATATGTTGTATCAACATGTGATTCCTAAGAGGTTAATTGATTCGGTTTCTGGATTGCAGGCGCCACGGAGGCAATGTAGTGAGTTTGTGAATGGCGGTGGGAGAATGAGGGGCGGGACTCTGCAGATAAGGATTAGGAAGTGTGGGGATAGGGAAATTGTTAGTACTGTAGAGTAGATTAGAGGGGGGCATTTTAAGTTATTCCAGGTGAATATATATAGATGAATGTTAATAAAAAGTGCAAATTTGTGTAGAACTATAGCAACCCGATTGTTTGCCAGGAATCTGGGGATGTTGCAACAGTAGTTATTCTTAGAGGTGTACATGGGTCGGTTGGTTCGGGTTTAAGTATTTTAATCACTCGACTCATGCATTACGGTTTGGGAATTATCAAACCCAAACCCACCCAAAAAAATTTAAACCCTACGGTTTGTTTCTAATTGGGTTGGGTCGGGTTGGCGATATTTTTAAATAAAAATCCAACCCAACATAAAATATATAATTATTATACACCATAAAAATATTTTATAACTAATTAAAATTTCAAACAAATAAACCGAGGTGAGAGGTACCAAATTCACAAATGTTGTTTGAGTTTTAATAAAATGTGATTTACTTCAACATATGTCTAGTTTTTTTCACGATATTTGTTGAAATAGGCTAAAAAGGTTATAAACAAATGCATCCATAATATGTTATCTATTAAAATTGTACACAAGAAAAAGGATTACGTGAATCATAATTATATTCAATTTATGTCTAAACTTTAAGTTGAAGAATGCATTAGATTAGGGAGACCATGATAGAAAAACATGGCGAAATATCTTAATTTTCACATAAGTATGGCTATATACGACATAAATATTTTTTAGATACGAACTCATACTAATAGTTGGAACACGGGTTGGGTCGGGTTCTACGGGTTGTGTAATCCAAAATCCAAACCCAACCCAAAAGAGGCGGGTTGTACAAAAGAAAACCATCACCCAACCCAAAATCTTCATTTTAGCGATAAATACGGGTGGGTTGGGTCGAATTGGACGGGTGGGTCGGTTTGCGGGTGCGTTTGTTCACCCCTTATTCTCACCCAGTTTCTTCCCCTGAAATCTTAGGCATCCCCATATGGTCACAATCTGCATATATGCGCACATGTTACAAGATGGAACGGCAGAGCTGTAGGTGGTGATCTGGATTGAGTTGGAAGGGATGGAGTCATGGAGATGAGAGAGAATAGTGGGTTGTAATGTTGAATAAGGTATTTTATTTGTGAGGTTATGAACTGTTGGAAATGAATAATGAATAGTTTTGAAAGCTATAAAGTTTCAAGGTGGAAAAACTATCACATTGATAGTTTTATTTTGGTGAAATGTGTATAAAGATAGGAGCCTCTCTGCTAAAGGCATGCCCCTTGAGGTGACCCATTTTTGTGGGAGAGGGAGGACCTAACGGACCACCACATACGCGCGCCAACCGGCCGGCCGGTCAGTCGGTTCACTTGAGACTATATATTTTTTTTTTGGAGAAATTCCGAACGAAATTAATTATTAATCGGTTATTCTTTATCCTTGATAAATACAAGTTGGAAGAGGATAATCGATTAAAAGGAATATTCGAAGGATAATCCCGAATGAATTATCTTACGGACGGGTTTTAATTAAGGAAGTAATTATCTTCCTAATTAAAATCCAACTTATTGTGTGAATTAGGGTTTCTGCTCCGAAAATCCCGGAGGTAATCCGCTGCGACTCTCAGGCGACCGGACACAGCCCTAGGGTTGCTGCATGTCGGCGGTCAACGTGCCGCCGACAGGGGGAGGGGAACTGAACCCTCTCCACCAACCTGACTTCCTGGCCGGCAACCGACGGCCGCCAACGGAATCTTCATCACCGAACCCGAAAGGGGATCGAGAAGCACAACACACGAAAAAGAAAGCCAAGCAAACGACGCCGATAACCAACGTGCAAGCGGAGACGGATGAGGTCATGTCAACGGAGGAGGAAAGTCGGACGATACCCCAGAGCCCTCCTCCGAACGCCTGGAACCAGAGCAAAGGAGCAGCGCGCAGGCTGTTTGGTGCAGAGACGAAACTGAATGAATGGTATACTGCTGAGTCAGACTCCGAGGACACGGCGGCAGCTATGCGGGAGGATGGGCGAGACATGGGGTTTGAAGAAGCTGACGACCCGAAGTGCCCGCCAATATACTTCTCTCCAGCTGAGGAACGCCTCTACTGTAGAAACCTACGTTCAGCATTGGTGGTCGGAGCTCTTGGCCGAGCTGTATCTTATACAGCGGTTTCACTTCGGCTCAATGCGATCTGGGCAAAGTCAGGAGGTATCCAGGTTACGTCCTTGAAAAACGGCTACTTCCTAGTCCGGTTTACGAATGGGTTGGACTATGATAGAGCGGTCATGAATGGACCATGGATGATAGGACCGAATTACCTGACAGTGCATATGTGGGATAAGGACTTCGATCCTTACAATCATGAGGTGGCCTCAACAGTGGTCTGGGCTCGGCTTCTTGAGATTCCCATTCAATACTTCCACCAGGAAGCAGTTATGAAGATCGGGCGCTGAATTGGTATTCCAATTCGAATTGATGAAGCAACTCGGACGGTGGCGCGAAGCGACTATGCTCGAGTGTGTGTCCAGGTCGATTTAACCAAACCGCTGCTCTCAAAGTTTTCAATCAATGGTAAGAAGTATTTTGTCCAGTATGAGGGGCTGGATAGAATTTGTCTTAGCTGCGGTACGTACTCCGAGAGAGGGACGTGTACCTGTACTAAGACGCATGAACCTATGGATGCGGAGGAAGGGGGTAAGACGGGGGAAAACCAGGAAAAGCAACCGGAGAAAACATACGGCGAATGGATGATCGCGAAGAGAAAGCCACGGGCGGGGAAGAAGGACCAAGGAGGAGGGGTGCGAAATGAAAACGTCGCAACAAGTTCAGTTGAGAAATTGAAGCCTGGCGGCTCCCGTTTCGAGGCGCTTGTCGTGGAAGAACCCCCTGAGCCACAACAGTCACAGCCAGTAGAGACCATGGACGCACCTGTACCTGGTCAGAAACATCTTGGGAAGGGGGCAGGTAGGGCTAACAAGGAACCAAGCAGAGAGACCCAGCAAGTATCCAGTAGGGGTACGAACCTTGAAGTCCCAGTGAAGGAGAAGCCACTCGACAGAGTCAGGACTGCAACAAAGGGCCCTGCTATAGGTGAGAAAACAGTAATGAAAGCAACGGGGATGGTGAAGGAGTCGGGCAGGAACGTGGAGCATACTATCCCGAGTGTTCCAAAAAGTCTACAGACAAAGGTGCATGAGCAGGTGGTGGACCATTTTCTTAGTGGGGAACCACCCGATAAATTAGCCCAGCAACGGCAACCGATAAACAAAGAGAACCCAGGCGAAGCAGATGCGAGCCAGGCAAGACCGAGTGGATACGGGGACACCCGAACCACGAGATAACCTCAGGGAGTCCCTTTCTTCTCTAGTTTTTATGGATTGTAAAATTCTAGCGTGGAACTGTAGGGGAGCGGGTAGTAGGAATTTCCTACGTGTTTTTAGAGAGTATCGTAGAAAGTTTAGACCTCGTATTGTAATTATTGTAGAGCCTCGGATTAGTGGGGACCGGGCGCTTGAAGTCATTAGAGATATGGGTTTCGATAGTGAACTTGTGGTTGATGCTAGCGGGTTCTCGGGGGGCATTTGGGTGCTCTGGAATGCCTGCGATTTTATCATTACTAGGACTAATGCTCATCCTCAATGCCTTCATGTGCAGGTGCAAGACACGAATGGCCATGGTCCGGGCTGGTATCTTTCCGCAATCTATGGGAGCCCAGCGGAAATGCAGCGTCGAGAGTTGTGGGCGGAAATCCGAAGAATCGACGAGGATATGGAGTTCCCATGGCTGCTCGTCGGCGACTTCAATTCTATTATCAGTCCCAGTGAGAAGCTCGGCGGGGCACCGTTTGACTCATCGAGGATTCGAGATTTCCAGAATGTGGTCCAGGACACTGGGCTGAATGACTTGGGGTTCAATGGCCCGGCCTATACCTGGTTCAGAACAGGCTTGCGAGAAAGACTCGACCGAGGCATGGCGAATAACTCTTGGTTGGAGGCCTTCCCTGAAACATCGGTTCGCCATGTGCCCAGAATGAAGAAATCTGACCACCGGCCACTTTTTGTATCAATGCATAACGAAGCTGCGCCAGGAGGTGCGAAGCCCTTCCGGTTTTTGGCCGCGTGGTTGACGCACAACGAATTTCGACCGATGGCGGATGCTGCCTGGGCCAAGGGAAGTTCCTTTACTGAATCAGCAGCTGCCTTTGCGCGGGATGCTGTTGAGTGGAATAGAAGAGTGTTTGGCCATATCCTGCGGAAGAAGGAGCACTTGCTCAGGAGGATTGAAAATCTTGAGAACGCTGGGGGAGGAAATGGGGCAGCCGAGCAACTCATTCAGACCCAAGAGGAGCTCGAGCTCGTTCTATTCCAGGAAGAGCTTCTGTGGTATCAGAAATCTCGACTTGAGTGGCTAGCGTCGGGGGATAAGAACACAGCCTATTTCCATGCAAGAACAGTGAGGCGCCGGAAACGGAATCGCATCCTGATGCTGAAGAACGGGGAAGGACAATGGATTGACGAACCGGACGCGCTTATGGAGCTAGCGCGCGAATATTTCAGCACCCTGTACACTGATGAAGGCGGCGACTTGGCAGAATTGCAGGCCGAGTTCCCATCTATTCATGGATCACCCTGGACAGCGGTAGCTAGGGACCCGGATACGGAGGAAGTCAAGAGAGCGATTCGAGCTATGGGGGCCCTGAAAGCCCCCGGGAAAGATGGCCTGAATCCCATTTTCTTCCAAAAGTGCTGGGAAACTGTGGGACCTTCTCTCGTTCAGTTCATCCTCGATTGCTGGGCTAACCCTGGGAAGATCAAGGAAGTGAATTCAACAATCCTAGTGCTCATTCCGAAGACCATGCAACCAACGTCGATCGAGCAGTTCCGGCCCATCAGCTTGTGTAACGTGGCATACAAAGCATTGACGAAATGCCTGGCCGAACGGTTGAAGAATCTGATGCCCACTCTCGTGCACGAGACACAGACCAGCTTTGTCCCAGGTCGTCATATCACAGATAATATTTGTATCCTGCAGGAGGTGGTGCATTCAATGCGCGCGAAAAAGGGGAAGCGAGGTTGGATGGTCTTGAAAATAGACCTCGCTAAAGCCTATGATCGTATCAGATGGGGGTTCGTTCGGGATACTCTTGAAGCAACAGGTGCTCCAGCTAAATTTGTGGATATCACCATGGCATTTATCTCCTCGGCGTCTATGCAGATCCAATGGAACGGGGGCCTCACTGCGAGCTTCCAACCGTCGAGAGGGCTACGTCAGGGATGCCCGCTCTCTCCATACCTCTTCACCTTGTGCATGGAGAGACTAGGGCATATTATCGATGCCTCGGTCCGATCGGGTAGATGGCGGCCTATTCAGCTCTCGAGCACTGGTCCGGCGCTTTCCCATAGCTTTTTCGCTGATGACCTGATCATTTTCGGGGAAGCATCAGTCGGCCAAGCTTAGGAGATCAATGCCTGCTTCGAGAGGTTTGGGGCATCATCGGGGCAACAAATCAGTAAGCCAAAGTCGAGAATTTATTTCTCGGCTAATGTGATCAACTCGCAGAGGCAGCAACTCAGCCAAGAACTTGGGATACCGGAAACGAATAATCTGGGACGCTACTTGGGGGTTCCTGTGATCCACGATAGAGTGTCAAAAGCTACTTTCACGGATCTCATTGACAGGATTGATAGACGCTTAGCGGGGTGGAAGGCTGCCTCTCTCTCACTAGCTGGGCGTGTCACCTTGGCGCAATCAGTGATCTCCTCCCTTCCGGCATACATGATGCAGACAACTTTGCTCCCAGCCAGTGTCTGCGACTATATTGACAAAAAAATCCGGGCATTCATCTGGGGCAGCACTGATCAGGGGAGAAAAGTGCATCTGATCGACTGGGAGACCATATGTCGGCCCAAAGCGGAGGGCGGCCTAGGGATGCGAGACTCTAGAAGAACTAATGAAGCTTATATGCTGAAGATCGCATGGAGAATGCTGACGAAACCAAACGATCTATGGGTAAGGGTCCTAGCAGGAAAGTACGGGAAGCTTACGAAAGGGGGATGGGTATTCCGCAGTACGGGGAGGATGTCCAACCTCTGGCGCGGGGTGATGCGCGTAGCCCACCTGATCGAGGGGGCAACGACTTGGAACGTTCGGAATGGCAGAGTGGCACGATTTTGGAGTGATAGATGGTTAAATGACGACGTCGTTCTCCGGGATCATGCGGTTGGTCTTGGGCCAGAAGTGTGTAACATGCCAGTGATCGAGTTTGTTCTGAACGGCGAATGGAATCTTGATTACTTAAAACAGTATTTACCCCCAGCTCTTGTTTTGCAGGTTGGAGCTCACCCAGTCCCGGCGGAGGAAGCGGATGATGTACGAGTTTGGAGATGGTCAGAACGGGGGGACTTCACCCTACGGACGGCGTACGAATTGACGAACCCAGCGGCGAGCACGACCCAGACCCAGCCGGTGTGGAGAACCATCTGGAAGACACCAACAATGCAGCGGGTGCGCTCCTTCCTTTGGCTGATGAATCACGATCGCCTCTTCACCAATGCAGAACGAGGACGCCGGCACCTGACGACGGAGACGGGCTGCAAAATCTGTGGCGCGGACCTAGAGACAACGATCCACATCGTCCGAGATTGTCCATTTGCACGTGCGACCTGGGCGGACATGCTAGGAGACGAGCCGGACAGCCGCTTCTTCGAACCCGATATACAGCGTTGGTCGCATTTCTATCTTTCAGGGAGAAGTCAAATTATTGACAGTACTCTGTTTGCAGGTGTCTGCTGGTTACTGTGGAAGAATCGGAATGGCCTTGTCTTCCGGAGCGAGCTGAAAACTCATACACAGATTCAGCCCCAAGCAAAACAACTTAAAGAGCAGCTCCTCAAAGCTTTTGAGAAGGAAAGGGAAGTCTTCGGAGATGGGGGACTCCGAGTGAGGCATGACGTTGGCTGGCAACCACCGGCGCCGAACTGGGTCTGTGTAAACACTGATGGCTCAGTTAACTCCTTCCCTGGAAGCACAGCTTGCGGCGGCATCGTGCGGGGAGACGATGGTCGTTTCATCAGAGCATTCACGGCGAACCTTGGAGGGGGTTCCATAACCTGTGCAGAGCTAACTGGAATTGTGTATGGGTTGAAGCTTGCTTGGGAGGAAGGGGCCAGGAAGGTTGTTCTGCAGACTGACTCAGCGACAGCCAAGTCCCTGATAGAGACGGCATCACCGAACCACCCACATTATACGAGGGTGGCTGAAGTTCGAAGGTGGCTGGAAAGGCCATGGACCGTTAGGATCGAGCATGTCTACCGTGAAGCTAACTATGTAGCGGATCATCTAGCATCTTTGGGGCATTCGGTTCCGATTGGATACCACATTGTTACGAGCCCGAGCAGTGCTCTGGCCTACTGGTTGTACTATGATACTTTGGGGATTCAAACTCCCCGCTTGATTCGTACGGAATAAAGGTTAGGGCGCCCTTTTGCGCCCTGTTATCACCAAAAAAAAAAAAAATCCAACTTATTCCCCAAGTAAGAGGCTATATTCTTAGTGGTTCAGCTACTATAAATTGTCGCCTCCCCAGACCCTCTAAACACGCCACAATACGAGCATAAACACAAATAGAGAAAGTGTTCATAAAGCTCCGATTTTCGCACAAAACCGCCGAGTATACGAGAGGAGCTGTTGTATCCTGGAGACGACCGGTTGAGAGTCTGTCGTGCGCATCGAGGGTAGTTCCGCGAACGTCTTAAAGGAAGCGACCTAGTCCGTGACTCAACTCCAGGTTCGGTAACCCCGTTCATTGTTGTTGTTACGTTCCTAACATGAACTAGCTAGTATCTACACCCAAAGCTTATGGTCAAACCTCAGCTTATTAAGGGGGAAAATTTGCAGCTGTTTTTATGGTGGCGACTGGCGATGGATGGCTGATGCCTCCTTTTCGATGAGCTTCAACACTAGTTGCAACTTGCAAAGCAATCAACTTAGTTCTAGACCGGATAATGCTATAGAAAAAAAATTTGGGCCCGTGAAAAAAGTAAGACGGATCGGCCTATGATAAAAAGAATTATGAATTGGCCCAAGTCCGCCCAACGGTTTGTTTAGTGACACTTGTTTGGGCTTCCATTGTCAACACAGTCCAGTTAATTGTTGCTCGCTATTTTCCTTTTGGAAGATGGAATTGGAACCAGTTGCCTAATAAGACTTTGAGTAGACTTGGTTCTTCTGCTCTCACCTTCAAAATTGAAGGTCAGCTAACTGACGAGTTAGTATTGATTCATGCAAAGATGCCCATTTGAAGCTTCCGTGACCGTAAGGAATCGTCCACCTCACCGCCTGGAAAAGCAGTGACCTCTTAGGCTCTATAGGAGTGAGGCTAGCTAGGTGCAGTGATCTGGGATGCAGATGGACTTTTATTTGAAATTAAATAAAATAAGGGTTAATAGCATTTTGTACTCCTTTACTTTGACAAATTAACAAACGTACCCCTTTACTAATTTTTTGCACAAACGTACCCCTTCAATATTAAATCGTAACAAGTTTACCCTTCCATCTAATTTCTGTTAAGTGACCGTTAAATGAGTTGGGAAATTACCAGAATACCCCTTTTTACCCCTAAACACTACTAATTTCGTTTAATTATTTTATTCAATCCAAAATCAATTAATTAAAAATTCAAATCCCTAAACTAATTGAGAAGCAATTTGCCAGAGACTGTCCGTCTCCCTGAAGTCTTCCTTGGCGATCAGTGCCTCGACTCCTCGGCGGCGCCTACTCCCAGCATCTCCTCGTCGGCGGCTGGAGTAGAGAGAACCGATAGGCGAGACCCAACGACCGTCTTCTCGAATCCCCACGACGTGCCGAGGCCATCTGTTTCTCCGATCACACATCAGGGTGCTAGCTTCCCCGGCCTTTCAAAGCTACCGCCAGCTTCCTGGCTTCTCCTGCGACGTTCTACCGCCAACTTCCCCATCAATCCATCTACTCGGCTGCGACGTTCAAACACCTTTGCTCGGCTTCTCCCATCGACGCCAGCTTACCCTTCTATTTACAGAAAATCGAAAGAGGGGCAAGAATCGGGTGCAGGAAATACTTCGAGGAAGAGGATCGATCGACGGAAGGACGCGGATCGATCCGAAAGCTGGGCGTCTCGCCACCGCCGAAGTCTGCTGCAGCCGGCATCGATGGCAATTTTGCGAGACGGTTCGCGGGATACCTCCTCAATCGAGAGCCGCTGCTGTGTCTTGGCGTGGGGAATAGGACGATCGCGCCTGCCGAAGGCTGCAAGTTGGCGGCATCGCGACAAGCCGTCGGCGTCGATGGCAAGTCGCCGGCATTGATGGTAAGCTGCCGGCATTGAGGCCGGACTTCTCTGGTTCAATGACGCGAGGGAGTAGAGAGGAAGACAAAGTTCTCGGGTGTGCAGGGGAAGGGGATTCGTACTTTTGTTTTTTTTTTAATTAATTGATTTTTTTTCTCTTTGACATAAATAATAAAATAATTAAAATTAAAATTAGGGTAAAGAAGGGGTAATTGGGTCATTTCCCAGCCTATTTAACGTCCACTTAACGGAAAATTAAATGGAAGGGTAAACTTGTTACGATTTAATACTAGAGGCGTACGTTTGTGCAAAAAATTAGTAGAGGGGTACGTTTGTTAATTTGTCAAAGTAGAAGGGTATAAAATGCGATTAACCCATAAAATAATAACTTTTGTATCTAATGAACTTTGAATTGATTGTGGTCCTTAGGTGAACTAGTATCAACAAAAATATGGAGTCCTAAACTTGAAAGTTATACTAAACCCTATATATTTAAAGGATTTTGTGGTACGATTTTTTGTCTCTCCACCTCTCTTTGCCACTTATTAGAACCCAAGATAACTCAAATTTGAGCCTTCAATGAATGTATATGACATCAAAAATAGTTCGGAAACAGATCCTTAATCAAATGATTGACTGTTCTGCCATGCAAAATAGATCATATAATTTAAAAAACTGGATGGTTAAAGGTCGTCCTAAAAATTACTAACCATCGTCCTAACTTAATATGTAATTTACCAAATTGCCCATTTTGAATTTCAAAATCAAACACAAAACAAACAACTCCTCCCCCTTCCATAAATCTAAAAATATATATAAACCAAAATTCAACAAATTATCTTATGAATCGAATCATAAATTGTAGTAAAAAAATATAAAATTATTGATATAAACCAAACAAAATCCAAAAAAACCCAAAACCCCTCCGAAGCCAATTTTCGGTTGTACCATGGCTCAACCTAAGGCAATTTTTGGTTGTACCATGGACCAACCGAAAATCACCTTCGGTTGCACCATGGCTCAACCAAAAATCACCTTCGGTTGCACCATGGCTCAACCGAAGCCAATTTTCGGTTGGTCCATGGTACAACCGAAAATTGCCTTAGGTTGAGCCATGGTACAACCGAAAATTGGCTTCGGTTGAGGGGTTTTGGAATTTTTTTCGAAAAAAAATCAGATTTTTACCTCGTCGGAGTCGCTACTCATGATTCGGACGTATTCTCAACGACTACGACTCGAGAATGTCAACGATGAATTCGAGAGTGTGGGAAATTGAGTGTTTTTCATTTTTTTTAGTTAAAGTGATGTTTGTTTGCTAAAAATGCCAAAAGGTTAAAAGTGTAACTTTGTTATTTTTTAGGACGATCAATAGTAATTTTAAGGACGACCTTTATCAATTCCCTTTAAAAAATAGTGGAACAAACTGAGCCACTCAGTTTGGTTTGGATCATAAATCATTAAGAATGGTCTAGTTTACTCCATACCATATGATGTATTTATCTCTTGATCTCGTTTGTCCAAATCGTGGTTTATTAGACAAAACCATGGACTCAGCTTGCTTCTCGATTTGTGTTCGCAACTCACTTCATCATTCTCCCAACTCCTTAACGAGGTCGAGGTCTCAACTCTAATCTTGTGAATCTCACCTATGCCCTCATTCATAAATCAGACTCGTCACGAAGTAGAGACGATTGTGTCTCAATATGATATTTATGTTAATCTTTATGACGTTATTATGCAAGTTGAGTTGCTCTGACTTGGTATTTTTTTTATTTCTTTCCTTTCTAATTTTATATTTTAATAAACACATATTTGCATGGAAGAGAACCGAAACAAAATGACATTTTTCATTAACTTGTGATATTCATTTTTGAAAATATAATGTCGATATGTAATCTACCATACAGCAAATTCATCTATAATATAATATATATGATCAAAAAATTCAAATTACAATTACATCGTCCGAAATCCAAACCCCACCCTGAATTGTACTATAAAATAATGGGAGTAAAGTTTTGATGGACAATTCAACAAATTTGGATATGTCTGTGTCTCGCACCGCACGCTCATACGTCCAGAAAAGAACATACAGGAGAAACCTTCGAGCGTAGTGACGAGATTTCGCCATTTCGGGGTAAATGGTAGTATGGGCGTAAGCTGGTCAGTGGTCAAACCATTTAAAAGCACGGCGTGATGGGTGCTGCTGCTGCTCCCTGCTGGTTTTTGGTAGTAGAGATGTTAGTTGGCGAGCGAGCGAGCTACACAACAGAGAACAGCCGCTCTCTCTCTCTCTCTCTCTCCTCTTTTCTCTCTCCCTGCCTGCCCCTTCAGCCTGCTCTCGGCTCACCCCTCAAGGGCTTGAAACTTGAACATAAAGCTCAGCCTAAGATAGAGAAAGAGAGACAGAAAGAGAAGGGAAACTTTGAACGGATCCAACCTCCTTCCTCCCTCCCTCTCTGCTCAGTTGCCGCCCTCATCATCATTACCACCACCACCACCGTCTCTGTAACATTTCCAACCGCCACCACCGCTCTCTCTTTCCCAAGCAAGAAGAGAAAAAGAAAAAAGAAAAAAAAAAAGCTTCCTCTCCCTTTTCTACTTCTTCTTCTTCTTCTCTCTCGCTGTCGTTACCGAAAAGGAAAAGAAAAGCAAAACCCATTCTTGTCCCATGATGACACCCAAAGTACACCTCTTTCCATACTGAATTTTTTTGTTGTTGCAGAGGCTCTGATCTCTCAATCTCAAGTTCTGCGCTTTGCCTTCCTTCCAGCCGTACTAATTGACCTCGCCGCAGGCTACCCTACGCTTCCTTTCTTTGCTGCAACGCTTCCCCTCTGCTGTGTGTATCAGAAGGAAGGTGCGGTGCAGCAGCTGGTGCTGGGTTGGTGTGGTTTTTTAGGTCAGATCTCTGATCAATTAGGAACAAGACAAAGCACTACTGGGGGGTGGTGGGGTTTTCTCTCTTTTCTCTTTTGCCCCTCTTCCCTTCCCTTTCATCTTTTTCCTCTCTCCCTTCCTCTGGATCTGACCGCATAAAGAGGAAACAAACAAAAACCAAAACTGTAGCTAGCGATCCATTGATGGGCTCCAAGCTAAGCTAAGCTAGCTAGGGTTTCTTCGTTAGGGCATTGTATAGCATCATCATATACTGGCAAAGCAAGATCGATCGATCAGGAGCAGGGAAGTAAATTTTGCTCTGTTTCTGTTTTGGTCATTTTAGTTGGCGGTAAATTCCTTGTTTGGGAGATAAGGTTTTTATCGGATTGGTCCATCTGCACATCTATCTATCCATCCCATCTCCATCCTTGTTTGTATCCATCTCCAATTCCAAATGTGAGATCAATTCAAACTCCATCACTCCCCACTCCTCCTTCCAGCTAATTAACAAAACCCCTCCAATGGTCAAACAATAGCCGAAAACCCCTTTCCTGTCTCTCGCTACCCAATCCTCAAGAAACCCACCAAGATTATATAAAGATTTCAGTCACATCTCCATCCAGTACTCGAAGGAAGGAAAGATTACTGATTAGTTGAAGCTTACATGGCTGATCATCACAACCGTTGGTGGGCTGGGAATGCGACAGCGCCACAGGAATCCGCCATGGGACTCATGGACCGCCTTGGATCCGCCGCTCCAACCCGCAGACCCGACCCGCAACAGCAACAACTTCACGGTCTGGTAGAAGAACCCGATGTCAGCAGCAGCAGGGAAAACCCAGATTCCGGAGGCGGCAACGGCAACGGCGGAGGAGGAGAAGGAAGCGGCGGCGGCGGTGGTGGCAGCGGGACGACGTCCATTCGGAGGCCGAGGGGGAGGCCGGCGGGATCGAAGAACAAGCCGAAGCCGCCGATAGTCATCACCAAGGAAAGCCCCAACTCCCTCCGCAGCCACATCCTTGAAATCGGCGCCGGCAGCGACATCGCCGAGAGCGTCGCCGGGTTCGCGCAGCGGCGGCACCGCGGGGTGTCGATTCTGAGCGGGAACGGCGTCGTTTCCAACGTGACCTTACATCAGCCCGCGGCGCCAGGCGGGGTAATCGCCCTCCACGGGAATTTCGAGCTCCTGTCCCTGTCGGGTTCGTTTCTGCCCGCCCCGTCGCCGCCCGGGGCGGCGGGGCTGACCGTTTACCTCGCTGGCGGGCAAGGGCAGGTCGTTGGAGGAAGGGTGGTGGGCCCGCTGGTGGCGGCCGGCCCAGTTATGGTCGTTGCGGCGACGTTTGCCAACGCGGTTTACGAGCGGCTGCCGCTTGAGGATCAGGAGGTGGCGGTGGGCCATGGGCCCGGCCCAGCAGGCCCGGACGGCCTGCAATTGCATCATCAGCAAGGGGATCAGAATGTAAACAGTAATAATAACGGGAGTGGAGGGGAAGGGAATGAGAATTCAGGGGGCGGGTCGCAGTCGCCGGAAGGGATGAGTAGCGCTACTGATCATCATCACCACCATCCACAGCAGCATGGGTCAGTCGGTTTCCCGCCGCCTCCAATTTACAATTTGCCCCCCAATTTGTTGCCGAATGGCCAAATGCCGCATGAAGTCTTCTGGGGTGCTCCGCGGCAGCCGCCTGCCAACTTCTGATAAGTGATAAGCATCAGCTAAGCTTGACCCATCACCCCCTTTTTCTTTAATGCTAACTTGGTTGTTTTTGAGTACATTCTGTGGGCAGGTTTTGGTTTTCTGTAAACTTTTAACTTTTGATGGATAAGTAGGACTTTCCGATCATGTTTTTGGATGTTGATTCTGAATTTTCCCTAATGTTCAAAGTTAAGTCGGCTAATAATTACACACAGCTCCCTTAATCAGTCCAATCAATTATCTTCTGTTGAGCTGTTCCGTGTCGGATTTTGGATATCGATGGATCGCGCCTCCATGATATCACGCATGCGGTTGTTTTATGTCTCTAATGGTTGAGATCGCGAGCTATGTTCGAAGCAGCGAGGAATGCACTATTCGAATTCGGGTTTTAGGGTTTGGTTAAAGGAATGTCTTTGAAGTACAACAGTATGTGTCTGTTTTGACATTGATTGAAAGGGAAAGAATTATTCAAACAGCGACTATGTATCTATTATCTTGAATTGACAGTGAAGCTCAAATTGGGTTTAGATTCATCTGCACCTTGATTAATTGGGGTAGGGGCTCCCACTAAAGCCAACTTGCATGCCGGAATATTTTCTCACGTTGTCTGTCTGGAGGTCAATTCAAACCTTTGATTCCTCCTGTTCCTGTCTAGAGTGATTCTCGTGAGTTGCAGAGTCGGGGAACGTTTTTTTTTTTAACCCTTTTCACCTCTCTGTGTTCTTTTCTTCATTGTTTTCGATGCATACGGTGAAAATTTGCCGTGATTTAAGGTGGGTTTCACAGTAACGTTCAAATCTTCGAGTTTTTTGTGTCCTTAATTTGTCGATACTGGCGGTAATTCTTTTTTAACTGATAGCTGGGAGTTGTTGTTGTCGTTCAAACTAAACGGCTGAAAAATGGCTGGCCAGCTAAGCTTCAAAACGGCAGCCTGAACTGAGAAACGCAAGCACAAGAGAAATCAGGCTCTCCTCTTGTTTAGTCAACGGCGGTTTTGATCAATTGTTCTTCTAGAACCCTATCTTTGCTTCTGCCACGTCTTTTTTTGCTCTTCGGTCAAGAGGGCGGTTGATGAAATCGTCAGTTGGCTGAGTTTTCAATCGAGTGGATAGGAATTTGCCAATTTGGGGGAGTTGACATATACAAAATGAACAGTACTTGTAGTGGTGTACGCCATTCTCGTTGAACATGGTGGTTTGTTGTCCTTCACTAGGAATGACAATGGGTCCGGAACAGGGCGGGCAGTGCTCTTTTGGATTTTGACCCGCCCCGCTCCAAGACCTGCTACGGGCCTTCATTATATAGGCCATGACAGGGCGGGTTTGCCCCGACCTGCCCCATGTTTCCGGTTAATATGAAAATTAAGTCTAGTGATATACTGACCAACAAATTCCAAAACCTTCCCTAAAATAAATTCTACAATCCAGAGTTCCAAAAAGAAAAACCCGCTCTCCAAAAATCCTCTGGGGGTCGTTTGGATTAAGGAATTTAATTTGGGGGATTTGTGAAGGATTTAGTCTCAAATCCCTCAACTGAAAACCCAGTATTTGTGATTAAGGATTTGTATTAAATTTCTTGTTTGTTTAGAAAAATAGATTTTTAATAAGAAATGTCAAATTTCTAATTTGCCCTTTCATTGTTCATCGTGTTGTTCCATCTCTATTCGGAAAAGGAACCAGATTTGGTCATCGTCGTTCCCGTCGCAAGCCTCCCCACCAGAGACATATAGCAGTTCCCATCAGCAAGCATCCACAGGCATCCTCAATCTCCTTCTCTTTCTTGGATTCTCGTCGTCGCCGCGTCAGATCCGCCGCCACCAATCGAAGGGGGAAGCAGCCAAATCCGTCGCAAGAGTCCCTCTGGGCTACTGCATGTCCCCGCTGGCCGCTTGAGAAGAAGACGTTACCGGAGAACGCCCAACCGTCGCCGGGTTTGAGAAGAAGAAGACGTTATCGGAATCGCCTCGATTTACCAGAAATCGCCAATACATAGAATGCCCAATCATCGCACCTACTCTCTTCGCCGGTGGGAGTTCGGAATCGGAAAAAGGAGAAGCTCGAGTCGCCGCCGGTTAGAAGAAGACGGTAGTCGCAAGAACTGGTTCGGAGGAGGAAGAAGGAGAATCGACGTCCTGTGCTCTTGAACCTCGTCGATTATCGAGCCTAGCGGAAGGGTAGCAAATCCATAGAAATCGGAGAAGAAATCGAAGAGATCCGCTCAACTCATTCACTGGAAATCGCCCAATCCAGAGATCGCCGGAGGAAGAATCAATGCCGGAGACAAGTTATTGCTGGGTTTAGGGAAAAGAAGTTGTCGCCGAAGGTGGGTGTGGTCGGAGAAGATTGAACAAATGGGAGAGTCAATAGGTTGTAGTGGAGAATAGGTTGGAAAAACAGAAGGATAAGGTTGGAAGAAATAAAAAATATATCAGGGATTTTGAAATAGCTGGGGGCAATCAGCTATTTTAAAAACCTGCCAATTAGGAATTTCAAAATTCCTAAGTCCACAATTCCTATACTTCACAAACGCATAATTTTATTAAAATCTCTCATGATCAAGGATTGTGGCAAAATCCCTACCTAAATTTCCTGATCCAAACAACCCCTGAAGTTCAATTCAAATCGGTAAACTAACTGAAATACAACCATAAAATTCCAAAAGATCAGTACTTAATATCTAAGACTTCAATTCCTCTGCCTTCCAATTTCCATACTCCAAAAGAACTTGAACACCATTGCCACCACTAAATCATGAATCATGATGCTGCATGCTGCATAACCATAAACAAATGAACTTTTGTAAGTCATTACCACCACAAACAAAGTATAGAACAGTATAATAATAAACACAATTAAATGGCCCTAATATCTAAACGCAAACAAATACTAACAGAAGATTATGTAAAACAAAAACAGCTACTAACAGGTAACACACAACAACTAAAACAGTAACAAACTAGAAGAGAAAAATACAGTACGTACGTTGTGCTATAATCGTTCAAAGAAAGGAAAACTAATCTTTGCATAAACACAATCACTTTCTATTATCGTACCTCAATTACCATTATCAGCATGGTCATTGGTTTCCCTTTCAGACCCAATCTGAACCTCGAGTACTGCTATTTGTGCAGGCTGCATCACAAGTTTCACAGTAACATCATTATATCATAATTTAATAAATTTTGAATACATGAATTGGTTCATAACCAACAAGCAAATTCACTACAAACTGCATAATAGCTACCTTCCCAAGGTCAGATATGTTTTGCCTATAGCTCCACCGGTTTCCATTGTGTAGCTTGCTAAAACCTACATATATAAAAAACACGAAATCAACATAAAACACAGTAAATCAAAGATGCAGGGATTGATACAAAAAAGATAATCAGAAATGCATCAAATAGATACATGCAGAAGCATCAAACCAATGCAGAAACTTCAAATCATCAGCTTGCTGCAAGCTGCATCTTCATTCACCATAAATCCACATGAAACAAGTACTTAAACATAACAAATGAGAATAACAAACAAAATTCTTCTGCCATTATATATCTACTGTTTGCTAGAGCTATATATTACCTACCCTTCTCTAACAGGGGAAGAAGCAAGATAAAAGGGGAAAATAAAAAAACAAATGCAAGGAATTGACTGGAAATTTCGGAAACGGTTTGATAAGGAGATGGAAATTGGGAAGGAAGATGGCTTTTAGGGAAGGTAAGCACCATAACGTTTCTCCAGCAATGGACACATATGAAGTTCAACTTCTTCCAAAGAAGCTTTTCGCAATAGCTTCTCTGGCAGCGCCTTCAAATTGGGGCAATCCCCGAGTGACAATGTGCGCAGTTTAGTGAAAACAACTGCAGTTTCACTCCAATCCCTCCATTCTGTCCAATTTAACATATTAATTATGGTGAGCTGCTTCAACATTGGGAACGCTACCGCTGATGAGGATTCTGCAGCGAGGCCGTCAACTTCCATCCCTAAGAACTCGGGACCGACGGTTGCCACACGAGGCATATAACAAATGTCAAGTTCTTCAAGACAAGGAAGCTTGCCTAGAGGCGGTAAACTCTCACAATTATCACATAAGAGCAGAGAAATCTTCCTCAAGCTATGTAACATGACGAGCCAGGAAGGAAATATCTGACGGCCCTTGTATCCCTTGACTGTTAACTCCACCAGATCAAGTTGCGGTTGCAAAGCTTCAATTAGGAGTTCATCATTGTTTACCTGGTTTTCTTCTATTACCTCTCTCTCAAAATTCAGTTCCAATGCGACGATTGCTTTCTTTTCCTGAAGTTGGGCTTCACGAGCCTCACTTACATCAGCGACATCTCCTAACCCATTGATGCAAAAGTTTCCCCTCAACTTGTTCAAGTTCCCTAAATCCGCCAAAGAAGCGGATTCATCATGATGGCCAACACTGAACGTCGTCAATGTTCGAAGACAACTTAACTTCCTGATTCCTCTCGGTAAATAAGCCTTCCTTGACTCAAGAAAGTAACCCAAATGCCTCAAACTGACCCACTTTCCTATTCCTTTAGGCAACATTTTTAGACTCTCACAACAGTTAGCCTCAAAAGTCAGCAAATTGGAGAGCTCACATATCTCTTCAGGCAACTCTTCTAAGTCCTTGTTGCTGGACAAGATCAGAAGCCTCAAGAGTAACAAATTACCGATCGAGCTTGGAAGCTTTTTGAAAGTACAATCGGTCAGGTCTAGCGATCTGAGAAGAGTCAATTGAGTGAACAAACTGTGTAATCTTCGAACTAGCACGCCGCCGCCTGAAGACCTCTTGGATTGGACTAGGAGGCTGCGTAGGCGCTTACATCTTTGGATGGAATCACTAGCCTGAGGGCACGGGGCCCAATCAACAATTGATAGATGGAGCGCTTGAGAGGGGTCAATCACCAAATGACTGACCAGTGGAGAAATATCATAATGATCAGGATCATGGACGCTGCAACATTCAGATGCTGCACAAACTTTGGCGAAATCATGAATCGCCTCAGGCATCTCAAGCTCTCTGCAGCCTTTACTAACATGACCGCCCTGATCACCCTCCTTTGCAACCACCCGAAGCAACGATCTCATCAGTAAATTTTGAATGTACCTTTCACCCACAACTTCCGCATCTTCATCACTCGACTCCAGATCGAGATAACCTTGCGCCATCCATAATTTCATCAGTTTATCATCCGGAATTTGAAAGCCGCTCGGAAGGACAGCACAATATGCAAAACAAAGTTTCAGAGCAGGGGGGATATGATAATAAGTTGGCCACAAAAAGTTTAGAATATCTTCTAGTCCCCAAAGATCAAAAGATGAGAAACCAATGTAGGAATCCCCTGATCTTCGGCAGCTTACTATCCCTCCTAAAGTCTCTGCAATGAGAGGCACGCCTCTGCATGTTTTCTCAACTGCCCTGACATCACGTTCTTGATAGGCACATCCTTCAAAACTGCCCCATCTTGCAAAAGCAAACCGAGAGAAGAGCATGAAACAATCATGCGGAGGCAACTCTGGCAACCTGAATATCTGATTGGAGTTTAAGGAACGGGCAGCAATCTGGTTGCGTGTTGTCACCAGGACTCTGCTCTGCTGAGACCCATGCTTGAGTGCTGCAATGATAGAATTCCATTTATTAGGGTCTTCTTCCCACACATCGTCGAGAACAAGAAGAAACCTTTTTCCTGCAATTCTCCTTGCTAACTCGGGCAGAATACCAGAGGAGCCCAGTCCCCCGCCCCTGGAATCTACAGGGAGGACTTGCTGAATAATTGATTTGGCTATAGACATCTCTTCAAACTTCTCCGAGACACACACCCAAATGCGAAGCTCAAAGTGATGAGCTATCACGGGATCACTGTAAACTAGCTTGGCCAACATAGTTTTGCCAATGCCCACATACCCAACGATGGAGATGATACCAGGACATGGTTGATGAACAGCTTCACTGGGATTGTCATGATGAGTGTGCTTGACTAACATGTTCACCAGTGCTCTCTTCTCCATCTCTCTACCCACCACCTTATCGGGGTCAAACAAAGAAGAGGTGAGACGACAGGAATCAAATGGCTCATTCACCACCTCTGCAGTAATGCCAGCCGACTTTGCATCCTGGGTGAGCAAGATCAGATTGTCATTTAGCTCCTTCAACTTACCATAGATCACGTACCTACTACCATGGCAGCCGAAGCAAAGCCTCGACAGTAGGTAAGATTGGCGGTGCCGACCATTAATGTCATCAATCTCCCACTGGTCCAACAAGTCGTCCACAAGGTAGCATAAGCTTTTGACGTCTTCGACCCAAAGCGTAGGAAATCTATCTGTCACTCTTGCCTTCTCTCCATTAGGGGCCAAGACTTGCAATGTTTCCAATGTACGCTTGAGGTCTCCCAGAATACCGTGTAAGATGCGGCTGCCCACAGTTTGTTCCAGATTCCACCAGATCAAGCCAAGCTTTCGAAGGGTATTCGAAATCACAGCTTCGAGCATGGCTACGTGACAGTGATCTTCAGAATTAGCAAGGTAAAAGGAGTTATGCCCAAATGAACTGAGAGAAAGAGAGAGAGAAAGAAAGCAGCAAAATAAATTTTGGATCTTACCGCGGCTAGTGACAAGGAAATTCTGAGGATGAAGAAGGGGGGACGGTGACTTTCTATGAGAAACCACCTCGTCTGGTCTCTGGAGTGTGCCGAAGGAAAAAGAGCTAACGGAGACGCGGCGGGTGTCAGGGTCTCGCTTCCCGGTTAGCGACCCACGGCGGGCGACAGTGGCAGAAAATTTTTGCTGGGTTCTGATCGCCGGTGGAAGAAACCGCTCCGATTCGGAAAAGGGAACAAGGAAGGAGACTCACGAATTGTCTGGGACTTTTACTCGAGACTTCGCTACACTTGATCTTAGCCAAAAGGCCGAGATTTTTATTTGAGACTTCGAGTGAACGGAAAGGTGAAATATATAAATTAGTCACACGCCCGGTCAGTTGGTCGGATTCAGCCGCCAATCACATGAATAATATTATCTAATTGTATGTGAGATACGTGAGTTTTGATAGTATAAGCAAATTTAAATTATTCAAATATTTGAAACATTCAAATTGTTTGGTAGAATAAGAGAATCCAAACTAGGGATGGCAAATCAGACCCGATCCGTTGGATTTTCCCCGATCCGCCCTGTAATGGAGCGGATAAAATCCGACCTGTGCTTGAACGGGGCGGATCTTAACCCGATCCGTGATTATAATGGAGCAAATATGGATTCTTGTTCTGTGCCCGCTCCGACCCGCCCCGGCCCGCTCTGCCCCGTCCAAATCTCCAAACAAAAGGGATGAATACGATTCAGCTTCCTCTTCCATTCACTACCCGCCCACCCGCCATCAATTCCCAACACTACCCACACTCGAGAAACTTCTCTCTGCAAAAACCCAATCCACTATCCCATTTCCAGCCTTTCTAACTTTACGATTCATCTTCCATCACCAATTCCCAATCACCCGATTCCCAATCACCCATCTGCCCATCCCCAATTCCTCTTGATATAAGTATAACAGTGAATAGCAGATGAAGGGTTATCCTTGCTGCATCTCCCATTCTCCCTTAGAGCAAAGGAAGTACAAAAAGACAACATATCTCCAGCAGCAAGGTGGTCAACAAGAACTACAAGAAAAAACGTATTTGGAATTAAGAAGTTGGTTAGGTAATATCAATATCCTATTTCTCTGTTAGTCTTTTTTGAATTAGATTGTGGCTTTGTTTAATTATGTTTGGGTGAGATTTCTCTAATTCATCAACATAATGACTAAATGAATCCCATCTTGCAATTTGTTATTGGGTAGCAGAACATGGATAAGGAGGTGCCTCAAGCTGATTCTGCAATTTTGAATCTAGAGGCAACAACTTCCCAACCTCAACCAGATATGGCTCAACATGATGTTATGCATGTTGTTGCTGAAGCTGTGGATAAGGAAACCCCCCCTGCAACTGCAAATGATGATGAGAAGGATAAACGCAAGGGTACAACATCTGGTAAAGTGTTTTCCAAGTGGTGGCAACACTATAATAAGGTAACCAAGGATGGCAAGCCAAAAGCAGAGTGCAAATATTGTAAGAAGAATCTTGTTGGAGACCCGTCAAAAGGAACAACTCACCTGAAGAATCATTACTATCGATGTCCTAAAGTGAAGCGTCCGGGAGATATAAAACAACAACTCCTGCAAGGCAATATGAACAAGGAGAAATTCCAGCTGACGCCGTTCAACTTCAGTCAAGAAAATTCTCGAAAAGAATTGGCTAAGGCGATTATAAAGCACGAGTATCCTCTCTCAATTGTAGAGCATGAAGGCTTTAGGAGTTACAGCATGAGTCTGAACCCTTGCTTCAAGATGGTGTGCAGAAACACTATAAAGAAAGACTGTCTTGGCATTTATCATCTTGAAAAACAGTGTGCAATTCAGCTTTTGAGGAAGAATGAAGGCCGAGTGGCAATAACCACAGACATGTGGACATCTTCTCAGAAGAAGGGTTTCATGGCAGTGACTGCACATTACATTGATAATACTTGGACTTTGCATAGTCGAATTATCAGGTACTTTTGGTTGCATTCTTTTATTACATTTTGTGATCATTAAACTGAATTAATTTATAATCACTATGTCTGGGAGTTGCCAATATATATGTTAGATGTTGACATTTTGTTAGTTGCTGCAAGTTATATTACATCAATACTTAATCAGCCTCTATGAATCAGCCTATATAAGTGTGAATTTAGTTGTCTTCTTTTATGTGTTAGCTGTAACTATATGAATTAAGTTGTGATTGCTTTGAATTAAGATGTATTTCGTATGTATAAGAGTAAAATTTGAATTAAGTTCTGCACTTGTGATTTTACAGGTTCATTTATGTGCCTTCCCCACACACTAGTGAAGTCCTTTGTGAAAATCTGTTTGACTGTTTAATGGACTGGAACTTGGATCATAGATTATCAGCTGTCACGGTTGATAATTGCTCGACTAATGATGCAATGATGAGTCAACTGATGGAGAAGCTTCCTTTACAGTCTCTCTTGGACAATGGAAGTATGATTCATGTGCGGTGCTGTGCACACATATTGAATCTCATTGTAAAGGAAGGTCTTAAGGTTATTGGAGATGGCATAGATAGAATCAGGGAGAGTGTTCGTTTCTGGTTGGCAACACCAAAGAGATGGGAAAAGTTTAAGGAGACTACCCAACAGCTTGAGGCAGCACGTCTGATTCGTAATCAAGGTGGTAAGAAACTCATACTTGACTGTGAAACTAGATGGAATTCAACCTATTTAATGCTGAAAACTGCTTTGGGATATAAAGAAGTTTTTAATCGGTTAAGAAATAGGGAGCCAAAGTACAAATGCTTGCCTACTGAATGTGATTGGAAGTTGACAGAAGAGATTTGTACTAGGCTGAAGAAGTTTCATGATGCTACTGAACTGTTTTCTGGCACTAAATATCCAACTGCCAACATATGTTTTGAAGCTATTTGTGAGATTAAGATTGCTTTGGATCAGTGGTGTATTTGTGGAATTGAAACCATTGAAACAATGGCCATAAATATGTTAGAAAAGTTTAACAAGTATTGGTCTGAGATGCATGCTTTGATGGGGGTAGTCGCTATACTTGATCCAAGGTATAAAACTGATGTAATGGATTGCTACTTTCCTGAGATTTTTGGTGGGGAAAGTAAGACACAGAAGGAGAAGCTTCTTAGTATATGTCGTAAGTTGATTGAAGAGTATGAAGAGAAGGAAAGAGAGCAAGAAAAAGTAGACAATGCAGTTGAAGTGAACTGTTCAGTAACTGCTACAATTGAGAGGGAAACAACCAGCAAGTTTGCTTTGTATGCTGCTAGAAGGAAAAGGAAGCCTACTAGGTCAGAGTTGGATTCCTATTTGGAGGATGGAATTATACCCAACAGTCCTGATTTCGATGTTCTGTGCTGGTGGAAGTCCAACAGAAGTAAATATCATATACTGCATAAGGTTGCAAGAGACATTTTGGCTATTCCCGTATCTACTGTGGCCTCAGAGTCTGCTTTTAGTACTAGTGGGAGGGTGATTTCTTCTCATAGAAGTAGGCTGGAACCAGATACTGTAGAAGGCTTAATGTGTGCTCAAAGCTGGCTGCGAGGTAATGACTATCCTAATTCCAAATATTTTCTGCATATACACAAAAATTATGAGTCTTTCTAACCTGTTTATATATGAATGTAGCTGGTGTAACTGGAGAGAAGTACTCACTTGGTACAGTACAACAAGATTCTGACGGAGAGACAGAGGATGACCCTGAGGTATTGATTCCAAAATATTTTCCTTTTCAATTTGCAACATAGTGTTGCTGTTTGGTTGGTTTTTTACATTTATATGACTCTCAGAGCTGCCACTGATATAAGCATATTTGTAGTGGTTCTGGATGGTTTCTTTTACATTCATAGTGATTTTGTTGGAGCTGCTGTTGATCTATCATATCAGTGATGATACTAACCTTTTCTATGGCTTATGTACACAAACAGTTGCAAGTAAAGGCTATTCAAAGTTAAAAGAGGGGAGATTGATGTTTTAAAGGCTAGTGGAAGGCTTGCAAGTGTTGCTGTTGCATGGAGAATTGGAGATTGAAGAACCCTATGAGAAATGAGATGAAGTTTTCTGATGGATGAACCATAGAACACTTTCATATATTATTTTACAAATCTGGAACTTTATTACTTCATTTGCACTTTTCATTTGGATGAACCAGAGAACACTTTCTTGATGATTGAAGTTCTTTTGCTTGAATGATGGTGGTTACTAGTTACAGCTTTGCAATATTTGTTACCAAACTACAACTTAGAATATGTCGTTCAGGACAGGGCAGGGCGGGTATTACCTGCCCCGCACGGATCAAAGCTTGGGGCAAAAAGTGTCGACCCGTCGCGGGGCATGGGGCGGGGCGGGGCATGAATTTATGGACGGGGCAGGGCACGGGTTTAGTACTACCCGCTCTGTTCATGACCCGTTGCCATCCCTAATCCAAACTATTAAAGCACTTCAACAATTCAAAATATGTAAATATTATTTTTCGACATTGTACACAACTAACTCATCAACTTAAATCCTTTTACGAAAATGAAAGGAAAATTTAGATTGACTCCTAAAAACATTTTAAAATCATCTTTCTATTTACTCATCATCAAAGTTACTGCATATTTGGTGAAATTAATTGGTTTTAATGGCGTGCATTAAATAATAAAGAAAAGAACGGGGTTTTTTTTCTCCGTAAATCTCGGAGAGGCGATTTTGTTCACGGACAATTTGCTAGGGTTTTCTCACTTCGGCATGACGGCGGGGGCCTCGCCGCCACCTGAAGGGGTCCACGGGGGCTCTCCTCCGGCAGAGTCGATGACGGGACAATGCCGACCACCGACTGCATCCTCGTCTCCCAACCCTAAAGGGGATAGGGAGGTCCAACAAAGCAAGAAAAGGGTGAAACCAACCGTACCGGAGCCACAGAGTTTCAACGAATCTGACGTGCACTTTGTCGATGTTGATCCGAGTCCAGACACGGGAAAGGGTAACTACCACCGAAAGCAACAGTCCCCGAAACATGCTTGGGGATCAGGGGGGGTGCTGCTCGTCGCCTATTTGGAGAAAGGCAGAAGCTGGAGCCCTGGTATATCGCAGACTCCGACTCCGAAGACATAGCAGCTGGTATAAGGGAAGATGGAAGGGAGGAAGGCTTCGAAGCAGACGACGACCCACTATGCCCTAGTATTCAATTCTCGGCAGCAGAAGAGCGACAATTCTGCAGGGAATGGCGTTCATCGCTAGTTGTCAAGGCTCTAGGTCGGTCGGTGTCGTACACGGGCATATCGAAGCGGCTGAACGACCTGTGGGCAAAGGCGGGCGGCATTCAAGTTTCGTCAGCCAAGAACGGATACTACTTGGTTCGTTTCACGAGCGGGATTGACTACGAGCGTGCCCTAACGGGTGGCCCATGGATGATGGGAGATAATTATCTCACGGTCCATATGTGGGACAAGCATTTCCGGCCCTACAACCACGAGATATCATCTACCTTGGTCTGGGCACGCCTGCTGGACATACCCATCCATTTCTTTCACAAGGAGGCAGTAATGAAGATCGGGGGCCGCATAGGGAAACCATTGCGAGTTGACCAAGCAACTGCTACAGGGGCTCGGCTGGACTACGCTCGGGTATGTGTGCAAGTGGACTTAACCAAACCCTTGCTTTCCCAATTCAAAATCCATGGGGTGACCTACTACATACAGTATGAGGGGCTCGAGAAGATCTGCCTTAATTGTGGGAAGTACTTCGAGCGCTCAAAATGCTATTGCACGGCTGCCCCGGATTCGATGGATACCGAGGCCCCCATAATGCAAGAGACATCACAAGTGAAGGAACCTAAGAAGACATATGGGGAATGGATGATAGCTAAGCGCAGACCTAGGACAGTGCGGAAGGAGACGGTTGGCCAGGCATCCAAGGGACCCACGAGAACCAGTCAGGGAGATCAAGCGAAGGGAGGTTCACGGTTTAGTGTACTAGCCACCGAGGAAACTCAAGGTAGTATGGAAGAACCTAGTGACAAACTGAATGGAAGAGACAACTCAGTCCGCGAGGCGGCTATGGGCAATAAACTCACTAAGAGTACTGGCGGTGGTAAAGGTAAGACTAAGGAAGTAGGAGAGAGTGAACGTGTGCATGGGGGGGCGGAGCCTGTGAAGGACATGCACGCTACGTCGCCGCAGCTACCTAGAGCAGATCGCACGACGAGAGGTGTGCTGAGCACTGGGCCGGCTAATCCCTCGGAGCTTGCAACAACTTCAGCGCCCCCAGCCGACCAAGCAACTCCTTTGTCCGAGAATAACAAGACCCTTGCCTCGGCAGCATGGGGGCGCCCCCCGAATTTGGTGGAGTTGCAGGGAGAAGAAAACCATTCTACCCAACCTGAACAAGGGATGCCAACAGAGGGCGCATATTTGGGGGGGTTCACCCCGACCAACGTGACACAGGAAAGGGCCTCAGAAATCCACCTCACCCAATGAATCCGTGTATCTTTACTTGGAACTGTAGGGGAGCTGGAAGTAGGAAATTCATCCGAGTCTACAAGGAATATAAGCGGCGTTATAAACCAAATATAGTGATTATTGTGGAGCCTCGAATTAGTGGGGCAACCGCGCAAACTGTGATTAATGAGATGGGCTTTGATAAGCAGTTAATTGTGGATGCTTCGGGGTTCTCAGGGGGTATCTGGCTTCTGTGGAATGAGGGGGAGTTCACGATTAACAGGGTTGATAGCCATAGCCAATACATCCATGTACGTGTGCATGGGGCAGGGAGACCAGATAATCAGTGGAATCTCACGGCTGTGTATGCAAATCCGGCACCTATCCAACGTCGACAACTCTGGGAGGCGCTGGAAGGGATTGCCGAGGAGCAAGAGATTCTGTGGCTAATTGTTGGCGACTTTAATTCCATTCTCCACCCGTCAGAAAAATTGGGGGGAGCTCCGTTTGATGCCAGCAGGATTCGGGACTTTCAGGACTGTGTGAATGATGCGGGCCTAGTGGACTTGGGTTTCAACGGGCCCTCGTATACTTGGTTCAGAAATGGGGTTCGCGAGAGGCTTGATCGAGCACTATCGAACAACAGCTGGACGACGACCTGCCCGGAAACTTCTGTGCGTCATTTGCCCAGAATCAAATCTGATCACCGACCGATCCTGGTGACTACGAATTCTTCTACACAACCAGGAGGGCCCCGACCTTTTCGGTTCCTAGCGGCTTGGTTAACGCACGATGATTTCAAAAACATGCTAGAGGCAGCATGGGCTAAGGGGGACTCCTTCCTCCAGTCCGCCGAAGCCTTTGCTAGTGACGCAATACAGTGGAATGCTCATGTTTTCGGCCATATATTGCGAAGGAAAGAGGCACTCTTGAAGCGTATAGAGAGGCTGGAGTTCAGAGACGGCTCCTCGTCTATGTCCGCTCAGTTGGATAGTGCAAGAGAAGAGCTCGAGCTGGTTTTGTTCCAAGAGGAGCTACTTTGGTGTCAGAAGTCCCGCCTTGAGTGGATTTCGTCGGGTGACAGGAACACGTCCTATTTCCATTCTAGGACCTTGACGCGTAGAAAAAGAAACCGCATAGTGACCTTGAAAAACTCGGCGGGGGAATGGGTGGATGAGGAGTCGGAGCTCCAGCAACTTGCGCTGTCTTTCTTCGCATGGCTGTATACTGATGAGAATGAGACTGCTATTCTTCTTCCCCGAGACTTTCCTGTCTTGGAGGCTAGAGAATGGCAGGATATTGGAAGGCAACCGACTTCGGAAGATTTCCTTCAGGCAATCCGATCGATGGGAGCGTTGAAAGCTCCAGGTAAGGACGGCTTAAACCCCCTGTTCTTCCAGCGGTGTTGGATGACAATAGGCTCCTCGGTAACTGATCTACTTAAGAGGTGCTGGGACCAGCCGAGTTGCATACGAGATATTAATGCCACCGTCCTGGTACTAATTCCTAAGGTGACAACTCCGACTGCGATCGAGCAGTTCCGGCCCATCAGTCTATGCAATGTGGCATACAAGATTCTAACGAAGACCATTGCGGAGAAGCTGAAACCCTTGATGCCCCAGCTCGTCCACGAGACCCAAACAAGTTTCGTTCCGGGCAGGCACATAACGGATAACATCTGCATTCTACAGGAAGTGGTGCATTCCATGCGGGCGAAGAAAGGTAGAAAGGGTTGGATGGTGCTAAAGGTAGATCTAGCAAAGGCGTATGACCGGATCCGCTGGGAGTTTGTGCGAGATACTTTGGAGGCGGCAGGGGCCCCTGCGAAGCTAATCGAGGTGACTATGGCTTGCATCACATCAGCCACCATGCAAATTCAATGGAACGGGGGTCTTACCGATGAGTTCTCACCCTCGCGAGGTCTCAGACAGGGATGCCCTCTTTCTCCCTATCTTTTTACATTATGCATGGAACGGTTAAGTCATCTCATTAATGATTCTGTTAGGGACGGGAATTGGCAACCTATCAAGTTGACCAGTGACGGGCCGACCCTATCACATTTGTTTTTTGCAGATGATTTAATTTTGTTTGGGGAAGCTTCGACGCAGCAAGCTCAAGCTATTCTCCAGTGTTTCGAGCGTTTCGGGGCAGCGTCGGGGCAACAAGTGAGCAAGCCGAAGTCTCGAGTTTTCTTCTCAAACAATGTGACTTCGGACAAGAGAGCTGCCCTGAGCGCCGAACTAGAGATTCCACTAACTTTGAACCTTGGCCGGTACTTGGGAGTACCGGTCATTCACGATCGGGTGTCCAAGGCAACCTATATTGAGCTGATTGACAGGATTGACAGGAGGCTAGCAGGGTGGAAGGCGGAGACGATGAGTTTGGCAGCGCGCATCACTCTCGCGCAGTCGGTTCTATCCTCGCTTCCTTCGTACACCATGCAGACTTCTTTTTTGCCAGCAAGCGTCCGCGAGTATATTGACAAAAAGGTCAGAGCTTTCATCTGGGGGAGCACGGAGGGAGGAAGAAAGACCCACCTGGTGGATTGGGACACGCTCTGCAAGCCGAAGGATGAGGGTGGGCTGGGTATGCGATCGGCCACCCGAACTAATGAGGCTTATATGATGAAGATAGCTTGGAGAATCATCACCAAACCGAACGAACTGTGGGCAAGAGTTATAGCTCACAAGTACATGCTGTGGACCGAGAATGGATGGATACCTCGCAGGACAGGGAGGATTTCCAACTTATGGCGGGGGGTCCTGCGCGTGTGGCACAAGATGGAGGAGGCGTCGGTGTGGAACGTCCGCAATGGCCGGACAACTAGGTTCTGGATGGATCGTTGGCTTAGTGACGGATAGCCGCTGATCTCCTACTCCCAAGCAATCCCGGAGTCGGCGAGAGACATCCCTGTGGCGGATTTTATCCTTAATGGTCAGTGGAATCGTGAATACATTAATCATGTCTTACCAGCTGTTGTGGCTTCGCAGGTTTATCTTCACCCGGTCCCGATGGAAGAAGAGGAGGACGTGCGCTACTGGAGGTTCACCCCAGATGGAAGGTTCTCTTTCAAGTCTGCTTATGAGCTGACGGGGGAAGAGGAACAGGGCCACCTACACCGACATCCCAAATGGCGCACTACCTGGCGGATCCCGGCGATGCAGAGAATAAGGACGTTCATGTGGCTGGCTAATCACCAGCGGCTACTTACTAATGCGGAACAGAAAAGGAGACATCTTACGGGAAATGACGACTGCAAGACATGCGGAGGAGGCCCGGAGACCACGCTTCATGTCCTCCGTGACTGCCCATACGCAAGGGAAGTCTGGTCAGGATTGCTGCACGCCGAGCCAGACCAAGACTTCTTTGAACCTAGCCTCGATCGTTGGATGTTCCACTACATGTCAGGTCGGGGTCAATCTATCGATAGCACGCTGTTCGCATGTATGTGCTGGTTACTGTGGAAAAACCGGAATAATTTTTGTTTTCAGGGTAAGCTGGACACCTGGGCTCACATTCAGGCTAGCTCGTTGCGGATTCGGCAACAAATCATCACTGCCGCGGAGAAAGAACGAGAGGTGATCGGGGTTGGGGGGCTCCGATCGCCTACGATGGTGCAATGGCAACCACCGCCTCAAGGGTGGGCGAGCTTAAATACCGACGGGTCAGTGATCCATGCACCAACAAGCACGGCGGCTGGCGGCGTCGTCAGGAGGGACGATGGCCGTTTCATCACTGGTTTCTCCATGAACCTTGGGGGGGGGGTTCTATCACGAGCGCCGAGCTAGCAGGGATTGTGCACGGGTTACAGCTTACCTGGGAGGCAGGAATTAGGAAGGTCATTCTACAGACGGACTCCAAGACGGCTTTATCACTCATAGAGACAGCAACCCCGTCACATTCACACTTCACAGTAGTGGCGGAGATCCGACGGTGGCTTCGTCGGGATTGGCAGGTTCAGATTCACCATGTTTTCAGAGAGGCGAATGTGGTAGCAGACCACTTAGCTAACTTGGGACACAACTTATCGGTGGGGCTTCATCGTATTACAGCACCTGATAGTTCCCTTGCGTACTGGCTGTATCATGATTGTTTGGGGATTCAAACTCTCCGTTTTGTTCCGGTATAAAGGTTGGGACGCCCTTTAAGCGTCCCGTTTCTTACCCAAAAAAAAAAGTTACTGCATATTTTCATTTTGACTTGTTTGCACTTCCTCCAACATGAGCAACATCATCATGTGCATCAATATTAATATCTTTATCTTCATCTTCATTAGTTATACATTTATCTCCATTATTAATTTCCACTTCTTTTCGAATGATAGGGAACTAGTAAAAGGAGCCAGAGAGTTGGGAAAAAAGAAAAAAAAAAGTGAGCGCTCTCGATCGTGTCCCCCTTTTCGGAGAAGTGGGTGGTAACCGCCTTCGTGCGCATATGGCCGTCGGCCTTCCCGCCGTCGTGCGGCGACGCGGCCTGGTTCTCCGGAGCTGCATGCCTATAAATTGCTGGGCGTTGGTGGGGGATGGTATCCGATTTGCTTCTTCCGACTCTCAATTAGACATTTGTTGCTCGTGTGGGTTTTCTTTGACCATGGCAGTGGTTCAGTTTGACGACGACGACTTGGCGGCCGGACTTGCCCGGGGGGAGCTCTCGTTGATCGGCCGGCTAATTGGCTCGCCTCCGCCGCTCTACGCGCTGAGGATGATGCTGGGTCGAGTGTGGCGGTACAAAGGCGACCTCACGATTTCCGCCACTGATGAGGGGTTGACTCATTTCCTCTTTTCCCAGAAGGCGGACCTGCACAAGGCGGTTACCAAATCCCCTTGGATTTTTGACAATTTCATGTTGGTGCTGGCGCGGTGGGAAGACCCATCCTCTGCGGTGGCCGATCGTCTTTGTTGGGCTGCTGTCCCGGTTCAGATCTGGAAGGTGCCGTTTGCCTGTTTCACGGAGAAGATGGCGTGGCGGTTGGCCTCTTCTCTTGGGGCTCTTGAGGAACCGCCCACGCTCCATCGTTCGGATACTTCGGGCGGGTTATACATTCGAGCGGAGCCGATCCTCGATCTCACTGCCGCACTACCGGATGAGATTACTGCTGGGCACATTGACCACACGAGAGGTAACTTTGTCGCTTTGGTTAAACTGGAGAAGGTACCTCACTTTTGCTTTCTCTGTGGTGTCATTGGGCATATTGGAGAGAGCTGTCCAAGGAAGGAGGAGTTTGCTGGAGTTGCCCCGAAGTATGGTGTGTTTTCCGTAGCTACCGAATCAGGGTCTGCTGTGTCCGAGGATACCCTGGCAAGACGAAGTCGGAGATTCACATGGATTCGAGCAGCCAAGACACGGCCATCGTCAACAGCAAGTAGCGGATCCTTCAAGGCTCCCCCTATTCGCCCGGCTCCGTCTCAGCAGCTGTTACTCCAGGAGGAAGGGGCTGCAGGGGAATGGCGGGACACTCGGCGGCCCTTGTCACGGCGGATGGGGGAGATCCTGTCGCCGGGTTCCGATGGGGCAACATGTCAATTGCAGGAAGATGTTCCTTCTTCAGATGAGAATCACAACTTGGCTTCTCCTACAGCCAAACGAGCGAGGCCAGGTCCTGGGTCGGCAGATTCGATCCCTTCTCAGTATGGAAAGGTGGTGGCAGCCAGCCTCAACTGGGCCCAACCCCATCCATGAGCTTCATGGTGTGGAACTGCCGGGGGATGGGCTCCCCTTTGACAGTTCCCTCTCTCGGTGGAGCCGTGGCCAGGTTCTCGCCAAATCTGGTTTTCCTCAGCGAAACGAAAAGGGAAGATGAGTTTGTCAAATCTAAATTTGGAAGTATGGGTTACAAGTCAGTTCGATGTTTTAGTGCCTCAGATGGGAGGGGTGGGTTAGCTGTAGGTTGGGGGGATCAGGTGTCTTGTACAGTGCATCAGCTTTCGTACTTTCATTGTTTTGTAGAGTGTGTCGTGCCTTCTGTTGGGAACTTCGCCATTATCTTTGTCCATCTAGATTGTGAAGCTGCTGTTCGGCAGGGTCAATTGAATGAAATTGCACATTTACTTTCGGGCGTGTCTCTTCCTTCCTTTGTGGTTGGGGACTTTAACTGTTTGTTGTCTTCTGTTGAAAAGCGGGGGGGGGGGGGGGGAATGTGCCATCTTTTGCTGCTTTAGATCAACTGAATGGTTTTATTTTAGCTACTGGTTTGATGGATTTAGGTTTCCAGGGATCGCCGTTCACTTGGTCGAACCGAAGGGCAGGAGGGGAACACATTCTTGAGCGGTTGGATCGGTGCCTGGGCAGCCCTTCGACTTTGACGGAGTGGTCTGATTTGAAGGTAATTCATCTTACTGACTTAGGATCTGATCATCGAATGCTCCTTGTGCAGCTCATTCAACAGGGACACCATAGGCATACCAGATTCCACTTTGATGGGAGATGGAATTCAAACCCGGAGGCGCAGGCTGTTGTGGAGCTCGCCTGGGCAAAACCAATGCGTGGTACTGCTCAGTTTCGAGCTTTTAATCAGCTCAAGACAGTCCACCATGATCTGGTAGAATGGGCGCGATTGGGGACTTCTAACTCGGCCCGACGGATCAGGGAACTTAAGTTGGCCATCGAAGATCTGCGTGAGGTTGAAATGGTTGATTGGGATGTCATTCGGCAGCTAGAACGTGATTTGTCGACAGCCTACGTCGAGGAGGAGTGCTTTTGGCGGCAAAAATCGAGGGTGGGTTGGCTTCGGGAGGGGGATGCCAACACTAATCTCTTCCACCGCTCGGTAGTCCAACGCCGGCGCTTTAATCGCTTACGAGGGTTACGGGACGAGGCCGGCGTTCTACAACATGACGAAGATGCCATGGCAGGTATAGCCATTCCATTTTATCAAGATATTTTCACATCTAACAATATAGATGCCTCGGCCTATGTGGACTCCTTGGGTATCTCTAGCAGGGTCACGAGCGAGATGAATGCTGCGCTGATTGCTCCTGTTTCGGCGCTGGATGTCAAGGAGGCAGTGTTCAGGATCGGTAGTCATCAGGCACCTGGGTCCGATGGATTCACGGCTGCATTTTTTCAAGTGCACTGGGAGGTGGTGGGGACGTTAATCACGGAGGCAGTGCTCAGCTTTTTTAACACGGGCCGGCTCCTACACAGCTTCAATCATACTCTCATTTCATTACTACCGAAGGTCTTGAATGCCGAGTCAATGCGCCAAATCCGACCTATAGGTTTGTGCCAGGTATTCTATAAAATCATTGCTAAGATTATGGCTGCTAGACTTAGTTTGATCTTGCCTGATGTTGTGAGTTCTAATCAAAATGGATTTGTGCGGGGTAGACTGATTACTGATAATATACTGATTGGTCAAGAAGTTATGCAGTTTTTAAAAACTAAAGTGCAGGGTCGAGATAAGTGGATGGCACTTAAACTTGATATGGAAAAAGCTTATGACCGGGTGGAATGGTCGTTCCTGTTACTGATTTTGGAACAAATGGGCTTCTGCTTTGAATGGAGGCGCTAGATTTCTGCATGTATTTCTACTGTTTCCTTCTCAGTACTGATCAATGGGCATGCACATGGGTATTTTAAACCCCAGCGGGGATTGCGTCAAGGTGATCCACTTTCGCCTCTTCTCTATGCTATCTATTCGGAGGCCTTTTCGGCTAAGGTATCTAGTGAGATTATGGCTGCGAATTTGCATGGTTTACGGATTCATCGGCATGCTCCTTTGACTTCGCATTTATTGTTTGCTGATGATACATACCTGTTTTTGAGAGCTTCCTTACCGGAATGTGCTAGCTTACTGTCTTTGCTAGATGAGTTAGAGAGGGTGAGCGGTCAAAGAGTTAATTTTTCTAAATCCTCTATCTGTGTTAGTTCCAATGTTTCTAACCAGGAGCGACTAGCCTTGAGCTCCTTTCTGGGGATGGCAGATTCAGGTACGGTAGACAAATATTTGGGATTGCCTATTCATATCCAACGATCCAAGACCCAGACGTTTAGATTCGTAGAGGAGGGCCTGGCAGCAAGGATCAGGTCGTGGAAGGCCAAGGCAATGTCGTTGGCAGCGAAGGAAACGGTGATCAAGTCTATTGGGTCGGCATCATGTATTTATGCAATGTCTGCTTTTAGATTACCTTCTGACACATGTCGCAGGTTGAATGGTCAATTGTCGAGGTTTTGGTGGGCTGATCAAGATAAAGAAGATGGGATGCATTGGCTGTCATGGCAAGAAGTATGTCTCAGTAAATTTGCAGGTGGATTGGGCTTTCGTGACTTTGAACGTTTCAACATTGCCCTCTTGGCGAAGCAAGCCTGGCGAGTCCTAATGAACCCGGAGTCCACACTGGCGTCTATTTATCGTGCGAGGTACCATCCTCATACATCGTTCTTGGAGGCAGCAGCGGGGTCAAGGCTTTCCTGGGCTTGGCAAGGCATTCTTGCCGGGAGAGATCTTCTGGTGCGCGGCCTACGTTGGCGGATTGGGGATGGTTCCACGGTGCAAGTTCTAGCGGACAACTGGCTGCCTTCTAGTCCTCCATCTGTGCCAGTGTTGCTGCCCCATATTACCTCTTGTCCAGTTTTTGTCTCCGCGCTCATTTGTCCGCTATCCCGATCCTGGAATGTTGAGTTGTTGGCGAGTCTTTTTGTGCCAGCATCGGTTAACTTAATTCTGTCTATCCCTTTACCTATGCAGGTTTCTCCGGACAAACTCATCTGGCACTATTCTCCAACGGGAGAGTACACTGTCAAAACCGGGTATCATTTGCTCACAGATGAGCTGCTGGCTGCTCATCCGCCCGCCGTTTTGCCTTATGAGTGCAGGTTTTGGAAGCTGCTGTGGAGCCTTCCTCTCCCGCCTAAACTGAAATGCTTTTGGTGGAGAGTGGTTCGGGGCTTCCTTCCAGTGCGAGCGGTTCTTCAAATCAAACAGCTGGTCACAAATTCTACGTGCCCGGTTTGTGCGGATGGGGTCGAGACTATTTCCCATTCCTTTCTAAACTGTCGGGTGGCTGTTGAGTTATGGAGTCTTGCTGGTTTAAGCATCTTAAGAAGTAGACTAGAAGGTTTGCCCCCTGCTGATTGTTGGAATGAATTGTTTTTTGCATGCCATTTATCCAAGTCTGAGATTGCTGATGTTGTATTCCTTTGCTGGCGAGTGTGGAAATCGCGTTGTTGGGCAATTCACAAACACATTCAATACTTGGGAGGCCCCTTGTTTCGGCAATTTCGTGCCCAGGTGGAGGAGTGGCAGCATGCGTCTTCTCCGTTGATCTTGCACAGGTCAGGGAGTGGGCTGCCTAGCTCACGGCGGGGTCAGGAATCGGGACCGGGTCGCCTGACGGTGGCCGGGACGTGCCCCCCCAATGGAGTTCTTGTCCGGTTTGATGGAGCTTGGAAGAAGGAGGTTGGGGGTGGAATAGGTTTCGCCGGATTCTCTAGCAGTGGGGAACTTCTGTTCGCATTCGGACGATTCTTTCTAGGTGTGTCTGAACCGTTTATAGCGGAATTGTTAGCTCTTCGAGATGCGATGAATTGGTGTGTCATGCATGGTTTTGTTTCGGTAAATTTCTGTGGAGATTGTCTACCTTTGATTCGCAGGATTCGGATGAAGGATGTGGCTCATGGAACAGGGGGGGCGATCTTGGAGGAGGTCTGCTTGGCTGTGTCTTTGTTTTCTTTCTTTGATTGTAATTTTACCCCGACGTTGTACAACAGGGCCGCCCATTTAGTGGCTACTAGTGCCCTTTCATCGACAGTTCGACTATTTGTCGACTGTCGAGTGTGGTTATCCAGTGTCCTGTAATATCTATAACATTCCCTATCTATGACAAAAAAAAAATTTTCCACTTCTTTTCCTCTCTTGTATTTCAATGATCTCTTCCTTGTTTTCCTGCATTTTATTGAGCACAAATATTTTATGGTAAAATTTTTACAAATACCAATTATCTTTTTCATTGGAGTAGTATTTACATCTTTCAAAAAAGAAAAGGAGTAGTATTTGCCTCGTCCAAGATTTGTTCTTTCTACTCATAATTGGTACTTGTATCTTCCTCATGAACAATGTATATCTTCTGCTCTAGATAATCGTCATCTCTAGCACCAGATCTAGTACATCCACCATTAACCGTATCATTCTTGTTCTCTTACATTAACATTATGAATTAAGATCATTGTCATTCAAAAGTGCAATATATTTGTGATTTTGTAGAATCATATGTGTTTAATATATATTGGAGTTAAAATTGTAGCTCGATACAATTGCTTGCATGTTAGTGTGAAAGAAAGCAAAGTTCTACCGGAGATTTATGTTATAAACGACATGCATTTGCCAATAGATTAAAGATTACAACTAAGTGTCATTTGTGCATGATTTAAAAATTGAAGGCATATATTTGTGCATGGTATAAAAATTAAAGACAGATACACTTGATAATACAACCAAGTATACAATTATATGCATGCTAGTGGGTAATAAAGAAAGTTCCTCTGAAGTTTTAAGTTGTGCAATTAAATACATTTTTCAAAGTTAAAGAATACAGTTGAGTATCATTTTTGCATGATATAAAAATTGAGGAGCTATATACTTGATTCTATAGCTAAGTATGATTTACAACTGGTATACCGTTTACAAACAATTTATTTACTAGACAATAGACGCAATTAATTTCCTTGCAAAATTAACATGTGAGAAGTAGACATGATAGGCAGGTTTGTTAAATAATAATAAGAGGGTGCATGTTCCAAATATACTCCAAATTCAATAGAGAATATCACAAATTTGTAATTAATATTGATTATTATATTCAGTATAATTAACTCGATCAAGTCAGGAAGACTATATGAGTGATGCTCTTTTCATCCTTCCCAATCATGAAAATCGTGTACTCACTCATTGATTATAAATGTCATATGTGAGCTTCTACAGAACTTCAATATCATTCCCTCAGTTTTTAAGACATGAGAAACTGATAATCCTCTCATTCTATCGCCGTATTGGAATATAATTTTAGTTGACATTTCAAAAAATCCATCTCCCACCTAATCCATAACAACAAAAGTTAGCCTCAGTGGTTTTGCCCTCAACTCGAAGGTGGATCTGAATAAGTATATAATGTTAGTAATGACATAAACAACAATAGAATCTAATACTTCTGTGGACAGGTTTCACATCCAGCATAACACCATCCTTCTTAACTTTGACAACTTGATTTTTTAAGGAATTCTTATTACATAAAATGTTAGCATTTTATAGTTAATGAGCCGTTAAATTGAAATTGATATTTACTTCTACTTCATTTGATTTAGCTTTTGCACTGTTTTGATTGGAATTAGTTGTTGATCTGCTTTCGAGCTTTTCACTGGAAGAGTTGGCCAATCTCGGTCACTTTTTTACAAAAAAAAAGATGATAATTAATTTCTATTTGAAACTTCGAACTTATAACAGCCAACCAAATACAGTGATTAAATTGTAATAAATTTCACCTTGCCCCAAAAATAATGATTCCTGAATTATTGGATTTTCCAATAGCAAAGTCGCTCCGAGGAGAAGGTTTTCTCGCATGCAAATTTGATCATCGTGTGATTAAATGTCATATTCATTTGCAAATTGTCTGATTAATAATGACAAAGTAATAAAGATGTTTCCTTACTGTTGTATGGAATGACATGTAATGATGTAATGACCAGGATGAGAGGGTAGTTACCTGCATTTGCAAGGATGATATTTACTTGGGTAACTATCGTGCCAAAGAGATTATCTTGACAACCAATCCCCAACACCCTTTTGCGATTAGTGTTAAAGTTATGCATGCTATTTTAAAACTGAAAAATGAACTAAATACTTGGGAAGTTTTAATAGGAGCCTCCTTGTAGGTAATTTTTCCCGCGAGTGTTAGATGTCAATAAATCTGGATACTGAATAAGCTGATCAACAACATCTGTGGAATGGAAATTTTAAAAAGTTAATCAATGTTTTTGGCTGTATGCACATTCGATTGAAGTAAACTTGAATTGAGAATAGTAATTCGAACCTTAAAGAAATTTTCTTTGCTTGCTCTTCTTGTTAAATGAAATTAAACTTGCAAATTGGTATGGCTGGAATATCATCGCATGATTTAGCTTATGTATTTGATTCAAACTTGATGGCCAATTTGTTTTGAATTGGCCTATAACCTCTCGTTGTCATACTGGCCATAAAGTCTTGACAGTGTGTAAACTTTGGAGTCATGTAATAGGGGACGAAAGTCCTTGATTTTCCCTTTGAGAATTTGCACCCAAATATCATTATCTTGAAGAAAAAAGTATGAATATTAAAAAAATTCAAAAATAGAATCATAGAGTTGAATTCGCGTGGTTGTTGTTAGTTTACACTTCAAGTTGATAACTATCATACCGAGCGAAAGAATAATACATTTCTTGGGATTGATTGCCAGCCACTTCCTCAAAACCTTATGAAGAATCCAACTCCTCTTTTAAGTTGTGAGATTATATATCAATTTGGATTGCATATTAACTAATTTCCAATTATAACAATAGTGAAACATTTTTTTTTTCCACAATGGATATCATATTAACCAACTAAATGTGTAATAATCTAAATTTTGATTCTTAAGTGTGGGATTAAAGAAACAGAGATTAGTTTTTTCTAAAATAAGAATCTTGGCATATATAATCAGGTGTATTAAATTGGTAGTTAAATTAAGGGTAAATAAAATTTATTATCCAAACATTTCAAACATTTCAAATTATTAGTCAAATTATGTTAATAGTTTTGTTAATAATATTGATTTGACAACATGATACTAACTTAGAGACATGTGGTGGTCAACAATCCAAAATTTTAGTATTTTGACTAAGAAAATAGTTACAAAATTACGAACGATAACAGACAAATGACTAATATTTTAATGCATTATAAAATATTTGACTAATATTTTGTAATAATTTGAAAAGTTTGAAAGGTTAGACTAATAGACTTTATTTACCCTAAAACTAAGGTAAATATAAAAGCAAAGATTGAAAAATTGTAGCACTTAAATACAATTTAATCCTCCCGCAACCATGAATATACGTGAACTGAAAAATTTTAATTTCTACTACCAATACATAACAACCTGTTAGCTTTTTAAACCATTCATGATATAATTTTGTATTTACAAAAAAAAATGATAAATTAAATATATGCCAAAACTATCAAAAATATTACTCTATATGTATCAAAAAATTATTCACGATTTAGATATACATTTTATTTTGAATGGTGTTTTTTTTTCAAGACCGTTTAGTATCAATAACTCGAGTTGTTGGGAAAGATTTAATAATAGATTTTATTGTATTTAGTATTAACTATTTACTAACACTTACCTATTAACCAAAACCAACTTATACATGCTTAAAGTTTCCACAAATTTGAATATCATGTGCTTAAAAATTGGAGCGCCAAGATTCAAACACATTATCTCTCGGTCAACAATTATCAGTTAGAAGTGCCCTAAATTTTATTCTCTATTAACTATTATACTAATTTACTTATTTTTCGTCCTATGGAGCCACCCATTACACTCTCTCTATCCCTTATTATAATAAAAATATTTTTACAAATTGGCTATGATTTGGTGAAAAATTGTTGTAGATATTGAATAAATACAACTTTAATTTTGAGCGGATCATATGCACCATTTTTATTTTACTTAGCCCCTGTTAGTACGAAGGCAATTGCAGCTGGATAGTGAGTAGGAAAAAAATAAACTAAATTTAGTAGGACATCAACACATTTGAATAAGAACTTGTTGGTGAAAGTAAAAAAGAATGACAATGGCAGTCATCGTAGAAGTAGCATATATATGTCTTGTATATTATAGCGCATGAACGATTCTATAAACGGTTAACCAACAATTCTATATTAGTTAACCATTCAAACATGAACCATTAACTTTTCCGTTTCACCATCCGATCCGATTATGAAAAAGGTAGTTTTCTTGCAACCTGCACTTTACAAGTGTCTCATTTAATGGACTAAATGCCTAATAAGTAATAAGAGTTAGGTGTGAGTAATATAATAATCCATAACCTAAAATGCATGGACATGGTGAATGGTAGCCCATATACGGACTAATTATTAGTTAGCAAGCTGGAAATAAGTAGCCAAGCCCATATCAATTAAACTATTCGTCCTTTAATAAGTGAAATTGAAATGACAAAAGCCCCCTTCCGTGGTATGCGCCGGAGTCGGGAAAAGTAAGATTAAGGGGGTGATTGAGGAGAACCTCCATAATATATTGTTTGATGATTTGATTCAGGGTTAATAGCATGGTTGGTCACTCAGATTACAAAAACCGTTCAAGTTTGATCACTCGAAATATTTAAATTCATTGGTGGTACTTCAAATTACTAAACCGTTCGCGTTTGGTCACTCTCCGTCCAACTCTGTTAACTTTTGCTTATGTAGCAGTCAGCTCTCAAAGTTGACCGTTAACTTAGTGACATGGCAACTAAAAAATAATAAAATTAAATTTTACAAAAATTCCATCTCATTCACAAGTAAGGGCTCCTCGTAAAAATAAAAAATCCTTCCTATATCCATTCATTTACAAGAGTGGATATATAAATGTAATGCCGAGGCTGCAATGTATCAATTAATTGAGCAAGTGAGGGAAGGCTAGTTGATTTTTTTTTTTTTTTACAATAAGGCTAGTTGATTGTATGTCTTGATTTAGGGGTCGTTTGGAAGTTGCGAATGTTAAATCGTTGTATTGTAATGAATCACTATAATATAATACTTTTGTCGTTTCGCCCAGTGCCAGTCCCTCTCCATCTACCGCCAACTCTGTCGCGGCGCCCGCGTCCTTGACATCCGCGTCAACCAGGAGCGCCTCATCTGCCATGGCATCCTCAAGACCTACTATGTTGACGTCATCCTAGCCAACCTCAAAAAATTCTTGTCCAAGACCTAATCGGAGGTTGTCCTCCTCGAGATTCGCACTGAGTTCGGCCACGACGACCCGCCCGAGTTCGGCAGGTACCTGGAGGAGCAGCTGGGCGAGCACCTCATCCACTAGGACGACGGTGTATTCAACAAGACGGTCGCGGAGCTGCTCCCCAGGCGGGTGATATGCGTGTGGAAGCCGAGGAAGGCGGAGGATGCGTCGAAGCCCAGCGGGGCGCTGTGGGGAGCGGGGTATCTAAAGAATAACTGGATCGACACGAATCTGCCGTCGACAAAGTTCGCGAGCGATCTGAAGTTTCTGAGCCAGCATCGGCGGGGAGGAGGTTTTTCTACCGGGTGCTATTGGTATTTGGGATTATAAGAAATTAGTATTTTTATTTTTTTTAAATAAAAGTGATAATGAGGTGGAAATGAGATGGCAATTTTGAAAATTTAATCTTATTATTTTTAAATTGCCATGTCACACATTTAACAATCCTCAAAGGCGAAGTGACCAAAGGCGAACGGTTTTAGCAATTTGAAGTACCACCAATGGATTTAAATATTTTAAGTGACCAAACTTAAACGTTTTTTGTAATCTCAGTGACCAACCATACAATTAACCCTATAGATTCACGGTTGCCTTGCCGCTACCCAACCGGAACGTGAGTAGGTGCCATTAATTAATTAATAATAATTAATATATAAAAGCCTTTAATATATAAAAGTCTTGGTTACAAACACCGTTCATTAGTGTCCCCTAGCCACCCACTCTCTTCTTTGTGATTGGGCAATCTCCAAAGTCCAAACTCTTCTCCTTCATTCGCCAACGTGTCTAGCTTCTTCTCTCACATAGTTGTCCACTACTCCCAATTACCCCACTCGCCAATGAAGGACCTTAGGTCACACAATTGGTGGCATAGGACTCGACGCTCCCGTTCTGCAGCGCAAAAATGCGGATCTGAAGGAGTTCGCCATAAATCCGCGAATTATTATCTACTGGAGCGCGTATTTTGTAAAGAAATTCGCGACTTTATTTCAAAGATATAGCGGAAGAGGAAGCGTCGACAATAGCGACTGCCGAAATGGTTAAGGAGATGAAATCAATGGTTGGGTTGATGGAGGAAGGCGGGAAAAGGCCGGAATCTCGGCATGCATCGGAAAGGACTTTACCAGTTGAGAAGATCTGGGAAGAGATCTTCTAGAATGTTCAGTGAATCAGTGAGAGAGAGAGAGAGAGAGGGAGGCACCAACGATGACAGATCCAGCGGTGGACTAGAAAGAAGAGATGAGCGGAAGGGATTTTCGCAAAGGCTTCCCTGCGAGTTTCTAGGTTGTTGAAAATGGAAGATAGAAACAAGACAAGAGGCGAATTGGAGGTTTGCAGCTGAAGCGGAAGTTAGCTAAGGTTGCCTCAATCGCCAACTATTTATATTCCATGTTGAGTGACTATTTTACCCTCAACTATCACAATAAATTTCCTGCTGCCACCAAAAAGGAATTAATATAATTCATTTCCTTTTATCTCTTAACCTCCCTTAATAAGATTAAGTTGCGTATTAAGAAAATGTGTTGGATTATTGACTTTTTTTTAAGTTTTAGATTATTGCAAACTTATTCTTTCAAAAAGGTACTTCATTCTTACACTTATTTTTCATATCGTTGAAAAAATTAATTAATTAATAAAAATAATATAATATCGGCGAATTGTCCGCGCTCTCAATATCCAATACTTGAAAAATAAACGCTCTCGTGTTCTCACTCCACGAATCGATAAGCTAAGAAGGACCAATAGATCCACCATTTCTTCATTGGTCACTCACCATACTCCACTATATCCAATATTCAATTATCAGCAAAGACTCCTTCTCTGTTACCCTCTTCCCCTTTTTCTGATTTCTCTCCTGCCATACGCAATCTTCTGTTTCTTCTCATCTTCTCCTCCATACCTTACAACCTTTCCCCTATTCTCCATCGGTTCAGACCATACCTCTCTTTTGCATCTACCTCTGATGACCCTCTCCTCACTCACATCTTCTGTTGCCAACTCTCACCACTCCATGGAAAGCTCGACGGAATCTCGGCTTCTCACCACAAATCTCACGCCTTCCACCACTTTGCCTACCCAAGCTCAGCAAAATCCCACCTTCTCTTGCGGTGAGGTGGGGAACAGGAACGAATAGCCGGTGAAACTATGATTTTTGAAGAAAGTGAGAAGATGGGAGAGAGGGAAAGTCACCAGGTGTAAGCGGAGACATCTGCGGAAGATGGGATGTCGTAGAGGATGGTCAAGGTTGAATCAGAAGCTGAGGGAGGTCGGTGAACCTGGGAGCAGTATATCGGTTTGTGGCGGTGGGATTTTTCCGAGTCAAATCTGTTCTCTGGACCTTTGCAGGGCCACTCATGGAGATATATAGGAAGCTCGGATACCTCCACTGAACTTCGAAGATGGGATTGAGCCAGCGAGTTGCAGAGGGGGATGAGTTCGGCTGAAACGATGCAGGAGGAGGAAACTTAGGTTTCCACCGGCAATGATCCGAAGCTGCCAGTGATATTGTGGGAGATGATGGTATTTAGGGTTCAGAGGTGGATCTCCGTCGGGTAAGGGTGATGACATGTGGTTTCGAAGGTTAGGGTCCATCGGACGAAATAGAGCCAAGGAGTCTCCGTATTGGCTGGCATTTGCGAGGTGAAGAGTTGGAAGAAGAGAGGGGTTGAGTGTTGGTGGGGAAGCAGAGATTGAAAAGAATGTGAGACTTTGTCGAGGCAACTCTGTTCTCTGGACCTTTGCGGGGCGAATGATGGAGAGAAAGAGGAAGTTGGGATTCAACCCTTTTTCTCTTTCACCCTGTTTCTGAGTTAATCTTTCTTCAAAAGAAGGAGTAAAAAGAGATTAAAAAAAGGCAGCGGCAGAGGCGACAAAGCAGAAGGAAACTTCACTGAAGAAATATCCGGTCAGTTTCTCACCATTATCTTTTGTTTTCTTAAGTTCCCCAATCTGTCTTTTTATTTAAGGATTCCCGCTAGTGGTGGACATTCGGTCGGTTTGGTTTCGACCGAACCGAAATAATGAATACCGGGTCCCCGAATTCTCTCAAACCTCAAACCGAATTCGAACCGAACTATAATTCGGTTTGGTCGGTTTAAACCGAATTATAATTCGGTTCAGTTTTTAACACAAAACCGAATTTGTGAGACTACTAGTATCTTCTCAATTATTTTTCACCCCAAATATAAACAATAAATATGCAATTATATGCATAATCAATGATAAAATCAAACTTTTCAACACATAAGTCATAAAATATTTCAAATATTTAAGTATAAAAAAAACTACAAACATAAAACTCCACCATTTGGAGGTTGCAATTGTAATATTTCGGTTTTTCGGTCAGAAATTCGAAATTTCGATTCGGTTGAAAGAACCCTGATTTCCGAAATATCCATATTTTCCTTCCGAATTCCGAACCGAATTGCATTATTTCGGTTTTGGCTCGGTTTAATTCGGTTTCGGTTCGGGTTTACTGAACCGTTTGCCCGCCCCTAATTCCCGCACACAATCTTACTCTTTTTCCTTTTTTTTATTCATACTGCACAGATGTACCCTGCATCAAAAGTTTGCTTTCTTTTTATGGTTTTTTCCGGTTTCAACGGTGACGTTGACGGCCTCATGAGTCATAACAATCAAGGGCCTCCAAAACTTTTTCAAGTTAGCATCTGCTGATAGAGACCCGCGTGGTGGGTAGGGCGGGTTGGGTTGTTCGTCCATGTGGGCCGGGTTGGTTATTTTTGTTAATTTCTGAAACTCATAAAAGAGTGTAGAGTACGTTCATTAGAGATCAAGCAATAATATTATCAAAATCCCTAAATCCCTCATTTCTCTGTTCTTCCCCAATCCTTCTCTCAATCCCTAATTCTATTTCTCACTTCCCAACCCAATCATCTTCTATCATTTGGTATTAGAGTCTCCAATGACCTCGATACGGCTCTCCGATCAGGAATGGACTTACGTGAAGCAACAATTTGATGCTATCCGGGCTGCCCAACCTCGCACAGCGTTGGAACAAGGCCGGGAGATGGTGACTGCCGCAGCAGTGAGGCGGCGCGCAGTGCGGCCGGCGGTGGCGGACGGGCCACGCGACCAGGGCGTCGCGGAGGGCGAGGCGGCGCGACAGGAGCCGGCTGCGGAGCCCTGGGCGGCGGTTGGCAGGCAGGCCGCGGCGGGTGCTGGCCGAGGATGGTGGAGGCGGCGAGGTCGCCGGGGCGGTGCGCCAGGGGGAAACGACGAGCGCTGAGGAGCAAGGCAAGCGGCACGACGCGTCGCGTACGGCGAAGGAGGGCACGGCGACAGTGGGTTCGACGGGAGACCGGGCAGCCCCTTCTCTGTCGCTCCATGCAGTGACGTTGCTTCCGACACCAGGGACCCTCCGTTTCCGGGCTCAGGTTGCCGGCACCATGGCCCTAACTAGGGGTGGAAATCGGTACGGTATCGGTATACCAATACCAAATACCGAAATCCCGAATACCGAATTACACCCTAAAATCAATCCCAATCCCAATCCCTAAATAATTTCGGTATCCCAATCCCAATCCCTAAATAATTTCGGTATCCCAATCGGTATCTCGTTATCCCAATCGGTATTAACGAATACATAATTAATTACCTTTACAATTAATAATTAAATATATAAATTAGATTTTATTGTTTAATTTAGGGCAAAGAGACTAAGCAAATAGTCTTGAGTTGCCTAGAGCTAACATCTCAAATTCTTGTAATTGGTAATCTTTAATTTGACGAATTTGAGGTTGAGAGACGACTAATACTAGTGTGAAATAGTGATGTAATGATCTATGTATAATTAAATGACGAATTTGGTGGTTGATGGTCGCGTAGTAGTGAATGGGAGAGTCTAGTTGAGAGGATTAAATACACACTAGCTTATACCGTCTATAAGGAGCTCCCATTCGAGATTCACTGGCTTGCACCACGGATGTGTTTGTGCTGCCCATTCGTGGGTTTGATATGATTTTGGGTGTTCCATGGTTGCAGGGATTAGAACCGGTCACCACTGATTGGCGTAGTTTGACCATGCGGTTCAAATGGAGGGATAAGGAGCACTGTTTGCGAGGGCTTACCACGGCCCTAGGTCCGATCTCCCTCTACGAGTGCACCATCGAGGAGGAGGCGGAGCTGGCTGTCCTTTGCTGGCCTGTGATGACGACTGAGGATCAGGAGCTAGCCCCCGACCTCCAACTGGTAGTAGCAGATTTTCCGGAGCTCTTCCAGACACCGACCACATTGCCTCCCCATCAACAGGTTGACCACCGCATTCAGCTCAAGGAGGGGGTGGAGGCTGTGAATGTCCGCCCCTATCGATACGGCCATTCCCAAAAGGAGGAGAAAGAGCCAGGTTGAGGAGATGCTCACGACCGGTTTAATCCGGCCCAACACCAGTCCCTTCTCTTTGCCGGTGCTGTTGGTCAAGAAGAAGGATGGGACTTGGAGGTTTTGCACTGATTACCGGGCACTTAACGCCGCTACGGTGAAGGATCGATTCCCGATCCCAACGGTGGACGATATGCTCGATGAGCTCCACGGATCAGCCTACTTTACTCAGCTCGATCTGCGAGCAGGGTACCACCAGATTCGGATGCAGGAGGAAGATGCGCACAAGACCGCCTCCTGGACTCATAATGGCCATTATGAGTACTTGGTCATGCCCTTTGGTCTGTGCAATGCTCCTTCGACCTTTCAGGCGGCGATGAATGACATTTTTCGACCTCTGCTGAGACGGTATGTGCTGGTATTCTTTGATGATATTCTTGTCTACAGCCCATCTTGGGAGATGCATTTACAGCATTTGCAGGCCGTGTTTGAGATACTACAGCACCACCAGTACTACCTCAAAGCTTTGAAATGTGCATTTGGGGTGCAGAGGGTGGAGTATCTGGGCCACTTTGTCACGGCCCAAGGGGTTCAGGTGGATCAGAAGAAGATTCAGGACATGGCCGAGTGGCCAACACCGACCACGGTCACAGAGCTGAGAGGGTTCCTAGGCTTGACTGGGTATTACCGAAAGTTTGTGCAGGCTACAGTATGATCGCCCGACCCCTGAATGATCTGTTGAAGAAGGGCAGGTTTTTGTGGACCTCAGACGCCGACAGGGCATTTCAGTAGCTTAAACAGGCCATGACCACCATCCCGACTCTAGCCATGCCGGACTTTTCTCGGACCTTTGTGATTGAGGCGGATGCTTCTGGTCGAGGCATTAGGGCGGTGTTATCTCAGGATCGGCACCCGGTGGCCTATATGAGTAAGACCTTGACTCCATCCAAGAAGGCTTGGTCCACTTACCAGAAGGAGATGCAGGCTATCATCACAACAGTACAGATGTGGCGGCCGTATCTTCTGGGCCAGAAGTTCCACATTTACACCGATCATCAGAGCCTAAGGAACCTCCTGGAGCAGCGAGTCTCCACTCCCGATCAGCACAAGTGGGTCTCGAAGCTCCTCGGGTACGATTATGAGATTCACTACCGACCGGGTCCCTCTAACGTCGTGGCAGACGGGCTTTCACGGCGTTCTGGGGGAGAGGTACTGGCGGCAGTAACGGGGCCGATTCCACAATTCTGGGACGCGCTACGGGCTTTGACAGAGACAGATACTTACCTGCAGGGATGTCGGGATACTGCGGTCAGTGGAACCCCAGGCCATTACTCCTTCTGCCAGGGGTTGGTCTTCTTCCGTGGGCGTCTTGTTCTTCCATGAGGATCGTCCTTGGTGAAGACCGTGTTGCAGGAGTATCATGACTCTCCTTTTGGAGGGCATTCGGGGGTCGAGAACTTTGAGGAGGATCCGGGCCCAGTTTTATTGGCCCTAGATGGGTCAGGATGTGAAGGACTATGTGGCGTCGTGCGATACTTGTCAGAGGGTCAAGACGTCTCATCTGCGACCAGCAGGCCTTTTGCAGCCCTTGCCGGTACCCGAGAGGGTGTGGGAGGACATCAGTATGGACTTCATCGTCGGCCTTCCCCCTTCCGGAGGAAAGACAGTCTTGTTCGTCGTCGTTGACCGACTGACGAAGTATGCCCATTTCATGGCCCTAGAACATCCATATACAGCCCGATCAGTGGCCGAGCAGTTTGTGATGGGGGTAGTGCGACATCACGGGTTCCCGCGGTCTATAGTCAGTGACCGGAACTCCGTCTTCTTGAGTCGTTTCTGGCAGGACGTGTTCGCTATGGCTCAGACCACCCTGCGGATGAGTTCCGCCTATCACCCACAGACAGATGGCCAGACGGAGGTGGTTAACCGTTACCTAGAGCAGTACTTGCGCTGCTTTGCTCACCAGCAGCCAAGGCGGTGGTTGGCTCTGTTGCCCTGGGCCGAGTTATGATATAACTCCACGTACTATAGGCCGATTCAGACTTTCCCGTTTGAGGCATTGTATGGGAGGCCTCCACCTTCCTTGGTCCGTTATTAGAACGGCACCAGCTGGGTAGATGCAGTGGACCGCTGGCTAGAGACGCGAGATGAGGCCTTGGAGAAGCTCAAGTCCAACCTGGCGGCCGCCAACAATAAGATGAAGCAGTTGTCTGATGCAGGTCGGCGCGATGAAGAATTTGAGGTGGGAAACTGGGTTCTGCTTCGTCTCCACCCTTACAAGCAGGCTTCCGTCTTTCGTCGTGCTTATCAGAAGTTGGCAGCACGTTACTTTGGGCCCTACGAGGTACTCTAGAAGGTTAACCCGGTGGCATACAGTCTGCAGCTGCCTGCTGATGCGCGCATCCATCCCACCTTCCATGTGTCGTTGGTGAAACGATACCGAGGGGCGGCGGACCGGGTAGAGATGACCGCACCGCCGGTGTCAGCAGATGGTGATCTTGAGCTGACCCCCTTGCAGGTCCTGGATACTCGATGAGTGAAGAAAGGCGGGCGCTTGACAGGGGAGAGCTTGATTCTGTGGCAGCACATGGAGAGGGAGGACGCCACTTGGGAGGAGACGGCCGTGCTCCAGCAACGTTTCCCGGCATTTGACCTTGAGGACAAGGTCATTTCTGATGTGGAAGGGGATGATAGAGATCCGCGTGGCGGGTAGGGCGGGTTGGGTTGTTCGGCCATGTGGGCCGGGTTGGTTATTTTTGTTAATTTCTGAAACTCATAAAAGAGAGTAGAGTACGTTCATTAGAGATCAAGCAATAATATTATCAAAATCCCTAAATCCCTCTTTTCTCTGTTCTTCCCCAATTTTTCTCTCAATTCCTAATTCTATTTCTCACTTCCCAACCCAATTCTCTTCTATCATCTGCTTAATCCTTTTCCTTTTCTTCCATTTGATTTTCGAGTTTCTTTCTCTCATTCCGCAACTCTCCTTCTATTTTGGTGGTTGTTTGTGTCGATTTAGGTTTTCATTTGGGTATGGCTCCTCTAATTCCTCAGCTCAGCAGCAGATTCAAAAGAAGGAAGATAGAATTGCCAAGGAATCGACTGAGTCAAGAAAGTAAGAAGATGCAATTGCACAGCTTGCGTTGTTCATATTTAAATTTATTTTCTTTGCTTTTAGTTTCTGTTGGTTTGTTTCACTAATTTAAGTTTGTGTAAACAACTTCTGATGAGCAATTTGAGGTCAGCTTTATAAGAAATAGGTTCTATTTCATCTCTGATTTGTCCCGCTAGATCTTTAGCTCCAAGTTAATCATGCTCACTATAGTACTTTGGAATGTTATTTGATCGTTAGTTGTTTCCTGTTGTATCCTTGCAAAATTGAAGATGTAGTCCTCCTCAGGAAATCACGTTTACTTGATAATCCTGAGCTACCAGACCTTAAGGTTAGAGATGTACCAAGTAGTTGATATTTGTTTGTCGTTACTGTTTTGGTCTTGGTATGACTTTTGCTGCCATCTACTATGTTTGTCATTGTGAATTCAATATGTTTCTAGCTGTTGTACGTGGATTTAGTGCATAATAGCCATCCTGTGTTATACTCAAAGAATCACAATATGTGAATAACATGGATTTCTTCCTTAACATCATCATTTCTTTAACCTCCTTTGAGTTAATACGTAGGGGAAATGCTTTGGATTTGGAGAAGGTGAAGCACAACTTCTTCAGGGCCCTGCTTGCTTTCATGATTCAGGGATAGTAAAGACCCTTTCCATTCTCCCTCTCTCTAGCTAGCTGTGTACCTTCATCTACATGTCTCTCTGATTTCCATGTCGTTTTCTCCAATTATTATCATTATCATATCAATCCAAATTAGTTTATGGAAACAAAATTTTATGAAAATAACTTGACTATATCCTATTCTACTGTGGTGCCCCTCACTTCCGTCAACAATTATGATCTTTTAAGCATATGAACTTGGTTCTTTCACGCACTCTAATCTCATCATGTTAATGATGAAGTGGTGAGCCGATAGAGTTTTCTATTGTTTGACTGGTGAATGGTGATGGAGTGATGGACACAACTTGGCTTAACTAATTATGTAATCTCTGTTCTGGTTCTTTCTAATTATCTTTATAAAATGTATTACCATTATCAACTAAATTTTTTTTATGTAAGCTCTATTGGAGAGTCAAATTCGGAGGTTTCAGGATTTTCCCTGCCGAATATTAAGCCATTAAATACCCCACTATAGGTGAAGCTGGGGATTTTTCCAGAAATAACACATTTTTAAAAAAAAATTACAAAAATAGCACCCAGACCATAGAAATTACAAAAATAGCACCCTTTTTTTAAAACCGCACCTCCAAGGTGCGGTTTGATTGTGAAACGCAAGCACATGATGCGGTTTATATGTAAACACACGCCCAAGGTGCAGTTTTAGATTCTGGGCCAAAACCGCATCTTGGCCATGCGGTTTTGGGTCTGACCTAACAGAACCGCATGATCTAGATGCGGTTCTTGGGCTGACCTAGCAAAACCGCACGTTGGGGATGCGGTTTTGTTTCTCCAAAACAAACCGCACCCTCAACATGCGGTTTTGCCCACACAAACCGCACCCCCCATGCGGTTTGTGTGTCGTAATTATTTTTCCGACATCAAACATGTTGCCATGCAGGTTGAAAGACGTGGGGCTGCATGGCAGATGAAAACCGCACGCTCCCCATGCGGTTTTCATTGATGATTTTGCCTATAAAAGACAGTCTTGGGAAACCTCTTCTCTTCACACCTCTCCTTCTCCCTTTTCAATTTTCTGTTGTAGCTCCCTATTTCTTTAGTGGTTTTGCGGTTAACGTTAACTCGTAAGTTTATTTTGTATTACTTTTTATTGTGATTTGTGATTTTTATGATATTAACTGAACTACGATTTTTTTTTTTTGCAGATGTCATTCCAAAAGTTCACGCTTGGGTTACGGTGGAATGGTTACACGGAAGAGACAGGAAAGGGGGTCACCTACGTCGGTGACAATTTTCAGAAAATAAAGGTTGCTACCAGACCGATGCTTGGAGACCTCTATCAAATGTGTACTAATGTTACTTGCATGGATGGCAGTATGGCACTAGAAGAGTTGATCGTATGGTGTACCGATATCCAAATAGAGAAGGCGGGTCGTTGTGGCATGAGGAATATCTCATAACCACTCAGGATGAAGTAGATGCCATGCTCGAATTCTTGAGGGTCCAACAATCTTTCCAAAGCCGAGATGTTCGTTCACACCGAGGCGGTCGTAGGCGTTGGAGGTCATTCTGGAGACGATCAAACATCTGGTATCCATGGTGGAGGTGAATTATATGGAGATCATCCCTACCAAAGTTACCATGATCCTCATTCCTATTTTCAGTACAAAGAGCAAGGTGAAGGTCATCATCAATCTTTCCCATCATATGAAGAAGAAGTTCAACCGGACCATGCCAACCAACCCGAGTACAACTTCCAATCAGGCAGAGGTAGTTTTCACAACTACCATTATGGAAAGGAAAGGACAGACCCTCGTCCAGCCTAAATCCTAGAGGATCGGTAGAGAGCTTCGGACGATACACTTCATTTCCTTGATGACGAGGGAAAGGACAGACCCTTTCACCATGTTCAATCCTTCCACACTTAAAGCAAAACAGATGGAGGCGTTCATACCTCAGTACGACTCTAAATTCCCCGAGTCTTGGATTGCTAGCTGTCAGGCTAGTGCGGATAGGGAGCTCAATGTTAATGTGCACTTTTGACTTGATAAAGTATCTCAAGTCTCCACAAGTTCCATACAGCCCCGTATCCAGTTCTTCTCCCAGTTTGAGAGCCAGCCTTTGTCATAGCTTAACAGTCCGAAATTGAAGCGAGATCGCCCACATTTGTGCCCAGAAAGGGACCATGCAAGCCTATGAAACAGTTATTCCGTTACCGGCGCCCATTCCAATGGCATTAGGACGTGGTCCTTGATTATCCATGGCGCTCGCTGAAGAATTCTGTCCCGATCACTTTTATCCTTGAATAGGAATTGAAGCAGACCCAACCCAAGTTAACTTCCAGGACTGCCACAGGAGCACTGCACCTTCACAGGTTGTTGACGATGCGTTGGAGCAGGGGAATCAACATGTTATCCATGAAGAGTCTTCCAATTAAGCTGAGTCGTGTCGGACCCATGCTTTCCTCCACATTCTCATCTTCGAACTCTACGATCTTATCATTATCCTTGCTTGAACCCATGTTTGCATTCACCTTGGTGGAATTTTTTTTATGAATGAGTTAAGCATGCAATAATTTATAATTTTAACATTATCCATTTATTTATTTTAATTATCTTTCCAGCTTTCAAAAATTTTAGTCAACAACTAACCCAAAAAATATTTTTGATCATTCCGAAAATAAAATATTCAGGATAAAGGAGATAAAAACGAATTGGAAATAGGAAAAAAGGGGATAAAACGAAAAAAGAGAGGTTAGGGTTTTAGGAAAACCCTTTGGAGGGTGAAAGACACTGATAGCTTGAGAGTGGCGCTTCCCTGCTGTATGTGAAAAGCAGACGCTCTACCTTTTCACATCATCCCGCAGCAGATTTTACTTCCTTTTCTTTGTTAGAGATGGCTGGCACGAGAGAATTAGCCGCAACGGCTACCGAGTTCTTGAGAGTAAGTTTTTCGCTTTCAATTTTCTCCAGTCTTTCAATCCCAATGTACTACCGTTGCTGCTTTACGGGGGATTCTATTCAGTAAAGTTACAAACTTCCGACGATTCTATTATTAATCTTGTTGTTTTGGCCCTGTATTTTTGTCCACAGGGGACGCAAGGGCAAACTCTGTTCTTACATAGAGATTCGCCCATCAACAGGCGAAACCAGTTGATGCTTGGAACGCTCCGCGCCGGGAATAAGTATAATGCCGGGATATCTGGGAGACAAGCGGTTTCACTTAGATGTTCTTCAAATTCGAAAAAGCCAAGAGCTTTGGTTTCTGGGGGAGTTAGCAGCTCTGTTGATGAACTTCCGAGTTTGGTTGACAAACCTGCACAAGAAATTATCCACTTTTATCGGGTACCATTTATTCAAGAGAGTGCCACTGTTGAATTGCTCAAATCAGTTCAAACAAAAGTGTCGAATGGGATTGTGGGGTTACAGACAGAGCAGTGTTTTAATGTTGGGCTCACTTCCCAGCTTTCCGGCGACAAGCTTGGGGTTCTAAGGTGGCTTCTTCAGGAAACTTATGAGCCTGAGAATTTGGACTCGCAGAGCTTCCTTGAGAAGAAGAAGAGGGAAGGGTTGAGTACTGTTATAGTCGAGGTCGGTCCCAGGTTGTCTTTCACAACTGCTTGGTCTGCGAATGCTGTCTCAGTTTGCAAAGCTTGTGGGCTCACTGAGGTGACTAGAATGGAAAGGTCCAGGAGGTATTTGTTGTATACTAAGGGTTTATTACAAGATCGTCAAATTAACGAGTTTGCTTCCATGGTTCATGATAGAATGACTGAGTGTGTTTACATTCAGAAGTTAACTTCTTTCGAGACTAGTTTGGTCCCTGAGGAAGTTCACTTTGTGCCTGTTATGGAGAGGGGTAGGAAGGCCTTGGAGGAGATCAATCAGGAGATGGGTTTAGCTTTCGATGAACAAGATTTACAGTATTACACCAGGCTGTTTAGGGAAGACATCAAAAGGAACCCTTCCACTGTGGAGTTATTTGACATTGCACAGTCTAATAGCGAACACAGCAGGCATTGGTTTTTCACTGGAAAGATTTTGATTGATGGAGAACCCATGAACAGAACGCTTATGCAGATTGTGAAGAGCACTTTACAGGCAAATCCAAACAACTCTGTTATTGGCTTCAAGGACAACTCTAGTGCAATCAGAGGTTTCCCAGTGAAGCATTTACGGCCAACTAAGCCTGGTTTGCCGTGTCCATTGGAAGCGGCTTCTCGCGATCTTGATGTTTTATTTACAGCTGAGACTCACAATTTTCCTTGTGCTGTGGCACCTTACCCTGGAGCAGAGACAGGTGCTGGGGGTCGAATCAGGGATACCCACGCAACAGGTCGGGGTTCATTTGTGGTTGCATCTACTGCTGGCTATTGTGTTGGTAATCTGAATATAGAGGGCTCATATTCACCATGGGAAGATCCTTCATTTGTATATCCATCAAACTTGGCATCACCCTTGCAGATTCTTATTGATGCTAGCAATGGTGCATCAGACTATGGAAACAAATTTGGGGAACCCTTGATTCAAGGTTACACTAGAACTTTTGGAATGAGACTTCCAAATGGCGAAAGGAGAGAATGGTTGAAACCAATTATGTTCAGCGCTGGAATTGGGCAGATTGACCATATCCACATAACTAAAGGAGAGCCTGATATTGGTATGCTAGTAGTGAAGATTGGAGGTCCTGCTTACCGTATCGGCATGGGAGGTGGAGCAGCTTCCAGCATGGTTAGTGGACAGAATGATGCCGAGCTTGATTTCAATGCTGTACAACGTGGAGATGCTGAGATGGCACAAAAGTTATATCGTGTTGTTCGTGCCTGCATTGAGATGGGGGACAAGAATCCAATTATTAGCATCCATGATCAAGGGGCTGGCGGGAACTGCAATGTTGTGAAAGAAATTATATATCCAAAGGGTGCTGAGATTGATATCCGGGCAATTGTAGTTGGTGACCACACCATGTCTGTTCTAGAGATATGGGGTGCAGAGTATCAGGAGCAAGATGCAATCTTGATAAAACCTGAGAGCCGGGGTCTCTTGCAATCTATTTGTGGAAGGGAAAGGCTGTCTATGGCTGTTATTGGGACAATAAATGGAGAAGGACGTGTTACTTTAGTTGATAAGTTAGCTGTTGAGAAATCTCGTTCTAGTGGACTCCCTGTTCCACCTCCTGCTGTAGATCTCGAGCTTGATAAAGTACTTGGCGATATGCCACAGAAGACTTTTGAATTCCACCGGGTTGCAAAAGCTCAAGAGCCTCTTAATATTGCTCCTGGGCTCACTGTAATGGATGCCTTGAAGAGGGTATTACGTCTTCCGTCTGTGTGTTCAAAGCGGTTTTTGACAACAAAAGTTGATAGGTGTGTCACAGGGCTTGTAGCCCAGCAACAGACTGTGGGTCCATTGCAGATTACTCTCGCTGATGTTGCTGTCATTGCTCAGAGTTATTCAGACCTCACTGGAGGTGCTTGCTCTATTGGGGAGCAACCAATTAAAGGTTTGCTCAATCCTAAAGCCATGGCCCGATTGGCTGTTGGTGAAGCACTCACAAATCTGGTGTGGGCAAAGGTGACATCTCTTTCTGATGTTAAAGCAAGTGGGAATTGGATGTATGCTGCCAAACTTGATGGAGAAGGAGCTGACATGTATGATGCTGCAACTGCACTTTCAGAAGCCATGATTGAACTTGGTATTGCAATTGATGGAGGAAAGGACAGTCTGTCAATGGCTGCCCATGCATCTGGTGAGGTCGTTAAGGCTCCTGGTAATCTGGTTATTAGTACCTATGTCACTTGCCCCGACATAACAAAAACAGTAACTCCTGATCTGAAGTTAGGGAATGATGGAGTTTTGCTTCATATTGATTTGGGCAAGGGAAATCGGCGATTAGGTGGTTCTGCCCTTGCTCAGGCTTTTGATCAAGTTGGAGATGAATGTCCTGATCTAGATGATGTTGCTTACCTGAAAAAGGTTTTTGAAGGTGTACAAGATCTGATTACTGATGAACTAATCTCCTCTGGGCATGACATTAGTGATGGTGGCTTACTTGTCTGTGCATTAGAAATGGCATTTGCTGGAAATCGTGGGATTATTTTGGACTTGCGGTCACGGGGTAAAGGTCTCTTCCAGACCCTGTTTGCGGAAGAGCTCGGCTTGATTGTTGAGGTTAGCAGGCAAAACTTAGACAAGGTAATGGGAAAACTAAACCGTGGGGGTGTAACTGCAGAAATTATTGGTCAAGTGACTGCCTCTCCCGTGGTGGAACTCATTGTTGATGGACAAACTCAATTTAAAGAAGAAACTACTCTTCTCAGAGATATGTGGGAGGATGCAAGTTTTCAGCTTGAGAAGTTTCAAAGATTGGCTTCATGTGTGGAGTCAGAGAAGGAAGGTTTGAAATTTAGGCATGAGCCGTTGTGGAAATTGTCTTTCACCCCATCTTTTACTGATGACAAATATCTCTCTGCAACTTCAAAACCTAAAGTGGCCATAATCCGGGAGGAAGGAAGCAATGGTGACAGGGAAATGTCTGCTGCACTCTATGCTGCTGGGTTTGAACCATGGGATATAGCTATGTCCGATCTCCTCAAAGGAGACGTATCTCTTGGTGAATTCCGGGGTATTGTGTTTGTGGGAGGTTTTAGCTATGCTGATGTGCTCGATTCTGCAAAAGGTTGGTCCGCCTCAATTCGGTTTAACCAGCCTCTTCTGACCCAATTCCAGGAATTCTACAAGCGGCCAGATACTTTCAGTCTCGGTGTTTGTAATGGCTGTCAGCTCATGGCTCTTTTGGGGTGGGTCCCTGGTCCACAAGTTGGTGGTGTCCTTGGTGCTGGTGGGGACCCTTCTCAGCCAAGATTTATTCACAACGAGTCTGGTCGGTTCGAGTGCCGATTCACAAGTGTGATTATACAGGACTCTCCTGCTATAATGCTCCAAGGAATGGAAGGTAGTACACTGGGAGTGTGGGCAGCTCATGGAGAGGGGAGGGCATATTTCCCTGATGATGGTGTTCTCGATCGGGTTATTCATTCGAATTTAGCACCAGTGAGATATGCTGACGATGATGGCAATCCTACAGAAACTTATCCGTTTAATGTGAATGGGTCTCCATTAGGAGTAGCTGCAATTTGCTCTCCTGATGGTCGGCATCTAGCCATGATGCCTCATCCCGAACGTTGCTTCTTAATGTGGCAATTCCCCTGGTACCCAACCCACTGGGATGTGGACAAGAAAGGCCCTAGCCCATGGTTGAAGATGTTCCAGAATGCCAGGGAATGGTGCGCCTAAGGTAGGCTTAGCTTTGTTTTTGTTGTCATTTGCTTGTCCTTCGTTGTGCCTCTGCTTACTGAAATCATTTGTGTTTTTACCTGCAGCATGTAGCCTTCTTAGTAATCGCATAAACTGCAATGCACATGTTTGGTAAAAAGCTTTGCTGAAGTTAAGTGATGATGATGCGGCTGAATATCAGAGATAGTTGGTGCAGCAGTTGCAGAGCTTGATTATCCTTGTGTCAAGTGGAAAATCCTTTCCAATATGAAATGTTCTGATTAGAAAGAAAAATAATTGATTGAAGAAATCTCTTTTCTACCCCAAATGCAAAATCCATTCAGCTATCTTTTTCCATAAACTTATCTTGTACCGCATGGAAGGCATTCTATGATGTTTCAGCAGCTCAATGCAATTTTAACTCTTACTGTTCAATTCAATGGTCTTGCAATGGTATGCAGTATATATTTCGTTATCGTGCGAATACTGAGGCATTTCGTTCATCTACAGTCAAGTGATAACTTTAACTTGTGTGGTTGATCTGTTCTGGATGGTGAAATATTTAGAAGCTTGCTGAAGTTCCATTTTTTGGTTTGAAACTGAAAGCCGTACTTTACAATACCATTCTAATTATAAAATTTGGAGATACAACAAAACTTGCCCACATTTGGGGTCAAAAGAATCTCCTGTTATACAAGCTGATCCACTTCCCAGCCTGATATGGTGCTTCTTAGTTGCCATTGTTTCTGCTGTCAGGCCAACATGGAAACATCTCGGTGTCGACTCCTTTAAGGAGTTCGTCTAAGCTGTATGGGGGAGAGTTGCAGAATAGGCTCTGATCTTCCCATCCATACACAGTGGCAAGCTCTGCGGTCATCTTGCTATCAAAATCTTGGTTTCTAGCGATTGTATTTCCTTGATTCTGATGGCACTGTGTGTTGATAGGATCCGGATATGCAGAAAGCTGTGTCTCACAGTTTGAGGCAGAAGAACTTGCACGTAAACTACCAGAGCTGCCAGCAAGCCCAAGGACAGAGTTCAAAGCCATTTGGTGGCTAAGAATATCGATTTCCTGTTGTAAGCTGGAAACCTGCAGAGACAGCCACAAAGGTAAGCTTAGTGGTCTGTGAATTCTTGTTCCCTTCCAACTGAGTAAATTCTTCTAGCTGATTCTTACAGGGATATAATGGTGAATTAAGAGAGAAAGAGCTTGAAACCTGGTGTTGGAGGGTCATGATGTAAGCAACACAACCATAGATTGGATCCCCCATGCGAGCTAAGGCCTCATAAGCAATCGTGACTGCAGCATCTCCTCGATAGTTTACAGGCAAGTGAAGCAATAGCTTTGAAACATTGCTGGCACCAAACACCTTGTGCACTGCTGCAAAGTGGGTTGCAGCTTGGTCATAACTGAAGTAAGGTGCAAAAACGCATTCCTTCATCATGCACCTTCTTCTTAGGAACTTGCATGCACCACAAGAAGAGCCTTGTCCTGTCATTGTCTTCCTACTTACTTTTTTACCTTTTCTAATCTCTCTTTGGGTGGAGGGGGCTTAAAACTTGTACCAAGGCTGGTATGAAGTTGGTTTAGGAACTTGTGTGATTTGCTCTTTATAGTAAAGCATATAGGTAGGGGTTGTTTGTTCTTTTTGCTGTACCAAGAGACATTCTCACTTTTTCACAAAAGTAGGGTTCTTTAGGGTCTCCTTTATGGGCTACATTTGTCAATTCTCAAATTGGGTAAGCTTTCTTTCTATTATAATGGTTCAGAAAAGGACTTGTGTATTTCATTAAAATTCTCTAGCAAATAAGGCACTGATGGAAGACCTAATCATCACTCTCATTAGTTGGGCTCTAAAAATGAGAGATGATTGCTTTAAATACTACTTTATCTGTAAACACTACCCATCATTACCCTTAGCCAAGTACAGTAGTCTATCAGTTATCAAAACTTCAGAAGATGATGACAAGACAGAAAAAAATGGTTGAACGTTAGAATTCTGCAGTATTATAGCATATCTGCATAAAGTTCGATACTTGAGTTTGATAAAAACCCTTTTGCCAAAGTCAAGATAAACTTTGCCCACTGTGATTGTCGGTGTAACCATAATGATAAGTGATTCAAGTTAACACAGTCAGGTTGTGTTACTCACTGATGATATCCTCCACAGACCACGATACAGCATTGAGATTCTTACAAGCGTACTTACAACAGTCCTACGTTCATGGATTGTTCTTTTAGTCTGATTCTGATCTCTGATTGGTTTGGTAATATGTACACAGTGGCGGATCTAGAAATTTTTTGTAGGGGTGTCCTCTTCCAAAAATTGAATTAAATTAATAATTAAATTAAATAATACATAAATAATAAAATATCCAATTAGTATAAATGTTGACAAAAAGTCACGATGTGTTTTCATATTTCGAAAAAAATATAAGATAGATTTGGTGTGTACACTGCTCAACAAACGGTATATCCTACTAGATCGCATATTCAATTTCTAACCTCGTTCATGATGTAATTCAGAGTTGAAAAGACTGTTTTAACACTTGCAGTGTTACCACAAATAAGGGTACCCCTGGGGATAAGAAATCGCGTTTTCACCATTACATAGTGTTTAAAATAGAACAAATGAGTTATAACCTAATGGAGAAGATGTTAAATAATAGTAGTGTCCTAGATTTGAATAACACAGAGTACCACTTATATTTTTTTAATCACGCAAATTACTATCGAGGGTAAGATAAATCATTTATTAAAATTTTAGAGGTGTCCCAGATTACTAATTATATTTTGTTTATCCATACGAAACTACTACCGGGGGTTGAATAATCGTGTTCCCAAAATTTAGGGGGTGTCCCGGGACACCCCTAAAGCATCATGTATCCGCCACTGTATGTACATGCTCTTCAACCTCTTGTTTCAGTGGCAGCTGCACAAAAAAGGCAGCTTAGCTCAGCAGAGCCCCAACAAATGAAATTGGTCGGTAGTTGATTATTACCAAAAGCAAAGTTAGTGCATTTGTTGGGTGATTACTGCTATTATTTTAATCCTTTGGGTCAAATCAAAATCCAAGTTGAGGAATCGATGCATTGCGGCTCACTCATTATTGTTTTTATGTGCAGGATTCATAGCTTAGGCGGGCAACTTGGAACGTAGAGCTGATGACTCATGGTGGCTTTTGTCTGGTTTACTGGTTAAATCTCTCCTTTAATTATTGATGCTTTGTTATAATTTACTACCAGTTAATCCCCTGTTGATCAAGCTTTTCCTTTGTGCTGCATTTTTATCAGGTAGGCCTGTTGGCCACTTAAAATTACTGTATTGGAGTCTGGCCAGGTTGAAACTCTTCCAAATGCACCAAATACCATAAAGGTCTGACCCTCTTGGATCCGTCGTCGATCTGGCCTTGACATGTCGCGTCTGGATTCACTATATAACTTATATCCTCTCTCTGTTAAACAGCATCAAAGTCCCCTGCACTCCTCGATGCCACAGACTCCAAACAGTTTGGATCGTCAAATATCAAACAAGAGGTTGCCTCCACCAGGAGCGAATTCGGATTCTTGACATCATCACGCTTTTGGACTATTGGCAGAGTGTAGTGTCTCAAAAGTGAAAGTAAACACAACACTCATTCCCTATTAAGCAACAGTCCTTTGGCTTTTGTCAAGGAATGAACTTTTTCAACAATGTTTGACCCTTCATTGTGTGGTAATTCTCGTATGCTTCACGGCTCTAGAAATAAAAGCAACTGGAGGAGACAAGACTGCCAGTTTTCGTTGGCAACTTTCTGTCTTATCACAACTGTTCCAAGGTTGTTGTTCATGTGAAGGGGTGACTAATGTTTACTTTTACTGAAGTAGCTTTTGTCCAGGTTTTCGAGTTGAACGATGAAAGTGTCTTTCTCTATCAATGGACCAGTGATCATGGTTCTGTATGTTCTTCGGTTCCAAGTTTCTGTTTGTAGGTGCTATGGTTGCTTGCCAGCTCTGCCATCCTACTGCTACCTTGCCTATGATTGCTTTGCGTGCATGGAGTCTATCCTCGTCGAACCAGGTAAGCAATTCTCCAGTTCCCTGTTCAGCATGCTTGAGCTGTCATCACCATGATTAACGTCAGTAATCCTAATCCTTTGTTCTCTTTTTATTCTTTCCTTTAGTTTGTTGCGCTCTTCGTGTATATGGCTAACATTTTGAAGTTTTTGGTCACAACCATTGAACAAGAACGAGCTAAGGTGTGATGGTAAACTGGTGGATCTGTCTCGACATAAGCTCAATAAATCTGAGAGGTTGAGCTAGCTTAGGTTTGTAAATGAAAAAAAAAAAATTAAATGTCACATTTGGTCATTTGGTCACTGAGGTTACTAAATCATGTCATGTTTAGTCATTAGAAAAAATTAATATTAATTTTGGTCACTCAAATTACTGAAACATGTCACATTTAGTCACTTTCCTATTAGTTTCCGTCCAACTAAATGTAACATGTTTTTGTAATTCGAGTGACATTCATAAAAACAAAAAAGTAATTCGAGTGATCAGAGTTGAATATGAATGTTTACATTTTACGATCATTAAGTTGAAGAATAATGGAAATAATTATCTCAAATCGTAATTTCTCTTTCTCTTTCCTTCAAATCCCTTCCTTCTATCTCTCAAGCTGCCCTGCCGGCCATTTTTCCTAATTCTGACCAATTTCCTTCTCTAAATTCTTAATTCCACATTTTTGTTCTTTCCAAATTCTCCTAAATTTCGACCCATAATTCTATTTTTTGAACCTGTTAATCATAATCTTTCAATTCTCTTCTGTCCAACCCGATTACAGTAACCTGGAATCCAATTCATCTGTTTTCTATCATCAAGGGAGTTTTGAGGGTAACGTATTCTTAAAATTGTTGTTCAGTTCACCAATCAAGAAGAGTAAGAAAGCTTGACCATTTTCGATAATGTTGGGCTTGGGCCTGCAACCACTTCATGAAGCTCGCTTTCTCCGCATGGATACAAAATGGCCCAAACCCTACCAACACAGTTCACCTGGCCTGCAATCACTTCCTTGAAGCTCGCTTTCTCCGCATGGATCCAAAATGGCCCAACCCCCTACCAACACAGCTTCGCTGATCGTTACGTTCTTATTCCGCGCCAAAACCAAACCAAAAATAACGACCACCAATTATCCATTGTGTGGCAAATATTTTCAAAAACAAAAAGAATTCATTAATTGTGGCAACGAGAGCACACAAAATCCACATCCCCTCAGAAACAATGCAAAAGGAGAGACGCTTCCCGAAGCCGGGTGCTTGTCGTGGTGCGCCATGTGGCAGCTAACCAATCTTCATCGTGTGGACGAAACAGAATCTCCCCTGCCTTAATCCAATCCTCAGAAAAATCAACCAATTTCCCGATCACCCATACTGCCACTATAAAGCTCCATACTTTCTCCACCCTCATCACTTGTTCTTCACCTCACTCTCCAACTAATTCGCGCAATTCCAACTCATGGCCGCCGCCATCTCCACCATCGCCGCGGTCAACCGGGTTCCGGTAAACCCCTCTTCTCACAGCCCCTCCCCTACCCATTTGCTTTACATCTTTAATACGGGTTGGAATTTGCAAAGCAAGTAGTAGCATTCGTCTAATTGACGAAGTGGGTGTTGGTTGATTTGATTTGCTTGCAGTTGGCTCTGAACGGGTCGGGAGCCGGTCCATCGGTGCCGACCTCGGCGTTCTTGGGGACGAGCTTGAAGAAATTGGGGGGAGGAGTGCGGTTGTTCCCCAAGTCCGGGTTCAAGGTGGTCGCGGAGGCTGCCCCTGAAGACGTGGACGAGGAGAAGCAGACGGAAGGGGACCGATGGGGACACCTGGTGACCGACATGTCCGACGACCAGCAGGACATCACCAGAGGGAAAGGTATGGTCGACAGTTTGTTCCAGGCGCCGCAGATGGCCGGAACTCACTACGCCGTCATGAGCTCCTATGACTACATCAGCAAAGGCCTCCGAACGTACGTAAATCTTCTTACTTTCACTTGCTCTGCCTTTTTTTGCTCTGTTTTCCGTTTTGTTCATGGCTAATCTAGGTAGAGTTGGTGTTTATGCTAATTGTCTAAAGCTGTAGGTTTAAGGTTCGAATTTTGTAAAAAATGTTGTCAAATTTGGTATCAGTATGCCTTATGTATGAAAAAATGGGTCTTGGTAGCGTCGTTTTAGGTCTTATGCGCGAAAACAGGACTCTGAGATTGGGGATTTTCACCGATGAAAGCCATTGTTAGTTATGATATAAGAATCTATGATTGAATCTCTTCCAACTGCTCGAGTTATTGGGACCAATTGATTCTTGACAAACGGGCTGATAGGTTCTTGACAGTTGACACACTTGATGATGGTGTGACTACTGAACCGATTGAGCTGAGAAGTTAGTTTAACCGTGATCGTTCGGATTCACAATTTGGCCACTGCAACCGATAGTTGGTTGTGTTATGTGTGGGCAGATACGATTTTGACAACACCATGGGTGGTTTCTACATTGCTCCTGCTTTCATGGACAAAATAGTCGTTCACATCACCAAGAACTTCTTGAACCTCCCTAACATTAAGGTAACTCGATTGTTAATTACTACATTCCAAAACCCTTCGATCGATTATTGGGTTCGAGTACTCATTTGATCAAGATTTCACCTGTGATTTTTTTTTTTTCCTTTGGTTACAGGTTCCCCTGATCTTGGGTGTATGGGGAGGCAAAGGTCAAGGAAAATCCTTCCAAGCGGAGCTCGTCTTCGCCAAGATGGGAATCAAGTGAGCCCCTTGAATTCCACACCATTACAGCATAGTGAAATGTCTCAAATGTGAAGCTAATGTCAGAATTTTCTGCAATGACAGCCCAATCATGATGAGCGCCGGAGAGCTGGAAAGCGGCAACGCCGGAGAGCCGGCGAAGCTGATCAGGCAGAGGTACCGTGAGGCTGCTGACATCATCAAGAAGGGCAAGATGTGCTGCCTCTTCATCAACGATCTCGACGCCGGCGCCGGTCGTATGGGCGGGACGACGCAGTACACCGTCAACAACCAGATGGTGAACGCCACCCTCATGAACATCGCCGACGCGCCCACCAACGTCCAGCTCCCCGGAATGTACAACAAGGAAGAGAACGCCCGAGTTCCCATCATCGTCACCGGAAACGATTTCTCCACCCTCTACGCCCCTCTTATCCGTGACGGGCGTATGGAGAAGTTCTACTGGGCTCCGACCAGGGAGGACCGAATCGGAGTATGCACCGGTATCTTCAGGACGGACAATGTCCCCAAGGACGACATCGTCAAGCTCGTCGACTCCTTCCCCGGACAATCCATCGGTACATTATTTGACTCCACCGTATTGGTTTAGACTTTACTTGAGACGCAAGTTTTCTTGGTTTTTCTGACTGGTATCTGACATTGGGGTGGGTAGATTTCTTCGGGGCGCTGAGGGCTAGGGTTTACGACGACGAGGTGAGGAAGTGGATCTCCAGTGTCGGAGTGGAGACGATCGGGAAGAAGCTGGTGAACTCCAAGGACCCTCCCCCGACGTTCGAGCAACCGAAGATGACATTGCAGAAGCTGATGGAGTATGGGAACATGCTTGTGGCAGAGCAAGAGAATGTGAAGAGGGTGCAGTTGGCTGACCAGTACTTGAACGAGGCTGCTCTTGGTGATGCTAACAAGGATGCCATGGAGAGTGGAACTTTCTACGGTTAGATTCTTCGACATCCTGAAAAAATGTAGAGGGAGGGGGCCTTCAATTGGAGGTTTGCATTCCCTCTTCTTAGGTTTCCTATTAGTGTATTGTTGTTTGTGATTGTTGGCCGTAAAATTCGAACTCCCGGCAATGTTAGTTTTTTAGTTACTTGGATGAATTTCAACTTAAGGAGTTGTTCTGTGTTGGGGTTTGTTTGTTTGTTTTGGCAGGGCAAGGAGCTCAACAGGGCAATCTGCCAGTTCCTGAAGGCTGTACTGATCCAAATGCGGGTAACTTTGATCCAACTGCAAGGAGTGATGATGGAAGCTGCCTTTACCAGTTCTAAATTTGTGAATTTCTAGGGTCGTTCTTCTGGTTTGCTGAGTGGATTTGCAGAGAATCAAGGGTTGTGTAATATCCCTTAATATGGACGGGTGTTTTTTTATTTGACGATGTTCGAGAAAACAAATATTAATGTTGTTGATGGTCTCTCTGTCTTCAATGGTTTCCCTTTCTTTTGTCATGGGAACAATGGATTGTTTTGCCCATCATCTAGGGGTGGGCAACGGGAAACGGGTATTTGGGCATACCCGTACCCGTCCCGTTTTTTGAGGGTTACGGGTACCCAAATACCCGTAATATTTTTTACGGGATGGGACTTGGGATCGAGAATCACTACTTTGGGTACCCGCGGGTTACCCGTCAATACCCGTTTGGGTATTACGGGTACCCGTTATACCCATTAGTCCAAAATTATTGCAATAATGTTGAGTGATTTTGCTGTTGGTCGGCAGTACTTCAAGTAATAAAACCATATTTGTTAGAAGCCCAATCAACAAGGAACGAAGGCAATGATTACCTGATTATATATAGTGATTAAGCCAATTTTGCATGGCCTAACATGTATATGACATTCTTTTAATGTGTCAGGAATTAGAATCCGCATCCATCCAGGTAATCATTCCACAACTATTTTTCTCAATCAATTGTATGTTTTATACGTAATAGGTGAAATCATGCTATTTCAAAAGAGTTGACATATTCTTACATTATTTTCCTGGATAATAATATGTGTAGTTGCAGAATAATAAATGAGATTTTCTGGGCTTTTTTGTGTTGTTGTTTTGATTTGTGTGGAGAATAAATGGTTTTTTTGTCTTTAGGAATGGGAACGGGAGATGCAAAGAAGGGATTCGATGGAATTTTGAAACGGGTATTTGCGGGTAGTATGGGTACCCGTTATCCGTCCCGCACGGGTAACGGGTACCCGTTAACCCGTACGGGTTTGGGACATGGGATGGAGATTGCTCTTCAAATGGGATTGGGTACCCGTTTTAAACGGGACGGGTATCCCGTCCCGTCCCGTTGCCCACCCATCATCTACCTCCTCTAAAGAGTCTTAAAGATCACCATATATACTTGCTGATCAAGATCTAGACAGGAGTGATGCTCTCGAGCTCGTCCTTCGTCATCATGGCTCGAGGCCCACGTCCGAGAGTTTGCTGCAGGAAACATCCCCTGTGGTAAATGAATTGATTTATTACGAACTTGGTTGATGATGGCATTCGAATTCGAGAGATGGAGGTAGAGTCGGCTGTTTTATCAAGATTGACGAAAGTGAAGACGACCATGGCATTGAGGAATTTTTTTGGGAATGATAAGTATCAGCAGAGCATCCCCTGTTTCAGAACCTTAAGCTTAAGCCAGCCAGAAATATGGTAATCTTTAAATAGTCCCGTGAGGGAAAAGGGAGAGAAAAACAGAGCATCCCCTGTTTCGGAACCTTAAGCTTAAGCCAGCCAGAAATATGGTAATCTTTAAATAGTCCCGTGAGGGAAAAGAGAGAGAAAAACAGAGCATCCCCTGTTTTCGGGAAGTTCAGAAAACTTCCAAGTTCCAACCCAACTATGTTAGCCATGGCCGGGAACCTGCCCCTGCCCTTGCTTTTCTTCTCCTCTCTCAATTTGTGTCCAATGGATAATTCTGTTCAATATCCAAAAGCTGGAATCTACTCTTCTTCTACTGCTCCCAAGATGGGGTGGGATCTTCACAATGTGGCTAACTAACTACATATACACTTTTCAGGACAAAATCGAACTTCGCCACCTTGGGTGATTCGATCCTAGTAAAAAGGTGGAAGAGACCCCAAGGGGACATCCAATAATTCCAAGCTGTTTCTAAGTTTTACTACCTTGCTACATTCTCTTCAATGGTTTCCTCCATACCTTCTTTGGCTCCACTAAAAATCTCAGCATCATCAAACACTGCATGAGTGATAGAAAGCATTGGATTAGTTACAACGAAATCCTTAGCAGTAACGATGTCGCTAGGAGTAGAACATCTTCAGTAATATTGAGACATCATATGAGAATATTACCTGTCTCCAACTCGTTTATATAATCTTCAGAATGGCCTCCTAACATCGACTTGTTACCATGAGGAGGATCTATGGCTGCCCAATCGGATTTCATACTCTCCTCGATAAATGCGTCTTTGGAATTCACCCAGTCCTCCAGAAACCTAACGTTTTCGTATGATAGAGGATCAAGGGTATCCTGTTCTTCTTTCTTGGTCATTCTGTAATGTTGGCAATACTTTGTCAGGCAAAAAAAAAACCCTGGACTTTCCTTCATCTATGCCTCATTTAGCCATCTCTAGAAAGTAGTTTCTGAAGGTGATCAGATAACACTTACATGTCTCTAAGTCGTGAGTTGTACTGATAAAAGACAAGATCACTGAGCCGTTGATGTTCCAGGCCATTTTTGGTGTCATGCACTCGCTCGATTGGAATGTCATCTTGTTTATATCCGATTGAACTGCAGGCCTGGTTTAGTATGCGGATAGCCAATCTTGTCAAATTTGGGCAGCTTCCTCCGTAGGTTGCCCACCATTCATCTATATTGTGCACAAAGTTAAGAATAATCACATATTCATCTACATCACATTTCAAAGCTAGATGCATATGCTTGAAAAGCACTAGGTTTACAATCAAAGGAACCTTACCGGGAAGCATTGTTTCTCTGGTTCTGACTGCTACCCTCCTTCCAAAATCCGATGATGCATTTTTGTAAGAATTTCTCTCTGTGATTATTTGAGCTTGCACATCTACTTCGGGAACTAATCTCTCTATACAATCAAACAACCCAGACTGAATATCGCCATGAATGTTTCCTTTAATGCTATAGAAGAACTTTGGATTGAGATAAAATCCTGCTGCACGAAGAGGCACATTCCATTTGCCTTCCCACCATTGATCTATAATGTTCCAGTATACCACATAGTCTTCCCTCTTCAAGATCTCTTTCTTGATTTCTTCCTTCACACGGTACATCCCTGCATAGACGTACCCCATAGGAGGCCGCTTCCTATCACAAATTATTCTCAAAACTCTTAACAAGGGTTGTGTTAGACGGACTATCCGGGTGCAGGAAGACCAAAAAGATTGATCACTAACACGATCCAGTATTTCTAAGCCCCCAGGTTGCTTGGAAAAGGGGCAATCAATCCACTCATATGAAGTAACCATGCCTTGCAAAGTGTCCTTCAGATCAACCAATTGCTTCAGGGTAACGAAATTTGTTGCAGAAGGGGTCAATCCTCGTTGCAAAATATCAATTCCAAAGGTATACCTTCTCACCATATTCACAACCTCCGTATGATTGTATACAAATCTTGTAATAGACCTAGCTTTCTCAATAATGCCATTTATCCATTCCAGTTTAGCAAAGTCATTCAGTATCAAATCTATACAATGGGCAGCACATGGTGACCAATACAGTGTGGGGAAAGTCTCTGACAACTTCTTCCCAGCAATAACATATCGATCTTCCACGCCAGTTATTACTTGGAGAATGTGCTGTACACCGACTTCTTCCACCACTTGCTTAAGCAACTCATACAGACGATCCGGCGAATTCACAGTATCAGATGCATCAACCGATTTAACAAACACCACCCTCTCGGGACAAGAAACCAGGAAGCTCAACAGAGTCCTACCATCTGATGTGTTCCGCTGGTCAACCAAAACAGAACAGCCAGTCCTTTCCAATGTTTCCATCTGCTTGTTGACATCACTCTTCACTTCTTCAACTGAGCCCTTCAGTATCCACCCTCTAATATCATGATAAGAAGGCGGCACAACATTAGGTCCTCCCGAAGCAATTGCATCTACCATTGGCTGAAAGTGATCCGAGTTCACAGCACTCAAGGGTGCCCCAATATCATACAGAAACCTTGCTATTGCAATTTGAACACCATCCCCACCATCCACCCTCTTCTCAACTAATGCCGTACAATAATCAACTCCAGCAGTAGCAATAGGAATCGCGCTCGACCCCGAAATCCTCCTTTTCTTCCCTTCTCCTTCGTTGCCCAATGTACCACCAACCAACGCAGTAGAACTAGTCTCATTGACATTTGAGAAGTGAACAAACTCATCATCACCACTTTGACAGTTACCAGCAAAACCCTCAGGAACAGAATCAACACGGTTAACACTCGCGATCTCTTCCTCAATTTTTTGCTTCTTCTTCTTCTTAACAACCACACCATCTAAGCTCTGCTGCATTGCAGTCTTCACCTCAGCTGGGACTCTCAGGCAGGTGGAAGCATTGCCCTTTTGACCAGCTAAATGCTCCTTAATCCTATGAATCCCTCCCCCTTTGAAAACCTTGCTGCAATACAGGCATTGAAGGTGAACCTTATCCCCATTCTTAAACATCTGGCAGTGCTTCCATGCCGGGTCGTGCTTCTGTGACGTTATTGGAACAATTTCCACATTCGAACCCATCTAGTGGAGGGCAAAAGGGAGGAAGGGAAACCCTTGAGCGGAGGTAAAGATCGAAACTTTGAGCAGGAAAAGAATCGAAAGAACAAGCAATGGGATATATAAGGAACTGGGCAACAGAAGGCTTATATAAGAAGAACTTACTGGGTTCTTTCCGTGATGGAGAAAGGGGAGTGTGCCGAGTCGAGGGAGTTAATTCAGTTGAGGTCGAGTCGATTGTGAACCGATGGGGAGGGGGTGAAGGGAACTGCTTTGGTGAAACGGACAGACCGGCGGGTTAGGGTTTTGGCCTTTTTGAGAGGTGTTTCTATTTTCCGGTTCCAGCGAATCGGGTTTTTACCGAGTCGTCCGGCTGAGTTTGTGTGAGAACTGAGAAGGGAATGGACCGTGTTTGTGGATGGGAAAGGGAAATACGGGGGGCCTACTAATCTCGGTTGCAACTTAAAGAGAGTAACGTTTGATTGAAGAGTTGAAATGTAGTAATGAAAAAGAGAGATTAAAGTTTTACTGACTAATTTATTCCTTCAATTTGTTATAAAATTTATTTGTAATTTTATATATATTGCCAATAAAAAAATTGCATATATTTTAATTTGATGAGCGTATAGCCTCTTCACGTTTGAACCTAACTCCGCCACTGGATGGGAGCGTATAGGAAACCACTCGGAGCAGGATGATCGGTGGCGATTAAGTTCTGGACCGCTTAGTGGTTTTGATTCACGACATGTACGAGAGAAGAGAAGAATATTTAACAGCTCGAAAGTGGCTATGAAAATTCAAAGGAACAGTTGTTACCGTATATTAACTCACTCAAACTTGGAGGAACCAATGGGCAATGGGGGAAACAACCCATTTAGAGATGATTTCGCTTGCCATGCTGCATGAAATTTCACGTGTTTTGTATGTGAGAATGTTAGAATTCATGTAATTTCATAATAAGATGTTTGCTTTATAAAAATTATGATGAATTCTAAAAGAAATTGTTTACATGAGTTTTGAATAACATCAATTCATACCAAAATAAAACAAGAAAAACGATGTTCTATTAAAAAAAAGAAAATTCGTATACAAATTACACACTCTTCTGGAACAATAACTATCAGTTAGGTTGTAAGCTTAGCCTTGTATAGTACCTACGTCCTACGTGGTACTTGTTAGGACATGCTTAAACCAACAAGACAACACCCCATTTTAGACATGTTTTTTCGTGTCGTGTCAATTGATTTTTCGAATTTGTTCAGTCAAGTTCAAGACCTTATGCTGGCATGCTTACTTGACTCCTTTATTTCCTTATTATCCCCTTAATTTCTCATCCTTACCAGCACAAATCAGGGAAAGAAGCAAAGTTATTTTTCCTAGTCTGAACTTTGTGACCTAATAAGGGAGCATGATAAAACCCATTTGAGGAAAACACAAGATATGGAAAGAGTTACTTAGATATCAAAGATTAAAGACCCATTACATTAGAAAATTCCCCCAGACTCTCCTTAAATACGAAAAGGATTTGTTGGTTGTCCCTCTGCCTGCAAACACCTTTGTACAGTCAAACATCAACACTGCAAGCTCACTACATCCTCTACCATCTCATGTTTACCTTTCTTTACACCTTCAAACGACGACGAGGACTTCTTCTCGCTCGGTAATCACATCCTCTTCTATCATCTCATCTCTGCAATTGCTGCGCAACAGCATCGGCATGTGCTGCGATTCTGAGCCCTTATGCTAAGAAAAGCCTGAATCTAGGTATACTCTCCAACTAACAATGTACAGGGGTTCTTACTTAAGTACAACCAACAATTTGTTTATTTGCATCTGGCCAGACTATCTGTCCCCATAAATAGGACAGGGCCATTGGAACTAGCAACCAGAAAACTCGGAAACTACGAAAGATGGAGGTGCCTTGATACTATCCTCAGTTAGCTGTACAACTTCTCCTATGCCATCTAAGCAGCAGCAGGTTGCAGAGTAAGGATGCTGATACGCTTCTCTGTAGAAAGTAAAACCGCGCTCTCGTTAGACTCGTTTCTTCCTCAAGTTTCACTCAACTAGAGTGTATAGTAAACCAACAACAGTAACAAAAAACAAGTGCTTTAACGTACCTCCAGCTGCAACGAGCTTCTCTACACGTGCCACTATATGCTTCCCATAAGTATACTTCTTCAAAGCATTCAAGTGCACCTTTATTCGGTTGAGGATCGACTCAAGTTGTTGGTCATCACAAGTTTCAAGCACTTTCTGTACAACGTAATTTGCAAACTGATCTTTCATCATAACCTGCACGTGAGACACAAACCAGACTTACTGCAGAGCTCTAGAATGATCAAATTAAATACTTTCAGATTCTCCAAGGGAAGGGAAGAAGATAAGTTCATTCGCAAACCTGAAGAGGCTCATTTTCATCAGTGGTGCCAAGCATCTCATCAACCAATGCCTGGCGCTCAGCAGGTGTCCCAAATGTCAAACACTTCTCTATAACATTGGAAGCAAACTTCTGCTGGCTCATCTGAACAATTTGCCCAGTCAATTTCTTTATAATGGCTGAGCGTTCATCAGGCTTCCCATGTTCCAGCACATGCTGTAAACAGTAAATAAAAGTAACTAAGCTAGCCAGTTCGAAGCGAAATAAAAGAGGACTGAGAGTGTAACTGGAAGGGCGTGGTGGTTTTATATTACAATGAGAACCAAGAATTATAATAAACCAAGAGCCATTACATCAGTCTCTTTAAACAATGATCCGTTCATGGAATAACTACAATAGTTTACTTTCATTTTACCAATACCCATAAACTATACAACCAAATAGAGTCCTTAACATTTTATAGACCTCTGCCCATAGGCGCATCTATGATATCAAAAGTTAATGTGATACTCACATGCCGCAGAAGCATATAGAGTAGAAAGACCGCAACAGATATCAACAAAATCAAGAAGAACACAAATTGTAACTGTGTGCGACGAAATAATTATGCTACCTTTGTTTTTTCTCTGAAAAGATATAAGATGTGGTGATTACGACAAAAGGATAAGTAACTTAGATGGATCAATACAAGGACAGTACAACAAACCTGAACGACATAATTCCCATACTGGTCTTGCGCCAACATGCAAACAGATCGAAAGACCTCATCCATCATTATTTGTTGGGTTTTTGGGTCATTACAATGCTCCAGAACTCTCTGCAAAATATATTTATGTCAAGTGGGAACAATTATTTTAGCCAACAGAAAAGCCAAGATAGATGTTGACATGCAGTCATTCCTTTATATTCCGCAATGATAGACAGAGTATCTGAAATCGAAGGCTTGTGAGCCTGTGATACACTTCGTCATGCTGTAGTCTACGATGCAAGTATCTTATTTCACAGATGAATCAGCCATCGCACATAGACAGACCAGTAAAACATAGAACACAAACCTGTATCACACGGCAACCATATGGATGAGTGGATAGTGTAACAACTTGATCATAAAATGTTGTGACAATGAACTGTATGGCATCTTCAGGCACACATTCAATACACTTTTGGATGACATGATTGCCATTCTGATCACGAACACATCGCATGATATGACCATCGAGCTCTTTCACCATTTGGGTTTGCTGATCCAGCTCAACTACTTCGATAGCCTGGAACAAGAATGGAAGCTATCAAGCGTGCTATACTATCTTTCAGTACACTCTCAGAGTAACTGGAAAATAAAAAATTAGACAGAGAAGACATGAAGTTTATGGAAGGCCAAACATTATCTTAGCTTAGTTTGAAAGAAGAGGCCATGGGAGAACAAAGAAAAAGTAAAAATGAAAATGCTTAAATAAGGTAGCATTGTACACTGACACTTAAAGAGACAATGCAAGCCTTTCGGTAAAGTTAGCATAAGCAAATTATTAATCTCCTTTCCCTCTTCACCTTTACATTCTCTTTTTAAAAATACCCTTTCAATTTCCTTTCATCCAGACTTAGAGAATATCATAGCTATATACCGACACCAGGTTTTTTTTTTCCCCCTCCAGAAACTCAGCTTCAATAACAAGAACCTCAGCTGAAAGTTCGTGAACTTTGTCTCTGGCATGGTACAACCATTTCCATATTTGGACCATTCAGAAATAAGACACCTCTGTGTTCAGAGAGAAGAACATGGCAAACAGAAATATGATCACGTTTTTAACATACCTTTTGGATCACTCGACAGCCATACATTTGAAGGCTAAGGGTCAGAACGTGACCAGTCAGCTGCTCAGCCAGTTCTCTAACTTGAGGAGCAGATCCGTGCTCAAAAAACTGAAGCAAAACAGAAGTATCACTTAGACGGAAATTTTACATTGAATGTAATTATGTGATCCTTGGAGAAACAAACAAGCAGCAGCTGTAGTGTGATTAAGAAATCAACAATCGTATCTCAGGTAGCTCAGTGGACTAACTAAATACCTTCTGAATTACATAGTTACCAAACACATCAGTCATTAATGAAAGGGCTTGGGGCATGATCTCATTGAAGACCATGTCTCTTTCATCTGTTGTAGCAGTCTCAAGTTTTTGTTGGATGAATCGACTCCCATACTGATCAGCACTGTTTTACACATTCATAAACTTCTCAGTGTCTGACATTACAAAAAAAAAAAAAAAAAAGGAGAGCCACATCCACATATTCAATGCATATTTACACACCTGAATTCAACAACATGACCATCAATTTCAGAGAGCTCAAAGCACTTCGTCTTGTTGCCTTTGAACTCATCTAGTAGAGAGGATGGGAAGCCTTCATTAAAGTTACCACCAGCTTCTGAATGCCAAGATCCCATAACACCTCCACTCAGATTCCTCATTCCAGATGGAAAACGCAAAGACCTATCACCATGTCTGCCAGGGCTGCCTGACCCAATTGGAGAGTTTGGAAGAAGCCCTCCACCTAGGGGGCTTCCGGGATAGGACATGCCATGCCCATATGATGGATTTCCATAGTAATTGTGATTCAAGCTACCAGATTTGCCGAGATATGGAGCACCATATTGTGATTTTTGAGAAGTAAGCAGAGCCCCGAGATAAGCTTTTTGAAGCAGATCCGTATATGAATTACCCAGGTACTCCCTGTCCATAGCTGATTCACTCTGGGAAGCCATCTGTGCAGCAGCATACTCGTTTGATCTCAGATACTGTAGATACAACGGGTCCACATGAGGCATTTGAAGGGAATTCCCAGCACCCTGATTCCCAACTCTACCAAGGTTCTGTAGTTCTGCTGCAGCAGCCAATAGATTAGGTCCTAAAGCACCCAATGCTCTGGAATCTAATCCAAGTCCTCCCATAGCAGAAGCAGCAGCATTCTCAAATAAAGGTGGCAATGTCCCATTACCTAGCTGACCTCCCATCATAGATGGAGACGAAGGACTTCCCGGATACCCACTTGCACCATAGCTTGCAAAAGGGGAGTTCAAGTTATCCATGCTTCGGTGATTAGGAGAGCTTCCCCTGCCATTTAGAGGTGGAGTTGATGGTCCTTTAAGGTATGAGTTACCAGATACCATGGGCTTGTTCAGATACAACTGTTGCTTGCTATGCTTTTGGTCCCCATGCAAATTGAAGAAGTCATGGTGATCACCAATCTCGCGTTGGGAGGTCTGTGATCTCGGCCGGTGTAACTCGGTGGCCATACCATTTGACATATTCAGCCCAGAAAAAGCAGCTACCAGGTCAGCAGGTTCGCCCAAGCTTGACGTGACACCATTAAATGAGTTTGAACCACCCATATCTCTTTTATCAAAAGAATTGACTCTACCTCCTCCAATAGGTGGAATGCGGGGACTGGGGGCCCTGGCTATCAGCTGGGGGTCAGGTGTTGTGCTTCGTGACAAGGAGGCACCTAGAGCTGAAGCATAAGTCTGGGAAGATGAAGATCCTACAGCTGGCAAGCCATGTTGGTTGGGGCTAGACAGCAAGGAATCAAGAGATGTCATGCCATGAAGTTGCGAGAAGTGTGATTCAGAAGCTTCCACATCATCATCAAATGTGTTACGGCTAGCAGGACGTGATGGATGCCTTGAGACAGGGTTTGAGTGACCCAAGTCATCCTGCATTTGGCAATGATATGCTATTAGCAAAGCAGCAAGCAAAGGTATACTGGGACCGGCTCATGAAACAATACATATATAGCCAACAGACAGGCCAATGGATATGAATCCAATAGCAAAAACGTAGCAAAACCGTTATTGGAATTCTTATTAACAACAAAACAATTGAAGTGTCTTGCATTCAAAGTTTTCAATAACTCAACATATAGAGACTGCGAGTTTATTCGCATAAAACAAAAGCAGTTTGTGACAAATGAAGATACGACAAGAACGATGATCCCCATACCTAGATAAGAACATTAACGGCAGCCTAATAAACAAGGAACATTAATTACACATTTAATTGCAGAAGAAGATCTGAATTGCGTGGATTGGTTCCATATTTTGAGTAGGTAAGACTTCTTTAAAAATCAAGTGAAGGATCCTCCCGTCGGGAGTTAGGTCATAGATCACTCACACACCGCATCAGCAGGATCACGCGTACAGCGTACTCTTAATAATGTTCATGTGCAATAGGCAAAGTAATTGGGTAATACTGAAGCCATCAAGAAGTTTAAATTTGAAGTATTCATACAAGAATGTGCACTAATGTTTTATCCGAAAGAAAAATATATGATGAGTGACTTGGAACCTATAACCAGCACCCAGAAGAATTTGGACTCAAATGATTAATGACAATACACCAACAAAGAGTCGGAGCAGCCACATACAGTCACAATATCATGGCACAACCTAGCCAATTGGAAAACTAACTGGGTAATAGGGAAACCACAAAGAAGTTCCCAAAATAGGTAATCAAACAGGAGTGACCATATATTATTTTAAATCCCGAGCAAACTACCCAACAAGCAACTTGGAGCATATAACCAACACAGCCAAAGAATCTAACTCAAATGTCAGATGTTTTGTGACAAAACAACCAACAGAAAGCCAGAACGACAACATACCACCACAAGAACTTTTCCCAAACAAGCATCATCATAAAGAACCACCCCAAACCGAAAGCACAGCTACCGCAGAGCCATTACTACAACTAGAGAACATATTCTAACCAGTGACTTACTACCATAGGCAAGAAACCACCGAGATTCTAATAAATACATTTCACCCAATTAAGAACTTAGAAGTAAAAAAGAATCACCTGAATCATCTCAGCGATGCTCTTTTGCCTACTTCCAACGCCCAACCCTGGCAAACCAATAAGGCCATCTACTCCCCACTCAACTCCACCGCCATTTCCATTCCCGTTCTCTTCCTTGCCTCCTCCAAACCCTGGCTGCATCGCAAAGAGTGACCTGTTCCCTTCATTATCACCGCCTCTACCAACTTTCCTTCTATCACCCACCACCGAATTGGCCGGAGTACCACCGTGAATCCTCTGAGCGAATCTCCAGTCCTCCTTTGACAACAGAGGAGGCGGCAGCCTTGGATTCACGTTAGCATTAGAATAGTAGTAATTAACGTAAGCTGGATCAGACCTCAACTCCTCTTCACTCAAAAACCCACCTGCCCCATTCTTCCTCAAAAGCCCTCCGATTGAGCTCAGAGAGCCTTCAACTGTCGGAGGCGCAGACCCACTCCGGTAAATGTTGAGTTCATCTTCCCTGTCGCTCGCCGCCGATTGTTGTAGCCGCTGTTCCCTAATCAACTTGCCCAAATCCTCATGTTTTAGGACTGATCGCATAGAGATGTCGGGAAGAATGTTTGGATACGTATCTGAGACCATCAGAGATTGTGGACTCATACGACGCTATAAAGATTGAGACTTTTGGGTACAAATTCAGCTACAAAGCAACCGAACCGAACTGGGTTCTCCGTCTTACGCCCGAAAAAACAAACGGCCTTCCTGATCGGAGAACAGGGAACTCTGGAAACTCGAGTGAATTGAAGGCTTGGAGGAAAAAAATTTGACAAAATAGATACGAAAATCACCAAAAAAGTTTGTGTCTTGTTGGGAGTTAAACGACTGGGATTTCTTGACGAGAAGTGTAGGGTTTTGTTATGAAGAAGGGGATCAGGTCGACTGCTAGGAGTGTTGGAGATGATCGAAAATGAAGGAGGCTTCAGCCATGGTTTCTCGTTGCGAGAGAGGGGAACAAAAAGAAAGGGGAAAGGAGAGGAGACTGAAGTGCAGACAGATGATGAGTGATAAGCACAAGCGTGGGCTGATAGTCACCGTTGGATCGTTTAATGGACGGCCAGATTGGCTCCACGGAGTATTCGTCCTAACGAGAGGGGTCTTAGGGTTTTATTTTCCCGATTTAATAATAATCCCTTTCTTTTTATCATTTTCCATTTTTCTTATGGATTGGATCCTTTTTATTCCATGCACTAACCAAAGAATTGTGATAATTAATTACTCAATTTCAATTGTTAGTTGTTGCAACTTTATTAAACTATAAAAGTCATCTAAGGTTATCTTCACATCTAAATTGAGTGGATTCTTATGCCTTTTGAGAAGTAGATGTATCGAATTATTCATTAAATTTGTTCACAAGGATTTATCTCGATTTTATCTAAGTTGTTGATGTGAAAATTGCAACATGATGTTATACCTTGAAATGCAACAAGCATATGATTTCGTGGATTGGATTGTCTGAAAATCGTTATTAAAGCTATGAACTTCGATGCAGGTGATGTGATTGGATTAACAATTAACTATGTCTAAATGACAACTTCTTAATGTATTGTTCACCATTCAACCAAGGGGCACCCTTCAAGGAAGCCTCGTTTTTCACCATCCTCTACATCCTCCTCGTAGAACTACGTTCTCTTACTTATCCAACAAGATGTTGAAACTAGTACGTTAACTTAGTCAAAGCTCAAACTATCGTGTGTCACGCTAACTCATGTTACGTTAGGATTATGGTAGCTATATTCATCAATCTATAAGGGTTATACTACCTACATTTGAAGAAGAAGAAGAAATCTCCGAAGGAGCAGTTTTCGTTATAATCCTTACGATAGTTCATAGTCCAACAGGGTTTCATTTCCAAATAAGGATATATTAAATTTATTATGCACCTTTATAGTACAATTTCCAAATATAACTCACTGAGTTCTTACCAATTTGTCAATGACCTCAAATATACGAGCTTTTTTTTTTACCAATAGATCACTTGTATTCATAGTTAGTAAAATACGGTACGGGAAAGTTACGGATATAATACGTACGGGTATTTTACTTCATCTCTAAGCTAATGTTACGTTTAATAGTACGTTAATAGTCATAAATATATAAAATAAATTATTTTTTAAAATAAATAAATATATAAATAATAGTAAAGTTAACAATTTAATTCATTAAATACGGATATAAAACGTGTTATACGGATTTTATACGTGTTTAGTACGAGAGACACCAAATGAACGGACAAAAATGAAACGGATTGACAAAAATACGGATACGGAAATTTTAAACGGATAAAGTACGTACAGGTACATATACGTGTATTAAATGGAGTATTTACAAACTATGCTTGTATTACCAAGGCAAAAAGATAGCAAAGTTTACAACCCAAGTACAAACCATCTTACAAAATCAAAAATATCTACAACCGCAGGCAACAAACAAAAGGGTCTTCCTAGCCATCTCATGGGCCCTCCGATTGTTACTCCTGCCAACAAAGGCCATCTCAAAACGCCGGTACTGCTGCCAGATCTTCAAAATTTCCTCAAGAATTCGTCCTCCCTTCACATCTCGTACATCCATCTTCTGAATTTTCTCGATGACGACCTTCGCATCCCCATAGAATTGCACTTCAGCCAGACCCTTCAAAGAGCACCACTGAATCGCATCACAAAACACCACCAATTCCATCAGAAATGGATCCACCAGCCCTGCATAATGAAAACCTTGCACAAAACAAACATTCCCCAACCCGTCACAAACCACCAACCCCTCAGCACCATGTGAACCAGAGGAGAAAACATCATTAACATAACATCAAAATGGGAAGGGAGTCTGGACCTGCTGCCCCTGAGACCCACCCATCGGCACATGGAGCTACTACCCATGCCCTGGATGCCCAGAACCGGCCTTGACCAGCGCCAACCATTCACGAATCTGTTCTTCATACTGTCTCACTAGTGTATCCACACCATATTGGATATGATCAAAGACCACCCAATTCCGACTCTTCCATATCCTCCATAAAAGTGCTACAAACCTGACCACCCTCTCTACTATGGCATCCTGCTCAAGAAATCGCTGAAGAAACAAGGCAAAAATCGGAGGAGGCTGCATCACCTGCCCAACATCCAAGCCCGACCTATCCCACAACTCTGCCGCCACCCGACAAGACAGAAACATGTTCCAGAGACTCTAAGGGTGCCCAACACATCGGAAATTTAGGGGAGATAGAGGAATCATCATCAGGATCCGTTCACACATCACCTGGCACTCCACCACTCTTCTCGACTATAGCTTTCATGGTAGAAAGGACTCGTTTCATAACCTGCCACAAAAAACATTTCAACTTCGGAGGAATGGGAAACCCTCGCATCATTTTCCAGAAAGCCATATCAAAGAAGGGGACCTTAGTCTTCCAACCCTGTAATCTCCTATCACACTGGAAAGCTAGGTGATATCCAGATTTCACAGTGTACTCCCCATCTCCCTCGCAGGTCCAAACTTGTTTGTCCTCCACCTCCCCTTTTGGCAACGGAATGGCCTGAATAGCCCGCACTACCCTCCTCGGGAAGCACTAGTTAAGGCAATCTATATAACATTCACCCTTACCGGGAATGAGCAACGAATCTACCATCATCCCCGATAAGTTAGGCGCCGAAACACTAATCTCAAGCTCATCCGACAGAATGCCCGGAATCCAGTTATCATCCAAGATCCTAACCTGAGATCCCTCCCCAATCTGCCAACCAAGTCCCTTAAGCAGCAAATCCCTTCCGTGGAGGATACTAGTCCACCCCCAAGAGGGTTTGGAGCGGTGATTCGCAGTAAGAATAGAAGCTTGTGGAAAATACTTGCCCTTCAACACTCTAGCAAGCAGCGACTCCGGTTCCTTCCAGATTCTCCAAGCCACCTTTGCCAAAAGCGCTTGATTAAAATTTTCAAACAGACGGAAACCCAGACCGCCATCAAATTTACTCCTGCACAAATTTTTCTATGACACCCAGTCAGCCTTATCTTTCTACGGTGAGAAACCCCACCAAAATCTTGCCATATACTTATCCAGCTTACGACATAAAGTCACCAGTAAGAGGAAGCAAGACATGACATAGATCGGAAAAGCAGCAGCTACCGCCTTAAGAAGAGCTTCCTTTGCCGCCTAGGACAGTTTTTTCTGGGCCTCAAATATACGAGATGTGCCTAGTAATAACAAATAAACCATTGTCAACCCAAGGGATCATGTATCTGGGCCTCTTCATCATTGATACCTAGACTGAATTCATCCTTCTAAATAGTCATTCATATTTCACAAATTCAATATATTTCTTGATCTATGGTAGTATTTCAAAATAGTTTATATCCATGGTATCTATTCGTCCGAGATATAACCATATAATCGCAAACTACGTCGTCAAGTGACATAATCATATTACTTGGAAGAGGGATGAATCTCATATTGTATTAGCCAAATCCCTTGCACACTTAGTTCCGTATTATGTACTGTCAAGAACCACATATATCATAATCAAAGTATGTAACTAAGCGTGTTGGTTCCTTTCGGTTCAGGTAATTAATATAGTTGTACATAGGGCCGGCCAAGAGGGTGTACCAGGCGGCCCTCTGACACAGGGCCTCCATTTGAATATGATAGTTAACCCGATCGTATACTATAGGTTGTATTTGTAGTGTATAATTAATTGATTATGAGTATAATAATGAGTTTAATTATATTAATTAATATCAGTGTTAGTCATTGATTAATATTATCATGTATATATACTAGACACTTACATGGATTGTTAAAGTATTGTTTTTGTTTCGAAAATCTTATTTATATTATAAAAATACAAGAAAATTTTAATGGAATAGCTGTGATAACAATCGAAATTATCCCATGGAGAATATGAAAATTAGAGACATACTAGATAATTTTATTTTAAACAATGTTAGAAAGATATTACATTTGGGTTAATGCCACATTTGATCACTGGGATTACTAAATCGTAACATGTTTAGTCACTAGAAAAAATTAATATCAAATTTAGTCACTCGAATTACTAAAACAGGTCACACTTAGTCACTCTCCGTTAGCCTCCATCTAACTCTGTTAGTGGAGTCTGTTAAGTGCTGACGTGGCTAACAGGAGCGTTTAGTCGGCGTTGTTTTGGCCCATAAATGGTCAAACATGACCCGCCACGTCATTAAACCCGCCATGTCATACACCCAATTCAAACCATTAACCCGACCCAGAACCAAACCTAGCCCACCTAACAATTCAAAACAATGAAATCGATCGGGTTAGTTTTTAGTCACTGCGCTTACCCCCGATAGAGCTTCTCCAAGACTCTCGATTGACCTTCTTCCCCTCAATAGCATGCTCCCTGGTCTCCCTTCTCTCTGCCGCAGGACTCCTTTAACCTCCACCGTCGCCTCCTTCGCGTCTCTCGATTGTTTCGCAACGGTTTCCTTACCGCTTTTTTTTTTGTTTGCTTGTGATTCGGTATAGTTGAAGAACCAATTTGACTCTATATGCTCATGTAAGCAATGATTATGATGTGTTTGTTGAATTGACCGTGTTGATTTTTTGGTAAATAGACGCACCCTGATTTCGAAATGGAGAAAAATAACGAAGAAAGCAGGGCTGTGAGAGGAGAGTGGGAACTGGGCATATGGATGGTCGAAGGTGCGAGAAAAAGTCTGGCGGCAGAGGTCAGAGTCTCAAATATGAAGTTTTCGCTAACGTTGCCGATGAAAATGGTGGAACCTAGCGGAAGGTGAAGAACTCCCGAGGAAGGAGAAGGGTTCTCGGGTAACTAACCCGATCGATTTCATTGTTTTGAATTGTTAGGTGGGCTAGGGTTTGGTTCTCAGTCGGGTTGGGTTAATGGTTTGAGTTGGGTGTATTACATGGCGGGTTTAATGACGTGGTGGGTCAGGTTTGACCATTTCTGGGCCAAAACGACGCTGACTAGGCGCTCCCATTAGCCACGTCAGCACTTAACGGACTCCACTAACTGAGTTGGACGGAGGCGAACGAAGAGTGACTAAGTGTGACATGTTTTAGTAATTCGAGTGACTAAATTTTATATTAATTTTTTCTAGTGACTAAACATGTCATGATTTAGTAATCCCAGTGACCAAATGTGGCATTAACCCTATTACATTTCAAATAATTATATGATTATTTTGATTTTGTTATCAAAATTAATTTGGACCACATCTCAATTTTGGAACAGCCTGATCCATTGGACAACCCTGGTTGTACAAAGACCCAAATACTTATGCCCAAAATGAGGAATGCACGTGTTGAGAGTCCATACAGTCTCCTCGAAGAGCAAATAAAATCCGGCCGGGCTCCACCCCCGGCTACCTATGTTCCTTGATGCTCCTGTTAGACGCTTCGCCGGAGCTGGCGGATCGGCGGCGAACCAAGGCTAGCCAAGTGCAGCGCCATGGATGGGAACTTCCGCCATGGGATGGCCAATTACTACCTTTTCACAAACCCTCCAATCCAAGCGAAACCATTGCAACACAACAGAGAAGCTCCAACGTTGATTTGGCCGCTGCACTTTTATATAATAATTATTATATTCTCTTGACAATGAAGAAGATTATGAAGAAAGGGTAGTGGATAAAGCTAAGCTTTGATATTTTGTTTGCCCTTGTGAGGGGCACATGTGCCCATTTGTCAGTGCCCTTTAACCAATGTTAATTTTGGGGGTTTGGGCTCGAATCAGAATTGTGGAGGGTCACGTGACCCAGACCGACCTCACCTCAGTCATTCATTAATTACTCACCTGTTCACAATTAAAACCCAATTAATTAAACTTTATACACCTCCCCTTAACCCTAATAATAATTATATTGTGTACTAATCAATCTCCCCCCCCCCCCTCTGCACTCATTTTCTTTCTTCTTGGCTCCTTTCAGTCTTTGAGATTCACCATTTGTTTCACTAATTAGAACTCAATTGATTAATCAGAAGAGCTGCATTTATAGCTGATTTGATAGATGAAGGATATAAAATTTTACAGTATCTGCACGTAATACACATACGTGTGTGCATTAGGATCTTGCTCTTCACATATATATAAATTATTATATTTCATAATAATTTTAGTTTACCATGATTTCAGTGCTAATAATAATTTGTTTTTCTAGAACTTCTCAAGCATCCTATTCCGTGTAAGATGTGATAAGACAGACAGTATCAATATTTAATGTATAGTTATTTATATCATCATGGCCATGGTGTGTGCTAAGCTAGGTTTCTGCTGGGTGGTTTTATTTGTTCACGTTGAGCTCAGTACATGCGGGGTGTTTTATAGTGCTTTTTTCTGCAGAGGAAGGTTGCTTGTATGTTTCTGTGTGTGTTTGTTTGTTTCAAAAAAAAGGAAGGTTGCTTGTAACTTAAGTTGTAAGGAATGATATAATTATCAGACTAGAAGCTCGAGAGGTGGCAAATGGATTGGATTCAATGATTGGTGGATTTATGGATCCAATGGATTGCTGGATTGATCCATGAATCCAAATGACATTTAAAGCTTGGACCAAAATGTAAACTTTGAAAAGTTTAGGTACTAAAATGTCATAATAAAATTTAGGTACCAAAATGTAAATTTCCAATAATATTTTTCGTATAAAAAATATTTTGTGTACCAAAATATAAAAATATAGGTATCAAATCATAATTTATCATTTGAATTTGGATCAAATTAATTGGATTTAAATGGATTGGATTAGGTAAATAATTTAATGAATGAATTAAATTCATGGATTTGGATCCTAATTGTCACCTCTATCTACAACTGTTTGTTTGCACCAACATACATAGGGTGTTTGGCAACCACAAAATGGTCGAATGCATGAATATACGGTTAGCACACATTATAGATGTGGTTTTATGAGAGAGGACAAATCACAAGTTTCATAAAATAGCTGACAAACTTATCATGAGAGCATGAATTAGAGAAATTAAATAACTGAAATTTTAGATCAGTTCAGTTCAGTTCTGTCCCTCTTTGTAATTGATCAGTGAAAGTGGAATCAAGTAGGGATGGCAAAAATATCCGTAACCGTGGATATCCACCCGAATTTGGCCTAATCGGGTAGGGTAAAACCCGAACCCGAAAGACATTTAATGGGTACGGGTAAAACCTGAACCCGAATATTGTGGGTAATGGGTGGGCATGGATTTATCACTATCTAACCCGAACCCGCCCGATTATATAAATGCATATGTATTTTCTCTAGATATAATCATTATTTTTCTCTAACATATTTTATATTTAGCATATAAGTATAATATTTTCATGAAATTGTGTTGTTTTAATTAATTTTCTTCATTCTAGTGAATTATTGTCGTACTTTTCCTCTTACGTAATGTGATAATTCGTGTGAATGTTAACATATTGGTTGAAGTTATGAAGAGAAATGATTACCCATGGATAACCGTGGATACCCGAACGGGTATGGGCATGGTTTTGATTTTCTACCCGTTTCACATGTGGGTATGGATATGGGTAAAACCCGAACTACTTTGGGTAGGGTAACGGATATGCACTATCCGCCCCGACCCGACCCATTGCCATCCCTAGAATCAAGATTTCTCTTTATAAAAAAATTGAAGCATAAGGTTATATCACACTTTAAAGTATAATTCGGAAATTTCATTTGAAAATTTTATCATCCACTGAACAACTCCTTATATCCTTCATCTGCTCGAACTAATTTGTCTTGCAGTTATATTACACTTTACAGTCAAGAAATAATTCTAACCCAGTCCACAAATAATCAGCCAACTATTAAATCATCATTCTTGTATAAACTTAAACTAGACACTCAATTTTTTAATATAGTTTTTGATTGATTAATTTGAATTAGAAATCAGAAGAATGAACAAGTATGATAGAAGTCCTTATACCACGGCCAGGCCATCCTTGTACGACTAATGGGTCGGTACGGTGGAGATGGATCATTTCCTGTTGGGCCAAGAAGTCCAATGACTCTTAACCCTAGAGCATAATAGCAGGCCGGATTTGGAATTCAAAGGCTATCAAATTTCAAATTGTCATCAGCCCAATGGTGCAGGCCGTCTTAGTAACCGAGTGGTCAGCTTGCTCATAACCTCGCAGATAGGGATGGTAACTACCCACTTTGGTAATTATATCCAAATTCAAGTATACTCATTGATAATAGGTTGGGTATGGGTGAAGTACATATGGATTTGGGGGTTTGTAGATGAGTTTGTAAATGAATATGAGTTGGATATAGATATTCATTTAGGGCTCGTTTGGAACCTCCGATTTCAGATGTTGTATTCTCAATATACATGTATTATGAGAATACAACGTTTTTTGACTTGATGTAATAACAGAATGCATGTATTCATAATCCTTGTTGTATTCCTAATACATAGAAAATGATGTATTTATAATCTTACCTTTTTGTTGAGATTTTAGTATCCATAGTTCATTTAAACTATAGTTCATGCATTCTAGTATGGGTTCCAAACAATGAATTTTCAAAACCACACATTCTCGTAATACATCATTTCCAGAATCAAAGGTTCCAAACGACCCCTTACTTGAGGGTGTTTCAACTATACATAGAAAATTGGACCTATTTGAAAAGGTTGAAAAGTTTAGGTACCAAAATATAATAAAAAAAAGGTACTCAAATGTAATTTTTCATCAATATTTTGAGGACTTATATGCAAATAAATAAATTTAGGTACTAAATATGCATATCTATGAAGTTTAGGTACCAAACTATAATTTGCATTTGGACATGGGTACAAACCCAACTCCATTTGTAAAAAACCCAACTCAACCCAACCCAAGTAAATGGGTGTGGGTACAAACCTATCAAACTCTATCCATATCAATCTATTTGAATTTCATACCCAACCCAATTCGGTTGGATAGTAAAATACCATGGATACGGGTAAAATTCACATCCTTACTCGCAGGTGCCATGTCGCATTTGGCGTGTTTAAAATCATGCAATCAGGCCGATTATGCAAAAATTTACAAAACAGATATAGGGGTCGTTTGGATGAATTGTTTGGTTTTGTGGTATTTGTAAGGTGAAATAACGTATTTGTTGTTGATGTGGTATTTGTGTGGTATTTTTATGAAAGTTGGGGATAAATAATCTTGTTTGGCTAAACCAATATTTGCATGTGGTATTTGATGATAAAAGATGCTAAATAACAATATTGCCCTCAATTGAGGGCACCATCTACTCTCCCATAGCTTTCATTCATTCCCAGAAATGTACATTGCCCCCATTTATTCGTTCATTCATAGCAAACCATTAGAACAACGAAAACACCAGAAACCACCGCCCATCCTCCCATGCATCGAATTCTTCTCATCCTCCACTTCTCTGTTCTTATTCAATTGAGCCTAGAATAAGGAAAATCATAATTCACGAATCCATAGATTCCCACCAGCGAGAATTTAGCCTCTCTATTCTTGTTAAAGACGTGTCCAAAGCCACTTAATTGACAAATAAATACAGAAAAAATCAATTAGGGATGCTTACTATGGACGGAGGCCAAATCCAAATTCGTCAATCTGCCCCAGCCGCCAAACAAAAAGGGCGCCTTCTCTTCTCATCTCAATTCGTCAATCTGGCCCAAGCTCTGCATGCAGTCCCAAATCAAAACCTAGCTTGGACAATAGTACTAGCATCCAGCTCCAAAGATGCTTGATTCTCGCCGCCTACGAACTGTCGCTCGAAACCTCCGTCGTCGACAATGATTCCAACCATGGCTGTCGCTCGAAACCTCCGTCTACCTCGTCCTTGCTCTCCATCGTACATACAGTAGTCAACAGTGAGGGTTTGGGGTTCTGTTGAATCGTCAACAAGAGAGGGGATTATGGGTGTCGTTGAATCAACAAAAAAGTGGAGAAGATAGTTAGATTATCTATTGGAGAAGGGGAGGTTAATCGACTGCAAGAGATTATATAACATAGAAGAGAGGAGAAGCAGAGAGAAGATGGAAGTCGTTTGAGAGAGAGGGGAAGAACTGAAAAGGAAGAAAGAGAAAGGGGCAAAGTTGGAAGGGAAATGATGCAGAATGCGTTATTGTCAAATAACTGCTGGATAGGTGTTATTTACAATAACTCGTTTTTGAGTTATTCGTAAATAACTCAAGGCCAAATAACCAATTACACTTTTACATACCCAAACAAGTTATTTTGAATCAAATAACCCAATATGAGTTATTTGGACCCAAATAACTCAAGCAAATAACCTATCCAAACGACCCCATATAGTTTTGGAATCAGGGGGCTAGGAAAATGAAGTTCAAGAGATTCAAATATTGGTCGCAAACAGAAAAGAACTGTTATATGAACTAATTGATTTCAATAATTCGAGTTGTTGATATTCATTACATTAACTATATCAGCACGGTCGGAAACCGCGATGGTGTGATTGATTGTCATCCTTGACCACCAGTATTACAACCACTGTAATTAGTTAAAAAGTTCTGCTTGCCACTATAATTAATTTATTTCATTCGTAGTCACATAAATTAGTTCAAAAGTTCAAGTTTAGTCACTCTCCCCGTTAGTCACCATTAACTTTTATCTGACGTGGCAGTCAATTCTAAAATTTGACCATTAAATAAATGATGAGGCAATTAAAAATAAATATTTGATTATTTAACATTTTCACCTCACAACTAAATCCATAATTCCATTCAACGAAAAACAAAATTCCTAATTCCTAGTCGCTGCGGCCAGTGGTCGCCGTAGTCGCCCTCATCAACCCTTTCCCCTTTCTCTATTCTAGATGAAGCTCCTATTGTCGCCGGTGATAATGAGATAAGGAGGGTTTGCAGCAACGCTCCCTCAATCCTTCCCCCCTCTGTTATACTCCAATAGACTTTGTGGTGAGAATGCTACGTCCCCGCACCCAAACTCCACCTCTCCTTCAAGTCTCTCCATCTGGCATAAGTAAATCGAAGGAAAAAGGTGGGTTTGCAGCAACGGCGGAAATTGAAGAGGTAGAAGCTGAAGCACTTGTTGTTGTTGTTGTCTATCTGTCTCGTTCCTCTTCTTTTGTCTTTCCGCGGCTCTCTGCAAATTTAATTTCAGCTTCCTCGAGTTTCCACTGCATATCTTTCTCTTTCTCTTTCCTATCTTTCTTCCTCCCCGTCGCTGACAGTGGGTATTTGGGAAGCTTTTCTCAATTGGCTCCGCAGGTTCGCCTCGATTCTCAATTCCCGTTGTTCCCTCTTCTTTTAATTTGTTTGTTGCACCCTCTTTGTGATTTAATGAAGACTAACGGAGAGTGACAAAACTTGAACTGTTGAACTAATTTAAGTGATTAAGAATGAAATAAATTAATTTTAATGATAAACATGAACTCTTAAGTAATTCTAGTGACCAAACTTACAATTTACCCTTTACATATGTGTTATATTGTTCACCAAGAAATTGGCAAAGTTACATGTTGCTTTCTTCTTTCCTCGAATGCTACGTTTTTGTTTTTATAGATTTTACCTTTCAACGCTGTAAAATTCCGCCGTTGCTGGCTTGCTGCAACAACCCAAAATCTACCTAATCGCCAATTGGCACCTTAGTTAAGTAAATTAATCAAATTGTTGAGTTTCAGTAGCATCTTTCCGTTCCACTAGTGTTTTCTCCTAAATTAATCAAAATGGTGACTCTTTTGTCTCGTCGACCTGGAACAAACAAACGATGATTGCTTGTAATTTGTTAAACGTCGAGTTTGAGTTTCGTTGTTGAACAAGTAAGGTTCTAAATTTAGCTTCCAGTCAATTTTCCAACCAACCCAACTGGATTTTGGGCTACATATGTTGCGTATATATCCCCACGTGATCAATTGAACCATTCAACATCATTACATTACCGCATACCTGACAAGAAGATGAAGAAGAAAATGAGGAATTTTATTCTCATTGCTCAACCAGAAGAACAAAGAAGCTGAGCAGTGATCAAACTTTCTTTAGAATGTTGTCGGAAACGGTGGTCAAACTTTTCCAAGCCTTTGGACGAGGGATTCTAGAAGCAAAATGTTGATATATAAATATAGAGATAAGAATGAAGAACAGAAGAAGTCAGCAAGTGAAAAATGTGGTCTCTTCTTTCTGAAAATGTAAGACGATCAAACTAGTTTCTTTAGAATAATTCTAGGTTGAACGCTTGAATACGCGAAAAATTATCATTATTGTAGTATTATTAGATCATTTGTTACATGCTTGTTACATTTTTCATTTTCAATATTCATATCGCCCTGTTCTGTGATCGTGTCATAATCCACCTCATTGTATTACGAGTCTGATTTTACTCGTCCCTTCATGAATATAAACTGATGTCATTGCCATCATCTGTAGGAACTGATATGGATGTATAATATGCTTTTTTCTTTCTTTTGAAAGGGATAATAATTTTGAAACCCAATTTCAAAAGCAAATAAATAAGACCTTTGGTATACTAAATAAAACCTTTGGTATTTTCCCTTTTGGATGTAAATATCGGAAATTTCTTATTTTCTTTTGATCAATTAATATATATATATATATATTATGCGTCATTTGTGATGTTATTTTGCCTTATGTTGATACGTGGTTGTTAGATTCCAGGAAATAAAAACCAAGACCAGCTCATAATCACTAACTTACTTAATAATCAATCCACCATTTTTAATCGGTTTTAAAAGGAAACAAAGACCTTCCTTGGCCACGGATCAGGGACTTTTAGTCTTATTATCTAACCGTATGATCAAATTTAAGTCAGTTTATATTAAGTACAATTATCACCCAAACTACTTAGATTATACATATACAAGTCAATTTTACCATAACTAGCTTTGTTACCGATATATTAAGTGAAAAGATCACAAAGTAAAGATAATGTATTAAACGCGTTTGATATATAACATGATTTCTTGGGATCATATTCAATAGGCAAATAGTTTGGAAAATAATGAAATGATACTCGTACTTCTGGAAGATAACTAAATGGCTCCCAAACTATTGAATATGACCAAATAGGCAAATAAACTTGTAAGGGTAAATAATCACATGACCCCTTAGAGAAAAATTATAAGACAAACCCCCCCCCCCCATCATTTTAACACATCAACTTCTCCTACCTCCCGACAAGTAAATTGTTTCGGCCTTAGGATTAGGAGGACGAGATCGATCGTGTTCTAATTCGACCGTCTTCTTTGGATTTCCTCGGGGGTACTGGAAGAACATGTGAAGAGGAGGGGTGGTCCTTGTGACCTACACTCTAATACTTAAATAAGTACAATATAAGGATGATGTACGTAAATTTGAGAGAATATAGTTTAGAGAGATAAAATACACAATGAATGTGGGAAGAGAAAAGAGAGGATAATTGGCTTAGAACCTGGGACTTCGTTGGTGAGAAGTTATAGAGCAGGCTTGCGGTGGATTTAATTTTAGACTCGTTGATGACGTAGGCAATTATCATATTATGCATATTAATATCATATCCAATGATAATAGGTACTAAAGTTGAAAGTCTGGCTATGATACTATCTATAACTAGTTGGCTACAATAACATAAGTTGTTGAGATAAGTTAAAAAATCTATATTATATTGTTTGCTTACAATAACATGAACACTTCTACTATGTTCTAAAGTATGAGTGTTTTAATGTACAACTTTAAGTTGTACCATAACGTTAAATGTATAAGTTTAGGTTGTATCATAAAAGAATTTGTTCTCTTATGTTATGGTACAACTTTACAACTTAAAGTTGTACCATCACGTAAATATACTAGTTCAAGTTGTACCATAAAAGAATTTGTAGAAAAGAGTATAGGTACAATCTAAAGTTGTACCATAACGTTAAAGGTATAACTTCAAGTTATACCATAAAGACAAAAACCTATAACACCAATGATATATAGCATAATAAAATTCCTTACAATAACATTGCAAAAATATGAACAAACCATTAAAACAAGGCACATAAATTTGCAAATATCTCAAACCAAACACACTCAATTCGCAAAAGTATCGTCTTTTCTTGCTTAATCACAAAAATATCGTTTGCTCAAAGCCTTTGTGAGTATAATTATGCAAACAAATAAAATTAATCATTTATGTGGCTACCAGTACCACTTTATACTTATTTGAACATTTGAGAGTGTGTACTCTTACCCAATTAAAATAGCATATATATAGTATATACAATTTCAAAGTGGATGATGGTATTATTTTAGTGTAATAAGAAAATCACATATACGATTCCCGGGTGCATTCACACTCGTCCATATACACCCAACTCTCTTATAAAAACCTTTTTGCTTTGTCATCATAGCAATTTTAATTTTTCCCGTGATACTAGCAAAGCAAAGGGTTAATGATATTCCGTTCCATGTTTGTTTGCGACTAAAAACAAAATATTATTCAATAATCGCCGAGTTTAAGCTAATTCTTGTTTGACTAGCAAGGTTTGCGGCTTTGCGCATAAATTCGATTCGTTGACTTGTTGAGATTAGCTCGTGAGCTAACTCGCTTTTAGCTGTGAACGGGCTTGATAGCGTCGTTAGCGAGCCAACTCTAATAGTGGCTAATGTGTGAATCAATCTGTAGCTTATGAGTTAACTTATTGATAGCTTATAAATCTGTTAGATTATGTATCTCACTCGAGATTCAAGAAGACGTTAGTCACTCGCTAGGGCACTACCTATCCCCTAGCACGCCTATTCGGTGTCCACATGATACCTAGGGGTAGGGATGCAAACAAACCGAGTCGAGTCGAGTTTTTCTTAGCTTGAGCTCGGCTTGTTTCTAATTTTTCTGCTCGAACTCGACACGAACTCGAGTTTTGATAATCCAGCTCGAGCTCGGCTCGATTAAAAATAATCTAGCTCGAGTTTGACTCGATAGAGCTTAGTAAATGCTCATTAGCACAACTTAGCAAGCTGAGTACAAGCTCGGCTCAAGATGAGCTCGATTTAAAATCATTCTTGTTGAAAGATGTGTACATATAAGAATTTTGTTTGTGCCAAGTTCCCTCCAAGCCTGATTGCCCCTTCTTCCACTTCCTCTCGAGACGTGGCGCCTCCTTTCCTTCCTCTCCGGACCAGAGGCGCCTAACACCTTGCACACAAAGCGCCTATCGGACCTGAGTTACCCGTTAGCACTCCAACGCTCAAATAAGATCCTCGTGCTAGAGAGAGAAGTAAGAAAAGTTTAGAGAGAGAAGTCTCAACCTGAGTAAATGAGGTTCACCAACTCTCTTATTTACACTCAAAGCCCCGCTGACCGTTGCCCCCCAAATCCCCCTACGTCATCACTACATTAAATTCACCATACTTTCACATTGCCAGTCGCCCCGACCGTCTGACACCGCGTTCAGAGGTTCGGGGCGCATGACCTCATTTATTGCGCCCTCCGTACATTTTCGGGCGTTATGCTTTCTTGTCCTTATGCGCTTTGTGTCAGAATCCGACCCCACCCTTTCAGAGTGCCTTTTGCCCCCATTGGGCCAGGTTTTCCCATTGTTGGGCCTATATTTCGGGCCGAGCTTGGACCTTTGGGCCCCTTTATTGGGCATTTCTATGCCCCAACAATTTCCCCCTAGTTAGGGATGACAACAAAATCCGAACCCACGGGTACCCACCAGACCCAACCCAGTCAACGCGGGTAAAACCGGTGTTGACGTGTTTTGGACCGAGTTCGGATTTAAACCCGCTACACTATTCACTGGGTTGGGTTTGGATTTAGGTAAACCCGCCCCATGGGTACCCCCGCCCACACCTATATAATTAATTTTTCTGGGTTAATATTCTAAACAATATATCTTCCTTAAACAACTAATCTTCTTTATGTATGTGGAGACATGTCTAATTTGTTTTTTCTAATTGTGTACAATGAAGTTGATATTATGGAGTGGAGAGTGAAGAAGCTTAGTTGACGAGGAAGGAGCTTTCAATTAATCATGTTGTTTATAGATGTTTATCTTTAATTTTGAACAATTTGTATTGATAATTTGCGACTTACTTGTATGCTCTAGATTAGTGTTTTTATGAATTTTTATGAGAAAATTGATGTTAGACTTTTATTTTGAAAGAAACTTGTTATTGTAAATTTTTTACTATAAAAATCCGCGGATACCCAGCGGGTTGGGTTGGGTTTGAGTTTTTAAAATCCAACGGGTTTTACCCCGGTTTTTTTGACGGATAAACCTATGGGTTTGGGTTTGGCAAAACCTGCCGAACTTGACCCATTGTCATCCCTACCCCCAGTTAAGCGCCTAATGCCTTAAAATAGGGGGCCTAACTGCCTACTGAAAGTTGCGGGGCGCCCTTTTTAGTCAATTGTGTGCGTTTTTCCAACTTCCCCATTCGAGACGCGCTCCTTCCGTGCTTGGTAAGGAACGATGAGGCGTTTCCTCCTTAGCTAGACACCATCTTCTTCGCGATCTTCTCCTCAATCTTACACTTGAGGCGCCCATCCTACTGTTGATATGTTACATGTCTTTTTTCTCTGTGAGGCGCCTTTCGTGCGACACTTCCTCTTCTTGGAGTTTAGCTCATATTGACGTCCCCTTCCCTGGCGCCCCCAATTCTCCAATCAAGGCGCCTTCTACATGGTTCTCTCCCTCGCAGTTTAGCTTACGGTGGTGCCTACTTCCTCACTTGGCTAGGCGCCTTTCTCTTTGCTTTAGCCTATTTTTTCGTTCGGCTTTTGTTCGTTCGGCTTCCGCCTCGATCGCCATACCCTTTTCACTCTGCCCCTCGGTCTAGTTCGTATTTTGAAATTCAAAATTAAAATTTCACCCAGACTGGCCGTCGGTTCGACTTCCCGCCTCTTCTCTCTCCCCCCCTTTCCCTATATATTTCGACTTCCACTCCCCTCTCCTTCATTCTCCCAAAATTCAGCCTCTCTCTAGGGCCATTCGTCTGTCATCTTCCAAATTTTGACCTAGGCGCCTCCAAATTTTGATGTGCGCCTCTTCCTGTTCGCGCCCCAAGATGTCATCCACTCCGCAACCATCTTCCTCGACCCCTGCCCCCCGGAGACCGTCGCCACCATGCCAGGTAATCCTCTATTTTGCCCTTTCCTATTTTTACGCCTCTATTCCCATGCGCCTGACATAGCCAAAGCGTCTTCCATAGAACTTGCGTGAGCGATGCACCAAACCTACCCTTAGATGCCCCCTATGCGTCTTCAATCCTGAACCGAGTGCCTTATGATGAAACATTCACCCTTTTCATGAGCCTCACACGTGACTTATTCCACCTCTTTTGACTTAGGCACCGGTGCGCCCCGTGAGTACGTGTTGTGACAATGAGAAAAAATGTGGCCCTCGGGATTCATGCTTGCCGATATTGCGCAGATTTTGGAGGAAGAAGCGGGTCTGCCCCATACCTCGAAGCTCCTCTTTGTACGCTTTGAAAAGTTAATAAGGGTAGCTCAGATGCCTGCGGAATGGCGCTATGCGCATGCGCGTCCTGTTGCGCGTGTTGGTGTTTGCGGAGACGAGTGAGTAGGAGTTTACCAAGAATACACTCGATTTGGACTTCACTTCCCCATCGACCCCTTCCTGGAGGGCGTAATACACCTATTCTAATGTTCTCTTGGGCGCCTCTCTCTCTAGGAATGGCAATGGGGCAGGTCCGGGGCGGGTATCTCGATACCCATACCCGCCCCATGGCAGGTCGGGTAATTTATCACGGGGCGGGGGTCGGGACAGGTCGATCCATTGGGTATGTAATTTATGTGAAAAACATTAGAAATATTCGTTCTTTTCATTGAAAGACCAAGAAAGAAACCATAATATGATAAAATGTAGTTAAATTATTGAAGAAATTGAGGTTTTCACTTATTTATAACTTTATTATAGCTAAAATATAATGTAATAAGAGGAAAATCTTAAGTAATTTGACTAAGAATATATGTAATTTAGGCAAGAACGGGTCGAGAATGGGGCGGGTCGTCGCAGGTCGGGTCAATGAGAGGTACCCATGCCCGCCCCGCCCCGCCTACGGGGCGGGTTTGACCCGCCCCAAAACAGGTCAAACAGGTTGGGTAAATCGGGTCAGGTCGAAATTGCCATCCCTATCTCTCTCGTCATCATCCTCTACAATGTCCTCTTTCGTCATAAGTGCCGCTAGCACAACATTCAGCCTTCTTTCAAAATTTTCCAGCACTTCTTCACCATGATAAAGAGTCCAAATTGCTTTAGCTTGCAAAGACCCCCCAAACTTGGCTATAACTTCATTAGCCACTGCCAAAAAATGGAGCGCTAATGGTTCGACGCCTATTTTTTTGGTTCAATCCCTCGACGCGCCCTTCTTTGAAAGCGGGAGTCCGCAAACATCCGAGTGGTCGTTTGGCACCGAAGTTGAATTCAATAAGTACCCGCTACTGAATAAGGATGAAGGCAACGTCCACGTCCAAGGCGCACGAGGATGATGCGCCCCCGGAACAGACTGCCTCGGTGACCAACTTCTATCCGACGAGCGCCACACACCGCTCGCCCATGCGCCCCACATCCGACTAGACTTCCTCTCCTGCTTCCACACCTCGAGGTACCGTCGAGCCAACCTCGCCTGAGTCTTCTGGTGCAAAGGCGCATGGGAAGAGAGTTGGAGACCCCCTTGTTACACCATGGAAGAAGGCCAAACTCGATAACTTGGTGGCCTCGGGCGTGCCATCTAGCCTAGTGATGCCCTCAGTTGGTGAACACACCGGGCGGATACCGCCCCCTACCTACAACCTCCAACACGCCCGCTAGAAAAATTCAATGTTGGCGTCCCCATCAAGGCGACCAAGGATCTGAGCACCTCAATACAACTAGTTCTCTCCCTTGATGCCGTGATCGAGCGCCCACAACACCTCACAACTACGAGGCCCTTGCGCAACATGGCCAACCTTACCGTGCATGTAAATCGCCTGTCTTAGTGTGTTCATCCCTAGCTCGTTTGTTCGATCATATGCATAACACTATGTTATCCTTGTCTTATGCGAGTCAGATGATGATGTTGATCGAGTCCACTACTCGGGAGTTTGACCAATTGATGAAAGAGAACGTCAAAGCCACTTCTGATGTTGAGCGCTTTGGTGATGATATGACTGGTGCACGAGAGAAGCATCAATCTTCTACCAGTACCCGTGACAAGGCGCATGTCGAGGCCGAGGCATGGGTGCTAGACTGAATAACAGTCTTGAGGCGGAGCGTAAAAAAGGTGGGGGCCAAAGTCAAACGAGAGTGCCAGGAGCAATTCGTGGGGCAAGCTGTCGTCACGCACACGGAAGAAAGGTGCACCTTTGTCTGTCGAACGAGGGATGAAATGCCCCAAAGCTAGTAAGCGCCCATTCAAGCTTTGCACCTCGTTGGCCGTTCGCGGCGGTTTCATGGGTTTTATCACATACATGGATCCACCTGCTTTGGGTTGGACTCGATGCCCCTCGCATCCACCTGCTTTGGGTAGACCATTGTCGGGCCGAGCTTGACCCCTTTGGGACCCTTTATTGTGCCTTTCAATGCCCCCAACAAATTTAAATGATAAAAAAATACTAGAAACTAAATATAACAATTAACTTCCATGCATATTCGTATTAACAAGATAATATTCATGTTCAGAAGAGTAATTAATCCTTCCACAAACTCTAAATAAGCTAGCTTGCAAGCTTAAACTCAACAAGTCACTGAGTCAAGCTAGCTCACGAGCTTATCAAGCTGAGTATGGTCTAGCTCAATCTTGACTCGTTTACTAACGAGCCGAGTGTCGAACGATTTTTTCCGATTCGTGCACCGAGTTGCTCGCGAGCGGTTTGGGTCATTTGTAGCCCTACCTAGGGGTTTATCAAAATAGTGGTTTCAATAGAAACAACAATTTTATAGCACTTTTTTCTTTGATTTCAATTTCAAATGCTCTATAACTTAACTAACTCCCAACAACAAGTAAAATATGCATGATTTACTAGAATCACAAGTTTATAGAAGTCACAGATTGTAGTTGGTATGTGGTAAACAATGGTGGATAGCAGAACAAAGGGTGGAGTCGATTGAAACTAGACAAGGACCGAATAATTCGTGGGTTGTGGCTTCTATGTAGTCGACAAGCGTTGTAAAGGAGGGCAGAGGGTCGAGTTGACTAGATCTGTGGAAGAATTACGAAATTCATGGGTTGTGGTTGCTTTGCAATCGACAATGACAAAAGCATGGCAAGTGGTGAAAAAATTGGAGCGGCAAGAAGAAGCCTTTGCAACTATTAAGTTTTGAATCTTTGTCTAGTTGACCTAGAATTGCAATTCTAAATCAAGGAGGAGTGAAGGCCGCATCGAATATAGGACAACTAAAGAAGGCATCATTTTGAAAGATGATTAATTGTGCCTAGCTCCGCCTCATGCAGATTAATCGTGTCTACCTCTGTCTAGGCGACCCTAGCATTATGAACGCTTAATTGTCTGTCTAGGGTCTATATGAGGTGTTTTGTCACTGCGTAGCGCCTAAGCGTATGCGAAATTACGCTTTTTTGAACCCTGACCTCACTACATATATATATGTTGATTAAGACTTTTGAGTAGTAGTGGCAATTCTTAATCCAATCCACCAATCCATTAAAATTATTCATCTAATCCAATCAATTTGATCCAAATCCAATTGGATTGATCCATGGATCCAAAGGGCAAATTATGGTTTGATACCTATACTTTTTATATTTTATATTTTGATACCCAAAATTTAATTTTTTATACGAAAAATATCATTGAAAATTTACCTTTTGGTACCTAAATTTTTTTTTGTTATGACATTTCAGTACCTGAACTTTTCACATTTTACATATTAGTCCAAGATTGAGGATGTCATTTGGATTCATGGATAATCCACCAATCCACACGATCCAATCCATGAATTCCTCAATCCATTGGATCAATCCATTTGATCCATGGATCCAATTCATTTGCCACCTCTACTTTTGAGCTAAGGAGGGAATGTGTATAATTCATAATTTAACAATAGAAATTATATATAATAATTTGTTAGGTACTAATTTATGAACTAAAATATATGATACTTGAAATGAAGCCGAACTCGCAAGTTGATTGATGAGCCAAACTCGATTATAGCTTGTGAGCTCATTATTGAATCAAAATCGACTCAAACACTAGTCAACTCATAATCAACTCGTTTATTAGCGAACAAGGTCGTCCAATTAATCATTGAGGCTATGTTCTAGAATTGAGGTGTGATCCAACTTTTTGAAGTATAACATAATGAAAATGACTGCCATTATTTAAACAAAAAATTTAAATAAAATTAACTGTTAACTTTCAACTTTTGTATTCTGCGATAAATAATTCCAGCATCATCATTAATCAATTAAGAATATCTCGTATCATTTTATAACACAAACATGGCTCTTAGAACACAAATAAGACTTCAACGATGAATATACATATCTCGTTTATGTATACTTGAGTACATTGACGAACGAGTAACACTAGTATTACTTAAAATATTTAAACACGTCATTATAAATATAATCAATCAAACAAACACCACAAGTTCATTAAATACTATAAAATTGGATAGACTAATAGACCTATGGTAGAGACCTCATAACATTCGGAGGTCCTATATCGAAAAACCTCTCCGCGCACTCTATTGACCGGCCTGGTTTATGAACCAACTCAATATACGTTAAACTCAACTCGACTTATTTATGGCCTATTTGAGACCACCAGGCAATCCGCAAATGAGGGTGAAGAGAACCTTTCCCACAGCTGGTAGGCACCCAAACAAACAATTACCAAACGCTGAGCTAATTGCTATGCTCAAATCATCGACAAAAACGAAATTTAAAACAAATCAAACAAAAGGAATCTTGCCTCTTTTAACGCCCCTATAAACGTCGTTAAGATCTCCCCCTCAATCAACTCCGCCACGTCACTCCCCCGTCAAAGCGCTAACACTGTCAACGCGGGTTACGCCGTTAGATTGGATGCTTTCCTTAACTCTCTCTCGCTCTCTCTTATAATCATCCATTCTTCTTCCACCACTCAATTTTTCTCTCTCCCCCGTTGAATTCCCCTTTTTTTCCTCTCTTCCAACAAAGGCGGCCTTCGCCGTAGTCACTTTCTTCTTCTTCTTCCAGATCTGAACGCCGGGAAATTTCATAATCACAGATAGAGAGATTCTCATGTCGTCGCCCAGGCCATCCTACTGGTGCTACCGCTGCAATCGATTCGTCCGTGTGTGGAGCCAGGCGCAGGAAGACGACGATCCAGTCTCGTGTCCGAATTGCGAGAGCGGGTTTGTGGAGGAGATCGAGAATCCTCCGCAGATGACTCCGATGGAGACGCGCCCCCACCGGCGGAGTTTCCCCGCGGCTATGTTCATGCCGGAGCCGAGACGAGCCGGCGGGGGCCGAGGAGGTGGAGGTAGGCGGAACGGCGGAGGTGGCGACAGATCGCCGATTAATCCGGTCATCGTGCTCCGCGGCGGAGCCGACAGTGGGAGCCAGAGTGGGAATAGCTTCACCAGTACCGGGAACGGGAGCGGCGAGGGAGGAGGCCGTGGATTCGAGCTGTATTACGACGACGGAGCCGGTTCTGGATTGAGGCCGCTGCCGCCGAGCATGTCGGAGTTTCTGCTCGGATCTGGATTTGAGCGGCTGTTGGATCAGCTCTCGCAGATCGAATTGAACGGTTTGAGTCGGTACGACCATCCCCCGGCATCGAAGGCGGCGATTGAATCGATGCCGACGGTAATCATCAGCGAGAAGCACACATCCACGGAGTCTCACTGCGCGGTGTGTATGGACGCTTTCGAAATCGAATCGGAGGCCCGGGAAATGCCCTGTAAGCATCTGTACCATTCCGATTGCATCCTCCCCTGGCTCTCTCTCCGCAACTCGTGCCCGGTCTGCCGCCACGAGTTGCCCGCAGCGGACGAGGACCGATCCGTCGGCGAGCAGAGCGCGGCGGAGACCGTCGAGGAGGAAGCGGTCGGGCTGACCATCTGGAGGTTACCAGGCGGCGGGTACGCGGTGGGGCGGTTCACTGGAGCCATGAGGGGAGAAAGGGATCTCCCCGTGGTCTACACAGAGATGGACGGGGGATTTAACAACACCAACACCATCGGTGGCTTGCCTCGGCGGATCTCGTGGGGATCGAGAGGAAGCCGTACCCGGAGGGACAACAGCGGTGCCGGCAGCGGCAGCAGCCGCGGCGGCGTGTTGGGCCTTGGCCGGGTTTTCCGGCACTGGTTTGCTTGTTTCGGCATGTCGGAAAGCGCAGATTCGAGATCTAGACGGATGGCCGGTCGGTCGCCGTCTTTCATCGTGACGACCTCTTCGGCGAGGAGGAATCGGTGACCGGTGGTCAAACCGTGAGGCAGGATCGGTATAAAGGCGGCGCGAAATCGGCCGGCAGTTATCTGTATGTATATATTTTCTAAAACGTCGGGTCTATTAAACATGGAAATCGATTTATAATGGAGTCGACGGCGATACTGAAACATCTGGTCCGGTCGGTGGCTGCTGCCGGGAAAAGAAGGGATTGGAATGCAGGGAATGAATCATGGAGATTATTTTGGAACATTAATTACAGAAATTATTTCCTTTGCTTAATTTTTGAGGGGATGAACGAACCAATTTAATTTTGTCTTGACTCTTGAGTAATTAATTTGTAATTTTGTAGCCTAATTTAATATCTGCTGGTTTAATTGGGGATTGTGGAGCATTTTGCTGTTAGTTCATAAGATTGAATTGGATGGATACAGTTATTGTATGGTGGCCCGGTCCAGGGATTAGTTTGTTTGCACATGGGTAGGTTATGGGCCATGGGCCCATGAAAGGGTCAAACCGGCAGAACCTGCGGCGGCCCAGTTGGGGAAAAGGATTTGCATTTGGCAGCTTCGCGGTTGCTGGCGCTGGCTGGCATGTGGGGTTAGGTTAGGACAGGTTCCGGATCTTAATTAATAGATGGTATATATTGTACGATTAACCATATAATCTTGTAGGGAATCCCAATTATTCGCATTTTTATGTCAACGATTTGTTGGTTTCTTAATTAATTAATAAATTTTGGTCTTATTAAGCAAACAAACAATTGATGAATCTTGTAAATGATCAAATTATTAAGAGGCGAATAGACTAGAGTTGTTGCCTCCACATTGGGTTAAAACGTGATTAGGCTAGAATCACTCGGGTTGGGGAAGAAAAATAATGAATAATCAAGGTGATTGTTGGAATGGCAGAATTATTGGTCATGTGACGCGTGACCTTTGGGGAAAGTAAAGTGATGACTGATGTGTATGTTGTAGGGACCTTTGAAATTAGAATAATGCCAAGTTGGCCAAACATATGGGAAAACGGAAGAACCCAGCGAAGCTGCCTTTTTGTGTGTTGTTGGTCCAATTTGGTTGTACCAATTTGTTTGTTTTTTACTTCATCAACGTCGATAATGGATTGTGTGCGTGCCAACAGATAGATGGAAGGATGGATGGATGACGACGTTGCCAAATGGGGTCTCTTTTCTTTTCTTGCTGGTCTCTCTCACTCTCAATCTCGGAAACTCCCATATAACTTCTTGTGTTTTTGGACGGCAATTCCCATTCTAAGCACTTTTTAGAACCTTTAACCCGGTTTATAGACAAAGGAGTTGCTTTGTTTTCTTCTTCGGATAAACAACCGCAACAAATAAGTATTTAGTTCAATCGGGGAGTGGACACGACGAGGAATGATCGGATGAGATTGAGGCGCTAAATTATATCTTACCCTTTTAATTACCATCAACCTTTACATGAAAAATATGTGAATTGAGATTTGAAATCTCACAAAAAAATATATATATTTCAAGAATCACAATTCGCTTCATCAAAATTGTGACTTTAGTCTATGATGTCGTGTTTAGCTCGAATACTGAGTTCGGCCTTTTGGAGTTCATGTGATGGAGAAAATGGTTGTTGGAGAGCGATTGGCTTCCGCTTGTAGGAGTACGGATTTTGTGGCGTATGTGATTTTCCTGTTTGTGAAAATTTGATTGTTTTGTAGTTTGTGTATTTGTTCACTTTGCAGGTGCATCTATTCATAGAGCTGTTTTTTTTTTTGCACAAAAAAAGCTCTCACCGAAAGTTCTACCGGTTAACTTTCGAGTTTGGTTATGTACCGTGTTTTAACTCTTTAGTTTGAATTTTTTATAGATGACTATGTTATAAAGAAATATAACTTTAGTTTCTAAATACTCGTGTTCTTTGTCTCTTTCTACTACTAGCATGAGCTCCAGCCGATTGGCCGGCAGGGACAACCCAGTATTTAGTCGAGGGGGGTCCATTTAGGAAAATTACATATGATACAATAGTTTTGTTAGCTTTTTAAATCATTCATGATATAATCTAGTATTTACAAAATTTGATAAAATAATTATATATCGAAACTATCAAGAATATCACTATATATGGTTCAGGCTAGCGTACGCCCGTTGAGTTTTGCTATTTAGACAATGAATTAACCGGAGTTTTTGGCATGATACTATACCCTAACCTCTAATGGATAAACCCCAGTCCCTAATTCACTAATCCAAAGCATAATATTCATTTAATCTTGAAATGAAAATCAACGGTCTTGATTTGTCAAAATTATTGTTGATTTACTTTTTAAGATTAAATGAATCTCATGAGTTGGGTTAGAAAATTAGGGACTGGGGTTTATCCATTAGAGGTTAGGGTATAGTATCATGCCAAAAACTCCGGTTAATTCATGATCTAAATAGTAAAACTCAACGGGCGTACACGCTAGCCTTTGTCATATATATATATATATATATATCAAACAATTATTCATGATTTAGTTAGACATTTGCTTTTGAATGGTGTTCTTTATTAAGACAGTTTAGTATCAATAACTCGAGTTGTTGGGAAAGATTTAATAATGAGTATTATACTATTTAGTATTTACTAACACTTCCCCGCTAACAAAAACCAACTTATACACAAAGTTTTTACAAATTCGAATATCATGTGCTTAACAAATGGGGGTCACCAAGATTTCAAACATGATCTCTCGGTCAACCATTCTCAATTAGAAGTGCCATAAATTTCATTGTCAAGTAACTATATATTATACTAATTTACTAATTTTCGTCATTAGGAGCTACTCGGTACACTCTCCCTACCAAGACCCACCCTACCTCGGAAGGAAAATGGTTAAATTAAGTATAGTAGTCAATTGATACAAAAAATTAGAGCGCGTCTGCTTGAGAATAGTTAATCGATAGGTCTTGTGAGCGAATTATGGCGACCTCATTTCTTAAGCACACAGTATTCAGATTTGTGCGAGCTTCAATTTCTTCGAACACCCACATTGTAATGTCATAAGAAAATTCTATAAATATATCTCTACAAAAACTACTAACATCCATAAATTATCCATATTGTCAGATTCATATTGCCTTAAAGACTAATAATACCGCAATATTCATATTTTTTACGTTTATATATACAAATTGACATTGTTTTGCTTTATCGGTGTGAATCAGGTAAAAACCATAATCCAACAAAACCCGTCAATTTCAAACATGAGTAAAACTCGTACCCAACCTACCCGTCAATACTGAATATGACTTATATAATTGGGATAATTATTGCGTTAAAGATGCTAAATCAAGCCCAAAATGACTTAACTTTACCGTAGGTTTCTGAGCCGCCACCATCTAATGCTGGCCTTTGAGAGAGAGAAAAATGTGTTACATGCAAGAACCGAGCATGGATCACGGTGGACGGTGGTGACTGGTGAGTGAGATCACTATTCACTAGGGCTAAAATTTCAGCTAGAATTTGAGCCCAGATCTGGTTTGCTTGCGAGCCTGGACCCAGGCCCAAGCGTAACCTTGAACAAGGAGACTGGATCTTACGAGATTCTCAGCTTCCTCTGATGCAACACTTTGGTTCCAAGCCCAAACTTATCTGTCACACCAAAAGGGTTCAGCTCCATTATGGACCATAGACCAAAAAGACAAAACATGCACCACATGCATCCCAGTTATTTCTATTCCAGCCGGATTCGCATGTTCGATGAGTTCCCTAACACCAAACTCGTGACCTTGTGCAATTTATACGCTATGAAGGTTAGCATGACTGGAACTCTGTAGTAGAAGAAAATTAGTAGGAGAGTCTTCTAGACAGCATTCATTGGCGTATCATATAGTACTTGTCTATATAATCGAAATCATATATATTTCGTCTTATACTTTTACTTTCTTGATAAATTGAGCATCCATACCAGAAAGAGATTGAGTTGAGGGGAAATAGGGTGAAACTGAGAGAACGAAAATAGAAGAGAGATTAGGAGAAAGAGCGAGAGAGCAAATATTTGGGGAGTTTCTGTCGAATTTTTTTTACTCCTTCTTACCTCAATACGAGGCTCTTAATAGTGGATGAATTTGCCTTCAACAACTACAATATAATCCATCAAATGAAGTTGTCTAGAAGACTTGTATAGGAATGGTTTCTAGGGTTGGCAATTGGTCAACCCGTTAGATATTTTTACCCAAATACCATGACCAATATGGGAATTGGATCTGAATCCAAGTGGACCAATTTTTTTCTTCTTTCTCTGGGTTAAGTTGAGTTTAAATTGGGTCTAATCTAGGCCTATCAATTTGGGTCGACACAAATGAGTTCACTTGGATATAAATGCTTATCGTTTTCAAACCATCAGATTGAACATGATACCTTAAAAGCAAGGGAAATATTTCTTATAGACAAGTAACACGAATAGCAAGCATCTAAAAGGATTCCAAAATTCAAACCATTCAACAATACTCAAAATGAATATGAAACATCCACACCAAAAGCAAAAGACATAGTAACTTTTTTCAGACGTAAATAGCAACTTAACTTTTGAAATTTGTATAGTAAATGAGAACAGTCGAAGTGTCGAACCAGTTCCAGTCTTACTAACAGAAAATGATAAAGACAATAAAGCTTTGTATATTGAAATGGAAATTTTCAAATATATTTTGGAAAACCCAAATCCCACCACAAACAAGGCGACATAGTTAACGAATTTAATTTGTTTCACCTTGACAACACATCTAGAAGAGATGTTTCCATTTTATATAGCAATCCCATAATTACTAACTCATGTATTGAAAGTTCATATTATCCTCTATCCTTCCCTCCCTCTACCTTCAACAAAGGTAGTGTGAGCAAAACTAATAAACTACGAAATCACTTGGCAAAATAAAAAAAGTAACAATAATCATGAATTACAGACATAGAAAAAGCATACAAATATAAAATAAAGTTTTCATACTCTAAACACGAACTTGAGCAATTCTACGTATGTATGATATTAAGAAATAGCATTTTACCTCTTGCAACAAAATTCCATTATTGAATAAGACTCCTAGACTACTATGATCACATCATCACCAACAATAATCCAAGCTCGAAGAACTCTTATTGTGTGAACCCATTAGGATCGGAGGGCTGCAATGCATCCTACCTCGTTAAAAAAATAGTTGTCTGCAGACTGCACTTCCTCATTAGTCAACAAAGATTTTGGATGGCAGCATTGTTAGAGCCTCGTTGCTTAACGTGGTGTGTTGATTCTTTACATGCCCATTGAAGAAACAAATTGCCTTGATTTTTGTATGTAAAGCTTCTGTTGGAAAAAGACTACATCCATTTAGTAGAATGCAGAGCTATTTTGTTAAGTTTCCATGGCTGGGGTTGTTCACAGCTTTCAGCTTCTTGCCCTTGGTAAGATTGTAATGGCCACTAGCTAGGTTGTCATGAACCAGATAATCTCTATAACTCGAGTATTTGGGGATGTTTACACACATGGTATTTAATCATTTCTTATACATGCCCCTCAAACAAAAATCAATTCATGAACTTGAAATTTGCATGAATCACCATGGCACGTGTTTTAAAGACAAACGGTTAGGAGAGGTTCATGTATCAGGTAATGATGATTTGAAGAAGTTACCTCAAGTACAAATCAGCTCTGATACCATGTCACGAATCTGTTAATCTCAATAATTCGAGTTGTTGTACTCGACAAAGTTCCACCCAACTCAGCAACGGAATAGTTCATTGGACCCTGCCAATCTGCAGGACAAAACAGGACAGAGCTACCTTCTGATTAAAACAATGGGCATGAGATTTGTTAAAGTTAACCCCCCACCCATAATATTCCATGGAAAACTTCTTCTAGCAATGTTTTTTCTTTTTTTCTTTCTTCTTCTTGTTTATCCATCTTCCTAACTCTGCCACGACCGGCACAACTGCTACAAGGTCAAGGCCGAGACTGAGATGGCCCAACCATATAAGATGATGATGGTATCATGATTCTCCATCAAAATAATGGAGGAGATCAGATGGCATCTTTGCCTAGACAGAGATAGACACCAATTAACGCGACAAAACCAATCCATTGACTTATTATATACATGGTGATGAGCAACAATCCAACTGGGAATCAATGAAATTAGCAAACGGCAGCAGTCTTTTTCTTGGCCTAGCAATTACTATTGAGTATTGTATTGATTGGGGAAAACGCGTCAGTGTTGCTGTGAATCAGAACTTCGCCATCGACCATTTCGCCGCTCTCTTGTTGAGTTGTTCATTCTATCATAAATTGACTGGTCTCAATAATTCGAGTTGTTTTAAAAGGTTCAATTATGGATTATATACCATTTATTAATATACCCTCTTCAAATGAAAGCCATTATATATGGCTTGAAGTTTGCACAGGTCCGGATACCATGTGCATAATAATTTAAATGGGGTCATTGGTATTTGAACTAGGACTTCTCGATCATAGAAGACTTTAATAATATGTAAAGAACTAACTGATTTAAATAACTCAAATTATTAGGAGAGATTTGTGAATGATAATATATCAAATTATATTATCCATGGAAGCATGCATCCCTCCCTCTTTGAATTTTCCTTCTCTACCTTTCTGGTGATGGGCTTAAATTGACGTCGAACGCACACCAGATTCCTTTTGTTTCTTTCTGTGACTCCATACGTCATTTCCCGCCTAGTATTGTTTTTGTGTTAATATACAATACACTAAATGCTAAGACAGAAAATAAACAAAGAAGGAGCACAACAAGAACAGTGCTCATGATAATATTAACATGGCAAAAGCAGGCAGCATATGCTTTATCTCTTCGATTGAATGCAGTAGTAGGCAGCTACATCGGTTGGTATAGAGTCTGAATTCTTATATCGGTTGTGTTTAAATCAATTGTTAATATTGGAAATTGTTTAAATATTAATATTTATTTCATATGATGATATAATATAAATCAGAAATCATGAATATTTGTTTATATTTGATTTGGTTTTGGTTTTTGCCTTAAACTTTTAACTAAAACACAACTTGTTCTATAGGTTTATATGTTCCTTTTAACGGGAAATTGATTAGTCCTTAACAATTTTGTTTTCGATTAGAATTGAAAATAATTTTTAAATTAATAAGTCTTAACACAATAAAAGGGATTATCTTGTTATGAAATAACAAGGAAGAGGAACATACACAAGAGTAAGAGTAGAGACACAAGAAGAGAGGGGGAATAGAGCTTTCTTATTCATGTGTTCCTTAGTACAAGGAGATCATCTATTTATAGGCACACATCACATAACCTCTACATTCTTACAATCAATATACATGAATGTGAGAATGAATGTGAGAATGAATGAGGTGGGGGGTTACATGTAACACCCAATTGTGCAACTAATGTGTCATATGGAGAAATAAATATAAGGAGATGAGTTACATAGAACTTGTAACATACCATGGAGCATCTAATGTTGGTCATCCATAATAATATTTTCATAACACTCCCCCTTGGATGACCATTAGACCTGAATATGCCTCATTAAAACCTTACTAGGAAAAACCCTGTGGGATAAAATCCTAGTGAAGGAAAAAGAGTACATAATCATCATAATACGCTATTTGAATCTGCCTCGTTAAAAACCTTACCAGGAAAACCCAGTGGGAAAAACCATGGTTAAGGAAAAAAGAGTGCAGTGCGTATATGCTCCCCCTCATGACAACATCAAAGTATAGTGTCGTGAACAAATCTTTCAAATCTTCTCATGGTAAGCTTGTTAGTGAACAAATCTTCTAGATTGTCACTTTATGCATTATCCATTAGGACCATTTTCTTCATACATGATCTTCAAGATCATTTTTTATGAAGAGAATCCACAACTACAAGTCATTTAGACGTGTTGAATCACAAATCTTAACCAAACAATTCATAACAAGTCTCATGAATTGTTGACCATTGTGCATGATCAGTTGCTATTGTGATTTCTTTGGAATTTCCATGAGATACTTGTACGACCATAGGTAAACAAATTACTCATTTTTGATCCTCATCGTTACCAATAGATAACAAAGTATAACTTAATGAAGTATAGCAATATACATTTTCGCTCTAACGACATTGGCATACGGTACTTCAGGACCTAATAACTCGCTTCTATCTCAAGGTCTAAATTGATCTTTGTTCACTTCTAGTGACCATGTGATCATTAAGTTGTTGAACATATGCAATTTTTTCCATACAAAATTGTCCTTTCACCTTTCCGACATTGTCATACTGATCCAAAAAGGATCTTAAATCCTTCATGTTCAATTTTCTTTCTTTAAGCAATCCATGCTGCATGAAACTCTTCTGGAGTTCAATTTTCTTTCATTAAGCAAAACATGCTTTATGAAGCTCTTCTGGAGTTCATATCAACTAAAAGATATGAGATCATTATAAAATAATTTCTCGACTTTTTCTTCCAAATAACTATAAAATTTAGCTAACACAATTGTATGCAAACAATTACTTCATACCACACGGTCACAAGCAAAAGGCACGTCATACACACAACATCACTTAACCAAACCACATTCATAAATCAAACTCATAACTAAAACCACAATATCACGCACATAAACCTATATGTCATTACACAATCACACATGCCAAATGCAAATGCTCTAATGCACTTTATTCGAATTTAATCACGCAATGCTTATTCGACCACTTCCTTTAGTAGATATTCACTTAGATGAATATACCATATTCATCCATTTTATCTCAATCCATACAAGGGATTGTTTTATCGATCGATTTTGTTCTCGAGAACGTCACATGTTTGCTTCCGGCAAACTAATCCTTCAAGGAGTTTCGTATAAATATCATTATCAAGGGATCCATACAAATAGGTTATCACAATATCTACCAAATACTTTTTGAACTGCCAAACTATTTAAATTGCACAACATAGTTGCATCCACCACAAGAGAGTATGTCTCTTCATAATTGATGTCAGGTTTCTACCAGAAACCTCTCACGAGAAATTGTATTATATCTCTCGCAATTTCCATACGCGTTTGCACAAAACCTATTTGTATCCCATTAGTTTTACATCTTCAGGTGTAAGGACTTCTGGTCCAAAACTTATACCAAATAGCCTAATGCTTTCTTTTATATTGGCCAATATATATTTCTTTGTATGCATCAATGGACTTTTACTTTTGATCCTCTTTATATCTATCACGTTCAGTGCTACAGCATAATCAAAACCCTTGTCGACAATAAATACACTTCGGTTCCAACTTTTTTCATACAAGCCAATTAATTGAGATCTCTTCATTTTAAAACGTTCAGGTACCTACTATTCTTCTGGAACTATGATCTCAATTTTATGACCTGACTCTTCTAGAGCTATTTTATCCTCGAGTTTACCATCTTAATTTATAGCTCCTTCCTTTCTCGAGGATTTTTATCCTTGGAACCGATTGGTCTACCACGATTCATGCGCTCGTTTAGACTCATTAGATTATCCAATATGGACATCAATTTGTATTGGAGCATTCACAACTGGGCATTTGACATAATCACTCCTTTTAGTGAGTAAAAAGGCGTTTGGCAATTAATACGTTTTTTTCTCCATGAATCACCATATGAACTTCGGGTTCATGTTTCTTCGTTTGAGGATCAAAATGAGATAATGATGATTCCAACTCACATCTATGCCCCAGTGTTTACTTTTCTCCCCCTTAACGTTCAAAAAGTAATTCATCAAAATGATGATATTAGCAAAATGAGTCATGAACAAATCTCTCATTGCAATGGACACCATGTCCAACATAAGTTCTCATGGAACTCATAACGTGTTGTGGTGGAGCAATTGGGATGTATTCTGCACACCCAAATTTTCTAGCATTTTAAATGTTTGGTCCCTGACCAAAACCATTTGTATGAAAGGGGGGAACATATGATAACTTGTTGGCTTCATGCGAATTAATGATATCATATTCCTCGATAAGAGATCGATAGACTTAGCTTGTTCTCATAAGAGAAGTTTTGTTTGATTGGATAATCATCAAAATATATCCATCATTCGGCAACTAATCTCGCAAACATCAGGTTGCGTTTAGATAACAGACATATATGATGATATAGTTGACGCATCAATCAAAATCATAAAAATCATTTATGATTTGCATGGTGAGTGTATTTTTCTGCATACACTTTTATAAAATCTCAACAAATTCAATTATTTTCACGAGTATATTCTCCTCGAGACCATGTATCACATAATCAATCCTTTGATTGATGAATTCTCTGAACTCTCACTTAATTTCCGTATGATATCTCAATCATTTTTGCATCTGTATCCGGGATGGTATGACCGGATATGCCAAAATAAAAGTTATCCGATCTTATAAACTTCTAGTTTACACTTTCATATGTACTATTGTACATGTAGTACAAATTTATCCAGTTAAGTGTATGTTCTCTTAGAACACATATATGATGCAATATGATATTCGTTTCTGCGAATATCTTCAACTGAATTATGAATTCGGTAATACATCTTCAATTGACAGTTTAGTTCATTTACGTCTCAAAACATTAGCTCTTCTGGAGCTTTCACATACTCTTGTACTACATTTTGGTCATTAGGCACCTTTTGATTTCGGTGAACTATTGTAAGCGCATATACATAGTGATAAGAATATTTACATACTATGAATATCACCAATATATTGTTTAGTTACTTCAAGTAACAAAACACAATCTCTTCCGGAGCTTTTGATTACTTTCATATTATATGATATAATACCAGTATTGACTTTTGCAAATATTCAATTCTATACAAAAACATACAAAATAATAATAATAATAATAATAATAATAATAATAATAACATATATGTGTTTCATAACACATTCCGGCATATGAAGGTTACGGTATATGATCATGACTTTTGCTACATGAGTTGTCATCCTCATTTATAATTATTTTATCTTTCACTACCGGTGAAAAGATACATTTGTTGATTGTTGTTATTCAAACACCAAATTATATTTATATAATGGTGTGTCTTGCTGCATTTACTTTTAAGAATGGTTTCTTTCATTCGCTTCCGGGAATGAGACACCAGCCTTTCGATCAAATTATATAATATTTCTCATCACAAGTCCAATACACTTTTCACCTTTAACAAACAAGAGATTAACTTGCACTTTATAAAACCTCTACGATAATATTGCTACTGCAGGAGCACATATAGATTTTCATTTTCCTTCCAATGATTCTTGGCCCAATAAAACTTCTTTTCATACATCGGGTACAAGATCAATGATTTTTTTCACCACAATGGTAACTCATATTCCGAAAATTTTGTCACCAGATCCACTTCTTTCATTTGACACATTTTTCTTCATTTTCCCACTTTGGGGAAAATGAGATCTTTAGACTTTCATTTCTCTATATGTCGTTTATAGCAATCGATAAGTCAACCCATAATGATTTTGCTACTACAGGAGCAATTTTCATTATCTGATAATGTCCAAGCACAAACTCCATGTTACGAGATCGACATATATAAAATAATATGAACAAATAACATGATTAGGGATGGCAATTTCGACCTGACCCGTTTTACCCGACCTGTTTGACCTGTTTTGGGGCGGGTCCGACCCGCCCCGTAGGCGGGGCGGGGCGGGCATGGGTAGTCTTATCGACCCGACCTGCCCTGACCCGCCCCATTCTCGACCCGTTCTTGTCTAAATTACATGTAATTTTAGTCAAATAACTTAGGATTTTCCTTTTATTGCATCATATTTTAGCTATAAGAAAGTTGTAAATTAGTGAAAACCTCAATTTCTCCAATAATTTAACTACAATTATCATAATATTGTTTGTTTTCTTAGTCTTATAATAAAAATAACGAATATTTCTAATGTTTTTAATATAAATTGCATACCCATTGGGTCGACCTGCCCCGACCCGCGACCCGTGATCAATTACCCGACCTGGACCCGACCTGCCACGGGGCGGGTCTGGGTACCAAGAAACCCGCCCCGGACCTGCCCCATTGCCATTCCTAAACATGATCAAATAATCCCTCAAAGACAATGAGATAGATAAACATACTAACAAGAAACGACGTGAAAAGTTGCATACCTTGATCGTGTTGTGATCTTACTCAAGTATATGTGATTATGTAGAGAGACAATGACCAACCATTACTTTGGCAGAGCTCGTGCTGATAACGTGTTATGAAATAACAAGGAAGAGGAACATACACAAGAGTAAGAGTAGAGACACAAGAAGAGAGGGGGAATAGAGCTTTCTTATTCATGTGTTCCTTAGTACAAGGAGATCATCTATTTATAGGCACACATCACATAACCTCTACATTCTTACAATCAATATACATGAATGTGAGAATGAATGTGAAATAGAAATGAGGTGGGGGGTTACATGTAACACCCAATTGTGCAACTAATGTGTCATATGGAGAAATAAATATAAGGAGATGAGTTACATAGAACTTGTAACATACCATGGAGCATCTAATGTTGGTCATCCATAATAATATTTTCATAACAATCTCTATTTTTTATTATTATTATGAACGAAACCGAAACGGTGCAATTTCGACTTTGGGCAACTCACTATTCTGTATTTTGAATTCTAATGTTTTTCAGTTCGATTAATGGAACCACCTCCCCTGGTATAAACCCTTAAAAGGATCTTAAATCAATATAAAACAATTGTACCCTAGTAGTTCTCTGTAGTACCATTAGAGAGGTTGACAACTCATGAGAAAAGAAGGAATGCTATATATATAATTGACTGTCGCCAAATCATGAAGTAATTAAAGCGAGGGCATACAATTCAACGAGGAACATATATTGATTGGGACATATATTCAATTATTAATCCTAATCCTACAACTTTTTGGGAGCAAAAGTTGAAAGAATGATTAAATTGTTATGACTTATAACCAACTTTAGTTCTTCCCAGCTAGCTTTCATGCATCTAATAGTTTCGACAATGCTGAACTGAGCAGATGTTCTTTTCATACGTCGACATAAGCCTATCGAACTAGTCCATGGAATATAAAGAAGACACAACGGTTTGAGTGGTTTTTTCCAAACCTCAGGACTAGTTCACATAGAGCATAGTTTTCAGGATTGTTGTTAGTTGTTAGTTGTCACTATAGTTTGAGTTTCGGTACAAAATCCCGTTCTCTCTTGGACCTAGGGTTCGGCAAGCTCACTATTTATAATACTCTTCTACACTAATCGTGAGTATACGTCCATGTATGGTATATATGTAACCACTCCCTTATATGAGCCCTCAAATGAAAGCCGACTCAATGGCAAACCAACTCCGACACCATTTTATAAACCAACTAATCTTAATAACTCGAATTATTGAAAGAGACCCATATATGATACTTAATCACCGAAAATGTTTCAATTATTGGTGAGAACTTTCTAAAATAGTTAATAAGAATAATCTTGTGGTGTGCTGATTTTGTGCGTGTAGAATTTAACTTGATATATAACTGGAAACAATTAATCAATGGATTATTCTGATTGGCATGCACACATCAGAGTGGAGTGGATGGAGATGAGTTAACACCTATCTGTCAATTCAGTTTTCCCATCCAGTGGATGAGAGTGACAATTGGGAAGCAGGGAGTCAATTATCATCCATTCATTCATTTCTGTCCATCAAATTTAAGCACGCGTGTGGGTATCTATGGCTGCACTGATTGCATCCTAATTTGGAAGCAGACTTTTGACACCTCAATTAATATGGCTTTCATACGTGTCTATAGTTTGCACCAACCAACCGTATCGGGAGTTATACGACAAATTCAGTAATAGGATATTTTGTATGAAAACTCGTATTTGAATTATGGTTCAACTGTTTCGTATCGCTAAAACCGACCACAATCAAAGAGTTGATGGCTGTGTGTAACATTTATTTATCACTAAACCACCTTACTTCATGCTATATTTGTCATTTCGAAAATCATATAAGAGATATTTGTCAATAAATTCAAATGGTTGTGTCTGTATTTTGATATTACAGCTAATCCTGTAACTTAAAGTGTGGTTACTTGTAAGGAAGTGGTTAAGTACCATACACGGGCTTGTATAAGATCCAGCATAACCTTCTCCCAACAACTCGAGTTATTGGGATCAACTGGTTCTTGACATGGTATCAGAGCTGGTTGTCCGTGAGGTCACGTGTTCAAGTCCTCACGACCCCCAATATTAACCATTGTGGTTAAGCACCATACACGGGCCTGTATAAGATCCAGCATAACCTTCTCCCAACAACTCGAGTTATTGGGATCAACTGGTTCTTGACATGGTATCAGAGCCTGGTTGTCCGTGAGGTCACGTGTTCAAGTCCTCACGACCCCCAATATTAACCATTGTCTTTCAAGCACATGGTATGGCGGGCCTGTGCAAACTTCAAGCCCATGAGTCGGCTTTCGTTTGAGGGGGCGTGTAAGGAAGTGGTTAAGCACCATACACGGGCCTGTATAAGATCCAGCATAACCTTCTCCCAACAACTCGAGTTATTGGGATCAACTGGTTCTTGACATTACTGTTTTCCCAAAAGTGAGATTTTTCTTAACTCTATGAATCAATAAAAGCAAGAAGACGTGTGTACTTCTTTTGACTAAATTGGTATGGGAAATGAGAAAAGGGCATGGACCTCTATCATAGCTTCTAATTAAGAGCGGGGGAACAGAAGAAGAAGAAGTACTATCAAAGCTAGCCTCAATTTACATTGACCACAACAAGAATGCACTAAAAGAAAAGGTGATAATACGTGTGGACAATTTTCACCAAATTTCCAATAAATCACCCATTTGTCAATTTAAGGAAAACAAAAGGTACAAAGAACAGTTGCCAGCTACGAAATTCAGAGTTAAATAAGCGAGAGTGGTTAGTGTTCGAGCCAAGATACTTCCAAACGCTTATCCTCCACTTTCCCACTTGTCTGTCACTCAGGCGCCTGGAAACTGCACCCACAAGCGCCTAAGGGCCTTGGTCGACCCGTTAGCACTCCGAAGCTTAAGTCAGTGCCCTTTTCTAGAGAGATAAGTGTTCAGAAATAGTTTAGTGAGAGAAGCCAACCTGCGTAAATGCTATCGTCTGCCCCTATTTATACTCACCGAACCCGAGGTTGATCTCCGCCACGTCACCTCCCACATTCAATGCTCTGCGCCCCCAGACAGCTAACCGTCCTGTCAGACTCCTGACACCCGACTGGCATTCCACAGCTCTGCCAGGCTCCTGACACACGACAGGCGCCCGCAGGCCGTGGTCCACCATTCAGTTGATCGCCACCTGGCTTTTGATGCTCTATGTGACAGCTAACCGCCCTGTCAGACTCCTGACACCTGACAGGCGCCCCCGGCCGTGGTCCACCAGCCGGTTGGCCGCCACCTGGCTCTTGGTACTTTACTCTTTTGGGCTTTGTCCCCTAGCTCGCTGGGTAATACCCCCAACAATTGCCCCCCCAGTTAGGTGCTCGTGGCTTCGCCATCGAGCGCCTGACTGAACCTCTAGTTGTAACCTAGCTTTCTGCTTGGTTGCAGGGCGCTTGGCACTCGGCGCCTGCATCGTGTTCTCACTTCTTTCCTGGTCCTACGAGGTGTGTTTGCTTCTCCTCCTCTGTGGTCAGACGTCCCGCCTTTGGCAGTGTCCCTTATCGAATACTCTTCCAAGCGCTCCGTGCCTCTTGCCTGCCGAGGCGCCTCTTATCAAACGGGACGCCTTTTTGACTAACCCTTCCTTTCGGGCGCTTCATGGTGTCGTTCTTGAGGAGTGTCTTTATCCCTTATGCCCCCCTCACCCACGCTATGCTTGTCGGGGAAATTTGGAGAAAAGAAAATTCGAAATTCGAAATTCGAAATTTGGGAGTTGAGAAATTTCCCCGAAAAGGAGAGGGTGGGGGAAGCTCAAAGGTCCGCCTGTGATTTGGTGGCTCGCGAAGAGACCAAAAGGTGGGGGAAGTGGAAGGGTTTCCTTCGGCATGACTGACACGTGTCATGCAACGGGTGAGCCTTCGTTTTTCTTTAAATACTCCTCCCCCCTTGTGATGCTGTCACTTTCTTCTATTTGTCCTCTCTCTAGAATCTTGCTCTGACTTCTCTCTAGCTTCCGCGCTGACTTCTGTCCTCTTTCTTCTCTGCTTTTCGCGTCCAATACTTCACTCTCGTCCAAAAGATGTCGTCTTCACACCAAGACAAGACTTCTGCACCCGGCGCCTCGGGCGCGGGCGCCTCGGGCGCGGGCGCCTCCGGCGACGGTGGTGAAGCAAGGCGCCCAGTTCAACGTGGTAAGTGGTCTTTTCCTTTCGTTGATTTCGTTGAGTTTTCTTTTTTTTTTTTTTTTTTTTCTAGCCACTTAGGGTAGGGGCGTCACTTACCCCTTGTCCGCGTTGCGTCTGGGTCATTTGTTGGTTTAGAGCGGGCGTCTGCTTCCTCGTCAGCTGGGCCGTCAAGTTCGTCGGCGCCTGGCTTCTTACCCGCCGACGGGTCATACAAGATCACGTCGTGGGAGAAGTGTTTCCCACCTGATCATTTGCCCACCGAGACGTCGCACTTGTCATTTGAGGTGGCCGGGCCCAACCACACGTCGACCATCACCCTGGACCAGGTTCATGAACTGGTGACCAGTCTCCAGCTTCCCAGAGACTGGTGGTATGCGCCTCCATCGCCCCAGTCCCGGGTGGGCGTCTGTGGCCCCAAGTGGATCGGGCTCTACCAGGAGTACTTTCGCTTCGGGCTTCAGTTTCCCCTGGACTCAATCATGGAGGGAATTTTGACGACATGCGCCTGTCCTCTCGGGCGCCTATCTCCTTCGGTCATCACGGTTGTCATCCTCTTCAAGTTGAGGTGCCGAGAGCACAACGTGGAGCCCACCTTCAACTTGTTCCGATACTTCTTCAAGATGGTGCCTCTGGACAACTGCTTATCCCTCCAGAAGCGCAAGAAGAAAAGCTGCCCTCATCACTTTGTCCAGAAATGCCCTAAGTTGAACCGAAGCTGGTTCAACGGGTTTTTCTTCGTGAAGGCCTATCAAGACTCCTTCTTTGCCAGTGGGGGCGCCTTTATGAGGAAATGGGGGTTAGGCCATGTCGATGACTTCAATAAGCCGGTGGTTTTGACGGCGTCTGAGAAAGCCGGCGCCTCCTTAATTTGCGAGGGGGAGCCTGTTGACTTACGCCCCACAGAGAATCGTCCTCCAATTATTGAAGCTTATTATAACAATGGTGTGTAGGCGTCTAGGTGTTCTGCTTCCTTATCCCTTTGTTTGCGTTATGTACTAACTTACTTTTGTCATATGCAGGGGCGGACTACTCGAGTATTGCCAAGCTCATGAAGAGTAGGCTGGCGGCTATGGCTGCGGAGGCGGCTGCTGCAGCATCTTCCCCACAAGAGGCGCCTGCTCGGCCAGAGGCGCCTCTTCAACCGGAGGCACCCGCCACCCAATCAGAGGCGCCGCCGGCCGGCCCCAAGAAGAGGAAAGTGAAGAAGAGGGCGCTGAAGGGTGGCACCGCTCAAGCGCACAACGGCAAGTGTGGCGTCGTCCGCCCCGGAAGAAGGCGAGGGGACGCCTGATGCCGACCCCGCGGAGAAGGAGGTTAACTCCGCTGAAGAGGAGGAAGAAGAGGAGCCTTTGCTCCGAAAGGGGAAGAGGGCGGGCTCCCCTTAACCTCGGCCAGCAAGAGGGCTGCACGAGGAAAGAAGAAGGTGGCGAAGAGGACGCCTGCGAAGAGGACGCCTTCGACGAGGTGGAAGTGGAGGCGGAGACTGTGGAGGACGCCCGCCTTCACTTGAATGAAGAGGGGCGCTACGTTGGCCCCGATGGGCGCCCCCCCATCTTCCGGCCACGGCGCACCGAGGTGGGACGGGTCAATATGAACTGCTCCCCCTTGGTCGCCGTGGACCGAGGGTGTGCCATGGGCTTGGCAATCGCGGCCGCCAAGTCCTGGCAAATACCGTCCGAGGTGACCAGTGATCACCATTTTGCTGAACTTGCCCAAGTGGGCGCTAAGGTATGCCACTTTGTACTTGTATTTTCAGATCCTTCTTACTTATTATTTTGCACCACTTGCTGACCCTTTTCCAATGTTTGCAGATCCTTCTTTTTGCTGAAAGAGGCGCCCGACGCCTCAATGAGACTAAAAGGGAGGCGCTCGAGGCTTCCTCTTCGGCTGCTCAGCTGAAGTTGGATTTAGAGAACGCAACTGCACGCCGCGAGCAGTTTGCGAAGGAGTGTGAAGACGCCCAGATGACGGCCACCATGGAGTTGTCGCGTCTGCAAGGCGCCCTGGACGAGGAGCGCAATAAACTGGCCACCCTGCAGGCCGAGAAGGATGCGCTGGTGCAGGAAGCTGGCGCCCAGGCCAGTGAAATCGACATCCTCAAGGAGGAGAAGAAGAGGCTGAAGGACGCCCACAAGGACAGCGAGAAATCTTTGAAGAAGGCTCGGAAAGAAATTTCCGAACTTCGGCAATCTTTGGACAACTTGATGGAGTCCGAGACTGGGAAGTCCATGTGCGCCAATGCCATCCTGACCGGCATTGAAATCTTGCGAGGGAAGTTGCAGAAGGACCACCCCGACCTTACTTGGGATCTCTCGGAGATGGCGGAGTATGTGATCGGTGGGATGGAGACGCCTCGCGGGACAAGCGGGGCGCCCGAGCAATCTGCTCCCCCCTCTCCTTTTCCAAGGGCGCCCAGTGCTGGGGATGCAAATTCAGGCGCTGACTAGACTAGCGGTCATTGGGTGTTATCTTCTCTTATCTTGTAATGTCGTCCTTGTGTTTTCCTTGTTATACAAGAATTTTTCCTTGCCAATCGGCTTTGCTTCCATTTTAACTTTCACTTTATATTATCAATCTTCGCGTTTCTTGTGAGGGCGCAATGTTTGGGCGCTTTTGCAAAAGGTGGGCGCGAAACATGGCGCTTTGCTATACTTAGATTTGCCGGGCGCTATTTTGGGGCGCTTTTACTCAGAATTACTTAGAATACGGTATGGGCGCAAATGGTATGGGCGCTATATTGGGCGCAATGAGGTGGGCGCTATGTTACTACTTCTTTAGATATCTGCTTTCACGTATAATAATTAATCCGATTCCAAAAAGTTTGGGCGCAAAATTGGGGCGCTTTACATGGAGAGGGCGCGAGTAGGGCGCTTTACGGGATAAGGCGGGCGCAAAATTAGGCGCTTTGGAAAACATAACACAGAAGAAAGACAACTCCGCCATGGGATGGACTAAGATTGCATGCTTACTCATCTTCAGGCGCCTGTTCCCCTGTTCTTTGCATGGTACTTGTCTCCGACTCAGGCGCCTCATATTTGCGCAAATTTTGCGCATTCCACGTCCTTTTGACCTTCTTGCCTGATAGGTGTTCCAGCTTGAATGTATTTGGACCAATGACCTCTTGAACACGGTATGGTCCTTTCCACTTTGGGGCCAACTTCCCTTCGGCAGCTCTTGGGCGGAAATCCCTTTTTAGGACAAGGCTACCTCTCACGAGGTTGTGCGCCTTCATCTTTTTGTTGTAGTACCTTGCCACTTGACCCTTCATTGCTTCCAATCGCAACACCGCCATCTCTCGGCGCTCGTCCAATAGGTCTAGCTCATCAATACGCTCTTGGGCCTCCATAGACTCGCTTCGATGGGTCATCCTGAAAGTTGGGACACGCATCTCGACAGGCAACACCGCTTCACTACCATAAGTTAGCGCGAAGGGCGTTTCGCCCGTGGCTACTTTGAAGGAAGTCCTGTGCGCCCATAGAACACTTGGTAACTCCTCAACCCATCTTCCCTTGGCTTCTGCCAATCTCGTGTGTAAGCCGTGCAAAATACTCTTGTTTGCTGCCTCGGCTTGTCCGTTGGCTTGAGGGTAGGCCACTGAAGAGAATCTTAACACGACCCCATTTTCTCGCAAAACTCTATGAAACTTTTTGCAATCAAATTGCTTTCCATGGTCAGCGATGATGGATTCCGGGAGCCCAAAACGCGTAAAGATGTTCTTCCTTGTGAACTTCCGCACTTGCGCCTCAGTGATTGAGGCCAATGGCTCTGCTTCAATCCACTTGGTGAAGTAATCAACCGCGACAATTAAGTACTTGTACTGACAGGCGCCTTCGGGAAATGGGCCCAACAGGGTCCATGCCCCACTGAGCGAAGGGCCAGGCGCCTACATTTCCCTGCATAGGTGCCGCTGGGAGATGAATGTCTTTGGCATGGATTTGGCACTGGTGGCATGATGTCACGTGTCTCCCTGCGTCCTCTTCGCCATTGTTGGCCAGTAATATCCTTGGCGGAGCAAAATTTTCTCCAAACTGCGAGCGCCTGCATGCATGCCACACGTTCCTTGGTGCACCTCGTTGATCGCCTCCAACCCCTCTGCCTCGGTAAGGCATCTCAAGTAGGCGCCGGAATGTGATCTCTTGTATAACACATCATCCACGATGGTGCATCGAGCTGCCTTCCGACGAAGGCGCCAGGCATCCTTTGGGTTCTCCGGTACGACTCCCTGAGTTAGGAAGAGGCGAATTGGTGTCATCCACCCTTCTTGCACTCCCGATGGAAGGAGGCCATTACCACCTTCTTCGTGTGGGGCTTCTTTTGCTACAATCACTGTCCGACTCTCCTCAAAGTCCAAAGCCGTAGCCAACTTAGACAAGGCGTCTGCATGAGCATTCTCCTCTCTTGGGACATGTGTGAAAGTTACCTCTCGAAACCATGCGCACCTTTTCCGCACAGACTGCACATAGGCACACAGAGCTTCCTCTTTTACTTCGTAAACTTCGTTTAGCTGATTGACCACCAGCGCTGAGTCAGTTTTCACATTAACCCTTTGGGCGCCCAGCTCCCTCGCATAATGAAGTCCGGCCAGCACAGCCTCGTACTCAGCGGCATTGTTCGTTTTGAGGGTTGCAAAATGAAGCGCAATTTCATGAAGGGCGCCTAAAGGGCTAACGAGCACCATGCCGGCCCCGGCGCCTGCCCGACTTGCTGCTCCATCCACGTGCACTTGCCAGCATTCTTCAATGCCCGGCCCTCCGTCGGCCACACCTTCGGCCATGAAGTCTGCCAACACTTGAGCCTTAATAGCTGGACGGGGCGCGTAACTTATATCAAACTCACTTAATTGCACGGCCCACTTTACCAGGCGCCCGGACACATCCATTGACCCGAGAATCGTCCTTAGTGGCAGGTTGGTAAGCACCACGATGCTATGAGCCTGAAAATAAGGTCTGAGCTTGTTCGCGGCCATTACTACCGCCAAGGCCGCCTTCTCTATGGGTGCATATCGCGTCTCATGGCCAACCATGGTGCGGCTGACGTAATACACCGGTCGCTCTTCCTTTGTTAGCGAGTCTTTGGATATCAGTACAGCGCTCACAGCGACGTGGGACACCGCTATGTACAAGTATAGCACTTCTTTGGCTCTAGGCGCGGTCATTACCGTAGGCGCTATGAGTAGCTCCTTCAATTCTTCAAAAGCCTTGTTGCAATTCTTCTGTCCATCGAAACTTGGTGGCTTTTTCAACACCTTGAAAAAGGGAGCGCCCCGATCCGAGGCTCGCGGGATGAACCGTCCCAACGCCGCCAGCCTTCCCGTCAACACTTGCACCTCTTTCGGCGTTCTCGGGGGCGCCAAGTTCTTGATGGCCTCCACCTGCCTGGGATTGGCCTCAATCCCCCTCTTGGTTATCATGAAACCCAAGAACTTTCCCGCCTCCGCAAAGAACACACACTTTTTGGGGTTAAGCCTCAAATTGAATCGGCGCATTGTCTCGAACGTTTCCCGGAGGTCCAGGATATGATCTAGGCGCCTCTTGCTCTTCACTATCAAATCGTCCACATATGCTTCCACGTTTCTCCCTATCTGCTTGCGGAAGACTTGGTTTACCATGCGTTGGTAAGTGGCGCCTGCATTCTTTAAACCAAATGCCATGACCCGATAGCAAAAGTTGCCAAAAGGTGTCATAAAGGCCGTTTTCGCCCGATCTTCCTCCACCATTGGGATCTGATGATAGCCTGAAAACATGTCCAAGAAACTGAGCGCTTCATGATACGCCGTTGCATCTACCAGCAAGTCGATGCGTGGCATAGGGTAAGCATCCGTCGGGCACGCCCGGTTGAGGTTAGTAAAGTCCACGCACATCCTCCAATCTCCCGACGGCTTTGGTACAAATACTACGTTGGATAGCCACGTTATGTACCTTGCTTCCTCCACAAACCCCGCCTCACGCAACCTATCAACTTCATGCCGGAGCGCCTCTTCTTTCTCGGGGGTCAAGTTTCGTCGCTTTTGTTGCACCGGCCTTTTACCTTCTTCCACTGCTAGTCTATGAGCCGCCACTTCGGGGGACACTCCGGGCATATCCCGGGCGCTCCATGCAAACAATTCTCCGAATTCCCGCAGCAATTCTATTAAGGGCGCTCGCATAGCCTCTGGCGCCTGTGATGATATTCGTATCATTTGGTCTGGGCGCCCCTCGTCCAATATCACAGCCATCTCATCATCCATCGGCTCCGCCCTGGGCGCCTCCTCCGGACGGATGTCTATAATATTCAGTCTATGCTTTCGACCTCGATTCTTTGACTCCTCTTCTCTTGCATATCGCGGGACATTCCTTCCTCGCGAGACGCCCACGCCTTGGGGAGCGACGAACTTCAGCGTCTGATGGCACGTCGAAGCTACCCCATTGAATTGCGCCAATAGAGGTCGGCCGAGTATCACATTGTATGGCGACGGGCAGTCCACGATGCCAAACTCCACCGCATGCGTTACACAATGTGTTTCGTCCCCCAGAGTCACGGGGAGGCGTACGCGTCCGATGACTTGAGCTGGCGCGCCAGAGAATCCGACCAACACCGAATTTGAGGGGCGCACCAACTCAGGCGCCAGCTGCATTCGTTCGAAGGTGCTCTTGAAGAGGACATCCATAGAGCTGCCTGTGTCCACCAACATTCGCTTCACCTTACATCCGGCTATCACCCCTTGTATCTCAAGAGCTTCTTCCGACGGGACTTGGCACGCCTCATCCGGTTCCTGATTAAAGTGGATGTGTACGGATTCCCTGGCTTCAAGCGACGCAGCTCGCAGGCGTCTAGATCTTTCCAACTTCTCTCTCAAGTCAAGGGTACCCGTTATGGACTCGACTGTAAGTCTTACACGATTAGGCTCTCCCTCTTGGTCCACCTCAAACGGAGGTGGCGGAATATCTGGCGCCGGCTCAGTTTCCGGTTCTTTGGGCGCTTCACTGACCGCGGGCGGCACCACGGTTTGGGTTCTTGGTTCTTCAGGCGTCCTCCTATGTTCCGGTGCCTGCCTCATCACATAGGTTCGATGCGTCCTGTCCTCCATCCTTCTAACGAAGTCGTTGAGCATGCCCTTGTCAGCTAAAGTTTGAAGTTCGGACTTCAGTTGGTAACAATCGGCCGTGTGATGCCCCTTGTCGCGATGGAAGTCACAATACCTGTCAAGATTTTTTTCGTTAGGCTGGCCGCGCATGGGCCCCGGCCACCGTATATGGTAGCCCCTATCCTTCACATATTGCAGCACATTCTTGAGGGTATCATTGTACTCTGTAAAATTTGCAGCACTCCTCGGCGCCGGGCGTGGCGCCTCTGGCCTCCTTGGTGGGACGAAACTTCCGGTGCCAGGTCTGGGCGCCTGCCTCACTTCACCTTCATCACCTCTTAGGCGCCTCTTTTCAGCCCTTCGCGCCGCCAAAGTTTCTTCCAACATAATCACCTTTTGTACTCTTCGGTCAAGGTCTTCGGTGGACACTACATCTCGCTTGGACAGGACCCGGCATAGCTCTTCGCTTGAGGTGCAGGCATCCAAGCAGACCCCTAACACTGCTGGTTGAACATCTTTGACCGCCATTGCAACCGAGATCCATCGATCGTAGAACTCTCTGAGCGCCTCGCCCTCTCTCTGTTTGACTTTAAACAACGCCCCTATGGTCAATGTCCGACGCTTCCGGCTTGCAAACTTGGACAAAAACAAATCAGCAAATTGCTCGAAACACTCTATGCGCCCCTCCTCAATTTGGTGATACCAATCCAAGACCACGCCTGCGAATGTGGATGGAAACACCTTGCACAATGTGGCGTCGGAGCTGTTGTAGAGCTGCATCTTGGTGAAGTAGCTATTCAGGTGGTCTTCCGGGTCAGCCACCCCATCGTAACTTGGCAACGGGGGGATCGTAGTTCCCGCTGGCTCCATTAGAATGCATCGTGCCAGAGGCTGCCGAACACCAAACCTCCGAGCAATCCTCCTAGGCGCCCATACGTCCTCTGGGCCCGTTTGCGCGCGCTCGATGTTTAGCCTCCCATCTCGTGGGCGCCCAAACGCATCGTGCCCCTGCTCGAAGGCATGCGGCGGTCCGTATTGCAGAGACTCTGAATCTTCCCCCATTCTTTCCCGCTTTCTCGCCCCTGGGCTGTACATCATCACATCTTCACTTCGTTCCCCTTCCAACTCCCTTTTGAGCGCCGCTATGGCCCGATCTTGGTCGGCTATGATTCGAAACAACTCTCTTTTTGTCAAAGATTCACCATCATCAGCGGACAGGCGCCTAGGGCTTCCTTGTCCCTCCCCATCCATGCTCCTCTCTTGACTCAGCTGACGCTCGCCTCCCTCGTGATCCGAGTTCCCCGACCTGGAATTGCCTACTCCATCGTTCCCTTCGTTCATATTCTCCATGCGCTTACCGTCTTCGTGCGCCCCGCCCCCTATCTGGCGCGCCAATTGTTCGAGCCAAGATACTTCCAAACGCTTATCCTCCACTTTCCCACTTGTCTGTCACTCAGGCGCCTGGAAACTGCACCCACAAGCGCCTAAGGGCCTTGGTCGACCCGTTAGCACTCCGAAGCTTAAGTCAGTGCCCTTTTCTAGAGAGATAAGTGTTCAGAAATAGTTTAGTGAGAGAAGCCAACCTGCGTAAATGCTATCGTCTGCCCCTATTTATACTCACCGAACCCGAGGTTGATCTCCGCCACGTCACCTCCCACATTCAATGCTCTGCGCCCCCAGACAGCTAACCGTCCTGTCAGACTCCTGACACCCGACTGGCATTCCACAGCTCTGCCAGGCTCCTGACACACGACAGGCGCCCGCAGGCCGTGGTCCACCATTCAGTTGATCGCCACCTGGCTTTTGATGCTCTATGTGACAGCTAACCGCCCTGTCAGACTCCTGACACCTGACAGGCGCCCCCGGCCGTGGTCCACCAGCCGGTTGGCCGCCACCTGGCTCTTGGTACTTTACTCTTTTGGGCTTTGTCCCCTAGCTCGCTGGGTAATACCCCCAACAGTTAGCACAAATCTATCAACGCGTACGCCAAACCTAAAACTAAAAGACACCCCCGCCAATTAAACAAATAGGTTGATTTGAAGAGGAAATTTAAGATGCTATGTTTTTTTTTTTTTTTTATGATCAAGATGCTATGTTTTTAGTACACCATAATCATAATGTTTGAGGTATATTCAGTTTATATGATAAACAATTTCATACGAAAATATATAGTTACAAATCACAATGTTAAATGTATAAATTCAATTTTTATTATAAAAAACTTGCACAAAAGAGGTATATGTCCAAGTTGATTAGTACCATAACGTTAAAGATACAAATTCATTTTGTAGCATAATCTTTTTTTTAACACATCAAAGCACCGATGCTTATGAACATAGTAACTGTGACATTCCAAACATTTTCCCAACAAGATATTGTCCGCTTTAGTTCTAGACATGCATGAATTTTGCCTTGGGGTGGTTTCCCTTAAGGTCACCCACAAAACGCGTCTTGTCTGTTAAGATTAGTATCGTATTTATGAATCATGAATCTCTCTCATATTTTATTGACGTGGAATTCGACTAAAATGTTAAGCTTTGGTTTATAATAAAAAAAAAGTGTTGGCTGTTGGTCCCCCTAAAGCGACAAAGAAAGAAAATTGGTACTTTGGTGGTAGAAACACAAAGAAGAAGAGGATAGAGTTTGGCTGCTGCTAATGCTACAATGCATAGCCGCAGACCATAGTCTTCTCCTCCTAATACTACTCGATAATGGGAATGCGTTAGGGTGGTTCCTTTTTTTTAAGTTGCCATGGTGGCTACCTCCTTTTTGGCCATAGAGATTAGAAAAATTCAATCTGAGGGCCCATATTGTGGAAGGGTGTTTACGGAAGGGACCAAACATCATTACTGGGCCCGAAATCACAGCCTTGCCCCACGCTTCCCTTCTTTATTGTTTCTTTCCCTTTTCCCAAACCAGCTCCCAAACCCAAAACCCTTTTCCCTTTTCCCTTTTGCAGAGAGCAGCGCAGAAGCTTCTCTGTCCGCGATTTCTATTCGGCGCCGCCGCATTGTCCGCCGCCGCCCTCCCCTGGTAAAGACGGATTTCTCTCCGGCGTTGTCCGCCGCCGCCGCATTCTCTCTCCGGCGTCGTCTCTCTTCGGCGCCTGCGTATCTTCCGTCTCCACCATAACCCTCCCCCGCGCAAACAGAGAAGGAAGGGTTTTCTGGACCGTCGCCGCCGTCGTTCCTTTCTAGCGAGGGTTGTCGGCGGCTGGTTCTTTTTCCGTTGGTGGATAAACGAGCGTTTTCGGCGTCTCACCGGCGGCGACATTCATCGTATCTCTTCCATCATCCATTCCCGTTGTCGGCTGTGAGCTACTGATCTGAGGTTCGTCTCCCGCCAGAACTTTAATCTTCAATTTTAAACCGTAGGTTCTAGTGCATTGGTAGTGCTTTAATCCCTTGTCAATCTATGAATGGCAGTGTTATGTTTGGAATGGTAGTTTTTTTGGTGCTTTGATTTGTAGTGTAATGTTGGAATGGTAGACTGCAGGTTGTCGAATGGTAGTTTTTCCTATTAGAATGGTAGCTTTCAGGGTGTCGTGGATTGGTAGTCTTCATTTGGATTGGTAGTTCTTCATTTTGGATTGGTAGTTCTTTATCACTGTTTTGAATTGTTGTGTCATGTTGGATTGGTAGTCTGCATTTGGATTGGTAGTTCTTTACTGTTTTCATTCATGCATTGGTAGTTTTCTGCATACATGTGAAACCGTGTTTTTTATGTGGATTGGCACTGTTCCGTTCGAATGGTAGTAATTTAGTTTTTTTTGAATGGTGGTTTCCTTTCATGCATTAGTAGTTTTCTCCATACATGTGAATCTGGTAGTTTGATGTGGATTGGTAGTCTTCATTTGGATTTGTAGTTTTTTCCAATGCAACGGTTGTGATGTTTGATTAATGTTAAACGACTTGCCTCCCATTTTTTCCAATTTTAGGAATGGCAAGAACCAAGAACCCCAGTCGTAGGGGCTCAAAACACAAGGAACCTGTTACCTACAGCAGTCGTCAGGTTCAAGTTGGAAGTGGGCAAACCTCGGACTCTATTGATGAAGCTGTGCCGCAGAAGGATATGGGTAAATCTAAAGCACCTGGGAAGAAGTGCAGCCCCGCATCGATTATATCAATTGTCGAGAATGGTATAACAAATTCAAGGATAGAGCTAATAAAGAAGCTCGGATTGGATTTTGTTTTCCATTTGAAGATGAAAAGGTTTGACAGCGAGCTGCTTATCTGGTTGGTTGACCATTTCAATGGGGACAGCATGTCGATTCAGATGGCTGATGGACGTCACCTAGTCCTCACAGTTGATGATGTGCAACGGGTTTATGGCCTTCCTCGTGGTCAAAAGCAGGTACCCAATGTCAACATTAACAAGTGCAAGACACTGCCAGGACAGATGTTGCACATTGATTCAAAAGAGAAGCATTGGAACAAGCTTTGGTCCTTGGCAAAAAAGTTACCCGACGTGACTGAGGACGCGATCTGGATCCGGATGTTTGGCCTTTATTTTTGTAATGGTAGTGTTATGCTCGAATGGTAATTATACCTCGTGGACATAATTTTTGTTTAATAACTCTGCCAGTACAAACATAATCTGGAATTTTGTCTTTATAACTTGATGTGGAATGGTAGTTTTTGGTACTCCTGAATGGTAGTTTCCTTCCATGCGTAGTTTTCTGCACACATGTGAATGGTAGTTTCCACATGTCTCTAAACTTGTATTTTTTTTAATATGGAATGGTAGTGTTATGCTCGAATGGTAATTATTCCTCCTGAATGTGGAATGGTAGTTTTTGGATCTCCTGAATGATAGTTTACTTCCATGCAATGGTAGTTTTCTGCACACAAGTGAATGGTAGTTCCCACCTGTCTCTAAACCCGTGCTTTTTAACTGTGGAATGGAAGTTTCCTTTCATGCAGTGGTAGTTTTATGCATACACGTGAAGCTAGTGTTTATAAACACACTGCACTCTCAAATAAGCAAGTTGAGGTACCAGTACCATCTTAGATGACATTAAAGTAAACAAGACACAATTACAAAACCTGTTTGTCCAAGACCATTACAATCAAACATAATTAAACCAAAAACCATTACCAAATAAGTACTCAATTGTGTCCAATATTTGCAACTGAACTGTCAAATATAAATAATGACTCAATCATACTAGACACAACTTCTGCTAACCAGCCTTGTTCATCTCATTGATTAGATGTTTCCTCGACTTCTCTGCGTACCTTTCGCCAAACCCCTTCCTTCTTTTCCTTATTCTAGACGGCTCCTTTCTAAAAAATAACTACCATTGTAGTAGCTAATACAAAAGTCCGAACCAATACCAATCCAATCAAAAAACTACCAATGCGATACGAACTACCAAAATCAAATTCAACACATATACCAATGTAAGGACTACCATTATTCCTAAACAAGTACGTAACAATACCAATCCGAAACATGTATGCAGAAAACTACCACTCCATGAAAGGACTACCACTGCATGCAAGGACTACCACTGCATGGAAAAATTCACCTTGACCTTCGTCGGAATTGTCACAAGCGTCGCCTACAAAGCCTTCTTCCACAGATTGATCTCCGACGATACCAGACCCTTTGCAAGGATTTCAGACCAAAAGGGATGTTAATTTTTGGCCGTTCAAGCAAAAGCATACAATCATGAATGGTTTAGATACTTACCGTCGTCGCTTTGGATCCCCGTATCCTCTTCCTCGCCACCAAAAATAGGACTTTCTCCGAACAACACTTCCATTGCCATCCTTCTACGCTCCACCACATCGGGCGATGATGCAACGTCGGTGGTCGCCATTGAAGCAAAGTCGGCAGGCGCCATTGAAGCAAAGGAGGCGGTCGGCGATGATGCAACTTCGCAGAGTCCACGGCGGCAGAATAATGGACTTCGAATAGTCCACGCCGGCCAAAAAGATTGCCATTAAAAAAACCCTACGCTGATTCAAAAAACTACCTAATAATTAATTACCGTAATTATCTCTTTCTAATTAATTGCGTAATTAAAATGGTAGTTTTAATTAGGATGGAAGCAAAATACCCTTCTTATCCCTAGTAACCACCATGGTTACTACCACTAAGTATCCACCATAACCTCTCCCTCGATAATGATTCTTTGGCAATTGCCTGCCGAAAGGTTCAAACCATTGTTTATTGCTTTAAATTTAAAGCAAACGTCCCAATCACACCAATTAGTTCATTCATATTGCTCATTATTCAATTCATATTCTTCATCAATAGCTTCATTTCAAAAGAGAGAATGAACTACTTTTTATTTCTAATTTATGTCAGTGATAATGATTCTCCTTCTTACATAGTATGTGAATGTTCATGAATATTTATTGGCGTGATATTTAATATTTCATTCACTCGAGCAAATGGCTATCAATAATGTCTCAGTGTTGATTTAACCATATTAAATCTGGCAAGACCCCAAAATCATACATATTTTAGACCTTCTTTTACTAACAATTGTGATGTAGGTGGTGGCGAATTCATCAATGATTGATATTATGAGGAAGAGGTGTTTTCACTGGGTATCCCTGCCTAGTACTCACATGTGCAATTAGCTGCCAATCTCGATATATTTTCTTGTATTGCGCAGCCATCTCGTTGAGCTCTATTTAAATTTAAACTATAAATTCTCATAATATTTACGTGCGATTAGCATTGGTTATAGTGATGTCAAACAGGTGGGACGGGACGGGCGGGTACATGCGGGACAGGTCGACCAACTCTTACATGTTATTCGAAAAAATACACATAAATTTTTTAGTTTTTACAATAAAATGAAGGGAAAACACTTTATGAATGAAAATGAGTGATAATAGGTAATTGAATCTAACTAGTTGAAAGATCAAGTCTAATTAGTTGATGAAAGATCAAAATATTAAAAAATATTGAAAATGCAGACTGTTCGCACGCTGCTTGCGGTTGCGGCCATGAAGGGTTGGGGTCTGACATAGTTGGATGTTAAAAATGCATTCTTGCATGGAGACTTGAAGGAGACGATTTATATGGAATGTCCTCCCGGCTATTCCAACGACAAGTCAAAAGTTTGCTTACTTCGCCGCTCTCTGTATGGGTTGGAACAGGCGCCCCAGGCATGGTTTGAAAAATTCCATAGTACTATCTTGCAGGCTGGCTTTCATCAAAGTGATAATGACCCTTCTTTGTTTCTACGATGCACGTCTCGTGGACTCACTGTGCTACTTATCTATGTTGATGACATGGTGATAAGTGGTGATGATCAGGACGAGATTCAGTTTCTTACTGGAGTTCTTAGGGATGCTTTTAATCTCAAGGAGCTTGGTGATCTATGATATTTTTTTGGGACTTGAGATTCATCGATCTACGTTGGCTTGCTAGTATGTCAACAGAAGTATGTGGTGGATCTATTAGAACAGGCTGATATGGAGTCGTGTGTTCCGTGTGCTACGCCCATGGAACAAAATCTGAAGTTACGACAAGATGATAGTGATCTTCTACCTGACAGTTCTCAGTATCGTAGCATAGGGGGCAGCCTTATCTACTTGACTCATACTTGTCCAGACATCTCCTATGCAGTCCAGCCGTCCAGGTGGTCAGTCAATTCATGTTGGCTCCCCATTCGTCTCATCTCCTTGCCGTCATGCGCATTTTGCGCTATCTTAGTGATACTCAGGATGTTGGCCTCTTCTTTCCTGCGACTGGTACACCTGATATAGAGGCATATGCATATGCTGACTATGCTGGTTGCCTGGATACTCGACGCTCTATGTCTGGTTGGTGTGTGAAAGTGGGCTCATCGTTCATTTCTTGGCGTTGTAAGAAGCAAGATCGGGTGTCTAAGTCCTCCACTGAGGCCGAATATCGTTCGATGTCCGGGGTGACTTCTGAGTTGGTCTAGTTGCATCGGTTACTAGCGGAACTTGGTGTGGTCAGGATCTATCCTATGCGTTATCCGCTTCGTACGATAATACCAGTGCGATTAAGATTGCTACTAATCCTGTGCTCCATGATCGTACAAAGCACATTGAAGTTCATGTTCACTATATCCGCCAGTTGGTTGCTGAAGGACATATTTTGCTATCCTACATCACTTCAGAGGACCAGACCGCAAACCTGCTTACTAAAGCGGTGGCTACCTCTTGTCAGTGGTTTCTAGCTCACAAATTGATGTTACGCAAGTTACCATCAATTTGAGGGAGGGTGTTAGAAGTATAGGTAGCAAAATATAATTAACCTGTATTTAGTTTAATTACGTTTAAGTCATAGTTAGGGTTTGGCGGCTGTGTACATAAGCTGAAGGCCGCCACTCTTGTAACCTAAGGATTCTATTGGCAGATTATACAATTGACTCTGAGAGGTTGCTTCTCTCCGTGGATTAGTCTCGACATCATTGTCGAGTATACCACGTAAATCTCGTGTTATTTATTCTTCTTTCCTTTTGGTTGACATGTCTCATGTTACTGTGTAGGGGCGGAGCTAGGTGGGGCCACACCCCCCCCCCCCCCCCCCGAGAATTTCGACGTTACGTACAAAACCTCGAAGAATAACGGAAAATGCGTATAAACTATATTTTTTGTATAAGTAGATTTGGGTGCAAAATTGATGCAAGATAGTAAGGATGGTCGAGTGGTAGAGATGCATAGCTTGTTTCATTTAGTCGCACGTTTTTCATAGTGAACTAAACCAATAAAATTATCAATTCTTAAACTCTGCTATTCCATAACCTTGAAAGTTGAAACTTGTCTTTTTTTCTTCCGTTGGTCAACTTGCCATTTTCATAGTGAACTAAACCAATAAAATTATCAATTCTTAAACTCTCATATTACAAGGGTTCCTTTTGATTATAGATTAATTTGTTTACCTTGATATTTAACGGTATCTTCTGATTATAGAATTAATTTTGTACAATAATATTAAGAGACATTCATTTTCATTTATGAATAATATTAATTTTTTGTTCGTTGTTTAATTGCTCTATTAATATGGATTTAACTGTTTTAACCATGTCAACTTTCATATTTTCTTTTACAAGTCCTATATTTCAAATAAATTGATCAAATATTAAATCATTATGTTTAAGTCTTCTTTTGGTTATACAATGAATTGTTTTTTTAACGATAATATTGACGAGTATTCATGTTTTATTTATAAATATACTAAAAAATTTAAACATTTTATTTTTCCGTGATGATAAACCAAATAACTCCGCCCCCCCCCCCCCCCAGACTCAAATCCTAGCTCCGCCCCTGTTACTGTGGATCGTATAACATCCGACGAGGCGGAATACAAATTATCATTCCTAATCGATTATTAAGTGTGTCGAGAATCATCACATTCTAATAATTGAATTTCCGAAAAGATACCCAAATATAAATCTTATAGCACTCGTTTACATATGACAGACAACTTAAAATTCAAAGTCTCCTACAACAACACATTATACAACTTTGACGAACAGCTCTCAATCATGTCCGGATCCTAGATTATGTGACCAGTTAGTGTCGTGGAAAGGTCAAACATGTCATATGACCTAGACCATGCTGTCCGACCTAGGCTATGTATATAGGTAATAGGTGTTCACAACATCTCAATACAGTCTATACATTTGGTGCAGGTCACTACTACTCACGTTCCTGCGTTTGGGTTTTTTGCCAGCCATGACTGTCCTCTGTTCGAGGGTTAAAAAACTAACGTTGTTGGACATAACATATATGATTCTCGAGATGTGGATTGTATACGATCTTGTTTGCTGTACACACAAACTGGTCTACTCTAATGGGATTTGCCGTGAATCGCGCAAAAAACAGAGAGCAAGTTGCTACGAACACCATTTTAGGGGAGAGTTCGTCTTTGAGAAAAATTAAATCAGTTCTTCCAAAGGTATTATTAACTGTTAACACGTTCTGATTAGTTAGTGGCTCCAATCTTTTCTTTCATTCTTGTCTCGTTACCCAATTATGCAGTTTCTAAAACTGAGGAATAGATCGTCCACTTTGAATAGCGTCAAGAAAAGGTAAGTGAACCTTCTAAAACAGAGTATGTAGGAGCAGAAAACTTCAGCCTGAAAATAAAGGTAAATGAAAGTATCTTTGAAAATTTAAAGGTAAACAGAAAAGAAGAAAGAAAACTGAAGCATCCATAAAGCAACATGAAAGGCTGAAACCCCCCATCATGATTTTTCCTTCAAACCCCAATGTTCAATTCAATCACCAATTCAGATCAGTCCACTTCCCTCCTAAAACACAGTACGCGTAAAAATGTGGTTATATCAAAAATTGAAATAGCATACAGAAGGTAGTATCGAAAAAGTTAGTATTACCGTATTTTATTAATCATTTCATATCGTTAAATATCGCATATTCGTTTCGCTTCTCATAGGAAAAAAATCTGGTTGAACAGTTGGTATGGTATGGTATGGTATGGTTTTGAATCCTTGATTTATATCTCTAAAAATTGTTAAATATCCATCACAAAAAAAAAAAGTCCAGCAATGTGATTTTTCAGACAAAGATTCTCTGACTAAGTTACTATAAAACTGTACATGTGCTTAGGCATAGTAAAGATTCATGACTAAACGTTTGTAGTGTACATATTGAAAAAATATGAACGCAATATAACCATTTTTCTCCGTGCGTTTCACGTATATATGTATCAAAACCATCTAATAGTAAACGAAACTTCTGAACACACCGTCACACTCAAACAGTATAGTTATGTTTACTTAATTCAGTAAGAACATCAAATTCATTTCTATTCGAACTTTCCTATCGAACGAAATGAAAAGGAGACATTCTCAATTTCGTAATCAGAGATTAGCAAATAATGATGCATGCATTTACAAATTAGTCATATCAATCGATCTCATGACAACCGTGACTCAGCTCATAGGAATTACTACAAATAACTCTCACATTCACCACCTTGAAAACACCTCCCTCTCTCCCTCTGTAAATTGTCACCACAAAGATCCATCCCTTTATTTTTATTCCTCCCGCTCCTCTCAAAAAAAGCTTGTCCCCAAAAGAACAGAAAATTCGCCTCCCAATCTTTTGTAATTTTCCCCACACACCCCAACAACAATTTCGCTTCCTCAGACGCAAAAATCCAAATCCCCTCCACCACCACCACCACCACCGTCTTCAATTCAAATTCCCCCCCACGCCCTCCTCCACTCTCTACTATATATACACTCTCCCCCCAAAATCCGCCATTGAAATTGAACCAACCCACCTTCCCAAACAACAAATCCACGCTGCCGCCATGGCAATTTCAATCCGCCGCCACTCTGTTTCCCTTACCCTCTTCTTCCTACTCTTCCTGCTACCCAAACACCACTGTCTCGATCCCAAACCAACCCACCAAATTTTCGCCCTGAAAACAGAGACCCACCACCGGATTCCCAATTCCAGGCTGTTCGGCACCCTCGCCGCCGGTTCCAAATCCGACAAGATGCTCTTCCACCACAACGTCTCCCTCACCGTTTCCCTCACCGTCGGGTCGCCGCCGCAGGCGGTGACCATGGTGCTCGACACGGGTAGCGAGCTGTCCTGGCTCCACTGCCGGAAATCCCCCGGATTGAATTCGGTATTTAATCCGTTGGCTTCCAAATCGTACGCCAAAGTCCCCTGTTTCTCGCCCGCTTGCCGGACCCGGACCCGGGACCTATCCATACCCGTCTCCTGCGATCCGGCCAAGCTCTGCCACGTCGCCGTTTCCTACGCCGACGCTACTTCGATCGAGGGCAACCTCGCCTACGAGACGTTTCGGGTCGGTTCGATGACCCGACCCGCTACCTTGTTCGGGTGCATGGACTCCGGGTTCAGCTCCAACTCCGAGGAGGACGCCAAATCGACCGGGCTGATGGGGATGAACCGCGGCTCGCTTTCCTTCATCAACCAATTGGGCTACACGAAATTCTCCTACTGCATCTCCAGCCTCGGCTCCTCCGGCGTCCTCCTCCTCGGCGGCGGCGCCGCCTCCTTCTCGTGGCTGAAACCGCTCAAATACACCCCGATGGTGAAAATCAACGACCCGCTCCCGTACTACGACCGGGTCGCCTACACGGTCCAGCTCGAGGGCATAAAGGTAAACAGCAAGATCCTGCCCGTGCCGAAAACCGTCTTCCAGCCTGACCACACGGGGGCGGGTCAGACCATGGTCGACTCGGGCACCCAGTTCACGTTCCTGCTCGGCCCGGCCTACACCGCGCTCCGAACCGAGTTCCTCGCCCAGACCAGGCGGGTTCTCCGAGTCTTGAACGACCCGAACTACGTGTTTCAGGGGGCTATGGACCTGTGTTACCTGATCGACTCGACCCGGACCGTGCCCCCACCCGGCCTGCCCTCGGTCACCCTGATGTTCCGGGGTGCCGAGTTCAGCGTGTCGGGCGAGAAGCTGTTGTATCGGGTGCCCGGTTCGCTAAGGGGTAGGGACTCGGTGTGGTGCTTCACGTTCGGGAACTCCGAGCTGCTCGGGATCGAGGCGTTTGTGATCGGGCACCACCACCAGCAGAACGTGTGGATGGAGTACGATCTGGCTGGGTCGAGGATTGGCATCGCAGAGGTCAAGTGCGACGATGCCGGTCGACAACTTGGGTTACATGATTAGTGAAATTTAGACACGTGTTTGGGAGAAGCCTTGTAAATTAGTAAAAGGGTGGGTTAATTTTTGTGTGTGTGTGTGGAGTAGAAGACACGTGTTTTTGCTGTCTGATTCAAGGGGTTCGTCTCAGGTGGGTTGACCGGAGATGGGCCAGTGATCGGACAATGGTGGGCTATGGGGGAAGTAAATATCGGAATGGTTTGTGGGTTGGGTTGGGTTTCCTTGCCTTATTGTTATTGTACAGTAGTGCGGATTTCTGAATCAATTTCAGCCTCACAAGAAAAATGTCGACTGCTTTACCCTCTTTTTAATTCTAGAACTAGAATGTGATCATAATCATATGATACTGCTTTTTGTACTTTGTTTTGTTTTTGGAGTTAAACAAATAAGAAAGCAAAAGGAATTTTCTTTATTCACACGTATAAAGTACAAATGTGAAATGACAATACATGCTCCAGGTTGGAGATAAATTGAGTAATTTAGCATGAGGCACAGGTAGATTCATATTTGTAAAATTTAAAGTGTAAGAAAATTGAAACATTCATCTTTTCATAAAAAAATCGAGGAACAAATTAGTGTATGATAAATGTAGGTAAATTATTAGAGAAATTGAGATTTTCACCTATTTAAAATTTTATTTGTGCTAAAATATGAGCTATTGACGTACAATTCTAATTAATTTAAATAAAATTACGTGTAATTTAAAAAAAAACTGGATCGAGAATAAGAGGATCCGGCCAAGTCGAGAATGGTAAAAAAAAAATGAATAAAAGCAAAGTGACCAACCATTCCTAATTTGGAAGATAAGGTACTAAATATTTTTTAATTGGGTTTCTGTTCTGCGTTGTGACATATGAAGCAAGCCACTTGTTGTAAGCTCTGAAGTCTGAACATCGGGGCCGGATGTAAAAACTGGAGCAACTTTTGTCTTTCAAACAAAAAAATAAAAAAATGTTAGTATATGGTGTTATGTGTAGCAGAGAATCTCATTGGGTTTGGTAAGGCTGCAAAGCCTCTGTACTTTAGCGAATCATTCAATAACAAAATATCGTGGATAGGGAAGAACAACTTCAAACAAATGACACAAATACACAATAATACTTATTTTCATCAGCCCAACTGTGAGAGGACGTGGACAGACAATAGTATGCAGATGTTTTATCGGACCGTGCATATCGAGACTTCTCAATCGTCCGAAGTACATCTCATACTCTCACTGGTAGGTCTTGTGACGCAAAAAGTAAATTGATAATTTCAAATGGCGTGTGTATGATTAGCTAGCTGATCTGAATACTGAAATGACCGATCTCAATGATTAAGTGAGTGCCTAATCCGAAAGATGAGTCAGTGGTCATGGTATATGGAAGCTCAGAACACTCTCCGAATTGTTGATAATAATCAATTGGATGCCAACTAATGGGATCAAACAAGAGTCTTGGAATTGTGAAACAATGAATCTAACAATTGCTATTCGGTGTGAAGCTTGAGAAGATGAAATTGATAAGGTGTTGGTAAGAAAAACAAGTATATCTATGTCGATGGGCAGGGTTTTTGAGTTGGTGGGTGCCAGCCAGCCAGCCCATGTCTCACTGCTGCAATTGCCCTAGTGGGTGAAGAGTGAAGACCGACCAGACTGTTTGTTGGGATGGCTGCTGCGGCTAGGTGATGAGTGTCGGATGGGGATAGCCATAATCTATGCTATTGCTATTGCTATTCCTGTTCCTATTGCTATTGCTACGCCAACAAGTCAAGCACAGGGATCGCTGCAGTGGGAAGGGAAAGAAAAGAGTAATATTATACTCTAAGATACGAAACCAAAGCAGTGGTAGGTATAGAGAAGGAGTACGACTTCAGCCTGTCTGCTACCCTTGCTCTGCTTCATATTGATTTGAATTTCATATTACGCTTGTTTGGTGTTGTATTCTCATTTCCAAAGATGGATTTTAAGTAAGATGCTGCACCAAAACTGAAGTAATCATTGACAAGGCTAGTCGGGCTCTATCGATCCTTTGTTTTTGCAAGGGTCTTCAAATTTCTGTGACTTTGGCATCGTTGCTCTTGCCGTTGGATGAGATGCGGGCTGCTTTGTAACCTATGTGTATGTTCATTTTGCAGGTGAAGCTGTTCATAGGAGCGTTAGTTTTTCGTGCCATAACCGCAATAAAAGAGTTTCGGAGAAATTCACTGCACCGTTGTCATCTGATAGCTGCTTGAATTCGGTTCATGACTTTCACCCTGAAAATTTAAAACTCAGTTATGAATTCTGAGCGAGTATATAAGTATAATAGGACTACTCATGCCGTAAAAACCAAATACCTGCCAAGTACATTATACACTATGTTTGGCAACAAGGGGGGTGCAAGTTCGAGGGGGGTGCAAGTTGAGGGGTAAATTGTTGGGGGGTGCAACTTGGTGGAGGGTGTAAGTGGAGGGGTAAATTGTTGTTTGGATGAAAAAGTAGGGGGGTGCAAATAGAGTAAAAAGTAAGTAATTATATTATTATAAAATAGATTTATCAATTTATAAAATATTATCACAAAATAATAACATGAAAATTCAATATATAATAATAAATAATAAATAAAAATAATTTTAATAAAAATAATTATTATATAATAATTCTCAAATATAATTATTTATAATAATAATAATAATCATTGGTCGAGCAACCTCGAAACTCGAAATCCAACTCGTAACTGGTCATCCTAAGGGGGTTCTCGTGCCTAACTTTAAATTGAATATGGTCAAACTTAGTCAAACACGTTCGAATCTGTAAGTTTTAACTATTTATTAAAGTAAATCGAGTTAACTAAACTGTTCCTCTCTATCTTTTCAACAAACGCTTCTTATCTCTAATTTTCAATGCAGATTCGGGTCAACTAAGAGATATCAATTTGACTAGGCGAACATTGACAAACTTGCTCTCTGAGTCAAATGGTCAACCCCAAACAACTTCTACACTAATATAGATATAAGAAAAAATTAATAATATTAATTATTATGTAATTATAATCTAATTAAAAATCCATAATTCCCCTCCTCCCTCTTCCCCCTCCCTTCCTTCCTTCCCTTGCACCCCAATTTGGGGGGTAAGCCGAAATAGTGAATTTACGCTCACGTTTTGCACCCTCTACTGTTACAAAATAACCAAACGGGGGTAAACACCTTGAAACTTGTGTTTACCCCCCAAATTTGCACCCCTTCCATTTACACCCCTTCCCAAACATAGTGTATATGTTGGATTGAGAAAAGCATACGCAGAGAGAGAGAGAGAGAGAGGCCAGAAATAATAAAAGCGTAGCTTTCCCTTTTGTTTTCATGAGTGGGTGGGTTGTTGCCTGGCAAACGCTTTGGTCTGAACCGGAAGGAGTGCTGACTACGGATTCCTGCTGTTTGTTTTGTTCAATGACTGCGCCAGCCAGCCGGCCAGGCTGGAACTTGTGCTTAACTGCTCACCTCAGCTCAGTTGCCGTGTGGAATCGAGCTCGAATCCCCACTTCCAATTTTTTGAAACCTGTCTGTTCTGTTTCTGTCGCCTCACCACGCCATTTGAGAACACAGAGAAAGAAAAAGGCTTTCTCTTTCTGCTCTCCTTTTTCTTTATTTCCTCCTTCGTTTACTTCCACTTCGAACTTCGGGGAAAAGGGGGAAACGACAAAAATATGTCTTAAGTTGCTGTGATAATTAAGTCTCTGATTACCCCAAAAAGAAGGATTAGTCAAGTTGTTGGGATATTGTTGCGACAAATCACCAAGGTCATCAGTAAATCTAAATTCTAAATCCACTTTAAAGCATCTCACTTGAGACTTTGAGCTCCTCCTAAGAACCAAACTCACGGGCCAATGCAACTCAAGTTCCCAAACTACTAAATAAGGACACTCAAGCCTCCAACCTAGGAGGCTTCTCTTCCTTTTCCACATACATGGTCGTCTATATAAACTATTATCGGGTAATTAGCATAAATGGTCACAAATCTTTGCACTTAGTACAAAACAGTCACAAACCTTTAATTTGTAACCATTTGATAACAAAACTTTCTTACTTAGAACAAAACGGTCACAAATTAAACAGTGTGACCATTTCATACCAGTTCAAACTTTTGTTACCGTGTCGTTGCAAATTAGACTTTTGGTGACCGTTTTGTACAAATTAAGTTCAAAAGTTTGAACGCTCAATCACCGTTACAATTCACTCTAGTTGTACGGTGGTTTTGTTAATGTATGTGAATGATATTATGTTGTTTAGGATGACAATGAGAGAATTCAATGGCTCACAAACGGGTTCCAAACTGCTTTTTAGTTGAAAAACTATGTCTACTTTCTTACTTTCTTGGTATCGAAATTGAAAGGTCAACTGAGGACATTCTTATTCGGCAAAGCAAATATGTCGATGAACACATGACCTGACGTCTTATATGTCGTTCAAGTGGTTAGTGTCATATACTTAACGAACAAACTACCCGACCTCAAAACATGACCAACGTTTAATCTGTAACGCTTCGGTAACAAACCTTTGCACTTAAAACAAAACGGCCATAAATTAAATAGCGGTGACCATTTTATACAATTTCAAAAATTTTGTTACCGTATTGTTACAAATTATCTCTTTCTGCTTTACATACCACATCTATATGTTGTATTAACTTAGACGTCACATAGTGTATCGATCAAAATTTGTTGATTTTCAAATCAATAGTTTCATTCATAATTTTCAGAATGGTTTTCATGAAGATTATCCTTTAGTAGCATGTTAAAATCGAGTCTCTTAATTTAGTAGAAATACCATATCAAAAGGACAGAGACTAAATCAAGAATATGCACTCGTCAATTAATTGCGCAAACAAATTTACCTCGATGAGAATAAGGGATTGCCAAACAAGTTTGCTCTTTAATCTAGAGGTCCCATTTTTAATATCTTTGAATAGCATCCTCCCATACATATCAGCACATTCTTGCTAAGCACCTATCCAATTAAAAATTTCCTGGCCTCCCCGCAAAGCATGGAAGGACTTATGAGTCCTTTTGCATCTCAATTTCCGGTGAGCTACTATGGCCAACTCACAGCTGGGCATCACTTGGGCTTTCCGTTTTCTTTTCCACAGCCCACCAAATTATAGAACTTATAATTACAATTAACATAAATTAGGGTGTGCCTACGGTGACATGCATGTCACCGTGACTTGCACTTTCCGGTCGACCTCAGTTAGGATTAGGTCGACCTCATTCAGAATTCGGTCGACCTCATATAGGATCCGGTCGACCTCATTTAGGATTCGGTCGACCTCATATAGGATCCGGTCGACCTAATATGTTGTTTCAGTGTAAAAACAGTTCAAGGTGCTTACTTTGGATATTCATATCATACAATTGGCTAGATGGAAATTGAAGATTAATGACTTGTTTTGAAGTTGAAGTGTCCCTCTACATATTGAAGTGATTGAGAGCTCGATAGGAAGTCCAGAAGACCATTTTTGAACCTCATCAAAAGGCTATGCCAAAACTGGGAAACTGCCTAGAAATGGCTAAGTCTGGAAACGTGTTTGTGAAGCCTATTTTTGAGCTCAATTCGAGAAGCATGAATGCGAGTCGAGTCCAGGAGCCTCTACCACGTTAAATTAGGTATGTTTTTATACAAATTCAAGGAATTGGATGAAAGATTGGATATCTGTAAGGCTTCAAACAAAAGGGTCGAAGTTGCTACAAAGGCTGTTTTTTTGGCAGACTTCGAGCACAAGCAAGCTGCCAGAAAAACAGCCTTCGTAGCAACTTCGAGCCTTTTGTTTGAAGCCTTAAAGATATTCAATCTTTCATTCAATGCCTTGCCTTTGTATAAAAAAATACGTAATTTAACGTGGTAGAGGCCCCTGGACTTGACTCGCATCCATGCTTCTCAAATTGAGCTCCAAAGTAGGCTTGACAAACACGTTGCCAGACTTAGCCATTTTCAAGCAGTTTCCCAGTTTTGGCATAGCCTTTTGGTCAGGTTCAAAAATGGTCTTCTGAACTTTCTATTGAGCTCCCAAGTACTTTAATGTGTAGAGGGACACTTCAGCTTCAATACAAGCCTTTAATCTCCAATTTCCATCTAGCCAATTGTAAGATATGAATCTCCAAAGTAGGCACCATGAAACTGTTTTTACACTGAAACAACTGATTAGGTCGACCTGATCCTATATGAGGTCGACCGAAAAGTGCATGTCACCGTAGCAAAGTCCCATAAATTAATGCATCGTTAGTTTACTTCGACATAAACTTATGATTTTTTTCCCGCAAAGTCAGTTGTTATAAAATCAGACATACAGAGAAAATAAAAAGAGCGCGGGAGTCGACCAATAGTCGAACTCCCGATGAGAGGGCCTTTTATGCCACATGATGGGCAGCCTTATTGAGACGACAGAGAACAAAACAGTAAGAAACTCAACTAAAGAGAAAAGCCAAGTTCTGAATATCCTGCAACATAAAGAATAAATATAAATTAAAATAAACACAACCCTATCATACTACTAAAGGAAGTTTCAAATGCATGTAACACGTATACATGTATGATCTGGATATTATACAAATTTTCACTAACTATTTTGGTGTTGATCAATATGCTTGCAATTATATAATATAAAAAATGAAGTTTCATATAGTTTTCTATTTAACAATTCAAGAACATGATGATTTTTCACTCGGAAATAAAGTTATATGTTTAGCTCGAGTGGAATAGATTTTAGCCTAGAATTTAATTTCTGACATCATTTAGACACAAAAAATGAAAATTGTCTGCAAATTTCGAAAACATTTATCGGCAAGTTTGAGTCCCTAGGGATTTCGAATAGTAATAAGTGGATAAATATTTTTATGCTTAGTTACTCGGACAAAAAAAAATTACAGATTATCAAAAAACTGTTTATGAAGTTCAAATTATCTATGGATGTCCTAAAACGGAATATTTACTATCTATGGTTGTCTTGGATCATCAAGAAGTCATGATTTCTTAGAATTACTGTGGAAAAGCTATTAAAAATAGTGGAAGAATGATACATCATCTCCCTCATGTGTTATTAAATGAAGGAAAAAGAATGAAGTTGAATTTTCACATCAACTTTAATGATTACATATAATTCATCATAACTAAATTAACAGTTTTGAACATAATCATTGATGAAAAAAATAATCTCCAACAACAGTTGCAACGATAATGAGGCAAATTCTTTTATTGTAAAGCACTTATCAATGATGAATATAATGGAGTTGATGGTTAAGAGGTGATATTATTTTGGAACACCTATATGCTTAATGACAACAAGAATCTAGACAGATGCCTCTGATTACAATGTTAAGTAATTTTTATGATGGATCCACATTTTCTCTTTCCCAGATGCGAATAATTTGAATTTCTTAATGGTAAAAACTAAGGGGTCGTTTGCTTGTGGGATTTGGGTGATGGATTTGGAACCCAAATCCCAAGCATCATGGAGTTGACACAAATCCTTTGTCTGTTGAGGGACACAAATCCGTGGGGTCCACGGATTTGGACCCCTTTTTTAGATCCAAATCCGTGTAAATCCCACATTTCATTTGGGATTTGACAATAGAAGGAAAAAATGTGAGACAAATCCATCACAAATCCATGATAAAAAATCAACTAATCCATCATAAATCCAAAGGTTTTTAAAACTCAAAACCTTCATTTTCAAATCCAACAAGCAAACGAGCCCTAAGAAATTAAACTAGCTTGCTATTCAAAAAATCGTTATCGTTATTTGTTAATTCGCATAGCATTGACATATAATCATGGCACGATTATAAGAGAAGTGGAGATTACTGAAATTAAAACTTTGAAAGTTTGTTAGTTAATGTGATCATATTGCAACCTGCCAACGGGCCGGGTACAATCTAGTGTAAGGATAAAATCAAATTAATATGATCCTCAGTAAATCTCACAACTAAATTAAACAATTTCCACACGGTCTCATCCATTGTCTCAAGCAATCTCATACCAATCTATCCGAGTACTTTTTCTGGCGTGACTATTAATATGGTTCAAATGTCTAATTAATTAATTATATAAATAAATCATATAAAGAACAAGTCTAAATAAAAACGTGGTGTCAAATTGTAATTGACCACGTTGGACAGGTTACCCGTCAAAAAAAAAAAAAAAAAAAAAAAAGTAATTGACCACGTTGGATCCGAACAAGATATTGGGAGCGGGCTGGGCTGGGGACATAGTAAGACGGTAGCCTCATCATTCACAATCGTCGGTAGCCCACGTGTTGCGACTTCCAATCCATCCCGCGATGTCATCCACACGTGAGGTGACAAATTTTTATACAAAAAGAAAAACAAAGCAAAAGGAGCTAGTAGGTCAAGGGTTAATGATTCAATCGTTTCAGCTCGGTTTGGCCCTAAAATATGGAAAAAGTCATTATATTGTACTTATCCTCATAAATTATATAAAATTTTATCTAAAATATAAGTTATAACATATAATAGTACACCAAAATATCATATCGTACTTAGATACAACATATAGTGAAAATTCACACACTTATATAACATAAATATTCAAATGTTCAACTTAGGATTCCAAAGATTGAGTTAGGCGAAAAGAAAAATCGAAAAATAGGCGCATTTCGCAAATAAAAAAAAAAGACACAATTTGACCTCCAATCCGGTACCTTGTAGTGGTCGGCCCGACGGGTGCCTGCGGTCCGTTTTTCTCATCAAGTCAGGATCAAATTGGGTCAACCCGCGGGTTGACAACCTTACCTTACAAATGTTTATTTAATTATTATTATTTGCCTCGTCGCTTCTCGCCGCCTTCGCGGGTTCCATTCCACCATTGATGACCTTCTCTTCTCCATTAGTTCTTCCCTCTGTACAGTACAAGCCCACTAGTCCGATGAAAATATCATCAGAAACGGCCCACAGTCAATCAAAGCAAATGGTCCACAGACAGGCAGAGGATTGCCAGAAAAGTGCTCCTGCAGTAGTAGTTGTACCCAAATGATCAATGTCGGGATATAACAATGGCCCCTCCCCTCCTTAAACCCCATTCTCAGCTTTTTTTTTTTTTATTGAGAAACGGATTCATTCAACCGCCTGTGATGAATGATGTGGTTCCCATTGTACGATCAAACTAGATGTTTTGCCCTAATTCTGAAAAAGGGGAGCACAATGATATGATGGTGCTAGCTTCTATTCTAAAAACGGAGGAAAAACTGGCACTCTGGTTTGCCTTTAATTCATGATAAATTATCACATAAGATTCTCGTTGATTATTTAAAGGTTGAAGATGTAAGGATGTTAAAATCTAGCAGTGGATTATGATCCTCAGTATTAGTTCTTAAAATGTAGAATAATACAATATATGAGACATAACAATTAACTATCGAAAAATAATATTCATAACTATCGAAATACAAAATAATAGTCATCTGTTAAGTCTCCGTTAACACTTCCGTTAGATGATGTTGAGTTGGCAGATGCTACACTGACGTGGCAGTCAACAAAATTGCCACATAAGGTGGTCAACCTTGTAACTTATTAATTAATTATTAGGAAAAAAATAAAAAATCCCCCGATTCCGATCATTATCCACCTGTCAATTCGCCCCGCAGGTCGTTGCCATACAAGCTCCAGGAACTCCGACACACGATTCGGAAGCTGGAAATCAAGCTGAGCCAAGCGTCTCTCCGGAACAACAATCCGGGGACGAGCGTCTCTCCACCCTTTTCCACACAGAGAGGTAGCAGCAGGGCCGATTTCGCAGAAATTGAGAATCTGATGTCCCAATTCACCCTACTGGCGAACGAACCCCTGCAAGACAAGCACTTTGATCCGTCCACAATCGACTTCAATCTTATGAAGTTATTCGAATTGGAGGCCTAGAAGGCGTGGGCGGCGCTGGAGCTGGAGCACAAGCAGGAAGTCTGGGAGGCAGAGAGCTAGATTGAATCCGCGGAGGAGGAGCTGGAATCGGCAATGGAGGTTCGAGGAGGAGATGGATGTGATGGCGAAGGCGTAACTGGAAGGGTTGGAAAGGACGGTAGAGAAGGCGAGGAGGATGGGGAAAGTGATGGAGAAGGCGGCGTCGGTGACTTCGAAGAGGTACGTTGAGGCGGAGGTCACCTGCCTCGGGGAGAAAATCTTTGTCGCGGCGGGGATTGGAAAAAAAGTTTTCTAATTTTTTTTATAATAATAATTACTTCAATAAAATATTATTATTTTAATATTTTCTGATATAGAATGCTGATGAGGCAGTCTCCCTTATAAAATTTAACGGAGTAGCGGACAGTTAGCCATTCCATGATTCACAACAATAGTTTTGGATAATAATGTGTATTTCGATAGTTGTGGCTATAATTTTCCACTTCTTAATAGTTGTGGCTAATATATTGTATTTACCCTAAAATGTATAAACATAGGATTGAGTGACCAATCCGTTCACCAAAGGTAAGATAGTCTAACGGTAAAGCTGTCGCATCAGTGAAGGCTTGAGAGGTGCATATCCCAGATTCGAATCCAAGCGAGTTCCATTGGTGTTCCCGGAGGTACAAGGCTGCTGGGGGCGAAGTCTCGTTGGCGTCGAATTTGATTGTAGGTGGTCCCCCAGATATGAAGGTGAATTATTATTAAGAAACAAATACACCAGAGGTGTGTGGGAAAGGAAATACAGAGGAAAAGAAGAAGAAGCAGGGCCTGCAAACAAAACAGGCAGCCAAAGAAACAGATAGCAAATTATGTCCTGCTAATCCTCACGTGGACAGCCCAACCAAGCGAACACAAGCCTCGACTCCTCAAATGCTAACTTATCACTCATGGACAGAAAGTATCCCTCCCATGACTCGACACAAAACATGTAGACACAACTACCAGCAGCTATCAAAAGAGCAAGTTCAAGGATTCTGGGTCAATCGAATGTACAGACAAGCTTGTAAAAGAAGAGAGTGCCAAGCTCCTTTATTCTCACTACTAATGGTTCTTGCTGATGAGATCCAATGAAGAAGGTTGCGTCCAACTTTGTGAAAAATGACCTGCCATGGCTTCCTTTTCTCCTCGAAGATTCTGGTGTTCCTCTCACGCCAAACCTCCAAACAGTAAGCATGAATGAGGCATTGGCTGAGACATTCAAGCCATGTAGATGGTTCCTTGCAGGGCCAGCACTGAATAAGTGCTTTTACACCACCTCGAAGTGGCACTTGAATCTTAAAAACCTTCACAAAAAGAGACCATATTCTTTTTGCTGTAGTTACATTTCATAAACATATGCTCCACTGATTCAGCATCGTCCTCGCACATTGCACATCTGCTGGCCAGCTTCCATCCACTTCTCATTAGGTTATCGTGGGTCAATATCTTGTTTTGAAACACCAACCAAATAAAGCTCTGAATCTTGGGAGGCACTTTTGCTCTCCAAACAAACTTAAATGGAAAGTCTTGGTCTCCAGGGAACTTCTTGTTGATTTATATTTTAGAGTACCTTTCTGTAAATAGCCAGTTTAGTGTATGATAATTAGGTTTAGTGTTTAATTCCCATATAAATAGCCAAGCTCGGCTATTCCTCTGTAACGAGTTTTGAAGATAGTGAAACCTCTTTGGAGAGCACCGCCTCTCCCGTGGATTAGTCCTGCTAGTCAAGGATACCACGTTAAATCTCTGTGTTCGTTCGATAGCGTTCTCAATTATTGACATGGTATCAGAGCCTTCTGTGACCGAGAGGTCTTGTGTTCGATTCCTGGTGAACCCCATTTGTTAAGCACATGGTATTCTTGTCTTTAGACCCGTGCAAACGTCAAGCCCTTGTGAGTGGCTTTCGTTTGAGGGGGCCTGTTAGTGTTGTGGATTCTTTGGGTTCCAAGGATAGTAGTGGTTTTGCAATTGTTGATTCAAATGTTTTGGATAATTCTGTGTGGGATTTATGGCACAGTCAGCTTGGTCATCCTCATTCTGAGAGGTTGAAGGTTATGTTTAAACAGAATTTGTTACCGGATAAATTGAATTTGTTGAAGCTTGATGGGTTATCTGAATGTGTTAGTTGTATTGAGGCAAAGGCCTCGCAGACTTCATTCTCGCCTAGTGACACAACTTATAAGGCACCTTTTGATTTGATTCACACCGATCTCTGGGGGCCATCTTCTGTTCTCTCGCGATTGGGGTACATGTATTTTGCTTTGTTCATTGATCACAGAACTCGGTTTACTTGGGTATATTTCTTGAAACAGAAGTTCGAGTTGACCTCTCTAGCTCGAGAGTATATTCAAATGATCAAGACGCAGTTGGGTAAATTGATCAAGGTTCTCAGGTCGGATCCGGGAGGGGAGTTTTCATCCAAAGAGCTTGTCAAGATCTTCAAGTCTGAAGGTATTTTGCCGCAACAATCTTGTCCTGGCGTTTCACAGCAGAACGGAGTAGTGGAACGTAAGAAACGTCATGTATTGGAGCTCACGCGTGCGATTCTTTTCCACTTTCGCGTTCCTATTGGTTTTTGGGTTGAGGCCGTGCATACTATAGTGTATTTGATTAACCGTCAAATTACACCAGTGTTAGGGCGAAAATCTCCATATCATCTATTATACTCGAAGTCTCCAGATTACTCGTTTCTCCGGGTTTTCGGGTGTACGTGTTTTGTGTTGCTACAACGGAAGGAACTTCATAAGTTGGCTCCCAAAGTGGTTCGTAGTGTGTTTGTTGGATACAGTGACAAGCACAAGGGTTAGATGTGCTATGATCCGGTTGGTCGTCGTATGCGCATCGCTCATCACGTCAAGTTCATGGAAAAGGAGATGTATTATTGTGCTTCTCATGCAGAAGCAAGTTCTGCTGCTACTCTTGAGTTTCTCACTTCCCTGCCAGAATTTGATACTATTCCCTCTCTTCCTCTACCACAAGAAGCAGCCATTTCATTTGGGTCCAACGAGGATAGTGGACCATCTTCCCCTGACGACACGTCGACCACCAACTTGTCCAGTGAAGGCTCCTCTAGTGGCTTCGAGTCCCCTGGACCAAATTCATCATCCTCGAGTTCTTCGTCAAGCAGTTCGGATCCGGCCTCATCGAGCGCCTCTTTGGGTAGTGAGTCAGAAGCATCGTTAGCCGTTGGTAATGTTAATTCGCCAGTCCATGTCCAGATTCCCTTGCGACGATCAAATCGTGCGACGCTAGGAAAACCAGCGATTCGTATGCAGGACTTTGTTGGGTTTGCAGTTGAGCCCCTAGTCATTCCTAATCGTTACTCAGAAGATGCCAAGGATCCTAGGTGGATTGCTTCGATGAAAGTTGAGATGGATGCACTGGAATAAAACCGCACATGGGAGCTTGTGTCGCGGGAAGATTGGATGTCAGTTATCGGCAGTAGATGGGTATATAATGTGAAGATGAACCCCGATGGAACTGTTGAACGGTTTAAATCTCGGGTGGTCGCGCAGGGTTTCAAACAGGAATACGGCATTGACTACGATGAGACCTTTGCATCAGTGGTTAAAATGCAGACGGTTAGGTGCGTGTTTGCTGTAGCGGCGATGCGAGGCTGGTCTATGCTTCAACTCGATGTGAAGAACGCCTTCCTTCACGGCGATTTAAAGGAGACCATTTATATGGAGCGACCACCGGGATATGAGAAGGGTGATTCTACTATGGTCTGTAAGTTGGTTCGATCTCTGTATGGGTTAAAGCAGGCACCTCGGGCATGGTTTGATAAGTTTCTTGGTACGATTATTCAGGCTGGGTTTTCTTAAAGTCAGAATGATCCTTCTCTTTTCACACGTGAAACGGTTGATGGGATTGTTTTTCTATTGATTTATGTGGATGATATGATTATTACCGGAAGTGATAAGGGAGGGATTGGTGATGTTACGCAGGCTTTGCGACAGGCGTTCAATTTGAAGGAATTGGGTGAGGTGTCTTATTTCCTGGGTCTTGAGGTCAATCGGCCGCCTCATGGTTTGTTTGTGAATTAACGGAAGTATATTTTGGATATCTTGGAGTCAGCTCAGTTCACATACTGTGTTCCATGCTCTACTCCTATGGAACAAAATCTGAAGCTGAGCTGAGATGGGGGAGAGTTGATAGCAGATCAGTCATTGTATCGCAGTCTGGTTGGCAGCCTAATTTACCTGACTCATAAGAGACTGGACATCTCCTATGCGGTTCAAGTGGTGAGCCAGTTTATGGGCATCGCGACTAACCTTCATCTGGCGGTGGTTCATCAACTATTGCGAAGACTCAGGATGTTGGGTTGTTGTTTCCTGCAACAGGAGAACCTATAGTGGAAGCGTTTGCTGATGCAGATTATCATGGTTGTGTTGATACTCGTCAATCAACTTCAGGTTGGTGTATTCGGGTTGGTCAGTCCTTTGTGTCATGGCGTTGCAGAAAGCAGGATAGAGTTTCAAAGTCATCCACTGAGGCAGAGTATAGGTCGATGTCAGAGGTGAGTTCTGAGATGGTATGTCTTCATCAGTTACTTGGAGAATTGAGTGTTGTGTGTCGAGTCCCAATGAAGATATATGGGGATAACACTAGTGCAATCCAGATTGCTATTAATTCGGTGTTGCATGAGAGGATAAAGCACATTGAGGTGCATGTTCACTACATCAGACAACTGGTGGCGGAAGGCGTAATACAGATTGGCTATCTCTCTACTGAAGATCAGATGGCAGACTTGTTTACTAAGGCAGTTGCTTCAAGTAGACATTGGTACTTATCTTCCAAATTGATGTTGCAAATCGCACATCAATTTGAGGGAGGGTGTTGATTTATATTTTAGAGTACCTTTTTGTAAATAGCCAGTTTAGCGTCTGATAATTAGGTTTAATGTTTAATTCACATATAAATAGCCAAGCTCGGCTATTCCTCTGTAACGAGTTTTGAAGATAGTGAAACCTCTTTGGAGAGCACTGCCTCTCTCGTGGATTAGTCTTGCTAGTCAGGGATACCATGTTAAATCTCTGTGTTCGTTCGATAGCGTTCTCTATTATTGACACTTCTCTGCAACAATGGTTTTGTACATGGCACAAACTGTGAAATCAGAATGTGCCTTGTGATTCCATGCTAACCTGCAAGGTCCATAAGAAACCCAACCGTCGGGGATATTTGAAAGTAAACTGTAAAGACTTAATCTCTCACATTCAGCCCCTCCTCTCAAAGAAACAGACAGGGGTATATCTCAACTCCTACTCACAGATGGAAAGAACAGAGTATCTTGCTCTCTTCCGAATTTGCATATAACATGAAATCAATAATAACAAACACAGGCTGCTTTTGCCTCTCCGGCAAATATTTTTCCTCCATCGGTTGATCGACCATTTCTCCAACATATTTATAGTCTCATATAGGAATGGAAAACGATATATGGTTTAACTAGACCAGTATCACCCTGTTTTTCATATGCGAATTGTGTCAATTTACAACAAGAAATTGGATTGGATTGGATTTGAAACGATTTGAACCATAAGCGGGTTGGATTGAAAATGGTTCGGTCTGATTTTAACCCAAATATCGAAAAGACACAATTTTCTTCCTAAGATATCGAACTAATAACTAAAAATACATAAAAATATAAATAATAATAAAATTTTATCTCCTTTGCAGTGAAAGTAGGGCGGAGAGTAACGAGCAAGACGTAGTGGTTGATCATAGCTGGTAAAAAGAAAACTAAGTTTATACGATATAAATACAACGAAACTGGTTTATACGGTCTGATTTCGATTAGAAGAAAAAAAGGGACTGAATTCGTAGCCCTAGTCTCATACACCCACAACTAATTTCTAGACTTGCAAAGATAGTTTTATCATTGCTGCTCTCGATCCTCTTCTTCTTGACCAAAACAAATGTGTTATTTTTTGTGTGGCTGGTTGTGCTTTCGAAGGATTTGCTAAAGTTAGTCTACGAATCAATGGAAGTGGGTTCGTCGGATGGCTATCGACATTGTTTCTCATGTCAGTTATAAAAGAAGAGTCTCCCACCGGAAAAGTACCATGTTAATATAGTTGCAATAAGGAGACTAATCCATCTAACTACTCTCACTTCTCCGGCGACCTCACGACGAAAGCGTCTGTGAGGTTAAAAAATAAAACCAGAAAAAAAAAACCGCAGAAAAAGGTAAAAATATTATTATACAATTAAAAAAAGAGGAACCAATATGCCAAGCCCGACGCGTCCGAGTCAAATCGCTCCGTCCAACTCGTTCTTCCGTCTCCTCGGACGCCAAATTTCCGTCATCGCTATTGCCCCAACCACCATGAATTGAAGATTTTGATCAACCGATTCGGCCATCCATCGCTTTTTCGCCTCCAGATCCGGCGCCCTTTCATCCTCCGCGCACAGCGTAAGTTTTCCGTTATCTTCTCCCTTCCCTTATCGTGTTTCTGTTGCTTTGATTTTGAGGCTGTGGTTTTCCGGTCGCAATTTGGCAGTGGGGTCAATTTAACGCACCGTCGCCGGAGAATAATCGGACAATAACCAGAAAGAGGAAGAAATCAGAATAGAGGAGGAAGAAGAAAAATGAGTTTTGTTTTCCGCGGGAGCAGAGGTGAATTGGATTTAGAAAATGGGTTTCCTGGATTCGTCCCTGAGCGCCGAGCAGTGGTGAGATTTCTCTTCTCTTCTGTTTCCTGATCATTTCCGGTTGCTGCTTTGAATTGATTTCACCTCCGGATTGTCTGTTGCAGCGAGTTCATCCGATTCGGCCGGTTAATTCCAACTCGCTTGTATTCCTCGTCACAGGTATAATTTTGTTCTTCGTGTTGGGGGGAAACAAAGTCCATCTCTTTATGATTTGACTGCATTCCATCTTCCTAATGAATAATTTGTCAAATTGGATTCATGCAGTTCTGTTGTTGTTCATGATATTGAACTCACACCAAATGCCTCCCAATTTTCTGGTGATTTCCTCCCTCGTTGCCTCTTCACAATTTCTTAACTTACCCCCTTTTCTGTTTGGTTCTTGACGATTTTCGATGTGTTGTAATTTGCGGGTGTTGGGTTGCAGCTATGGCTGGTGCTTGGGGTATTTTTGATGGCCACAATCCTGAGGATGTATGCAACTTGTCAACAACTCCAAGCTCAAGCGCAAGCTCATGCGGCCATCGCCAGTGGGCTACTTGGCCATACCGAATTACGGTTGCATATGCCACCGTCGATAGCTCTTGCAAACAGGGGGCGTCTACAGGGCCTCAGACTCCAGCTTGCTGTACTTGATAGAGAATTTGATGACCTGGGTGAGGGGTTTTATTTTTAAAAGGAGTGCCAGGGTATCTTGATTATGATTTTTGATGGATTGGCTCTTAGGCTCTTGGCTGGCTGTGTGATCAGACTCAGGAGTTTTAGTGAATGTATGGTTGTGTTTTTACTATCTACGGTTCTGTTGGCAGATTATGAAACTTTGAGGGTACTGGATTCTGATGTTGTTCCCACCACATCAATGAGCGAGGAAGAGATAGATGCCCTTCCTGTTCACAATTATAAGATTTCTTGTCCTCAAAGGTAAGTTTCCCACGTGTTGTTTAACTCGCTTAATGTTTACTTTGGATAGCTTATGCCAGCCACAAGCTGCATGAATCATACCCTTGTCCTTTCACTTTACTCAGTTGAGGTTGGACACACCACTACTTGGAAGCTGATCACATTTTGATTACTACTGAAATAGGCATCATCCAAAAGCTTTTCTCCTCTTTTGTTCTCTACATTAGCGGAGTTTCATGTTGTGGTGGCTGTTCTTTTCATTTTGATTGATTGTTGCATGACTGCATACAAAAAGGTGCGGGAGCCGGGAGTTAGGAGTAGTTGTTTCGTGTAGTCATTCACAGTCTCATGTCCTGGTAAAACATATCTGCATATTGAGTCTGTGTTAGCAAGAGAGATGCAGAGTTCTTAAAATGAAGCATATAGGCTTCCATCACGTCTGTATATGCAAATAGCTTACAGCTATCTATTACTTTGCTACTCCATGAATTTCCATTATGCTGCATTTTGCCTCCAGAAGAGCTTCAAACATAAGAGTTTCTCTTTGTTTGACAAGTATTTGCATCTTCTTTCGTATGGCAGTTCGGTCCCTCTAGTGCAACAAGCATCATCTTCCATTTCCACAGAGGTACAAGTTCCTTAACATTATTTTTGTACTTTGGTGTTTAATGTGAACTTAGTGTTCCGGACAAGTTACATTACGTTCTTCATTCTCATTTATGCCTGTTAGATATTTGTAGTAGCGCTTCATTCTCTCTGTTCGGAGTGAGTCCCTTCGTCTCAGTACCAATGCTCATGTGCTTGCAGCCCAATCGGGCAATTAGTAGAGCTGATTGCTTCATCAGTAGGGACTTTTGAAGGACTTCCTTATCCAAATTTTACTTTTACATAGTGTGAAATTCTATCAGCTTGCTTATATAATAAAAGTATAATGAGCAACCATAAAAAAAAAGGTATATTGAGTTTTCAACCCACTTTAGCATAGGAAAAATTTAGTTGCAGCTCATTTTAGTCATCAGCAGTGTTGAATATTCGTTTCATGTGTTACTTTTGCTCTCTAGCCAAAGAAGCATCAGGAGACATCCCATGGGATTGGTACCTTGAAGGCTTCAGAAGATGAACTTACTTGCAGTGTATGCTTGGAGCAAGTGGATGTTGGAGAAGTCTTACGTACCCTCCCATGCTTGCACCAGGTCCTGTCCCAAGCTGTGCTTCATTCAGTTTACGAATGGCTTCTTTCGACGTAGTCAATACCGTGGCCTAATGCTTAAAACACATGATTAATTTGTTTTTTTTTCCTGCAGTTCCATGCCATTTGTATTGACCCATGGTTGAGGCAACAGGGAACATGCCCAGTTTGCAAATACAGGGCAGGATCTAGCTGGCCTGAAAATGGACAAAATCTGGATGCTGCATACATGGTTTAACTTTTAACCTCTGCATCAATTGACTCAGTCTACCCCTCCAAAGGATGTAAAGAGAAAGAGTTCACTGGAGTTCCTATTGAACAAAGATGGAAGGTCTGATTGAATAGTTACTGTGTCTGTGCCTAACACCGAGGTAAATCTTTCCCTCAGATTAGGGCACGCTGCAGAAAGGGTGCGGATTGATGTATTTAGTAACATCACAACATTTTGTAATTTAGATTAATCGGGAAGTTGGCAATCGAAAATCACCGTTATTATAGTATCTTCATACTTCTACTGTGAATTCAAAATGATATCATACTTGAACGATCTGGTAGTACAGTTACTGGTAATTTATTGACGCGAATGCTTGCTCTAAGTGAGTCGACAACTACACTTGAGATTCGAAATACAACAATAGAGATGAACTAAAACTGGGAAGGAAGAGGGAACATATCCTTCTTAGACTTCCCTTTACCCTTCCCTCCGCCCTTCTTTGCATCTAGTTTGGCCTGAATGCGAGCAGCGGCTGCAGCTTTGGCTTCTTCTCGCTTCTTCTTCTCTTCCTCTTTGACCGCAGCTGCCATCTCCCTTTGCTTCTTCAGCTCCCTGAATTTGGAAGTGTATTACCACCGATCAATAAACAAAACTTTGTGGATACAATTTGGGGGAAGGTGTAAGAATAATACGCTGCTTGCTTACTCTAGCCTAGCTCTCTCCTGCGAAACACTGCTCATGCTGGAACCTTTGCGAGGACGGCAAGCCACAAGCTCCACCTCAAAAACAAGAATTGCACTGCAACAATGGGAGAAGAAAAAAAAGGTGCCTCATCAGAAACTAGATTCATCTCACGATTTACCTGGCTAGATAGTTTCTGTGTGGACTGTATAGCTATAGCATTACTCTGGTGGAATATCTGGTGGAGAGCCTGCTCTGCCATAGGCGTACTCTGGCTTGCAAGTGATCTTTGCAACTTCCCCCACCTGGAAATCAGTAGAAGAAAATTTTGTGAACACACAAACGGGGAAGTCAGATTTTTTTCAGCAAAGAGAACAACATTTCAACATAACTATACCTTCATAGTTCTCAATGCAACATCCCATGCCCGAATCACCGAGCCACTTCCTATTTCGAATGAGAAGATGGTGTTGTCTTCATGTGTGGTGTCGAAGACTTCCCCGGTATCGGCCAATGTCCCCTCATAATGAACTGCACAAGGAAGAAGAGATGGAGATCTTAGTTTACAGCTAATCAGTACACAAGATTATGCAAATGTACCCTTTGGGGATCACTTCCATCAGCCAGAAAGAAGGAGAAACGACTAGACCTCATTCCTGGTTTCTCAAGATACAACATCAAACAAATCTTCATATCAACTTAACAAAAGTGGAGTGTTCTCATACCCTAAAAGTTATGCAGAGATAAAAGAAGACGAAGAAAATTTCCGTGAACAAAAGTCTATTCAACTCCAACAGTAGCAAGCTTACCATCAACAAGAGGAAGATCCTCTGAAGGCTCAACTGCATCGGCTTTTGCACGCCTTACAATCTTCTTCATGACACCTCCATCGCCGGTTAAATCAATTGCATCACCCATTGCTTAAGACAATTCTTATCAAAAGTACAATTTCAATAGAAAGGATAAATCAGAATAAACAGCAGCAAACACTATGTCCACCAGACACTACAAAATTCTTAGAAAGAAGACGGGGCAACGAATACCTAACTAATCCTACACAAATCTAACGGACATGTCAATTTCAACTGATAATCATTTCAAGCCCTTTACATTTCACACACACAGTTCCCATGGCGCAATTTTCTCAGCACCAGCCTTTCACTATACTGGAAGCTCTAATAAGAACCCAGTAGATTAGGGAATGAAGTTTCCCTACTCCAGCCAGAACAATAAACCTCAATGAGAGTTCAATCTATCAAGTCAAACATCCCCCAAATTCGCTAACGATTCAGCACCTCTACCAGATAAAGCAGTTCTTACTCGGAAACTACTAACCCACTTCGTATTTCTCTCTAGAACACCCAAAAGAAGGTAAATTGGAATCAAACACTGGCAAACGCCCCCTTCCCAAACAGAAATCGTTCGAATTCATGGATGGAACTTCACAGTGAACTGACCGACCTGTTTCAGAGACTTGGACCAGCGTGAGGATCGGAAAGGAGAGGAAGCAAACTAGGCGAATCGCAGAAACTTTGGGGAGGAAACTCGGCGTCGATGTCGTTGGCCATAGGCGTCTTGAGTGTCCTGATGAGTTTCTTTCAGCTGCGCAAGAAATGATGCTCTGGGTATTTGTCCTTTCCGTAGGGAAACGATATGCACGCGCTCTGATGCGAGTGACCTATGCTAGCGGTTGGAAGCATATTCGCCGTCTTGGGCTTCGTTCAATTGGGCCCAGTGGCATTTAATGGATTCCTATTTCCTACTCCACCCATTGCTTAGAAAGAAAAGCAAAAGGAATATTTTTTTTCTTACTTCAGAAAATGGTTATTACTTATTATTAGTTATTAGGGTTAATACCCTAATTTGGCCCAAAGTTTAGCGTAAATGACAGTTTTGCCCCCATTTTTTAAATAAGACATTTGTGGCCTACTTTTGAAATTATTGGACGAATTTAGCCCGACGTTTGAGTTGACCGTTAAAACTGACGGTCAAACATTCTCACCATTAATGACTCAGCAAAAATTGCTGATGTGGCTGGGCCACGTCAATAAATAATGATTTATTTAATTTTCTGAAAAAATTTGAAAACAAAATGAAACAAAGCAACAAATTAAAAAAAAAAATCGAAGACCTCAAGCAAAATCCCTAATTTTCTTCTCTTCACTCCTAACACTCCAAAAGGCCCACGATTTAGACTCCTGCTTCCTCCTCCGACAAGGTAATCAAAGAACAAGGGAAGAGGAAGACCAATATCATCTTGCCGACGGTGGTGTTGAAGCAAGCAGGGACCCCAACGACGATGACGATTGACTATTGAAGATGACAAGATGCAGGGGCCACCGGTGGGAAGAAGGCGCAGCTGAGCTTATGCGCATTGACGGTGGCGATTGACCATTGAAGATGACTATTGATTATGGTGATGGAGCTCGATGGTCTTTCTTCTTGCTCTGGGTCCGCAGAGGAAGGAATCTGGATTATAGAGGGTTCTGGGTTGGAAATACATAAATCAGAAGAACGAATTGGTTATAAACCTGAGAACGGGTCCTCTGAAATCGCGTATGAGGCGAGCCACCGCGAGATCTAAAGCTACATCGCCGCCGCAACATCTGAAGCTACGTCACCGCGAGATCTGAAGCTACATCATCTCTACTTCGTCATCTCTAACTAATATCCCTTCCTTTTTCAACTCCAGATCTCGTCCTTTTTTGATTCCTGCCGTTCAAACTTCTTCCGCAAAGTATTCAAGTCGAGAACCCAGGAAATCGGCAGTCGCACTTTACTGCTTGCTCAAGATCTGAGATTGGAGAACGATTAAGGAAAGGTGAATTTTTTTATTGAAATTGATTTGGATTCATGTGAGTTGTATTATTGAAAGTAGAGAATGAATGGAACATTAGAACTAGGGGGAAAGTAAAGGCAGAATCAGTCTCAGGGAATAAGAAACAGAAGCGGCGAAGGGATGGTTGATGATCGAGGGTTTTGTCGGGGAAGAGAATTAGGTCCATAATGAAATTTTATATTTTTAGTATTTAAATATTTAATAAAATTTGACATTATAATAAATTAGACATGTAAAAAAATATGGCTGACATAAGTTTTTTTTATAAATGACGTGGAAGACATGTCACCACTAAATGCTAGTCATGGATGGAATAAAAGGTTGACCGTCAAATTTAACGGTCAACCCAAATTCCGGGCCAAATTTGTCCAATAATTTTAAAATTGGGTCATAAATGTCTTATTTAAAAATTGAGGCCAGGATTGTCACTTATGCTAAACTTCGGGTCAAACTGGGGTATTAACCCTAGTTATTACTATAATCTGCCACTTTACTTTCATATTCTTTCTTGATGTGTTTATTTACAACAATTCGTATTAAAATGATCTCACCACTTATAACGAAATATCAAACTCGCTCTTGTATTTGAATTTTTTATCCAAAATCCCGTTAATTCCAATCTGACCGATATGAAAGGTCGGTCTTATCCGTAGAACTGATTTTGCTGAAAATACTTTAGTTGGTTGGTTTTTTCACCCAAATTGCAATGTGTTTTCTTATAGCATCTATCTTGGTTCAAGCTAATGGTGATACAAAAACAGAATATGTATGTTGGGCCCTTTTCGAGCCGGACAGTCAAACATGGTCCTGACTCCTGATAGATAGATAGCAGCTATTTAATTTCTAGTGGTACAGTTTTGGGGTAATAGTTATGACGTTAGGCAGCCACTTTTTTCACCTTCTATCCCTTTTTGGTACATGTTCTTAATTTTATAGAGTTCACTTTAGAAACGCCCTCTAGGCCCGAGTCCGTTCTTTGTGGTCCTCAGATCCAATCACGGCCACCCACAAACGAGAATTTGCGGGCCCAATATTGTGGTCCAGATCCAATACGCCATCTAAACTTAGCACAATTTTTATGCTGTGCCCAACATAATAATTGTGCTAAGTGCAACTTCATTAACCAGCATGCTTTTACAAAGCTTGATGCCTTTTTTTGATAGAACCCCCCCCCTCCTCTGCTATTTCTACTTTGATGAAATACTGCACCTTGTGGGCGAATTGATTTTAGGGTGTAATTTGATATTTGAAATTTCGAAATTTGATATTGAAATACCGATATCATACCGATTTCTACTCTATTCTATCGCTAAAAAAAGTAAGACAGTAACTAATACTCCCGTCATAGATGATTATGGGGTCGTTTGGATGAAGCAATGTGATGGAGCAATTGTACCCAATTGACTCATTTTGAGACAAATTGACTCATTTGGCAAAATAAAATGAGAACGAGACAATTGTACGTCGGGGAATTCAGATGGTTCCGTTATGGAGCAATTGCAATTGTCTCGTTTTATCCTTCCCCTTTCCCAATATAACCCTTTTTCTTTCTCTTTCCTCTTTTTTCCTTTTCCCATTTATTGGCATTCTCTTTCGTTTAATGGTGAAGCTAAGGAACCAATGAAGACCAACCCATCATCGACGATAAGCTATGGTTTTTCGGCATGCAACAACAATAATTGATTCCAAAGAGGCAACAAATAGATGGAGATGAATACTGGGTTTGTTTCCTGTGGAGTTCGAGAAGAAGAAGAAGAAGAAGAAAAAATCGCCATTTAATGGTTGTGCATAGCAGCGGGATGCCATTCCTTGTGCTCACTACTCAGGAGCTTTGTCAGCGCTTTCCTTGAAGTCAATGGTGACGTCTCCCTCACCCTCGTCGATATCATCTCCCAAATCGAACCTATCCCAAATTTCCCTAGCCAGAGTCCTTCCACTCCTCTAATCAACCTAATTCTAGATTTAATCCAACAGGAGAGCGTTAAACCACTCGTGGCCTCGCTTGACTTTGTCCAAGAGGACATTCGAAAGCTGGAATTGGCGTCTGTAGGCCGGAAAACGAGTAGGGGGGAGAGAAGAAGGGGAAATTGGTGGGTGAGCAGAGGGGTGAGGAAAAAGCTATTATGTATGTGGATTGTGGTCGTGGGTGGGTGGTGGGTAGGCTAAATTGGTAAATCGCCAAGAATGACTCACCTACATTTTACAATCCCACTAGGGGTGAACAAAGTGACCCGAAAACCGACCCACCCGTGCCATCCAACCCGAACCAACCCGAAACCTGCGGGTAACTAAATTAAATGGGTGGGTTAGGGTCCTGAAATGAAGACCCACTGACTTGTGGGTTGGTCGCGGGTTGGGCTTTTTAAAAGCCGAATAACCCGACCCAGCCCATCACCAATATATCAACAAAACGCACAGGCTTCTGGTTGTGTATATAACTTATTTAACCTAGGATTTCTCTCTCCCACGTCCGATGTCCCGCCTCCCCCATCTCTTCCCCTTCCTCTACCAATCTCTATTTCTCTCGGTGGCTAATTTTTTTACCCACAATTTGCTATTCTTATCTACAATTATCCTCTGTTTCATCTTGACCGCTGGAGAGGGTGTCAAGAGTCAAGACATTATCTTATTTTGCTTTGAGGCTACTCCAGGATGAGATCTGTGCCCCAATATCGCATTTGATTTGATGATTTTGTTATTTGATTTCAACTAGATCCTCTTTATCTTCGCTTGATGTTTTAAACTTGAACCCATATTGCCTTTGATTTGATGATTTTGATTTTGGGTTTCATAGTTAATATGGAAGAGGCAACAATGTCGACTGCATGCAGTTGGTAATTTTAGATTTTTTGCCCTTCTACTTCAAGGATTTTGATTTTTGCGATAGTTTATATGATTGGATATTTTTTTTTATATGCGAGATCGCTGTCGTTGGCCTCTTTCTTGAAGTTTCTTTTGCTTCTAGAACTGAATTTCGCCGCAAACTTCAGATCTGATCTACCTCCAGCCTTCTGGAAATCTGATCTTTCCTATGAGTTGTGCGGTTCGGATTTTTGACTGTTTAATAATCTAAACAAACCGACCCAATGGACATCAAACCGACAGGGTCTGAATTTTTACGGGTGGGTGCGGGTTAAATTTTTTTAAAACCGACAAACACGGGTTGGGTGATCAAAGTAGTCCAAAACCAACCCACCCGACCCATGTTCATCCCTAAATCCCACTATCCATTCCAAACGGTACAATTTGTGTAAATTTCCTCACCCATATGCATGCAAGAATTTGCACACCAGTTGCATGGTATTGGGCCTTGAAGGCTGGCCCAAGCAGAGCTGGGTACAGGCCGAGGGAGATGGTTGTAAATGTTCCCTAGAAGAAAAACGGCCCGTTATTCGTTTGGATGAATCTTTTCCAAAATGAGGCAATTTGGTACAAAAGTCTCATTTTGAAAAGGGGTTAAAGACACATTTGGTCACTGAGATTACAAAATCGGGACATGTTTAGTCACTAGAAAAAATTAATATCAAATTTGGTCACTACAATTACTAAAACTGGACGCATTTAGTCACTCGCCGTTAGTCTCCGTCCAACTCCGTTACTGAAGTCCGTTAGGTGCTAATGTGGCAAACAGAATTGCCTAATCAGCCGGATATAACCCAACAAAAATAAAACCCGACCCGCCACGTCATTATAACCCGCCACCTCATTAAAACCAACCCAACCCAAACCATGACCCAACCCTACCCTACCCAACCCTTCTTCCTCCTTCCTCCCCAACCCAATTTAGGGTTTTCCCCATCCCATAATGGCGGAGAGATCTTCTCCGGCCTCCTTCTCCGACTTGGCACCAGGAGCGGCAGCCCATGGCGAGCGGGGCAGTAGTCCGGATCAATTCCCTGTCTCTCGCGGGCGATGGAACAGTAGGAGAAGTATTCTTCTTGTCCTCTTTCTCCCCTGTTTTTAACGACCTAAACAGAGAAGCCCAGAATTTGACGAAGTGGTGGAAACCCATCCCGTCGGTGGCCACGTGGGCGAACTGGCAGCCGATGCAGACGCCTTTCCCCGGAAACAGAGTGATCTGAACGGCCAACAGAGGCACCAGTTTCGTGCCGTCCGGCTCCGTAGTTGAATCCGGCATCTCAGGGACGAAAGGGCGCAGCTCCCTAGCGTCTCTTGGATGCTCGTTGGTGATTATCTGGTCGAAGTCGCTGGCTGAATCTGCCACCGTGAGGGGAACAGAGTCTCCGTCCGAGTAGTGGAGGTAAGGGCAGTGAGGCGGCGCGGGGGAGATTAGGTGGCCGGCGAGAGGGAAGAAGTGGTGGAGGGCGGCGGAGAGGGCATGAAACACATTTCCTCTTCTTCATAGCATCCAACAAATTGGTTTTAGGATATATCTCCTCTGGCCCGACTTTTAGTATTGTTTTATATACTTTAAAAATTGAAGTCCGGTCAAATACTTTTATGTGCTTGGTTTTGGAAAATTTGAAAAGTGTTTCTCTATAATATAAAAGCACAAGCTTTTCTCACAAAAAAAAAAAAATCACAAGCTTTGATGATTTGTTTTCTCACACTAAGCCCTGATTTCGCCCTTAGTCGACGAGTCTTCTGACCTCCATAGCAATTAGCAAACAAAGCAATGGATTGGTGGGTTCTATTTCAATATATTATATCAAGATGTTCATGTCGATACATAAACTGTAATGCATTAAAGAAAAAAAAAAAAACAAAAGAAGACAAAAAGGAAACCAAAAAAAGTTGAGAAGTCGTTTTCTAATTAAGCTGGAGAGCATTATGAATGTGGTTACGAGGTTGGTCTGTTCATAATTAGTTTGGGTCAAACTTGCAATCATAAGATTTGGTGTGCCATTTGCATCGAGGTTGATTCATTTCCTTGTCAGCATGCTTAATTGAGCACCGCAATCTTCACCAAATCTAACCCCACATAGAGATTTCAACGATTCTTGTTGAAATTGAGTTTTTTTTTTAATGATGAGACGAGTGCTTTATTGAGGTTACTATAAATGTTGTCTGCCACGATAATCAGTTCAAGTGTGTGAAATGTTTTACACCGAAAACGAAAATTAAATGCGTAATTTGTAATGTGCACATTTTTACGAAGGATGTCCGTATTTAAATCATGCTAACATTTGGTAGTGCCATTAGTCATACAATTCTATGAATATTGAAGTACACTTGATTATTTTACCAGAAATGTTTAGTATGATAGTTGGCCTCCACAACTGATTGGTCCTAGAATCAAATAATTGAACCGCAGTTGACCCAATCAACTTGCATAAATCTCGGGCTACTTAATACATTAGTGTAATACTAGGAACATGATTACGACTAACACTTAGTTAGGCTTGGCAACGGGGCGGATCGGGGTCGGGCATGGCCTATCTGCAACCCGCCCGAATTGCTAACAGACTCTAACTACCTTGAAGATGTGGCAAACAGAGAACTTACCTTCAACATCAAGTAATTGTTCATAATTGATAAAACAGGCCAACAGAGAACTTACCTTCTTTCTTAAAGTCTTCATAGCTTGGATACTCCATTGTCAAGGCAGAGAAGCAGCTTTCCAAACCTTGAATATCAGCCTTCCGGCTTCTGCAGAAGAAGTAGAGTAGTTAACAAAGCTTTTTAAACATTTGAAATTTGAGCAAAGCTGAAAATAACAACAACAAAAAATAGCTCTTGCCTTTGCAAATGTCACTATGAACCAAGATACGAGTGCACATGAGTGCCTCAACACTTTCAAAGTGCAGCCTACTCCGGTGAGGATCTAGCAGCCTACCACCAGAGCTGAAGGCTGACTCAGCATTCACCCTCCACCAATCCAAAACCCCAACATTTGAACTTCGAGGACTAACATCCTCACTGAGATAATGGTCCAGTTCAGAGCATAGGGAAACTGTTTTGGACCTTTTCCAGAAGCAGAGGGGGCAGAATTAGGGATGGCAATGGGTCGGGTCGGGCGCGGATAGTGCATATCCGTTACCCTACCAATAGTAGTTCGGGTTTTACCCATACCCATACCCACATGTGAAATGGGTAGAAAATTAAAATCATGCCCATACCCGTTCGGATTTCGGGTACCACGGTTATCCATGGGTAACAATTTCTCTTCATAACTATAACCAATATGTTAACAATCACTCGTATTCTCACATTACGTAGGAGGAAAAGTACGACAATAATTCACTAGAAGGAACAAAATTAATTAAAACTACACAATTTTATGAAAATATTATATTTATATGCTAAATATAAAATATGTTAGAGAAAAATAATGATTATTTCTAGACAAAATACATATGCATAATCAGGCGGGTTCGGGTTGGATAGTGAGAAACTCATGCCCACCCATTACCCATAATATCCGGGTTTGGATTTTACTCGTACCCACTAAATGTTCTTCGGGTTCGGGTTTTACCCTACCCGATTAGGCGGATTCGGGCGGATATCCACGGTTACAGATATTTTTGCCATCCCTAGGCAGAATGGTTATCTCTGCTCTTTTGTTTCAACTGATACTCACAGACCACATCATAAACAGTTTCCTTAACAGTCACAGGATCAAGAGTAGGATAAGAGTCATTGCTCTTATCATAATAGTACTGAATCAGCTCAAGTTTGTATGCAGGATCAAGAACAACAGCCACACTGAGCAATACATGGATATCAGTCCAGTATTTGCTAAACTTGGCCCACATTTTTTCCAGCCATTTCACTAATGATGATATCAGAATCAGTCATTCACTCAAGCAGTTTCAATTTCAAGTCACAGATCCTTCGAAAGAACAAATTTGCAGTAGGATAATTGCTTCCAGAAAGGAGCTCAGAAATATTTCTGAAAATCTCAAGCTTTTCATTAATAACAGTAGCAAACATCCAATCATCACTGCTAGGCAAAGAAGTATAATTAGGTTCTCTCTGACTCAAACGAGTGAACACCTCTTTGTATGGAATTGCAGATTCAAGCATATGCAAGGTGGAATTTCACCTAGTAGGCAAATCAAGTGCAAGTTTAGTACCAATACTAACATTTTGTTGCCTAGCAGCCTCTTCTAAGAACTCAACTCTCATTGGAGTTGCAGTCCAATACACCACACTTTCTCTAATCTTTTCAAACCCATCTTTGATAATTTCAAGCCCATCTTTAACAATTAAGTTAAGAATATGAGCAAAGAATCTCATTTGCAGCAACGAACCATTCAAAAGAAATTCAGAAAGAACCATCTTTCTTTTAATCTTATCAATCATGGCATCATTTGTAGAGCAATTGTCAAGAGTGATAGTGGACAACTTACAATCCACATTCTAGGACACGAGGGCCTCTCGAAATACACTTGCTAATTTTTCGCTAGTATGGGGATGGTGGAACATAGAGAAACCTGTCACACACTCACAAAACATCAAACAAAGTTGTATTAGTTAAACTTATAAATTCGTACCAAATTCAAAATATTGAATCTTTTCAACGTTCTAAAACGAGTAAAAAAGGTGCGTCCTATAGAAACACTCTCCCTTCTCTCTGATTTTCTGAACCCTAATTGCGCGATGGCGGCCGTCGCTGACGGTGAGGCTGCCGTTGGCGACGGTCGTCAGTGGGCTTCACTATTTGGAATCCCGGAGGATAATCGACTTGACTACTACGAACCGGAGTTTGTGAATGGTTCGCTACGGATTCCACGGGAGGTTGTTGAGGAAGGGGCAAAGCGTTGGGAGAATTGTTTAGTTGGTCAGTTCATTGATCGACCGACTTCGATCTCATCGATTAGGTATTGGGCTAACTGGTTGTGGGGCAAGGAAGGTGTGGTCAAGGCTTCTTGGATGGGCAGAAGGCTGGTGCTATTTCAATTCCCTTCGGCTGAGATATGTCAGTGGGTATTCAAAAATGGACCTTGGCATCACAGGGAGAACCTCCTGTTTCTTCGGAAGTGGGAGCCTGGGATTAGTCCTCTGAAAATCGACAACACTGCACTACCACCGTGGATTAAGCTCTCCAATCTGCCGACGGAATTAACATCGAAGGAAGGTTTAGGAAGAGTGGCAAGTTCGCTGGGGAAACCGCTATGTATGGATAAATCTACAACCCAAGGTCGTAAAGTAGGGTTTGCCCAAATCTGTGTTGAGGTCAAGGCTACTGCTAAGAAGGTCACGAAGTTAAGTGTTACGCCTGATGGTTTGCCAGAGCTCTTTATTGATGTGGTATATTGCCATATGCCAAAGATTTGTGAGAAGTGTGGTTGCTTCGGACATAGCTGTACTAAAGTGGAGGAAGAGCAGCAGAAGGTATGGGTGAAGCAGAATCCGTTAATAGGCGAGAATCCATCTAGGCAAACTCCAGTAATGGAGGTACAAGAAGGGGTAAGTTCGAACTTGTCTACAGAAGCTGAGGGATTAGTAGCTCTGAATAAGGAGCAAGAGGTTGCTGCTGAGATGCCAGAGCACAGGGCAGGGAAAGAGATTGCTATCACAATGGGTGTGCAAACTCCTTCTCCAAGAAGTGGCTTAGTGGATAAGGATGGTTTCACTCTAGTTGTCAACAGGAAGCAGAAGCAGAATATATGGGTTGGCCCGGGGTCTAGCAGTAGGGGGATCCAAAGCTTTACTGATAGAAGTTCAGGGGGTCTGCATCGAGCCAATACTACTATTAATCCCCGGCCTGTTTTGAATTGTCCTCCATCTCCTCCTAAAGGGAGAGGTAGGGGGAGGAAGAGAGGTAAATGAAGTTACTAAGTTGGAATGTCAGGGGATTCAACTCCTCTGACAAGCACTCAGCTGTTCTTGAGCAGTTGAGGATGAGAAGGATTGATATTGTAGGGATACTGGAAACTAGAGTTACTAAAGAAAATAGTAAGAAAATAATTGAGGGTGTTTTTTCTACTTGGAAACATACTGATAACTATGATAGTTCTAAATCAGGTAGAGTATGGGTATTCCGGAGGGCAGGTCTGAAGGTTACTCGTGTAAATGAAGGGGAGCAGTATTTACAGATTCTGGTAGAGGATACTGCACCATTTATAGTAGTCTTTGTTTACAGTCCAAATAAAGAGGTGGAAAGGAATAGACTCTATCAAGAGTTATTACTCAGAAGAGATGCAAGCATTCCTATGATTTTCATGGGGGATTTCAAAGCCATTGCTGAAATTAATGAGACTTCAAATGCGCAGGAGATTACTCAGAGTATGCAGGATTTCAGGGGTTGGATCATGGATATGGAACTGGTTGATCATAAGGTATCAGGGAATTGGTTTACTTGGTGGAATAAACAGCAGGCTAATCCTATAGCTCGTAGGATTGATAGAGTTTTGGTTAATGAGGCATGGTTGGAGAAGGTTAAGGACATCTCATCTTACACAAATCCTCCTGGTATTTCAGATCATTGTGGTTTGATACTGGATACTGAACCTGGGCTGAAAACACTTCCTAAACCGTTCAAATACTTCACCTTTTGGCAGGCCCACCCTAATTATGTGAATCTAGTTGAGCAAGCTTGGCAAAGGAGGGTGGAGGGGTATCCTTCGTATATTTTCTATGGTAAACTCCATAGTGTTAGGCAGGCTCTGAAGCAATTGAACAGAACTGTTTATTCAGACATTTCTGCCAGAGTGAAAGGTGTAGCAGTGGAACTGGAGGCTGCTCAGAATGAAGTTCTTCTAAATCCTAATGCAGAATCAGTGGCAAAGGAAAAACAGGTGTGTAAGGAGTACCTTGAGTTGAGAAAAGCAGAAGAACAATTCTACAGGCAGAAGGCTAGAACTCAAGCTATACAGGAGGGGGACTCAAACACTGCTTACTTTCATAAAACTGTAAAAATCAAAACTCAGAGGCAGCAGATTACTCGTATGCAGAATGACAGGGGGGAGATTAAAACTGATGTTGAGAGTATTGGTAAGATTGCTGTGGAGTTTTATGAGCAACTGATTGGAGTTGAGGATTCTAATGTGGAGGTACAAGAAGAGTCTTACTATCATGGTTTAATTCAGCACAGGCTATCTGAGGATGAGAAGAATGAGTTGATGAGGGGTATTACAAGAGCAGAGATAAAGCAAACCTTTCTTTCCCTTGCCAAGGATAAGGCCCCAGGGCCAGATGGTTTTCCAGCTGAATTTTATAAAGCTCACTGGTCTCTTATTGGCACTGAAGTTGAAGAGGTAGTTTTTTCTTTCTTTTCTACTGGATTTATGCCATCTACTGTGAATAGCACCATTTTTACTCTGGTAGCAAAAATTCCTAGCTCTGAAAAGATGAAGGATTATAGGCCCATAGCTTGTTGTAATACCTTGTATAAGGGTATTTCTAAACTGTTAGCTAATAGACTTGCCCTAGTTCTTCCCAGTGTGATAAGTAGATCTCAATATGCTTTTATTAAGGGGAGGTCTATTAGTGACAATATTCTACTGGTGTCAGAATTGGTTAGAAACTACCATAGGAAGAATATAACTCCTAGATGTGTGGTGAAGATTGATATAATGAAGGCTTTTGACTTAGTAAACTGAAAGTTTCTGTTTAGTATAATGAAGGCAATGGGGTTTCCAGAGGGGTTTATTACATTGATCTTTGCTTGTGTCACTACACCTACTATTAGAGTAGCAGTCAATGGAGGGTTGTGTGGAAATATAAGGGCTAGTAAAGGTTTAAGGCAGGGGGATCCATTATCCCCCTACCTGTTTACAATAGCAATGGAAGCTTTGGATTGTTTGGCTAAGAAAGCTATGGTGGATAATCAGATTCCTTACCATCCTTGTTGTAAACCTCTTCTGATTTCCCATTTATGTTTTGCGGATGATTTGATGATGTTTACCAATGGGTCAATAAGAGGGGTTGCAGGCATTAGAAGGTTAATGGATAGTTTTTATAAGCTGTCTGGATTAAGATGCAACCCAGCAAAATGTCAGCTTTTCTGTGCTGGTATTCCAAAGGAAGAAATGCTTGCTATTTCTGTATTTACTGAATTTCCTCTGGGAACACTTCCTGTGAGGTACTTAGGAGTCCCACTTATAACAGGGAAACTCACTAGGCAAGATTGTAAGGTGTTGGTGGATAAGATAACACAAAAACTGAGAAGCTGGAGGTCCAAGCTGCTAAGCTATGCTGGGAAAATACAACTTACCACCTCTGTCATCTCAAGTACTCTTCAATATTGGCTCAACATATTCTTACTGCCTCAATTTGTTATCAAGGAGGTGGGTAGGTTGTGTAATGAGTTCCTGTGGGATTCTGCTGAGGATGGTAGTAGAAAGAAAGCAGTTATGGCTTGGGACAAGTTGGCTACCCCTAAAAAAGAGGGTGGACTTGGTATTAGAAACTTTGGAGTATGGAATAAGGCGTGTGTATTGAGGCATTTATGGGAGATCCTTACTCTGGGGGGGGGGGTCTATTTGGGTTGCATGGATTTCAAGGTATAGGCTGAAGGGTAGAGGCATCTGGGATATCTCAATTGTTTCTGCTGGGACATGGATCTGGAAACGGGTGTTGAAATGTAGGGAGTTAGCTTATCCTTTTATTTCTGGGATTGGAAGCAACACTCTATGGCAGGGGGAGCAAATGAAAAGGTTCTCTGTGTCTAGGGTGTGGAATGACATTAGAGAGAAAAAACCAGAAGTGCAGTGGTGGAGATTAGTCTGGGCAAAGGAAGTCATTCCTAAGCATGGAGTGATTCTATGGCTTGCTATCCATGGACGATTGGTAACTCAGGATAAACTCTTGGCCTGGGGAAAACCTGTATCTGGTTGCTGTCTCTTGTGTCCAGGTGGGATTGAGAACATAGATCATTTGCTGGTTTATTGTTCTTACTCATGCTCTGTTTTGAAGCTCTGTTTGAAAAGTCTGCCTCCACCAGCAGTAGGAGGCTGGGAAGCAACGGTTTCTTGGTGTGCAAGGGAATGGAAGAAGAAGACTGCTAAAGCGAGTATCTGCAGAGTGCTGTGGAGTGATGCTGTGAGCCACATATGGCGTGAGCGATGCTCCCGAATGTATGGAATTAAGGGCGTCAAAGACCCTGCTATGTTGGTGAAGCTGATATACGAGGAAGTTACTTACCGAGTTTGTGAAGATCCTGCCCTCCAGTTAGAATTAGATAGCATTGAGTAAAAAATATAGATAGGAGTTGATTGTAAGTATTGTTACTTGCGTTGTTACTGTTTGAGAGGCGCTGCAGGGTTCCTTCTACAAGTGGCCTGTACTTAATGCAATTTTTGATTCACATAAAAAAAACTTATAAACAACAGCTTACAACTATGCGGTATTTGAAACTACAAAATTGAAACAGGCATATACCTTAGCAAGTGGCTCCTAAGGTTCCACTGGTTGTCAGCATAATGAGAGGTTACAACCATATAAGCCCTCTTTTGACTACTTGTTGTCCACATATCAGTTGTGACAACAATTCTGCTTTTGTTACTATCAATCACCTTTTGCGTTTTTTTCTCTCTCAATAGCATACACTGCAAGAATATCACTCTTGCAAGTGTTCCTACAAGGAACTTTGAACAAAGGCTATAGAGAATTATAGAAGATTTTGAAGTACAAGTGATCCACCATTCCAAGTGGATACTCGTGCATCAAAACCATAGTAGCAAGTTCCTTCCTCGAGACCTCTGCATTAAACTGGCCAGTACACATTTCTTTCTTCCCAAGAACCCCATTAGGGAGAAAATTAGTGGCAATTATCTTCTGATTGCCATCATGAATTTGTTTCAGAACACAAACCTTCTTATGGTTCCTCAAATGAGAGGTACCATTGCTGGTGTCACTACCAAGAACCTTACGATAGTACTTGCATATTGCTTTCATCACACCATATTTATCCACAAACCTTGTAAAGTGAGGCCAAACATCACTTTTCAGTGGACGTTTGGCACCAAAAGGAAGGGGAGATGGTTCTGCTTCACCAGCAGCAGCAACATCAACATTGCCATTCACAGCTGCTGCTGCATCACCAGCAATCACTGGTTGCTGCTGCTGGGGTTCAGACAGGGGATGAGGGTTGGAGGGTGGGGTTGGTTGCCCCTGCCATTATCTTACCTCACCTGTTCATCAATCACATGAGAAAGCAAACCTTAGATTAGGCAGTAGCTACTGGATTAAGTACCCTAAATCAATAGAAAATTTAAACTAGCAAGAACCCATACAATCGAATAAAGAACCAATACCTTCGTGAATAATCAATGAACACTTCAACAATCCAGACGAAAACCTTGAAACCCTAACATAATACAAGAAAATAACCATCTGTTAGACATGAGAAATCAGACAAGCACTTGAACGAAATCTTGCAAATCCCAAACTACAGGCAAGAAGAACACTTACGGTTTGTGCTCCTTGCAATTGTTGTGACGGGAAATGGGAATTGCATGCAACTACTAGTTCCCTCAATCCCTCGTGAGTGGTCTGTGTTCTGAGAATCTGCAAGGAAACACACAATTACAGTATTTATAGGCGCATGCATGAAGGAGAAGGAGAAAGAAAAGATGAACTCGAAATCAAAGAGTCGATAAAGGGAAAGTGGCGCCATAATCGCCATCGGGAATGGCTCGATTTGAAAAATTCGAAGGGCCTCAAATGATTGATTGGGTATCTGCTCTGGTGATCAATGAATGTAGGGATTTTGTGCAGTATTTCTCGACAATCTAAGAGCAAAATGCGAGATTTGAGGAGAAGGAGAAGGGTTAGGGAGGGGCTTAGAGTTGGGGATTAGGTTTTCAGAGCGGTGTTAGGTTAAATGGAGTTGGGTTTTTTTGCGAAATGAGCTGGGGTGTGGTTGCTGAATCGAGGGTAAGCGGGTTTCGGGTGTTATCGGGGCAGATACCACCAAACCGACAACCACCCGACAACCGGCTATATCGAGTTTTGGCTTCACCGTTACCCATCAATAACCTGTTTGACCAGATTTTAACCGCCAAAAATCAGGGCGGGTACCTGGAATTCGAGTCACATTGCCAAGCCTACACCTAGTCCTAATAACCGAATCCTACAACCTTCGAAAGCGATTGGACTCATCTCTCCTAGTGCTCTAGAATTGCTGTCACTAGAACTTTTAAGTTATTTTTTTCGTGGTTAGGTATAATTATTTTCAACGGTATTTCAACGACGTAGAATGGGAATAAAGCGAGAAGGAAAATAAAAACGAACATGAAAGCTAATCATTTTGGTGATTCGTGCTAATTGGTGATGAAATGAGGGGAACTTCGCTTTATTTAACATCTAACAAGATTGCTCATGATTCAATTAGAAGTGGTGTAAGATTTGTGGGGTTGATCAACTATAATTTTCCCAGCTTAATTCTTTGTCCAAGCATATAGCCATATACTCAAACAGGCACACTAGAGAATCTAGGCCACTCTATGAAAGTATGACAAAGGTATAGTGGAGCTTCTGCTAACTTACTTTATTAGTGCTATAATCTTTCTTTCTTCGTTTATCACTATGATATTTGTTTTATGGCGCACGCCAATCTTAATCCCAATGATTAGCATTCAAAATCAACTGATCACACTCACTCCATTGTGGACTTATCACTTGGTGACTTGGTGTTCTCTGTTCCATTGCCTATAACATAAAGTGGGTTCCAATTTCCAAAAGCGGGGAATTTGCGTGGAAAGCAATAATCCTCTTTACCCGAATCAATCAAGAGCTGAGACTAAATAGACTTAGAAGCAAATCGAAAACATGAAAGAATAATAGTGCTCTCTCTTTTCAAGCATGAGAAAGCAGCAGGAAGCAAGGATAAGGACCAAAAAGAAACATGATTATAGTCTCTCCTCAAAAGGATTCTTGAATTTCAAGGGATGTTTTACTCTAATTTGATGGTGATATCTAGCACGTCATAATTACAAGAAGGTTGAGATCATGTCGAGATTTTGGATCCACTTGATAGAAATACACTTATATATAGTTCTTACCTGAACCAATAAACTTTTCGATTATCTCTTCGTGATAGAAAAATATAATTTGATTCACATTGCAAAGCAAAAAAGCAACGTCATGGTCATGGATATAGAAATAAATCACATACATTGAGACGTTTCTGTTTGATGTTTTCTTAACCAATCCAAGAAGATGATACATGGAAATGCCATCAAATGATATGCAAGTGGCTAGGAAGGATGCATCAAGAAGAGCTATTGCCTCAGTTTCAATGGGGGGTACGAACAGATTAAAAAGAGCTCATGGCCACCAAATAGTAACCTTGTATAACAACAAGAACATAGGATGAGGACAGTGCCAAATGCAATACGCTAACGAAAAACATGATGAACCAAACACAAGATAATTTTTTAGGGATATATACACTCCCACCATGAATTAGCTACCTGTTTGTTCATTTCCATAAACAGAACTCCAGAAATTGTTTATTTTCTATGAAATTAAGGGAAGTGTCACTAACCACTACGCCACTACTCGTTAGTGTAGTGATAAAAATAGAATAGGATTCAATTGGCATGATTCTTCATTCGATACAATTTCGTAAAAAGAGACCCCCAAAACCAGACGGAAAGAAAGAATCAACCTCTCCTCTCCTCATCACTCATCACCCACGTTCATCCATCTTCACTTCTGAAGACACCCCCAAAGCCCAAAACGCCAAAACCATTATTTTTCTGAATTTCATCACTCCCCATTAGATTAATTAAAAATTAGTCAATATCAAAAAGCATATTATTATTATTATTATTATTATTAGTCATATATAATATAATACTCAGCTAAGCTAACAACAGTACCCACCTTACTCATACTATGCTACCACTCTCACTAGTTTTTTGTACGATGCAACAATGGCGGTTTTGATAAGTGGCCAAAGCACACAATTTGAGCCGCAGTGTGACTCGGAAAGCAAGGAAACAATTTAACAGCCCAACCTCCCCAAATGCTTCAATGGAATCTCTCTCCCTCCCTCCCTATCCTCTCTAGTCTGTTCTGGCAAACGGCTCGCAGAAAAGGGGGAAAGAGGGTAGACGGCTCACTGGAATTAATTTGTAAGCTAGTCAGCTAATAATTTCCATGGCGGAGAACAGAAAACTAGAAGAAGGGGAGGCAAAGGAAATGAAAGAAGCCGAAGCCGATCGATGACCAACCATTTTCGCAGAAAAAATCTGGGGGCGGGCCATTAGATATGTGTAACTAATTTGACTCGTCAATTAATCTCTCAATAATAACTGATTAACAGTCGCAATTAATTGGATTAATTAAAAGCGGAGCAACCCCCAAGCTCCGATCACCTCCTCCGGTTAAGTTTCAGATGTACGGAAGCCGACGGAGATAAAAATAATCTTAAACAGAAGATTTACGGATACTATTTACATGTGCAGTATTATGGAAATTTATTTATACAAATGGAATGATGGATCTTCTTCTTCTTCTTATTGAATCTTCCTCCTCTGGCTTCGAAATCCTCTGCTTGGCTGCCTAGAAAATTGCCTAGAAAGAGAAGGATCTGAGGACGGTAGTTTGGAATACCGGAATCGACCGGCCGATTCTCACTCCCGAACAAAATTGCCACCAGGGAAACATCGAGATCCCGAAAAAACCAGATGAGAGAGATGAGTGTGGTGTTGATTTGGACCTGTAGACCCCTGGGCGCCGTCCGTCAATAATTGGATCTCTCTGTATCTCGAATACAGATCTCCAATCTTCATCGATTGATTCCTGCCGATCGAATCTCCTCAACCGTGGCGGTCACTCAAACAGATTTCTTTCAATTTTTCTTCTCCCGAATCTGGATTGTTTTCAAGAATCGCTGTAATCGCGCCAGCAGATGAGCATGGTGACGCACCGCCGCATGATGTAGAACCTAGCGCGCTGCTCCTTCACCAGCCTGGCGCACTTCCTCGTGAACGAGCACCTCCTGTGCGACGACGACGTCGTCGACGAGGAGAAAGAATTCCTCATCAGCGGCGCAACGGCGGCGGGAGCGCCGGTACAAGATCGAGAGCTCCTGGAGGAGGACTCCTTCTTGGAGAGCTTCCACTTCTCGTCGAAGTAGAACTGCGGTGGCGCGCTCGTGCTGTGGCTCAGCGTGCAGACTGCTGCCGCCATTGATTTTGGGATCACGGATTCAAAGATGAGGAAGAGCAAAAGTAGGTGTAAAAGAACAGAGAGGGATCTGTTGGATGAGAGAGAGAGAGGAAACTGAGTCAGAGAGCGAGTGGAGTGAGTTGAGTGAAGGATTGAATTTGCAGAGTGGAAGGGGAGATGTGGGTTAGGGTTAGTATTTATAATAAGTTAAAATCACAGACGGGGCGGGTGTGGCAGTGGGTATCACCTGGGCCTTCTGCGCCTCGGTAGGCCCACCAGCTTTGGACCGAGGCAGAGGGGAAACTTAAAATTAAATTAACAAATAAAATATAAAATAAGGAGGGATTTTTAATTTTTTATTCTCTTAAATGGAGGTGGGTTCCCGATGAGCACGTCATCAGTCATGGGAGGGAGAGTAGAGTAGGGCGGGAATTTAATGGTGGGAAATCTGAGTGATGGAGGAGGGCGATGCAGTGAAACTGTAAAAATATTTGTAGGTAAGAAAAGATTTTTTACAGGCTGAAGAAGCTTTTGTTTGAGGTGAAAAGGAGAGGTGAAGATAAAAAGGTAAACTAAAAAGAAAAGGGAAATCACATGAGAAAGAGGGTGAGGTGGTGATGGTGAAGATTGAAGTCTTTTATTTATTAGGCTATTCATTCTAGTTCTAGTTGCTAGCTCCAGCCTCTGAATCATTAGTCGATTTCTTGGTAATTGGTGGATCGATGGATGGGTCAGTTCTTTTTGACGTGGAAATTTCAACTTGTGATTTTGTGTAGATTTGTTTTTTGGAGTCAGAAAAAGGTTACCCATACTATCATTAATATTTGGCATATTATTAAGCAAGATCCAGAAAAGAACGGTTCTCCATTCCGTTTTATCTTATCATGTGGAAATTTGTGGATATATGGAGGAGAGAAAAGGGTAAGGTTTATTTATTTATATTAAGGCATATGTTCATCATTCATGATTTTGGGTAAGCTTTTAGTTAATAACTGATGCGATATGGATCCACTAATAGAGTCATTTATGAGTGAGTGTCTGATATCACAATCTGACAAACTAATCGAATGGTATTAAATAAAAGAATGCGGCCCTTGTAGACAATACAATTCAATAAAAAAGATTGCTTCTTTATAAATATTAGTCGTTTTGACTTTTTCATATTGGACGAGAACTGAAGAACAATGTTGGCATGTTGATGGTGTGCAGGTCCGAGATCGACAAGGAGTTGGACCGCAATTTTTGGAAACGATTTGTAGCTCTATTATGTGGTATCCTAACTTCCAAGCTAGCTCCATGCGTTGGAGGGCAGTTCATAGCTCGCACAAATGATTGTACATTTTTTTTTTTAATTCATTGTGTCAATTCCCAAATTACACAATCACACCAAATTCATTTTTACTTCTATAATAGCTCCAAACCAAACCTACCCGATGTATGCACTATGATTCTAAAATCGGTGGAATATCAACCACTAATTAGTAATTTTCCATCAAACAAACCAGTTCGTTGGAAAGAACAGTGACTTGCACAATTTGTATTTTGGTATGCCATTGAGTGGAGCGGAAGAGGTATATATATATAGGGAATATCCTTGATTAAAATAAGAAAGATACGTTTCCCTAAACCAAATTTATGCAACTAAAGAAAGGTTTCAGTTGCAATCCGATGACTGTAATTAGGAAGCAAATTAGGCTAAATAAATAATTTGGGTAGATGATATTGATAGTGATATTTGGATAAGCTTTAATTTTCAGTCAGCTTTTGGCTCCTGCCCGACGTTGCATGATGCAGAGAGCAACTAATAATTTGCTTAATCCGCGCGTTGCGTGATTATCATGATCTGGAATTGGACTTGGGCAATGAGATATTATTTAATATAGTAGTAGTTCCAAAACAAACAATAATCATGTTCTTAATTAACTAATTGCAAACAGCTTCCTGTTCAATATTTTTTTTTTGTATGCAACATTGACAAACCTATGACACGTGTATTCTCCCCGGTGGCTCTTACCGAAATAATTACCAAACGGAATCGACAATGAGCAATCGAGGATAAATAAAAAACGACAAACTAATCGTTGTTCGAATTCATTATCTTGGAAATTATGTAGTATCGTAAAAATCACTCGGTAATGACGATGGTGATTAATTTCTTGTTTTCAGAAGATGGACTTGCTATATGAAGGAATCAAGCGTACCAAGCAGGTGTCAAAGTTTCACTTGTTAGTAGTTAAGAGTGAAAATTGTGGAAGTTAAAGAAAAGGAGGGGAAGAAAGGAGAAATTACCTTGGGCCAGAAGAAGAAAAGTGAAACGGGGGAATTTCTTGAAGTGGGACAGTACAAGAAGCCACCGTCCACACACAGGCCCAGAGTTATGACCCAAAACCCCCGCCCAAGCCAACAGGCAACAGCCGTTTCTTACCTTGAAATTATAAGGGTTAATACCTTAGTTTGGCCCGAACTATACACAAACTTTCTACTTTGGTCCGTGGTTTTCGAAATTGCTATCCTGGCTTGAACTATGTATCATACTTCCTAACTTGGCCCAGAGCCGGGTTTGACCGTCAAATTGGACGGTCAACTCCATTGACCATTAGTCAATGGACAACTCATTTGCCACGTCAGCGAGCATGGAATAAAAAAATTTATTTTTTGAATATCTATATTCATAGCTTTTTTAATAATAATAAACAAAAAAATTAAATAAACCAATTTATCACCGCCCCTCCCACCTGGGAATTTTTTTTTTTCAAACCCCCTTCTTCCCCTCAAACCCTATTCCATCCTCCTTCCCCTTCGCCTCCGCAGCCGACAACCCTTCCCCGCCTCTTCTCCAACGCTTCCACCGCTCTCCACCGCGCCGATTTTTCCCTCGCCGTGAATCACTAGGGGCCATCGAGGATGACGTCGCGGTGGGAAATCAGCGACGGTTACCAGAGTGTCTTTCTCACATTTATTCTCGATGAACTTCCCGTTGTCGGCGGCGCTCATCCCCAACGGCAGGGAGAATAGCGCGTTCGTGAACACGAGTATCGACTAGAAGGAGACGCCGGAGGCGCACGTGTTCAAGGTGGATCTGCCGGGGCTAAGGAAGGAAGAGGTGAAGGGGGAAGTGGAGGACGACAGGGTGCTTCAGATCAACTGGGAGAGCAACGTGGACAAGGAGGTTCAGGCTGTCGGATAAAGCCAAGATGGATGAGATCAAGGCCGAATGGAGAACGAAGTGCTGAAGGTGTGGGTGCCCAAGGCCGAGGTCAAGAAGCCCGACGTAAAGGCCATCGAGATCTCTGTTTAATTGAAATTTGACTAATCCCATCGTTAAGAGCTTGTGCTTTGATGTTGATCAATAATGGGATTGAGTTGGGAATCTGGTCTGTGTGGTGATGTATATAAGTATATGGTGTTTGAGTTGTCGATGGCGGAGGAGAAGATGAATTTGGGTTTTGGGTTTTGGGATGCAGGGGGAAGAAGTGGGTTTGGTTAATAGTTTTTCCCAATTTTATTGAATAGGTTAAAGGTTTTCCCCAATTCAGGTGAGAGGGATGGGAATAAATTGGGGTTTTATTAATTTATTTATTATTATTATTATAAAAGAAAATTAATCTAAAAAAAATAATACAGAAATTTAAAAATAAATTTTTTATTCAGTGTTCACTGACGTGGCAAGTGAGCTGGCCATTGACTAACGGTCAACTCTGTTGACCGTCCAATTTGACGGTCAAATTCGACTCCCGGCCAAGTTAGCAAGTATAATACATAGTTCAGGTCAGGATAGCAATTTCGAAAACCACGGTCCAAAGTAGAAAGTCTGTGTATAGTTCGGGCCAAACTAAGGTATTAACCCAAATTATAATACCCTTTCTGAAAAATCTCTTTTTAGTTTTTACCCTCAGTAAGTTACTATATTACTACATGCTGTTCGTATTGCCACGTACAGAATACGACCAGGCCTCCACGACCACGACTCACCCACCCAAATCCCACAAGCCACGACCCTTCAATTTCCTCTGTTTTTTCACCAATCCACCTTTTACTGTCTGCTTTTTCTACCTTCATGCGACGTCACGAAGTTGACCTTCCTAGGTAAATTAGAATACTTCCACCTCATACTACCGAACTGTATCATTTATGTAGCAGTTTAAATCTCCAACCTTCCATTTCTACTAGGCTGACTCCAATGCAGCCTGCATTTATGTAGTTCTCGCTATTAATGGCGATTTTGGAGCTCCAACACAGAGCCGAAAAATGGTGAAAATCGCCATTTATGGAGGGCATCGGCATCTGGGTCGCTAAATATGGGGGAGGGAATGCCGAAGTCGGCATTTATGGGGATTGGAAGAATTGTTGGGCACGTGCAAGGGAGAGCATGAAAGGTGTAATTAATGGTAGAAAGGTGTAATTAATTGCTTGCTAATTAATGTGATTAATTAAGGGAAGAAAGGAAATGTGTAATTAATTGCTGGATGACACAACAAGTGTTGTGTGTAATATTTAAGCTTTATTATTAGCAAGTATTGTGTGCAACCTATGAATTGTACCATTTGAATTATTATGTCAACTCATTAAGTTTTATCATTTTTAAGTGTTGTGTGTAAACCCAAATTAGGTCCTTAATTTTTCGCTAAAAAAAATTCGGTCTCGAAATTTAACAAAATTCTATCGAAAAATTTGTATTTAAAAATGACGACGAACTATACAAAAATTAACATGAACAAATTATATTAAAGTTTCGATAAATACATTTTTAAATAAATGGAAAAACTCGAAATATTAAGACTCCAAATATGGAGTTTGTTCATTGGAGCAAAAGAAGGGAAAATGGGGTTCAATCCCCAAATTTGGAGTTCAAGGCCCCCAAATTTGGGGTTTTGCATTGGACTTGGCCTTAGTCAAATTAACCCACCCTGTAACTCATCATAATATTAATAGTGTGGAAACTAGAAATCTCATTCTTGTCATATGAGAAATAGTAAAATTATAGCGACAAGACACACGATATTTACGTGGTATCCTCGATCGTTTGACGATCTAGACTAATCCACGGAGGGTTCAACACCCTCAGCTATTCTCTTATTAAGATCAAAGAACTTGGCGGCTAGTGGCCAAAGTACAAGAGTATTTATACACATTCTCTACAACAACTAGGGTATTATACGAAGAAGCATCTCTTCGTACTCGTATGGGAGTTGGAGACCAAACGACGTGTACATTAGGCTAAACAGCGACTGCGGGCCGAGCCTCTTCCGTCTTCTCGTGTGTTTCTCGGCCCAATACTCCCCCGCAAGCTGAATGGTATAGGTCACGAACGTTGAGCTTGGACAGAAGAAACTAAAACTGATCACCGCCCAGTCCTTTGGTAAGGATATCAGCAAGTTGTAGCTCAGTGTGCACCTTGATTGGAAGTACTTCACCTGACTGGACACGCTCGCGAACAAAGTAACAGTCCATCTCGACGTGTTTAGTTCGCTCGTTGAAGACATGGTTATTTGCAATGTGCAATGCCGCCTGATTATCACAATGCAAGGGTGTGGAGGTCGTGTGGTGAACACCTAGTTCACGCAAGAGCCACCGAAACCAAATGACTTCACTAACCGTACTGGCCATCGCACGGTACTCTGTTCAGGGGAAGAACGAGCAACAACGCGTTGCTTCTTAGTGCGCCAGGACACCGGTGCACCTCCGAGACTGATGAAATAACCTGTAGTGGATCGACGAGTGCTCTGACAGCCTCCCCAATCTGCATCACAATAAGCCGTCAAGCGAAGAGGATTATTCGAAGGAAAAAATGAACCTTGGCCTGGTGAAGCTTTGAGATAACGAAGTATGCGATAAGCAGCATCCATGTGCATGGGACTGGGAGCATGAACAAACTGACTGAGTATATTAATCGCATAAGTGATATCTGGCCGCGTAACAGTCAGATAAAGAAGACGCTCAACGAGTCGACAATAAGGAGAGGGATCCGCTAGCACCTCATCAGTTGGACGTGTCAAATGGTGATTTTGTTCGATGGGAAATGAACTCGGCCGAGATCCTTCCACTCCAGCATCCTCCAGTATGTCTAAAACATATTTTCTCTGGCTGAGAGCTACCCCATCAGCCGTGCGCGCCACTTCAAGTCTTAAGAAGTACCGCAGGATGCTCAAGTCTTTGATACTAAACCTGTCATGCAGGAATGTCTTGACTCCAGTGATGAAGGACAGATCATTTCCAGCCAATATAATGCCATCCACATAAATGAGAGCCACAACAAAGGTGCTCCACCTGGAAAGATAAACAAGGAATGGTCTGAAGGTGAAGCGTGAAAGCCATACTCACACAAAGCCGCCGTAAATTTATGGTACCAGTTACAAGAGGTCTGTCTCAAGCCATAGATGGACTTGTGCATGCGACAAACTCTGGTATCACCTGGTGCACGAAACCTGTAACACCCCACCCATAATCTCTAAGGTTGAACCCGTGGTTCAACCGCGCAGCCAAATCATTGGTGTTACTGGTTGAACTCGATCATCTCAAACATCATATCCGATAATTAAACACAAACATAAACCGTTATCATACAAACTCATTATTCGAATCCCAACCCACTTATTGAATTTTACAAAATGTGGGTTTATTATTCAAACGCTCAAAGCAAAACTCCTAGTTGACCATGACAGAACAGTGTTCCAAACTACCTCATGACGGTAGTACAGAAGGATAGGGCAGCCTCAGTAGTCCGATCCTAGTTGCACCTGCGAGCCTGAAAACAGACGTGGGTCAGCAACTAAGCTGTGTGTGTGGATCTTTCCCACGACCTAATTTTGGGATCACAATCAGCTAATCAAACAATCATAATCAATCATAAATTATTACTCTAGATGCCATCTTAAATCATCATATATAAATTACCGATCAAATTATCGAATCCACCAACTAATCATCACCAAATCAATTTATCCAATAAGATAATCACTTAATTTCACGAACACATAATCAATGCATGATATGAAAATTCCGGTTAATTATTAATGGCGCCAAGGTCACCATACACTTACCCCCGCTCGAGCAAATCATCATCCGTGGTGCTCATGCAACCACAACACTCAATCCGTGGTTTTTAACCACAACACTCATCCGTGGTATTTAACCACAACACTCATCCGTGGTGCTCATGCAACCACAACACTAAATCGCATAAGCGAGCTAAATCTACCCACTCTCAAGTGGTGAGGGTAAGTGCAGGCCCTTTCTATATCTACGTGAATTAATATGATCACGAATCAAACTATTTCCATTTTTCTCATCCATCACAATCAATCCGGAAAAATGTAGTTTTACGGATTAACCAGTCCATGTATATATTTCCCGTCGTTTATCAACTCGATGTTTCTAAAAAAATCAACTATTTCATCATCCAATACCGAATCACATAAATCATTTCATTCTCCAGTAAAGCTACTCAGCAATACCATGTCACCATTCCTCATCCAAACTTCATCAACAATATCACGAAATAGCGCCAACGCAAATAATTATAAATAACCCGGTCGCGGTTAAAATATCCTTAACTCAAAATTCACTTTCCTTCATTAAAATCCTCACACAATTCATGTAAATAAATTTATTGACACAAAAATCCATTAAATCTAGTTCTGGTCATAAAAATCAGTTTAGACAATAAAGTATCAAAAATCTCGTATTAACAATTATTTTACGGTAACTTAAATTTCAACAAAACGGTAGATCTAAAAATCTCCCAAAAACACAAGAACCTCCATTTATCATCATAAAACAGGTCTGTCCAGTTTTTATATTTGTAACGGCTCAAAACCATGAAAATAATATTACACTCGGTATTTATCGCAAATCTCGTATTAACCTCATTTTTACCGTTTTAAAGATAAAAACTCCACCAACTGTCTAATTTATCCTTTTCAGACCACAAACCATTTAATAATCCATACTGACCATTTTGAAGTGATCCAAATCTTAAAGATAAATAAAACACGTTTTTACCGAGCTTTTCGTAAAATTCACCGTTATGCAGTTTTTAATCCGAAAACCATTTTCAAGTGAAATCTTTTGCTCAATCTGCCCCAACCTCATTTTAGACAAACAAAAATCTCTTAGAGCAGTTTTAGACTCAATAAATCCAACTATTCATTTTTACGGTGAAACTTGTCAAATACCGATATTTACACCGTAAAATCCATAACAATCAAGACTAATCACCAAATCATCATATCAACAAATAAGTCATCACCCACAGTAATCCATCCATCCAAATATGCAAATCAAGCATAAATAATCGATGCAATAATTAAGATCCTCTTAATCCCCACACACCTTAATTTAGCCGATTCCAAGTCGGGAATTAAGTTCTAAAATTCCAGAGATTGGCTCCTAAAAATTCTCCTTGTTTCTACGGTCCTGTAGGCGAAAACGGTTCGTCGTTTGGACGTCAAACGAAGAAACTGCGAGCTAATCATCGTTAGTACGCAATTACGGATTAATTGTTAACTAGCGTGGACCCGGCCATTTGGCCGGAGGAAAGTAAGGTATGAAATTTGATAATGTAATGAAGTATATAGCTTAATTGTTGTATAGTTTTTTTTTGGAAAACACGTGATAAAAATAGTGAATTTTAGTAGGAAAGAGACATGAATGATGCAACGAATCAAAAATCGAGAAATTTTACAATGCTATATAGTATTGGTGCTATAGGTTTTTGCCTTTATGGTACAACTTAAAATTGTACATTTACGTTATGGTACAACTTCAGATTGTACCTATACTTTTTGTACAAATTCTTTTATGGTACAACTTGAACTTGTCCCTTTATGTGATGGTACAACTTCAAGTTGTAAAGTTGTACCATAACATAAGGGTACAAATTGCTTTATGGTACAACCTAAACTTATACATTTAATGTTATGGTACAACTTTAAGTTGTACATTAAAGCACCAATACTATATAGCATAGTAGAAGTGCTCTAAAAATCAGCCTTATGAACCAAAATCAAGAACCTGTTATCTTGTGAAATAATATTGTTTCTGGTAATATGATGAGGTGGAGTTTTATAGAAACTGAATTCCAGAAAATCGAATAAAAAATTGCCTATCCTGCTTGTTTTCGGGAAATTAGCATCTCACAATCGTTGCTAATTTTTACTCGGCCCGTTGGCCGATTAATTTGCTTTATAAAACTTTCATCTTGTCATCATTGTGCTTTCTGGTTTTTTGTCAAGCCATGATAAAATCTAAAGAAATCAAGAATGAACAACACGATTTGGGATAGGAACCACCGTTCCTGTATCCCTAGAAAATGGTGGTAAACACGGACTCACCTCCCAAACTGGTTTGGATTGAGATTTTTATCGGGTATCAAGGAACCATGTGATTATAAATTAGACTTGATCAAAACGGGCAAAACTTGAAATTCAGCCTATTTGACCGACCCATGCCAAACTCTAATTATTCTTTACTTTTAAACTTTCTATTTGAAAGTAAAAAATAATAAAAGAAAAGAGATGACTGCAATTCACCATTTGCACATCACTGATTCGGGAATAAAACTATAGAATTTCGAAAGGAAACTGAAAATGTTTAGGATCGTTTTAATGTTAAAAATAATCAAATAGATCTTTATGTTTAGTTTTTTACTAACAAATACCAAACCTTATAATATACACTATAATTAATCATTATGATATTAAATAATTACATAATATATATATTTGAAATGATAAAAGTTGGACTAATTGGGTTGGTCGAGGTTGAACCATAGAATAACTTTAAAATACATTATATTTTAGCCACTAAGATATAAAATAATAGCATAATATATATTATGCTAGAGAAAATAGCTTGTTTTAGAAGGGCAAACTCATGATGTTCATTTGTTTTACTTGATGGGCAAATCCCGTGTAGGTCAGGCCCATTTTACTTGATGTTCATTAGTTTATTGTTAATTTTTTTTATTTTAGCAATAAAAAGAGTATCTTTTTTGCATTTTCATATATATTTTACCCCACGGAGAAATAAAAGGACTTAAAGAAAAAAGTTGACACTCCTGAACCCGTTTAAATCCATATGTGTACGGTAAGTTAGCCCGTTCCACAGAGGAAAAAGAAAAAAATTGACACTCCCTATTCTACCCTTCCTACAAACGCTCCTGGAGCAGGGAATTTGAAATGGGGGAAGGGGTTTTTCCTCTATGCGATTATATGTTTTTAATTTAAAAGGATACAACAAATGTATTTAGTGTGATTGGTTATGATCTTTGCTTTTCTTTGAAGTGGTCATGGTTCGAATCCTAGTAAGTGCATTTTTAATGAATTAAAAAAATTAATTGTGAAGACCAAAATGTCCTTCCTACTTTTACTCTGGATGCAGGAAATTTGAAATCGGGCTTCAAGTTTTCTCATTTGGCTTTTATTTATTGTGTAGATTTTCTGCATGTCCCAAAATCTGCAGAAAACTGGAAATTTTCCTACCTCGCGTACCAACTTCCCGGCCTTGTTTCTCCCTCGTCTGAGCTCGGAATTCGATTCCGTAAACTCTGTGATGCTCGTGGAGACTTTCTCTTCGCAACGGTATCAAGCTTCGTAGCTGATACTACCTTTAATGGTGCTGGTTTGGCTGACGAAAAGGTTACGGCAAAAGTTCCGGCGAATAATTTCCGTTGAGTTGGTTTGATGATTGGGCTTTATAATCAGGTTTGTATGGGTTCTTGAACTTTGATGGGATCACAGAGAGTATGCTAGACCTTTGTTATCTGTCCCCTCTTTCCTTTCACTTCTAATTCACATATATAGGAGAGGTTTCCTCCAATGGTGGGTTTGAGTAAAGAAGAAGATGAAGGGAGGTGACCAAGCCTTTAAAGGCTATTCAAACTCATCCTCCCCCCCTCTTTACTCTCTGTAGGTGCATTGAGGGCTCTTTGAAGGCCGCCTTCATGGTTCAGAAGTGTAGTGATCAACTTCCAAGTTCCCACAGTAGGCACCGCTAAATAAATGAAGCTGCTGCCAGTGCACGCAGTCAATAAAGGTTAAAATCAAGCAGGGTGCTTCCATTAACATAGATAATAGCTGGCGCAGCTGGTTAAGCTTTCAGCTCACCCTTAGTTGCCAGGAGGTCACTGGTTCGATACTAGCAACACACCAATTTATTTTTACTTCAGTTTTTAATGGTTTGTGAGTTTCCGAGTGGTTTCACGGATCCTATCTCGTATAGGATAATAATTAGTTTTTTTTTCAGCCTCGAATCGTACTATATGCGTCCGCTACTTGGAAAAAAAATTATTCGTGGTTCGGGATGTTACAGCTCTCCCCCTCTTAATTAGATTTCGTCCCCGAAATCGGCTCGTCCCAAAACATCGATTAAGTCAGCACGACGACATGATAATTTCCCTAGTCCATTAAGTTCCTAATGGCTTAGGAAATTTTTATTTCATACTCATTCACTCACTCTACAGTAGAGGTTATATATTACAATGTACCCTACTCATATCGAGCTAACACACAAGGTACTAGGTCGACATACGTTGAGCATAAGCTTCAACTAACTCGGGGTACTTCTTCTTCATACTCTCCTCAGTTTCCCAGGTTGCAGCCTCCTCCTCCTGATTACGCCATATAACCTTGAGCATTGGAATTTGCTTGCTTCTTAGCACACGTACCTGATGATCCACAATGCTCACAGGTTTCTCTTCATAGGTCAGATCTGGCTCCAACTCCACCCTTTCGGGTTGTATCACATGAGATGGATCGATATGATAATTTTTCAACATACTCACGTGGAATACGTTGTGAATTTTCTCCAACTCACGGGGTAATGCGAGCTCATATGCCACAGGTCCTACTTTGGAGATAACATCGTAAGGACCAATGTAACGAGGCGCTAGCTTACCCTTTCTTCCAAACCTCATCAATTCCTTCCATGGGGATACCTTTAAGAACACCTTATCTCCCACATCATAGCTAACTTCTCGAGCCTTCCTATCGGCATATAACTTCTGGCGATCTTGAGCTACTCGCAATCTCTCTTTGATCACCTTCACCTTCTCCTCCGTATCCTGGACCATTTGTGGTCCAGTAAGAACCCGAGTACCCTCAACATCCCAACATAGCGGGGTACGACACTTCCTTCCACACAAAGCTTCAAATGGTGCAGCCTGCAAACTGCTATGGTAGGAGTTGTTATAGGCAAACTCCACCAACGGTAGTAAATCCGTCCAAGGTCCACCGGTTTCCACTGCACAGGTTCGTAATAACTCCTCCAAAGTAAGTATCGTACGCTCAGACTGCCCGTCCGTCTGAGGGTGATAAGCCGTGGAGAAATTAAGTCTCGTACCCATCGCCTCCTGCAAGCTCTCCCAGAAGTGTGATGTGAAACTGGGATCTCGATCTGAGACAATGGACAGAGGAACACCATGAAGTCGTACAATGTGAGTTATGTACAACCTCGCTAACTCTTCCATACTTGGCTTGAATCGAATGGGGATAAAATGTGCCACTTTAGTCATTCGATCAACAATTACCCAAATGGCATCTTTTCCATCCCGGGTAGAAGGAAATCCGGTCACAAAATCCATCGTGATCCTCTCAAATTTCCACTCTGGAATTGGCAGCGGCTGCAAGAGTCCGGCCGGTGCATGATGCTCCGCCTTAGTCTTTTGACAAACTAGACAAGCTTGAACATGCTCAGCCACCTCTCACTTCATTCCTGGCCACCAAAAATGTGTTTTAATCGTGTTATACATCTTTGTGACCCCCGGGTGCATGGCATACATGGATGAATGGGCTTCCTCCAGAATTCTTCGTCTTAAATCACCCGACTCTGGAACCCACATACGACCATGCCTTTTTAGTATGCCTTCTTCCACCATGAATTCACTTTCTTCCCCTACTTCAACTTGCTTCAACTTCTCGATACACTCAGGATCTACTTGTTGACTTTCTCTAATTTGATCATGGAGTAGTGGTCGGATGCTTAGGTGTGCAATTAAGGTGGTGATGTCCTCCACCTGAAACTCCACACCCAAAGCTCTCATTTCCACTAATTCTGACAACCTTCCCTTTCGACTGAGTGCATCGGCGACCACATTTGCCTTACCAGGATGGTAATCAATTGTGCAGTCGTAGTCCTTCAACAACTCCAACCATCTTCTTTGTCGGTTATTCAACTCCTTCTGATCCATTAAATACTTCAAACTCTTGTGGTCGGTCATAATTTTGAACGTTTCACCATAAAGGTAATGCCTCCATAATTTTAAGGCAAACACGATAGATGCCAACTCTAGATCATGAGTTGGGTAGTTGCACTCATGTGGCCTCAATTGTCGGGAAGCATATGCAATCACCTTTCCGTTCTGCATCAAGACACAACCCAAACCAAGATACGAGGCGTCACTGTATACCACATATTCACCTCCGTCCACCGATAATGCAAGAACTGGGGCTGAAGTCAACTTTCGCTTCAATTCTTCAAAACTCTCCTGGCACTCTTTCGTCCATATGTATGGGGTTTCTTTCCTCAATAATTTAGTCAAAGGTGAGGCTATTTTAGAAAACCCTTCCACAAATCGACGGTAGTACCCAGCTAACCCCAGAAAACTTCGTACTCCCGACACATCCTTAGGTGGAGTCCAATTCACAATAGCTTCAATCTTCTTAGGATCCACCTCTACTCCCCTCCGGGACACCACGTGCCCCAGAAATAGTACCTCTTCCAGCCAGAACGCACACTTCGAGAATTTGGCATACAACTCTTTTTCTCTCAAAGTTTGCAATACCAATCTCAAGTGTTCAACATGCTCTTCCTCACTCTTCGAATACACTAGAATGTCATCAATGAATACTATGACAAATTTGTCAAGATATTCATGGAAAACTTTGTTCATAAGAGCCATGAACACTGCCGGTGCATTAGTAAGTCCAAAAGGCATCACCAAAAATTCATAATGTCCATACCGTGTTCGAAAAGCAGTCAACGGTACTGTTTTCTCTCCCACCTTCAACTGGTGATATCCCGACCTCAAATCAATTTTTGAAAAGACCGTTGCTCCTTGTAGTTGGTCAAACAAGTCATCAATTCGAGGAAGTGGATAACGATTCTTAACCGTCGCCTTGTTTAGCCTCCGATAGTCAATGCACATTCGCATGGACCCATCTTTCTTTTTCACAAAGAGAACAGGTGCTCCCCAAGGTGATATACTTGGTCGGATGAACCCTTTGTCCAAGAGTTCCTGCAACTGTTCCTTTAGCTCCTTCAATTCGATTGGTGCCATCCGATACGGTGGGATAGATATGGGAGCAGTTCCAGGTACTAGCTCGATGTTAGAATCTACCTCCCGTTCGATTGGCCCCCCAGGAAGGTCTTCAGGAAACACATCCTGGTATTCATTTACAATTCGTACTTCCTCCAACTTTTCTTCTTTAGTCACCTCAACTTGCACAAGAAAGGCTTGACACCCTTCCCTTAGCAACGCATACATCTCCATCGCCGAGATGATACCCATCGGAGTTGACTTCTGTTTTCTCAACCCTTGGAATATCATATGTCTACCATCATCCCCAGACAAGCGTATTTCCTTCTTTTGGCAATCCATCACTGCGCCGTGACTGGATAACCAATCCATGCCAAGAATCACATCGAACTCATTGAAAGGCAAAATCATCAGCTCTACCTTCAATGCTACTCCTCCCATCACAACATCACAATCGCGTATCACGCGATTAACTACCACCGAAGTACCCAATGGTGTTTTCACACCCCATCGGGTAGTCAGCTCGGTTGATATGATATGCATGTTAATAGCACATTTCTCGGACATAAAGGAATGCGAAGAGCCAGTGTCAAACAAGGCATATATAGCATGTCCAAAGCAAGTTATCATACCAGTGACAACATCAGTAGCGGCCTCCGCTGCATCTCTAGTCAAAGCGCGTAGTCCCGCCTGATTCTGGCTTCCCGCTCCCCGTCCCATGGGTTGCTGACTCGGTCCAACCCCTGGATAGGAGTTAGCTCCAGGTCCTCGAGATCTAGGACGTCCTCCCTGCCTTGATGCTCCCCTAGAAACTCCCGCCGATGGGGTTCTCGGGCCCTGAACAGATCCCACTGATGGTGCTGGTGCTCGGGCGAGTTGTGGGCACTGTGGTCGGGTATGACCAGCCTGGCCACACTCAAAGCAGATGATCCTACCTTGAGGCAAGTTATTACATCGCCCAAAGTGCATCTTCCCGCAGGTCGGGCATGGTGGATACCCAGCGGGTCCCGTCCTGGTCGGTGGAGCTGAATATGTCACCCTCGGCCTGGGATCGTATTGCCCTCCCCTTCGGGTCTGCTGGGTGAAACCGGCCGAGTGACTCGGTTGGACAAAAGCCTTCCTCTTCCTATCACCTGGCCTCTCCTTCCAGGATTCCCTCTTGGCCTTCTCCAGGTTCTCTTTCCTCAGGGCAGCCTGTTTAATGGCATTCAGGCTTACCATGTCAGCTGAGGAGACTCCCTCCTGGATGGTGTATCGGAGACCGCGAAGGAACCTCATGGCCAACTTCTCATCTCGGTCCGTCTCAATCTCACACCACTCCGATAACTCGAAGAATTTGATGTAGTAAGACAATACTGACATCTCCCCCTGCTTAAGATCATCGAACTCCCGCTGTTTATTATATATCCACTCCGGTGGGAAGAAAGTCGCCCGGAACATAGTCATGAATTCCTGGTAGGTCACTACTGGAGGAAAGACTTGCCCTTCCTCCTGAGTGCCCCACCAAGTCAAGGCATGGCCTTTGAGAAGCATGACCATTGCCTGGAGCCTCTGCTCCTCATCATATCCCATGTAATCGAACTGAATGCACGACTCTTTCAACCACATTGCCGTTTCTTGAGGATCGTCACTATCCCCTCGAAACTCCTTCAACCCATATTTCTTAAGTTGAGGAAACTCCACCCTGATGGGGGGTGGTAGCGGTGCTAACTGAACATTACGAGGGCCCACACTGTTCCGGTCACTACAAAGAAAGAAAAAGAAATCAAACTTTAGTTTTCTTCCACAAAAACTCCTTCCAAAGATCGTTTCTCAATTCCTAAAAAATTTTAAAAATCAATTTCAAAATATCTTTGTCACAATTGATCCCATTACCCAGAAAGTCTCGGTGCAAATACGAGTATGGAGTACCTTCACCCGACTGAGGGTAGCTAATCCTCACGAGTTAAGGTAACATACTTATAGTGCAGCGAACTAACCGAGCTCTGATACCACTTGTAACACCCCACCCATAATCTCTAAGGTTGAACCCGTAGTTCAACCGCGCAGCCAAATCATTGGTGTTACTGGTTGAACTCGATCATCTCAAACATCATATCCGATAATTAAACACAAACATAAACCGTTATCATACAAACTCATTATTCGAATCCCAACCCACTTATTGAATTTTACAAAATGTGGGTTTATTATTCAAACGCTCAAAGCAAAACTCCTAGTTGACCATGACAGAACAGTGTTCCAAACTACCTCATGACGGTAGTACAGAAGGATAGGGCAGCCTCAGTAGTAGGATCCTAGTTGCACCTGCGAGCCTGAAAACAGACGTGGGTCAGCAACTAAGCTGTGTGTGTGGATCTTTCCCACGACCTAATTTTGGGATCGCAATCAGCTAATCAAACAATCATAATCAATCATAAATTATTACTCTAGATGCCATCTTAAATCATCATATATAAATTACCGATCAAATTATCGAATCCACCAACTAATCATCACCAAATCAATTTATCCAATAAGATAATCACTTAATTTCACGAACACATAATCAATGCATGATATGAAAATTCCGGTTAATTATTAATGGCGCCAAGGTCACCATACACTTACCCCCGCTCGAGCAAATCATCATCCGTAGTGCTCATGCAACCACAACACTCAATCCGTGGTTTTTAACCACAACACTCATCCGTGGTGCTCATGCAACCACAACACTAAATCGCATAAGCGAGCTAAATCTACCCACTCTCAAGGGGTGAGGGTAAGTGCAGGCCCTTTCTATATCTACGTGAATTAATATGATCACGAATCAAACTATTTCCATTTTTCTCATCCATCACAATCAATCCGGAAAAATGTAGTTTTACGGATTAACCAGTCCATGTATATATTTCCCGTCGTTTATCAACTCGATGTTTCTAAAAAAATCAACTATTTCATCATCCAATACCGAATCACATAAATCATTTCATTCTCCAGTAAAGCTACTCAGCAGTACCATGTCACCATTCCTCATCCAAACTTCATCAACAATATCACGAAATAGCGCCAACGCAAATAATTATAAATAACCCGGTCGCGGTTAAAATATCCTTAACTCAAAATTCACTTTCCTTCATTAAAATCCTCACACAATTCATGTAAATAAATTTATTGACACAAAAATCCATTAAATCTAGTTCTGGTCATAAAAATCAGTTTAGACAATAAAGTATCAATAATCTCGTATTAACAATTATTTTACGGTAACTTAAATTTCAACAAAACGGTAGATCTAAAAATCTCCCAAAAACACAAGAACCTCCATTTATCATCATAAAACAGGTCTGTCCAGTTTTTATATTTGTAACGGCTCAAAACCATGAAAATAATATTACACTCGGTATTTATCGCAAATCTCGTATTAACCTCATTTTTACCGTTTTAAAGATAAAAACTCCACCAACTGTCTAATTTATCCTTTTCAGACCACAAACCATTTAATAATCCATACTGACCATTTTGAAGTGATCCAAATCTTAAAGATAAATAAAACACGTTTTTACCGAGCTTTTCGTAAAATTCACCGTTATGCAGTTTTTAATCCGAAAACCATTTTCAAGTGAAATCTTTTGCTCAATCTGCCCCAACCTCATTTTAGACAAACAAAAATCTCTTAGAGCAGTTTTAGACTCAATAAATCCAACTATTCATTTTTACGGTGAAACTTGTCAAATACCGATATTTACACCGTAAAATCCATAACAATCAAGACTAATCACCAAATCATCATATCAACAAATAAGTCATCACCCACAGTAATCCATCCATCCAAATATGCAAATCAAGCATAAATAATCGATGCAATAATTAAGATCCTCTTAATCCCCACACACCTTAATTTAGCCGATTCCAAGTCGGGAATTAAGTTCTAAAATTCCAGAGATTGGCTCCTAAAAATTCTCCTTGTTTCTACGGTCCTGTAGGCGAAAACGGTTCGTCGTTTGGACGTCAAACGAAGAAACTGCGAGCTATATGCGTCCGCTACTTGGAAAAAAAATTATTCGTGGTTCGGGATGTTACAAAACCCTTGAGGAATCTCCATGTATACTTCCTCCTCAAGATCGCCATGCCTGAACGCATTGTTTACATCTAACTGATGAAGGTGCCATCCACGACTAACTGCTAAGGAAATTAAACACCGGACTGTCACCAGCCTCGCTACCGGTGCAAAAGTGTCGTGGAAATTCAGTCCTTCGATCAGCGTGTACCCCTTCGCCACAAGGCGTGCATTGAAATGCTCAATCGTTCCATCAGGGAGAAACTTGATTTTGAAGACCCATTTCGTCTCAATGGTGCGTTTTCCCAGGGGAGCTAGACAAGAGTCCAAGTCCCATTCTCTATCAAAGCGAGGACTTCACGAGTCATGGCCTCACGCCATCGAGGATCGCGCATGGCCTGCTGAAATGACGTAGGTTCGTCATTGTTTGTAACTGCAGCAAGAAAAGCACAATATGAGGACGTAAAATTATCATAATTAACAGAAGATGCCAAGGGATGGCGAACATGAAAGGAGGTGTTTCCCTGAATATCTCCCTGAGCCCTAAGGGTGGCTGTGCTGCGAGCTGTAGTGGACGTGTCGTACAGCTCCAGATGTTTGGGCCGAAACCGAACACGGTCACTTCGGCGAAGAACGACTTCAGGCGCTGGGGCCTGATTAGCTGGTGGAGGAACTGCCCATTCTCCGGACCAGGGGGCTGCTGCGATGCATCTGGAACGGAAGAAGAAGGCTGGCTGGACGATGGCGGTGAGGAACTGGCACCTGCCGTCGACGATGGAACGGGTGAGGGCGACCGAGGTGGCTCCAAGTCATGTCCTTCGTCCTCGTTGGGGGATCAACTTGTAGGACATGACGTGGCACCCAGTGGAGCTGATTTTCAACACCGGACTAGAAAGGGAAATCATGCTCATGAAAAACTACATCGCGTGATGTAACTATTTTCTTCGTCGCGAGATCATATATGCGGTAGCCTTTTTGACTCGCGGCATACCCAATAAATACACCCGTACGTCCTCGTTCAGCAAACTTGTCTAGATGCCTTTGAGTATCTTTGTAGTACGCTAGACACCTAAACACACGCAAATGTTGGTAACTAGCGGGCTTATGAAATAGCAATTCAAACGGAGTTTTACCCGTGGTTGTCGTTGGCAATCTGTTGATGATATAAACAGCAATAAGTATGCATTCTCCCCAGAAACGAAGAGGCAAGTTTGCTTGAAACCTCAAGGCTCTCGCAGTATCCAAAATATGTCTATGTTTCCTCTCCACCACGCCGTTTTGTTGTGGCGTATCAGTGCAAGAAGTCCGAAGAAGGATCCCTTCTGTCTCATAGTACTCTTTGAGAACCTCGATGCTGAACTCGGGACCATTGTCCCCTTGTATGCGCCTGACTGGTAACCCAAATTGTTTCCATACCATGTTGCAGAAAAACTGAATATAACGACCAACCTCTGATTTATAACGCATCTAATAGACCCAGACACCACGACTAAAGTCGTCAACAATGGTAAGGAAATAATATGCACCACTAAGTGAAGCAATTTTGTAGCCACCCCATATGTCCACATGAATAAGTTCAAACACCGATTTTGCCTTCACCGAACTATTCAAAAAAGGTAAACGAGTCGGCTTTGCCCTTGAACAAGAGTGACAAAGTTCTTTATTTGAACTATAAACAACAGAAAGATCTCGACCAAGCTGCTGCATCTTCTCCAACGAGGGGTGTCCCAATCTAGCATGCCACGTTGTTTTCGAAATGGAGCTTCTTCCACTAACTGCGCAGGCTTTCAATCGTCCATTCCCAAACAGTCGAAGATAATACGGTCCATCCCGAAGTTCACCCTTCCCAATCAACTTCCTGGAGTGTAAGTCCGGGATAACGCAGAAACCATCGAGAAAGATTAATGCGACATTGTTATCCTTCACTAGTCTACTCACAGAAACCAGATTGCACCGGAACTCAGGGACATGTAAGACTCGGCTAAGCTGTAACCCAAACTGCAAAGTACTAGACCCAATATGTTTAACGGGAATGTTTGCCCCATTCGGAATACGCACTGGTTGTCCCTCTACGTTTACTTCTTTCTTTGACAATAACGAGTCATCCATAGTAATGTGCTCGTTGCAACCCGAATCAATCAACCATTCAGAAGTTTCAGAAATCATATATGCCATATTTGCAATAGTGATGGCAATGGGGCGGGGCGGGTACCTCAATTCCCATGCCCCGCCCCACGCTACTACGGGTCGGGGCGGGTAAGGGGCGGGTCGACCCACTTTTACATGTTGTTCAAAAAAAAAAAATACAAGTAAATTTTACTTTTTACAATAAAACGTAGGAAAAACACTTTAAGAATGAAAAATATTGATAATAGAATGGATAATTGAGCCTAACAAGTTGAAAGATCGACTCTAACTAGTTGAAGAAAAGTCTAAATAGGAGAAATATGTATAGATATTGTAAGAAATTGAGATAAAATGAGTCTAGAACGGGGCGGGACAGGGCGGGTCGGAAGTAGATACCCATGCCCCGCCCCACGATACTGCGGGTCGGGTAAAACCTGCCCCATCGCGGGTCAGGTCGGGTAATACCCGTGGGGCGGGTTGAAATTGCCATCACTAATTTGCAACAGGATCTTCCCCAGTTGATTGAGAGCTCGCAAAAAAACTTCTTGAGTTGTTCTAATTGTTGAACAGCAAAACCCAGCCACTAGACTTTGCTCAACCTCTGCCTGCGCTGCCTTTGGATCACGCCACGCCATCTCACTGCCATTTCCACGACGTTTTTCTTGATGTTGCTTGTCACCTGGTCGATCACGATCATGAGGTGGATAGCCAAATAATTCATAACACGTTTCACGCATATGACCGATCTTCTAACAGTGAGTGCAATGAGGCTTCTCACGCTCCCCCGTGCTGCGTGTCTTACGCTCATTCTCCCCGTGCGGCGCGAAGACAACGACCTTAGTTTTGGGTCGTCTCTGCTGCGCGATCAACTTTTGCTGCTCCTCATTAGCAGCTATGTTGTAAGCTTCGGGAAGAGAAGGGATGGGCTTCATGGCCAACACCTGCGTACGAACAGCGGCAAAAGGCTCGTCCAATCCCATTAGAAAATTGAACAACCTGGAATTTTCTTGTTGTTCGCGTACCTTGCGTGATACGTCACAAGTGCACAGCCCACAAGTGCACCTCCGAATCGACGAGATCGTCGATGCTTCTTCCCAGAAAGCTCTAAGCTTGGTATAGAAAGCAGACACAGAGTTCTTTTATTGTTGTAAAGTGCTGATCAAGCGTCGCAGCTCGTACGCTCGCGAGGCACTCCCTTGTCCAAACCGTTCGCTCAAATCCGCTCATGTTGCTCGAGCGCTTTCAGCAAAACGAATGCTACTTCTGATTTCCTCGACCATGGAGGTCTTCAACCATCCTTTCACCATAAAGTCACAGCGCACCCAAGCCCGCCGTTCAACCGGATCAGCTGGCTTCTCAATGGTTCCATCAACGAAATCCTATTTGTTCTTTGCTAGCAAGGCATCCCGCGTATCAAGCGACCATTCTCCATAGTGCGACGCCGCCAGAACCTCACCTACGAGCATATTGCCCTGACTGTCTGGATTCTGTAATTGATATTCAGAAGGCAGATCCTTCTCCACGTCGCCATCAGTCTGCGACGCTTTGCTATCTGAGGATTCGTCCGTGCTCTTGACCATGACGCCGACGAATCAAACTTGTCAACAAAGCTGGAACTCACAGCTCTGATACCATGAGAAATAGTAAAATTATAGCGACAAGACACACGATATTTACGTGGTATCCTCGATCGTTTGATGATCGAGACTAATCCACGAGGGTTCAGTACCCTCAGCTATTCTCTTATTAAGATCAATGAACTTGGCGGCTAGTGGCCAAAGTACAAGAGTATTTATACCCATTCTCTACAGCAACTAGGGTATTATACGAAGAAGCATCTCTTCGTACTCGTATGGGAGTTGGAGACCAAACGACGTGCACATTGGGCTGAACAGCGGCTGCGGACCGAGACTCTTCCGTCTTCTCGTGTGTTGCTCGGCCCAATATCATACAAAAACTAATACCAAATAATTGTGCATGCATATGAAAACGCAATGTAAACATTTTGTTTGGTGGATTTTCTAGATCAGAACGTTCACGTAACGTGTCTCTTAAGAATTGAACAAAGGAATTCGAGAATTGCTTTAGAACGAAGAGAAATAGAGGCTGGGAAGGCTACAACTACTAAGATACTTGGGTTCCAATCATCTCATATTATTAGACGAAAGAGTGAGTACATATTTATAGGCATAGAACATCTCATTTCTCCTACTCAAAATATGAAGGCAAAATACACTTGTATAGCCAAAACTTTCGCGTTTGTGCCAATAATAGCCAAATTTGGAGAAATACCACTTATAGCCAGCTTTTAAACTTGTTATAGGACAAATATAGCCATTTCCGTTAGAAACTTTAACGGTGTTAACAACACCGTCAACTTATTTGACGGTTCGCTGACTAGACGCCAACTCAGTTGACACAACAGCGCCACATAAGCAAATAGTGACATGTCAGATATTTCAATTATTTAATATTTACACATCATAAATTAAATAAAAAAATTGTTACCCTCCTTCACATACCCTGATACCCATCTGCTTCGCACATCTTCCCCAACTTTCCCCAAATTCAATTTTAGGGTTCATCCCCAACCGCCTACCGTCTCTCCTGCGACATCAACTTCTCCAAGTTACCCTCCCCGCCGCCCACCACCACGAACGACCTCGGCTTCGCCAACAGCAACTGCCGCTGCCGCCCGCCCCTCAGCAGGATGGCGCCGAATTACTCGAGGTCGTCACCGTTCCACGACTTGTCGACCACGTATTGCAGCAACAACTTGATGGAATTTGCGACGAGGAACGATGCCAAGTGACAGGCGAGGACCAATTATGCGAAGAAAATCGGCCTCCACAGCTGCGATTTCGGGTCGGGCGGCGTCGGCGGAGATCTGAACCCGGAATCTCAGAACACTAAATTGAAAAAGGGGAAAAAATTGTGATGGCGCCTTGCGGCGAGAAGGAGGAGGAAGAAGAAGAAGACGGCGTCGTCGATGAGACGGAGAGCTTCTGCTACTCTTCCAGGAGCTTCTCCTTCGACGAGACGTCGTGCGAGTTCAGTGCGTCGGGGAGATGACGGGTATCGAAAACGAGGAAGGGAAGCTATGGCGGCGGGATGGCATCGCTACAGTGCAGAGGATGCTGCGTTGGATTGGCAGTGCGGTGGCGTCACTGCGGTGGATTGTCTTCGGAGAGGATGATGCGGCAGGGGAGACTTGTGAAGATGGAGGAGTATAGCAGAGGGACTTTGAGATTTTTTTTGTTTTCCACAGTGTAGGGTTTAAGCTTTGGATTTACGAGAGAAATAAAAGGTTTTTCTTTTTTCCCCTTTTTGTTCATTAAATTAATAATAGTAAGAAAAGCCAATTTCCACCTAATATGATTTTGGAAAAAAAATGCCCATGTGGCTGGCCACGTAAGCTCCGACGTTTGCCCAGTCACACTTAACGTTAACAGCGTTAAAGAATCGGACGGAAATGGCTATAAGTGGTATTTCGTCAAATTTGGCTATTATTGGCACAAACGCGAAAGTTTTGGCTATACAAGTGTATTTTGCCAAATATGAATACTACTCCTATAAGAAAACAATAACCAAATCCTAAACATACTAGAAAACAATCCCAAATCCTACTAAGACAAGTAAACAATAATAATATCACAAAGAATAATAACTAATTAATAAAACTACTAAAAATAAATGAGCCTAGAACTTTCTAGATTATTACGAATGGCTCGTATCGTAACACATTTGCAAATATACAAACCTTATATGGCCAAACAATCGGCCAAGAAATTAACCATTATATAGATGCGAGTAGTGTACAGAGAATGGTCCAAACTGTGCTCACTAGAGACTGTATGTGACATTGCAGAACAAAGTTGGCGCGACGACGAGTAGCAAGTGCAATATCGCCACTATAGAATCGAGTTGGATCAGGACTATACCTTTACATCTCCAAACTGTCAAACCAGCCGCGTGAATGTCTCCTTCTCCATGATCCCGCCAATCTCTAACCATGCCCGAGCTATCGATAATCACGGGTCGATAGAATGAATTGCGAGCCGTTAAAAATTCACATGACATACTATGTAAATCAAATTACAAAATATTACATGCAAAAGTGTACTACATAGTCATGTTAAATATGTCATATCTCATTAGTGGTTCATGGGGGGAAGGGGATGGATGTGATGAATCGAAAAGGGTACTGGATCCTCAAACTTTGACACATCAAAAGATAGAACAAAACATGCACGTACGGGGGTTTGGGATAACCCATCGGCCCGTTTGTTCCCATTTCTAGCTATTGTCGATTTACCCCATCGTGTGCATGTTTCGTGCTAGCTAAGAACAGTTACATTATTTTGATCAACCGAAAGATCGAACAAGATGATACGAGAGAAGAGAAGGTGAAAATTATTCGAGGACAATGGGTGGTGGCATTAATTCATGACTGGTGATGATGAGACGTGACAGAGGGCATGCAAGATTAGGGTAAGCAAAACAACAGACTTTTGTCGGTGTTTCACAAATGTTTTATTGTCACATTTGTTGGTACTGTATATATTTTGTCTCGTGTTTTCTAAGTGTCTTAGATCCGAATATTTGTACTCTCTGATTATGATTATTTAGCGCGAAAAATTGGTATGATCCGTTTCTGATTTTGTCTAACTCGCTTTTAAAGGGTCAACTTATGTAACTGACATGCTTTGGTGCCCTTGAAGGATCAACTTATATTTTTTAGGAGATAAATTTCCATTAGTTGATTTGCAGAAAGCGTAATTTTTGTTAATTATAAAACCATCGATGGAAGATTCATAATCCAAAATCAAAATGAAAGGAGGAATTCTATTATCTACAAAATACTATAAGGCAATGTCAATAAATCCACTTTGCCACGTCAGCCCAAGCTGAATAACCCGCATAGTTCAGAGGGGCTGATCAGTAACTTCCAAACGCCTCTTACTCTCTCTCTCTTGCCCTGTTCCTTCCTGCACCCCGTTCCCGAAAAGCTCAACCGCTCCACAAAATCCTCCGCCGCCGCCTTGCTTTTCACTTTCTCCGCTGCCACTTCTATATTCCTTCTTGCAATCCTTCTCGCTCCTACACCTCAATCCCACTCCCAGGAAAAACGATTAGTACTCCAAGAATAAGAAATCTCCACAGTCGCTGCTTGCCCTTCCCTTCATCGCTTCTTTCTTCCTTCCTCCAATTCTACTCAACAACCAACGTTGGTTGTAAGCTCAATTGCTTTTGTCTTTATTGTTTTTTCAAAAGATCATATGCTCTGAGCTTTAGTGAGGTCAATTGAGTTTCAATTCCATGATATGATTTTGCTACACCCTCATCTTGGTGTTAGGTACTTAGGTTTACGTTTAAGTTTGGGTTACATTGAGTCTTTCTCTCCTGACTTCATTGGCACTCCTAGATACTGCCAGTAAATTATTAAGATTGTCATGGTCAATTGTGTTGGGGCAGAAATTAAGCACCTTTATGGTGATAGTTGTGTGATCTTTGCCTCTTACACTAAAGCTCTTTTTGCATGCATTTCTGTTTTTATTGAATTAGGTTGAAAAGAGTATGGTTATTTTAGTTCATACGCTAAGTTGCATTCCTGTGTGTTTACAACAACTACTTAGTTTAGTGTCTTCATCATAATAAACTGATTTTTTGTGCGTTTGTGACGGCTATAATGGAAAGAAGTGTTAACTGCTGCTATCATTATGTTTCTGTTCATTCCAAGAACCCTTTTCACCTTTTCATTAGTAAGCTGAAATCAATATATGTGAAGGATTGCATATGGCATGGATAAAATTAGGGATGACAATTATGTTGGGTATGATGGGAAGTATATATGAATTTAGCATTTTGTATATGGATTTCTGAGAATGTTTCCAAACTTTAAACGAGGATGTGTTGATTATGGATATCCATTTACTTGAGATTTTTTTAACTACACATACAAAAATGTAATACACAAAAATTTAGGTACTAATTTTTTTTTCGTTGATATTTTAGGACTTATATACAAACATATTAAATTTTTCATTTGCAAGAATTACCAGTATTACCAAATTTTGTAAAAATTATGTTGTCAAAGACAATTCAAGCATGTATATGTTCCAGTCTTTTAATTCCATTTCATTGGCTTCTTACTTTTTTTTTTATTTTTTCCCCTTGCTTTTAGTTTGTTACGGTCAATAATAGTGTTCAAAAAAATCCTTTTTGCTAAATTTTGTAAGTTGGTTTTTATTATAGTCTTGCTGGCATAGGCATGGTTGAAGTAGTTTAACCAATTTGATTGTGAAATTGATGATGCATATTAGGGATGAAAGTTGCTATATAACTTCTCTGGTGGGTTGTGTGAATAAGAATGCATGCATACCCAAAAGTCCATCTATACTTTATTTACTTAAAAAGAGTTCCTTATCATGTTTCAAATGAAACATCAAATATATCATATTTAACAAATCAATCTACCGACAAGTTCAGTTTCTTTTAAATTTTAGAGGTAACTTTTCATACTTCTCATCACAACTGCTTGCGGTATGAATAAGATTTGGTTGTGAACTTAGAGGAAAATTGCAACACTAATCGTAGTATGCAGTTAAGAAAGTGACTCATAAACCCTCTTTACTTTGACTCGGAAGAGTAAGTAGATTTTTCTCCTGTAAGTTCAATTTCACTCTCTCTACTCCTCTAGAACAACTTCTAGGAAGTAACTTAAACAAGCAGGAAAAGAAAGCATGTTGTTGTCTCTAACATTGAGTAATGTTGATCATTGTTAAGTTAAGGTTCAACTTATGAATTTTATTTTATTAGTGTCCTTGATGTTAATGAGTTATTCCCTTTTCATTTATGTTATAAATAGTTTTTAGCTTATATGTATTGCTTATCATTCTTAGAAGGACAATTGGAGTTCATGTTATAAATAGCGTGCATTTGTATGATTATTCAATCAATTGAAAAGAATGTATGGCAACAATTTACTTCCATACAATTTATTGAGGTTAGTTTCATATATAAAAATTTTTGGTACAACAAGTACTTAGTTCATTATGATTGGTGTTTAGTTATGGACTCATACAACAATGGAGAGCATGGCAACAACTTAGTTTAGTTCCATATAATTGTGAAAAATTGGTTTAGTTTCATATACAGTTTTGGACAGTAGGTCTGTTTAGTTTGGTTTCATATAGTTGATTGGTCTTTCATCAAAACTCGACCGGCCAACGGGCCGGGGCCAATGCTAGTACCTAAGTAATTTAATGGTGTTCTTGTTCGATCAACAAGTAATGGAAGAGACTTGAATACAAATTGTTGAGTTAAAATAAGGCGTGCGTTCTTGGGATGGCGTCTTGTACGTATGAAAAAAACGCCCCTCAACCCCAACACATTCGTCTCTGAATTTTAACCTAATGAATTCTTTTTTGTTTTCATTAAAAGAGAGTTAAGAGACATTATTCATCAACAGATGAAACTCTTCGAACTATATAATACAATCACACTCCCTAACCATGCAGTAATATTTTTATTTTAAAGGACATTGTCTATATCTTTTGTCAATTGAACAATTTATAATCGTCTCATCAAACCAACTACTTCTTAAGTGCGCCAAATCCTCAATTAATTAGAGGGATTGGTTGAGCAAACCGTTAAACTACGCTCATGAAAGTCATACACATTGAAAAATATTTTCCCAATAGTAAACAATTAAGGCCCACGTTCATAATTTTCCCCTCTTAATTGTTTTCCCCAAAATTTCAATGGCTGGCCTCGTTCTTGCTCATTTGTTGATGAACAAGTTTCCAGAAAACCCACTAGATTGTTGGAATATCAATTTTGCGGATTGTCTTCCCCCTAGAAAGCAATCCATTGAATCTGTAGTCCGTTTTTCTTCTTTTTTCTAGGACAGGGGAGCATTTCATACACCTCCGTACGTACTAACATACAAAATTCAGTCGACTACAAACAGAATGCTCCTGATTTATCTAGGTTTGTTGAAGGGACTTTACCTGGGAATAACTAGGATTACCTCTCATATCAGGGAAGTTGACTGATAGGGAATGTGATGCATTGACAACAACAATTACTAACAGGATTCGTTCATGGCGAGCAAAAAAACTCACCTATACTGGTAGGTTGCAACTTATTAACTCAGTAATAACAGGTCTGGTTCAGTTTTGGCTTCAGGTGTTCATTCTACCAAAGAAGATTCTTAAGCTTGTGCAGAAGCTATGTATGGACTTTCTCTGGCATGGAAATGATACAGCCAAAGCTAAAATTGCCTGGGAAAGACTTGCTCGACCTAAAAAGGAAGGAGGGCTTGGCATTCGTGAGCTCAGCTCTTGGAATTCTGCATGTTCTTTACGTTTGTTGTGGCGACTGATGATGCAGTCAGGGGCTCTTTGGGTAGCCTGGATGCTCAAATATCGTTGTAAGACAGGGGATATCTGGACTATGAAGGAGAATGCAAATAGCTCCTGGGCTTGGCGTCGGATTCTGAAGAGACGTTCCCAGGTACAGTCTCTGCTCAGGTGTTCATTCTACCAAAGAAGATTCTTAAGCTTGTGCAGAAGCTATGTATGGACTTTCTCTGGCATGGAAATGATACAGCCAAAGCTAAAATTGCTTGGGAAAGACTTGCTCGACCTAAAAAGGAAGGAGGGCTTGGCATTCGTGAGCTCAGCTCTTGGAATTCTGCATGTTCTTTACGTTTGTTGTGGCGACTGATGATGCAGTCAGGGGCTCTTTGGGTAGCCTGGATGCTCAAATATCGTTGTAAGACAGGGGATATCTGGACTATGAAGGAGAATGCAAATAGCTCCTGGGCTTGGCGTCGGATTCTGAAGAGACGTTCCCAGGTACAGTCTCTGCTCAGAAGACAAGGGGAATGTGCTCTGTGGAATGGGCTACCTATGAAAAAAAACTCGGTCAAGCTTGTCTGGAATACTCTGCGTCCTCAATACAGCACAGTGCCCTGGTTTAAAGTGGTTTGGGGGCAGAGCAGTGTTCCCCGGTTCAGTTTCATTGCCTGTCTAGTTATCCTTGATGGAATCACTACTAAGAACAAACTTTTGCGTTGCGGAAAAATAAGTGAAGATGGATGTGTTCTCTGTCGCAATGAAAGTGAGGCGCGTGATCACTTGTTTTTTAAATGTGAGTATGTCAAGCAGGTGGTGCAGGGTTTTCTGCAGGTTGAGATGGTGTGCAAGTCTTCCTGGGCGGAGTCATTGCAGGCTATCTGTCGTGCTGTCCAAAGAAGTCTGGGTAGTTTGTTTGGAATTAAATGGTGTTTGCTGATTACATATACCTGGCAAGAGAGGTGCAGAAGGTGTCATGCTGAGCAGAATCGTGATGCAGAGGCACTACAAGCGCTAATGAAGCAAGATTTGGTATTGTTAAGATTGCAGTAGAATTATAATGGGTTGAGGTAGATAATAGTGGGAATTCTATGTTCCATTCTTTTCTTTTGTTTTGCTCTTCAGGGAAGCCACAATGGCGGCCCATTTCATTGTATTGGTTCATGAATTGCTCATTGCAATTCTTTACTTAATAGTAAAGGGGTAACCGATTCAACGAGAGAAAAAAAATGGGTAAGAGATATTTTGACAATTCTGATTCTCGGTTAATCAGTAAAACAAAAGTCAATTTTACAGTCCCGACAACTCTACTATAAGAGGTCAGAGAGAGCGGAAGTCTCCGCCTCCTAACCAGCTTTCTCCGTTTCCACACTCGATCAAGGCTTAGGATACGGTTAGTAACTCATGATTACTAATCAATAAATAACCAAATTTTAGCCATAAGATTTAAGTGAGTTCAGAAAATTTAGATATAAGGGTGGAGAATTAAAAACATTTTATTTTTCCTAATTTTTTTAATCGGCCCTTATCTTCTTCGTTCTAACTCGGATTTCAATTTTTTTTTGCACACATGGAACGAGTTCGTTGTGCTCTACAAAATGAGATCAATTTTCAATATTTTTTGAGAATTTTTTTTTTCATACCTCTCGTTACCAACTCCATACTAGGGGGTAACCGCCAGTTACCGGTTATACCGATAACCGGAAAACTCGGTTGTCGGATGGTATTTTGGCAGCATCGGTATACCTCCTCCCCACCCGGTATATACCGACGGTTTTCCGGTTAACCGGATACCGTGTGGGAGAGGGGCAAAACGCTGCGGATTGAGGGGCAAAGGGGGGCGAGTTCGACTAAACCTAAACGGCTAAACCTAATGTCCACTTGTTGTCGTGCCACTTCTCTTCTCCTCCTGCCTGCTCCATCTTCGTCTCGGCTGTGGTTTCAACCGGTTCGGTCGCTAACCGGTTAACCGTTACCGAACCGGTTACCAGCCCTACTCCATACCATATGGTAGCTTCTTCGTTTTTAAGTCATTTTTGGAAACGTTTGCTAAGAAAGAATGAGTTCATCATGATCTATTTGGATCTACAAATTTCAGGGTGAAAAAAATACATGACAAAAAAATTATCATACTTTACCACCTTAGTATAGGAGTGGTAACTTATGGTAAATAATGATGAAAATCGTAAATGACAGTTAATATACTCCTACTATCATGTATTTAACCTTCCTACAGTCTTGGTATGTTTATATCATCATGGTACGCTTTCTTACCATATGGTATGCTCCTATTCAATACCATATGGTATTGACTTGTAAAAAATGACTCAAAATTTTTTTGTTCTAAAAATATATCAAAGTGAATATCATTTTAAAGAGAAAAATTAATCTGAGTTATCTGTGAAAAAAAATTAAATTTAGATTTAAAAGAGAGAGAAATAATCCATTAAAAATTATAGGGGGAAAAGATAAAAGAATTTCCATTAGAAAAATGCTGAAATCACGGTAATATGGACATGTCACTCACCTTAAAATTACTGACCTGCTCCACTCGGTCAACGGCCAATAACTTCTTCCCCCAACCAGTTATTCAACCGTCCCTTTCGTGGCGCTCGTGCGACAGTGTGAATGCCATTCGGAATCTGCAGGCAAACACATACATACTTCCAATTTTCCTTTCTAATTCCCCTACAAAAATAATAAAACATATGCTTCCATCATCATGAAGTGTCCAATAAAAACTTAACAATTTATGTTTGTTGTGTTCAATTTATATAGAAATTAAACCAAGTTATACAACAAGCTAGGTCAACTCTTTAGGATTATATGTTTGTAGTTTGGTATATATCGTTATATTTGACAAGTTTTCGCGGTAATAAATTCAACATTTCAGCTAAATAATCAAAATTTAAAAGTTCAAATTTACTATCTCATGTAAATTACTCAGGTTAAGATGTGCAGTAGAATTCCAGATGTTATCTTGATTGTATTCCGTTCCTAAACTTTTTTATGGTGTTATTTTGCTAATACAAGTGAACTTGAAACAAAATTACTCATACCGTCTCTTAAGTCATAACAATCTGTTGGTCGAATCCGGTTCATTGTGTGCAAAGGGATCTCGTCTAGTTTTGTCGCGTAGCGGCGGCGGTTTTTTGAACAGTCAAAGCCCGCCGTTCAACGACGATGCAAAAGATGAAGAGATGATGCTCTGACTCTGCTCTGTTCTGCTGCAGCAGATGCAGAGTACAGAGAGAAAAAAAAAAATGGCAGAGCCGCAAGCTCGCTCTCTCAGGTTCATTGTAACTCTGCAATGTTTAACGCAATCCCCAAACGAATAACAACAAAAGCTGGTCAAAACACTTCCTTCCAACCGCTATAAAAGCCTCTTCGATACGATTGACCAATAGTTCGTTTGTTTTTTTCCCCCGGTTTCTGCAGGGGAATATAATGGGGGCGGCTAATTATCTTAATATATCAGCTTTTAACTTAACCTCCCCAATTTCTTAATCACTACGACGATCGAGCACCAACCCTTTGTTTGTCGTATCCGGTTTGTTTTGTATATCTTTAATTTAATCCTTGTTGGGTTAGGACTCGAGGACCACACTAAAAGTTATATCGAGCTTGTTTTGGTAACTAAAAACAGTAGCATGCATTCTTTGGAGAGGAGCAGTCACATGCCGCCATGTGAAGCAAAAGCCGAGTTGAGAGAGACGACACAGAGCAGTCAAAGCTTTATTTCCCCCCCCACCCCCCCCCCCCCCCTGATTGCAGCAGTATAGAATATGGTTTGAAGAATTGGAAAAAGATAGAATGCATTTGGACACTTTAGTTTAGATCACTATTGGACACTTCGAATTTAATCAAACTTACTTTGCTTTTGTTAGCACTTTTGGCCATACTTTTTGTCGATTGTTTTGTGAGGGTTGAAAAGGGTTCGATGCAGAATGGCTGTAAGGGGAACAGTACACATCGTTCCCCAGATTTATGTTTGGTTTAAAGCTATTGGGTTTGGTGGGTTATTGTTCATGTGTCGCCATTGTCAGAGTTTGTATGGCCAAATAGCTTATAGTCTTCTTTGGTTCAATTTCCAGACCTCTTTATGTCCCCTGTCTGAATTCCAGCAAAGTTGGGTCATGACAGCACAAAAGGGAACTTACCCATATGACATCATTTCTTTACTGTCACTGGTTTCAGCTTTTGGTCTCATTTGATTGTACCAGCAATCGACATAGATGGCAAGTTGGAGCATATATATATATATATATAAGAGGATAGATGACATTCAAAGGCTTGTTATGACTTTATGATCATAGCGCCAGAGTTACGTTTCAGTCTCTTTGTCCTGGGTTAATGCATGAACCAGCCCATCAGCAGCAGCAACATAGATAGCGCATTGGTACATTTAATCGAATGTTTATGTACGGGAAGAGTAATTATTAGATGCAATTTCAGACCATGTGTTCTGAAATTAGCTGAGGGTTTCTCCACCACAGGACCTGCAATTAACCAGCAGTTGCTTTTTTTTCACACTCAAGTGCGCATGAAACAGTGAGCTTCGGCGGCTTGATATTAAACAACTCCATGGGGATCCAAAGCTTCCTGGAGAGTCCTTTTTGTCGATGCTGCAGCAGCAAAGTTGGTCCCCCCAGCTAGCTCGTTACCATTACCAATGTTCATGCATGAATCAACCTCAAAAGCCAAATCCAATTATACTAATCAGTACTTTGCTGCAGTTCTCGAGTTGTTGGTAGAAGTTCAATCGTGGATCTATACCATAATACTAACACGCCCCCTCAAACGAGGGCCACTCACAAGGGCTTGAAGTTTGCACAGGTCTGAAGACAAGAATACCATGTGCTTAACAAATGGGGGGTCACCGGGAATCGAACACAAGACCTCTCAGTCACAGAAGGCTCTGATACCATGTCAAGAACCAGTTGATCCCAATAACTCGAGTTGTTGGGAGAGGTTCAATCGTGGATCATATACCACAACACTAACAGCCACAACATACTCCTTTATTCCTTGGAGCTTGTTTGAAATGTTAAGAGTACTGATCAATGAATTCAAGTGATATGTGATCCGATTCTCTCGTCTTTTTCCTCGATAGATCGATGACCTTTTGATGAATTGGGTTTCGTATAGGGCAATGATATTAAATCAAATTCATGGGTGTTTACTTAAGCTTTTCCACTTATCCAAACGAACTGATCTCTAGTAGTTTGACTACATATCTCTTTTGACATATGTATGCCTTAACTAGTTCCACCGGTCCACAACTCGAGAAATTCGATCTGTTGCATGCACTCAAAAGATACTGGAGGTATGTGACAATGTATATGATGTATCACACTCTCCAATACTAGTGTTCTGTCTGTCTGCTGGTTTATTTGATTCCTTGGTTCCCACTTCTGCAGAGAGATTGTTCTGCAGACAGAATCCCAGGAAATCATTTGCTTTCCCAATCTCTGGTTGAATTGAAACTTGGAGAACTAATCATTTGTTCGCTTCCAAACCACTCATATAACACACCCAAATATACCACCATCTTATGAGTACTCGAAGGAATTAACCAGACAAATTACCCTGTCAGTCTGGAAAAAAGGATTATGCTGTCTGTTGGGTTGATTCTGTCTTGGAACACCACTAATCAGAATTCTCAGCATTTGGCAATGAATTCTGTCTTGCAACAAAGGGTTCAAGTTAACCTAGCTAGCTAGCTATATATTATATATATCTGGAGTTCCAATCTGGAGGAAGATTCTTTTCGATCCAGGAAGTGGAGGGTAAACATACAGGATGACTATACCTTTGAGGGGCTAATAACAGTAAATAAATTAATCAGCTTTTGAGGCTTGGTAGCTGCAGATTCACCCTTCCACGCCGTCACAAAGAGGCCGTTGCATGTGCATGAGTCCAAATTAATCACCAACTACTGTGTCTTTGTTAATTAAATTGCAGAGAAATTGACTAGGCTAAGTAAGGCTAGTAGTAGCTCTGTCTGTCACATGGCCGCCATGTGAAACCAGATGCTCGTCTAGTCAGGATGGAAAACCCTTATTCAAAAACGCTCTGTTACCCTGAAATCCAAATTGTATCCGGATTCAAGTTCGTGTTTTACTTCATGAATGAAAAATGTGATTTGAACCTGGGAAGGAGATGAAACCAAACCATGATATAGGGTCCAAGTTTAGTAGTATGAGCTAGGTCGAATGTGAACTTAGGTTAGGTAACAATGTGTGTTATGCCTGTGTCGATTACTGAGTCACATCTATCTAAAAAAGATCGTATGATATTACTAATTATTTTTGGATGGTCACCACAAATATGATGAATATTCTAAGATCACAAACAAAGTATATATATCCATACAATCTTATCCAAAACAAATCAAAATACACAGCTACCAGATGTTGTCTGCAAGTGTGATACTCTCGCGTAATTTTAGGATGATTTGTCCTTGTAATCCAATCATCATTAATCAAATATCATCATCCGCAGCAAAATAGGAAAGGAATATTGCTCTCTCTCTCTCTCTCTCTCTCTCTATACATCCATTTGCTTAGCTATATACTGGCTACTAGGCCACTTGGAAATTTAATCTTTGTTTAATGAACTAATAGAAACGATCAAACAAGGGTCGATTGCGGGGCAAGTCCCTGGTTAAGGGCATGACATGTCCTTAGGTAAGGGAGCATCCCTTAATTACTATAATCCACTTGGTTAAGGATCCATCAAATAGGGCATCTTTGTTTTCCTCCTTTTAGTATATTTTTTGTGTATATATATGCCAATTGGGCTAGTGGCAACTTTGACTAGTTAGTCAACCTTTGTTTCTAAAGTATAATAGAAAATTATTGTAAAAAGAAGATTAAGAAAGACCAGAATTACGGAGAGCATCTAACTAATTAAGCTTTTGCACGAGAAGATAAGGGGGTGGTGGAGCTGGAGAATCAATGGGAGATTAGTGTGTTTGGAATCTACCACATGGGATGATTTGAGAGCAATTAAGAGTACAAAAAAAAAGGAGGAGAAATGTGGATGCCTAATTTTGACTACAATTGATACACATTTGAAATGCATAGAAGTTAGAACTCTGCATTAGAATCAAACGATAATGACACGTTCAATTGTTTTGACTGTTTTGTTGCTCTATATACATAAAAAAAAATGTTTGTACTATTTAGGAGAATTCAGATGAGGTTCGACATTTGCTACCGTGAAAATCAAGATTGAGGTTTTGTAAATAAGAAAAACAGAACGAATACAGAAAACAAAGAAAAAATTGTCCGGAACAATAAAGAGAATTGAAAGCGAGAGCAATAGTTTGATTGACTAAAACAACTAATAGTGATGAAAACCACACGTGAAAGACTCTGGATACCTGTGTTGAGAAATTCGATGAAAAAATCCCATGAGAGAGAAGTGTTGCTTTGTGCAGGGAACTATGATAACATGTTGTTGAGGGGAAAGAACATTTATTTTGTAATAAAAAGTTACGTCGTTTCGTCACAACATTCAAAGATGTATAGTCCATACTTTATAATCTGAACAAGAAATAAACATTTCGAGTAACCCATTTTGATCAACATAAACCAAAACCAAGACTACTCCTAGAGCTGTTCTTCATCAATCAACACATGTTACTGTGGATTTGTTAAAGAAAACTAGGAGCGATCACAATTCACATGTCTTCGCCATGTGCTGATTAAAAAAAAAATAATTTCCAATTAGTCAAATGCACTGGTCAAAATCTTGGTTCAAAAAACAAAATACATGTTTTAATATTATCGTTAGAAAAATAATTTCTGTTCAACAGAAGAAAAATGCTCCAAGGGAAACAAAGATCTTAAGAAATGAGGTATGTCCAATTGTTCTCCAAGATTGAAATTTGATTTGATTCTTCATATCTTGCCACTAAAATGTTCTCTATTCTTTCTTATTCGTCCCCTACCAATCTTCTTGTTTAAAATCTTTTGATTAAAATTTTAGATTAATTCAAATTCAAGCCACGTGAGAGTATATTGGTCACTAAATTATAACCTCCCAATATTTAGGACAGAATCACAGTATAAAAAAAAAAACAAAAACAGAGAAAATAATGTAGTTAAATATTTCCACAGAGAAAAAAGTGCTAAATTATCTTTAAAAGTCTTTTATTTTACGTATAACAACTACAAAGCAACGAACACATCAAACCTCATTAACAATAAATAGGGCTTGATAGTTGATACTAGCGTGGCCCCGGTCAGTTGGCCGGAGGAAGGTGAGGTATGAAATTTGATAATGTAATGGGGTGTATAGCTTATTGTTGTATAGTTTTTTTTTTGGGAAACACGTGATAAAAATAATGAATTTTAGCAAAAAAGAGACATGAATGATGCAACGAATCAAAAATCGGCCTTATGAACCAAAATCAAGTACATGTTACCTTGTGAAACAATATTGTTTCTGGTAATATGATGAGGTGGAGTAAGTTTTATAGAAACCGAATTCCAGAAAATCGAATAAAAAATCGCATATCTCGTCGGTTTTCGGGAAATGAGCATCTCACAATCGTTGCTAGCTTTTACTCGGCCCGTTGGCCGATTAATTTGCTTTATAAAATTTTCATCTTGTCGTCATTGTGCTTTCTGGTTTTTGTCAGGCCATGATAAAATCTAAGAAAATCAAGAATGAACAACACGATTTGGGATAGGAACCGTCGTTGTCGTATCCCTAGAAAATGGTGATAAACACGGACTCACCTGCCAAACTGGTTTGGATTGAGATTTTTATCGAATATCAGGGAACCATGTGATTATAAATTAGACTTGATCAAAACGGGCCAAAACTTGAAATTCAGCCTATTTGACCGACCCATGCCAAATTCTAATTATTCTTTACTTTTAAATTTTCTATTTGAAAATAAAAAAAATAGTGAAAGAAAAGAGTTGACTGCAATTCGCCATTTGCACATCACTTATCCGGGAATAAAACCATAGAAATTCAAAAGGAACTGAAAATGTTTAGGATCGTTTTAATGTTTAAAATAACCAAATAAATCTTTCTATTTAGTTTTTTACTAACAAATACCAAACGATTCCCTGTATAATACACTATAATTTGATCATTATGATATCAAATAATTATATAATATATATTTGAAATGATAAAAATTGGACTAATTGGGTTGGTCGAGGTTGAACCATTGAATAACTTTAAAATACATTATATTTTAGCCACTAAGATATAAAATAATAGCATAATATATATTATGCCAGAGAAAATAGTTTGTTTTAGAATGACAAACAAATGATGTTCATTTGTTTTACTTGATGGCCAAATCCCGTGTAGGTCAGACCCATTCAACTCTTTTATTTTATGGTTAGCGGTTAGCCCATTAGATACCATGCATTAGTTTATTGTTAAATTTTTTATTTTTAGCAATAAAAAGGAGTATTGTTTTTGACTTTTCATATATATTTTATCACCACGGAGAAATAAAAGAGATTAAAGAAAAAAATTGACACTCCTGGACCTGTTTAAATCCGCATGTGTACGGTAAGTTGGCCTGTTCCACAGAGGAAAGAGAAAAACATTGACACTCCCTATTCTACTCTTCCTACAAACGCTTTTAGAATGACAAACCAATGATATTCATTTGTTTTACTTGATGGCCAAATCTCGTGTAGTCAGGCCCATTAAACTCTTTTATTTTATGGTTAGCGGTTAGCCCATTAGATACCATGCATTAGTTTATTGTTAATTTTTTTTATTTTTAGCAATAAAAAGGAGTATTGTTTTTGCATTTTCACATATATTTTATCACCACGGAGAAATAATAGAGGTTAAAGAAAAAAATTGACACTCCTGGACCCGTTTAAATCCGCATGTGCACGGTAAGTTGGCCAGTTCCACAGAGAAAAGAGACAAAAATTGACACTCCCTATTCTACCCTTCCTATAAACGCTCCTGGAGCAGGGAATTTGAAATGGGGGAAGAGTTTTTTCCTCCCTGCTATTATATATTTTTAATTTAAAAAGATACAACAAATGTACTTAGTGTGATTGGTTATGATCCTTGTTTTTCTTTGAAATGGTCATGGTTCGAATCCTAGTATGTGTCTTTTTAATGAATAAAAAATAATTGTGAAGACCAAAATGTTCTTCCTACTTTCACTCTCGTTGTTAGAAAACTAGCATTGAGCCCGGCCCGTTGGCCGGTGGAGTACATAACATGTATAATGAATTATATAACAAACGGGAAGTCCTAAAATGCATAATGTATTACTATCTAACCTATAATATATAAAAACTTTCAAATGCACATCTAAGCAGAACACCAAGTCCAATAAGGCATACCCCAATCTTAAATCTATTTGAAGGAATGAGCCTATGGTTGCAGCATTGTAATCGCATTACTTTCCACAAACAAACAAAAAAACATTGTAATCGCATATGTTGCTGCCACAAACACACAAATGCAGCAAACATGAAGTTGAAATTGCATAATTAATTATAGCAAAATATATATACCTTGAAACTACTGCTTTTATTCTAAGTATATATGGGGGTTGCATTTTAATAGTCCTTGTTTCTATCTTGGTTTTAGGCAATGTGGCCGCCACATGATGGATATTGGCGTGGAGTTAAGTTAGCTATTCCATTCTCGTGTGGTGGTGTGCGGTGTGCACCATAGGCCGTAGCTAGGTTCTTTGATTTTTGCAGCAGTATGAGCATTGCTCGCACCCTTGCAGGTGTTTTTCACACCTTTTGACCTCCCCAGCTCCTGTAGAATTTTCCCCCTACTTTTTATGGATTTATTATTGCAAGTTTACATTCCATCAAAAGATTATAACTCTATAAAGAAGAGTTCAAATGTGTAAGAAGCAATCATCTTACAAACCGTTCTACTGAAACCAAGAAACTAATCATTATCTCTAAGCTTGCTGATCTAATTGCAGCTGAGTATAAGGAGTCCCAACACAGAGGCAAACTCAGACATCAAGGTAAGACAAAAATCAGGAAGGGAACATAAAACCATGAAGCAAAAGTGATGGCATTACTTGATAAACCCTGGGCATGAATAAGCCTTCGGGTAATAGAATCATACACACAGGAATTTGAAATTGTTGCTGCCACAAACACAAATGCAATATGCTCACATTCAAAAGTGAGAGAAGCCTACCTACTACCAAGAAAACAGAAACTTGTTGCTTGATGCCATGACAAACACATGGATAATAAACTGATGATGTAAATAATATAGCAAACAGATCCATGAACTTTCCAAATTGAAATTGAAATTGTATTTGGAAATGATAAAACAAAACTCTGTACAATCTAAAAGTTCAAATTTCGTAAAAACTACAACATTCACAACCTTCTCATAGATGAAAAACAGAAGACTAAACATAAGATTCACAATATGGCCTTTAACTACACAAAGCTCCCAGCAACGCTACTTCTCCTCCTCAAGGTCATGGTCGACCCCATGTGATTGGTTTGCTCCAAGATAGGAGTTGCACTTGAGAGAGATTGACTTTAACATAAAGCCGATCCTGCACTTCACTGTCTGTTTCATGAATGTACAGTTGTGCACACTTTAGGCATTTCTCCATCAACGGGGAATTAAACCCACTATATGGTGATAGATTTTTACTACAATGCAGTAAACAAAACAATCACACCATGACCATGTCATGATCCACCTAGCCACCAAGAGAAATAAACTGAACATGTTATTATACTGACAAAGTGTTGAGCAAGAGCAGAATCAAACTCCCAACATGTTCAAAAACTTTGGCAGATCATGTCGCTGAGGAAGTTTCTCTTTCCCACCCTTACAAAATAATGTGAACAGATCACTTCGCGTAGCAATCCACATCAGTGGAGAAGTTAAGAGTAGAACATTTCCTGTGGGGCTTCACTATTATTATACGAAGTGCTCCTAATAAAAGTGGTTGCTCTGTTCACACTTTTTGGCAAGGATTCATTTGCTTCAAGAGAACACATCTTTGTATATGTTCTGATGATTGTTCACAGTGGAAAAGAAGCACTAATGACTTCAAATCATGACAATAACTACATGATAGTTTCAGAGTAATTAGAAACCACTAAGCCAAGTCCATAGACAGAAGAGGAATGAATGTTGTATAGACATCCAGTAGTGCCCAAATAACATCACCCTAACACCCAACAGCTGAATGAACATACAAATACTACATGAACACTTTTGGATCAAAACATATATTACCATGCATGCAGCACATACTCACTAAAGAAAAAATTGATGTTTGAACCATCTAGCTCCGGATCGAACAATGATATTTGTTGGTGTGGGGTTGACTCACGATCCGTTCGTCTGATCTCGTCGGGAGGGAAAGAACCTGTGAAAGAGTCGGGGTTGCCCCCCGGATTAAGCTCCGACGGTCAAGTTAGTGTCGGTTTGTGGAGAGAGTTGAGAGAGTAGATAGAGAGATGAAGTGTAGAGAGATAGTAGAAAAAGTGTAAAGTGAGGAGAGAGGAGAGCCGTCCTTTCTTTGGAGGGCTTCCAGCCCTTATATACCTGTAGCGGGTATCGAGCGTTGGGCATCGCCGATTATGCGCCCTACTGCTTAGTCTGTGCGCTCAGTCCCTTAGTAACACCCCCAACAATTGCCCCCCAAGCTGGTGGTGAGTTTTAACTCATCACTAGCTTATATTTTATTTTTTTAAATCTTTGTCGGTAATTTTGGGTGGGGCCTATGTACCCCAGTTGCCCCTCAGCTGGTGGAGCGTTTGAGTGACGCGGTGCCAGCTTCTTGCGTCTTGCCCCCCATTAGCGCCATTAACGCTTAGGATAGTAAAATATTTTAAAAATTTAATAATGATGGAGGGATAGAGTACTTAGCTTTATATTGGCAGTGGCGGCAGGAGTAGTTGAAAGGCAGGCGCTGCGCCATTGAAACAGAACCTGAGTGGGCCCTCAGTTTGGATTTCTCCTCGTCGGGGTTTTTAGCCTTCAATTTGGAGTCTTCGATGCTCGTATTGAAGTCTTATTTGTGTGCTTCGTTGAGACTTATTTGTGGCTCCTCGTCGGGGTTTTTAACCCTCAGTTTGGAGTCTTCGATGCTCGTATTGAAGTCTTATTTGTGTGCTTCGTTGAGACTTATTTGTGGCTCCTCGTCGGGGTTTTTCACCCTCAGTTTGGAGTCTTCGATGCTCGTATTGAAGTCTTATTTGTGTGCTTCGTTGAGACTTATTTGTGGCTCCTCGTCGGGGTTTTTAACCCTCAGTTTGGAGCCCTCCTCGTCGGGGTTTTTAACCCTCAGTTTGGAGTCTTCGAGGCAATGTGCCCTCTCCCTTAGCGCCATTAACGCTCATGAGAGTAAAATATTTCAATATTTGATAGTGAAAAAGGGGTAGAGTACTTAGCTTTCTATTGGCGAAGCGGCGCGAAGAGTTGTCAAAAGGCAGACGCTGCGCCTTTGAAACAGAAGGCTTGTATGTAGCCTACTGGTAACCTCGCTTATGAGGCGGAGTGATGGCGCCGGTTCGAGTCCTCGCGATTACGACAATTTGTTTTTGACGCGAGTTGATGATGGCGCGGGTTTGTTGATATTTGGGTACTGCGCCCAATGATCACCAGGCGTGCTTGTAGTCTGCTGGTTACGTTGCTTGTCTCGGGGATGAGTGGCGCGGGTTCGAGTCCTCGCGGCGATGATATTTTTTGATGAGTTCCGTGTCTATGGAATTCGGGCCGCGAGTTGGGCCTGTGTGGGGCGGAGCATGTTTCGAAGTGGGGTTGGCTGACCCTATTTATGGGTTATGGGGATTCCATAAATATTCCATTCCAAAAAAAAGAGCAAGTTCGAAACAATTGGGATTTTCGGGCCGCGAGTTGGGCCTGTGTGGGGCGGAGCATGTTTCGAAGTGGGGTTGGCTGATGTGGGCCGCGGGTCCTTGGCGAAGCGGGGTGGACTGAACGCGCGTCCGGCTGACGTGGGCCGCGGGTCCCTGGCGAAGCGGGCCGGAAGTATGAAGGTGGGGCGGACACGGATCCGCGAGTTTGGGGCGCGACTTGGGCTTCATCTACGCGTGGAGTGTTGTTGAAATAAGAGTACTGCGCCATAGGGTAACAAGTCGCGGTTGTAGCCTGTTGGTAATGCTGTTCGTCTTGTGGAAGGGTGGCGTGGGTTCGAATACCTGTGGCGACTTTATTTTTTATGAGCTGACGCACGGGCTTCTGGGAGCGATGCGTTGCTTGGCGCGCATTGTGAACGAGTGGCTTCTTCTGGGACGCACAAGTGGGCCGCGAGTGGGGGTTGAGGCGTGGGCTTTGAGGCGGAAGGTGGCCCAGAGACGCGAGCTGAAGGTTGAGCGGGCCGCGGGTGGGCTTGAGGCGGAAGGTGGCCCAGAGATGCGAGGTTTGGACCGTGCGCGTGAGGCGGATCGTGCCTGTGTGATTGGTGGGGGCTTCGGGTTGAAGTGGACTCGGCCCGTGAGGCGGATCGGGCCCGCGGAATTGTTGGGGGCTTTGGAAGTGGGAGTTGGGCCGCGAGCGTTAATACCTGGCGGGAGACTTGGGCTTCAAAGGTCGGGTCTGGCGGAGCAGAATGGAGGTGGCAGCGAAATATTGGGCCGCGCTAGTGACAAACTGAAGCGGGCGAAGTTGCTGGCGCGGGCATGATGTGAGTTGTGTCGGGACGCGAACTGGGCCGCGAGCTTTTTTCCTCCTTTTTTTTTCTTCTTCTTTCTTCTTTATTTTTCGTTTTTCTGGTTGTTCTCGGCCAGAGGAGTTGCGGCGCGAGTGTTGTGGTGGGTAGAGCTTGGTGATGGAAGCGGACAGAGAAGAAGGCCAAGAATACATGGCGTAGCCCACAACCTCGCCGTTGATTTCTATGTAGAGCAGCCCAGAATTTTTCTTCCTGATCTCTTCGTCGAATGATCTGGCGAGTGATTCGTGCTTCGGGACTATCTTCCTCTCCATCTTCACCACTTCTTCAACAACCTTGGCCCAACTGCCTGAATTTTTCTGGAACTCCAATACGACTCTAGCACTCGCCATGGCTGGGATAGCAGTGGCGCGCTTCCGATTGAAGAAGTGACGGCGCCTCATTCTTTCGAAGACAAGCGGTCTTTATGGTTTCTCGGCGAGGCGCATCCGGCGTCTTGGCGGTTCGAAACTGGAGGCGCATTCCTGACCGTCGTCCACTAGTGACCATATTTTCTCGATTTGTGTGACCTCGAGAACCCCATCTGTCAGCTTTCTCAAGAGAGAGAGAAGGTAGCTGTCGATGACTAGGGGGCGACGAGACAAATGATGGCGATGTATCCGTCTGTCTTACTGTACATGAATAGTTTTGCGAGTTGACTGCTTCGCCTGATCTCTGTCGGCAGTAGCATTTTCGACCAGCGAGTTCGCCGGAATGTAGCTGCTGGTGGTCTTAAGGTCGTCGACATCGTGGTGGGGCAACCTGCAGAGGAGGCCCTTTGACGCCGGAGATAATCTTTCAGTTGAGGAACCGGCGGCAGGGGGACATTTTCTTTGCTTCCTTGCAATGAAGCTTCCATCTCTCTTGGGAAAGGACGAAAGGAAGGCCACATGGATCCCTAGAATAATGGTCTTGTTCCCATTTGCTGCCGTCGATTCTATTTGGTGGAGGAGATATGACCTTTTCTTTTTTGTCTTAGTGCATTGGTCGAAGTGGCGGTGGCGATACTGAACTTGGAGGGATTTTACAGCCGCTCTCGCTTGGTCTTGCTCGGCGGGTCTTGAAGGGATGGACACATCTGCTCTCGCTTGTCGTTGGTAGCCGGTCGCTTCCCTCCGTTAGAAATCAAACGATAGATCCAAATCATGGCCCCACGGTGGGCGCCAATTGTTTGAACCATCTAGCTCCGGATCGAACAATGATATTTGTTGGTGTGGGGTTGACTCACGATCCGTTCGTCTGATCTCGTCGGGAGGGAAAGAACCTGTGAAAGAGTCGGGGTTGCCCCCCGGATTAAGCTCCGACGGTCAAGTTAGTGTCGGTTTGTGGAGAGAGTTGAGAGAGTAGATAGAGAGATGAAGTGTAGAGAGATAGTAGAAAAAGTGTAAAGTGAGGAGAGAGGAGAGCCGTCCTTTCTTTGGAGGGCTTCCAGCCCTTATATACCTGTAGCGGGTATCGAGCGTTGGGCATCGCCGATTATGCGCCCTACTGCTTAGTCTGTGCGCTCAGTCCCTTAGTAACACCCCCAACAATTGATGTCATACCAAAATAAATCAGTAGCTAGTTTCTTTGACATCGATTCTTCATATTTCTATAGCAGACCTGAAGCAATATCAAGTAAGAGCCAAGAACTGATTCATAAAAGAAACCCCGTTGTACAATTAAAGCAGAATCATAATAAGTAAATTTCAGAAAACCAACAATTTAAAATCTAAAACCCCAATTGACCTTAACATAAAGCATGTAAATTTATACCCAACACACCTAAACGAACACGAGAAGAATTCTGAAATTGAGTCCAAATCCCATCAAAAGCATACAACATTAGTATGCTACTGTAGGATATAATCGGTGGCATATAGTAGTTAGCAATTGGAACGCATGGCCATAGGAAAAGGAAAATTAGAGGGAATAAAAAGGGAGCGCAAATCCCATGTACAGGTTCCAGGTTCCGCAAAAGCCAAAATAAAAAGAAATCCAACCAAGGGAACTTACCGGTACAGGGGATATTGATCCTATTACGCCTACATGAGGTTAATTGTCAAGTCTCTTCTGTGGAGGGAATCAACTTGTCGACTCTGCGCGGCGAAACAAACGGCAAGAGCGAGAGATTCTTAATTTTTTCGGGATGGTTTTGGGAGAGGACGGTGCTAAAGAGAGACTGTGGAACGGGACAAACGTCAAGCGAGAGAGAAAATATGCGGAGAGAGAGGTGGGCGATTTCCGGTGGGAAATTGGAACGTGGCAGAGAGGATGCGAGGAAGATGGAATTGACGGTAAGGACCCTCCGCACTGTGCGGCGGTTTCAGCAGAAGCTGATGTGGCAAATGCTTTATTTTGACATTGCCTTATAGTATTTTGTAGATTTGAAATGGGGCTCCCGTTTTTCCCTTAGGTGTATTATAATATGTGTAGATAGAGATGTAGATAGATGCCATCAGGTGGACTATCTATTATGATCCCTACCTACGAACTGTACTTTGATGGCCCATAAGTGTGTTGCTTTTACGAGGGCCCATCTTCTTATAAATCGGTCCGTCAGAGATCTCTCTCGGCTTCTGACTTTGGCCCACTAAAAAACCCAAAGAGTCCAATATCCGGTTCATTGGGGAGAGGCGATCTGGCCTTTTTTGCGTTGCACCTACTTCCTACTTGAATTCACGATCTAATAAAGGAAATAAAATAATCAACCCTATGAAAGTTTCCTCTTTTAGTGGGATTTTTTTATTTTAAAAATGGATACCAAGTATGTTAGTCTATATTCGAAACGAATGAGGTTCGAAAATTTGAGTGTTATATACATCAGTCAGTAGGCCAGGACAAGGTCAACCGCAACCATATTATGGAAACCAAAATGTAACCTATGACCTCAATCACCTTGAAAGTATGCACACTTGTTATTCTTTCAATAGATGTGACTAATCGCGACGTCCCAATCACAGGCACGTCAATCATGTCTATGATAACTTAAAGCTGAAGACTTTCATTTTGTAGTGAAGTTTAACGCAACAGCTTTTTGCTGTTACTTGTTGTATTCAGTTAAAACGTCAAAATGAAATGTTGGTTTGAGATCACATGTTATTTTGTAAATAATTATATTGCGACATTATTGGCTAGGATGCGGTCATATATTATTCCGTTAACGAACAACACAGTGTATGATTCCCTCTCAACGACTGAGTTTGAACACATTTGCAATGTCATATCTAAATCGACTGTTAGTATCGATCGACATCATCAGAATTCGAACAAGATGAATCTTAAATAAGGACTTCGATAGTTGTTAAGTTTTAGTCGGTCCAAATTTGCTAATAAAATGGTTAGTGGATGTCTAAAATTGTATTGTGGAAACTATGCTAGTGATACATTTTAAAAGAATATAAGAAATATATAATACATAATTATCATGTGGTCTCAGTAGAACATTATGACTACGCAAATCTTCCTTTCATGTTGGCACAACACGTTGATCACTTGGATTTACAACATAAAACTTTTTTTTTTTTTGGTGTGGACAACATAAAACTTTTTGATCATTTACCGTGGATTTTGGCGGAACATAAAACTCTGCAGATCACTATATCATCATCAGATCAGACAATCAATATATGGAGATTCCACTCCAAAACCTATACAGTTCCCTTTTTCCTGGATCATGCGCAGAAATCGGAAGGACCCTTTGGTCTTTTACATTAATTTAAATGGACCGTTAATTACTTTCAGGCAGACGGTAGAAGCATGATTGAAATGGGGCTTTACTTTTTCTTCTTCTTATAATCTAATGGGCCTTTACTTTCAGGCAGACGGCAGGTGGCAAAATAATGAGTATAATTAATAAATTATTATTTTTTAAGCCTTGACTATATTTTCACTTTTAACTTTTAGGGAAGGTGCGAAGAATGATGGCAATTATCCATCCAATCTACCAATCCAATCTAATCCATTAAAAACATCCACATAATCCAATTCATTTAAATTCAATCCATTTGATCCAAATCCAATTGGATTTATGGATTCATGGATCAATCCATAAATCCAAATGACAAATTACGGTTTGGTACCTATAATTTCCATATTTTACATTTTGGTTCCCAAAAATAAAAAAATTACACGAAAAATATCACTGGAAAATTATGTTTTGGTACCTAAAATTTTTCATTATAACATTTTAGTACCTAAACTTTTCACATTTTACATATTGGTCCAAGGTTGAGGATTTCATTTGGATTCATGGATAATCCACCAATCCACTTGATCCAATCCAATTGATCCACCAATCTAATCCACAATCCATGGATCCAATCCATTTGCCACCTCTATGTATCAGTAATCTTTGAAGTACTTAATATGTTTTTACTCATTCAAAACTCAGGAAAAATTTTAAAAATTCGAAAGCATAGTTCATTTCAAACTTTATACGACACAATAATAGATTAATTACTTAATGAACCTAGGTGAGTGACAACTACGACAGTTATAATCGCGGTTTAAAAATTAAAAGTTTACATTTTATTCTTTTAGATCACTAAAATACTTCTATATAGAAACACGTTTTTGAATGCATTCTTACAGACCTTCAAAATTGTAATGAAGAATGTTTTGCAACTTCAATTTGTTAAATTACTATATTTACTATGAAGTTCATCAAGGGCGATTTTCGGAATAGAATAAGTGATGAATTTACACTATTGTTGGATTGTATAAACATTGAAAAGTATTTGAGTTGCAAAATAAGCGATAAAAAGTAGTGGAGTTTGATCAGTTTATACTCATATCCATTTATTTGGATTGAGTTTTTAATTCATTGATTTGGGTTTGTACCAATACCCATATCCAGAATATAGTTTGGTACCTAAACATATAAGTGTTTTAGATTTAGTATTTAAATATAATTTTTTATATAAGTCCTCAAAATATCGATGAAATTTATATTTTAACACCTAAAATTTTTGTGCTTACATTTTGATACCTAAACTTTATAAGTTTTATAAACCAGTACAATTTTGTATGTGTAGTTAAAGCAACATCAAGAAATGGGCAACTATACCCACATCACACTTATTTACAATATGGAAGAAATACTCATGACCTACTCAAATCTATCTACAAAACTCTAAACTCATATAGACTTCACTCATCATTTCACTAGCCATAATTAATGAGTTTACTTGGGTTTGTGTAAAATTATCCATGTATGGATAATTAACATCCCTAGGAGCATTTCTTCAATCTTACTTCTATATTACTTTTCAAATTTTACTACGAAAATATATCCATGATTAGATATGCTAAGATTCATATTTTAGAAAACTAATCCATTGTGATTATTACATTTTGATTGTTTGAGTGATATCCATTGTGAAACAAAAACAATTGTTTGACTGATGTTTTCATTGGAGGTTGGTCAATATGTGATTTAGTCGATATATGATCTGACGATTCAAAAGTTAAACTAGATTCTTCAATGTTGGGTTTCGAGAAAGTGGCTGGCAATCAATCCCAATATGGATTATTCTATCTCGATATGATAATAATTGAAAGTAAACTAACAACAACCACACAAATTAAACTATATGATTCAAGTTTTGAAATCTTATTAATATACATACTTTTTTCTTTAGGATAATAATATTTGGGGGCAAATTCCCAAAGGAAAATTCAAGGACTTTCCGCCTATGTTTCGTGACCAGAGAGTTTACACTATCAAGAACTTCATGATCAGTATGACAACAAGTGATTACATGCTAATTACAAACAAATTGGTCATCAAGTTTGAATCAAATACCAAGAGCAAAGCATGCAACATTATTCCAACTAAACCACCTTACAAGTTTAATTTCATCAAACAATAGTGACGGACAAAAAGTGCTCCAAAAGGAATTTCTTTCAGGTTTGAATTCCTATTCTCAATTCAATTCTACTTTAATTTGACGTGGATGCAACATAAAAATGTAATGTTTAAAATTTTCATTCCACATATATTGTTGGGCAGCTTATTCAGTATTCAGGTGTATTGACAACTAACCCGCAAGGACTCCAACTTTCAATTTAAAATAGCATGCATTACTTTAACTCTAATCGCAAATCTAATATGCAATTTGGGTTCGAGAGATTGGTTGTGAAGATAACTTTATTTGGTAAGATAGTTTACCAATAAATGTCATCGTTGCAAATACGTTGCGTGATCACCCTCTCACCATGGTCATTACATCAGTATATGTCATTCCATACAACGTGAAAGATACATCTTGATTACTGTAACATTAGTCCAACTATTTAAAAGTACATTAATTACGGTTAATTAAATGATCGTCAAATTTGCAGGCGAGACGACTTTCTTCGCATATGGAGGAACCTTGCAGCTATCAAATCCACTAATTGTGAGTCATTAATTTTAGGTCAAGGTGAATTCGTGATAATTTAATCACCATATTTGGTTGCGGGTTATAAGTTTCATGATTCAAAATGAGAAAGGGATTAATTATCTTTCTCTTTAAAAAAAAGTGATGGAGATGAACCACCTCCTCGAGTAAAAAGCACAGAAAAACTTCAACATCTAATCCAAAATAAAAACACTGCAAGAGTTGAATCAATAAAAAATAATGGAGGGAGAATTTGTAAGTATCTATTTCGATTTATGGACTCATTACTTATCTAATGCCAATACTTCTATGAAAATTGTACAACGTCAAAGACACAACTTCAAGGTAACAAACCATTGAACTTGCAACCATTATTAATGTGAAGTTGAGTTTGCTGTAGTTCGCTGATGAATTATATATACCAAATGTTGGATGTTTAATTCTCTTCAAAGTAAATTATATTATCAATGCAACAATAAATAATATTTTCTTAATTATTGGTAAAGCATACGAAGGATATAGTAGGAAAGATTATGTACACAGGAAATATGGTTTGACATGAGGTGGCTAACGAAAGACACTTAACAAAGCATACATTTTGACATTTTTAGTGTCTTTGAATAAATTGATGCTAATCATTTCATGATTCCGTACGTACTTCTTATTGTGCCCTCTGACTATAATTTGTTTCGATAATTATTGATATTTTTGTGGATAATATTAACAACGTGATTTAATATAATGACTTTTTTCTATTAGTAATTGAATAATTTGATTCTTTGAGTACCAACTAAAAAGTACTTACAAAAATTTCTATGATTATTATTATTATTATTATTATTATTATTATTATTATTATTATTATTATACGGATTCATGATTCACCTTTGAGTTGTGGACAAAACAACCGAGACTGACTTTGTTGTTATCGATTGTATTGGAGCTCGATTTTCTGTAATGTTGACTGAGAGGCTATTCCAAGACCATGATAAAGTGAGAGGACCTCCACTTGCTCATCTCCTACAAATTAAGGATGTGCGTTAAATTTCAACATCAATCTCACAGATTACCACATCTTTTACCCAACAAACTGAGTAAATGGTTTACAAGACCGGGAAGGATGAGGAAGAACAAACGATATTCTTCACTTGATTGAGGTAAACCTTACTTGCGTGAAAATGAATATCAATATTAATTACAAGGTTATGTTATTCTCTATTGGATTTTGATTGTATTAGTAACATGCACTGGTGTAATATTTCATTTTGTATTGCATTTGATTGTGTCTGCCATCCACTAACTATAGTGCTATCAATTGTATACATCTTCCATTTGTAAAGCTATCAATTCTTATACCATGTTTTTCTAATGATACTTGGTTTTATTCTTTAATAGTATACAAATGCATGTTGTTTATAACTTCAAACTCCAACAAAACTTTTTGTTTCTCCCTCTAACATTGATGAATATGTAACCAACTATAATTTTTACTCCAATATATATTAATCTCTTACGATTTTATAATACCCCACCATATGTTGTGATTTTGAATGTCAATAATCTAAATTAATGATGTTGGAGGTAATGAATCTGATGGTAGAGATGATGTTACCGTTGAAAATAAAGGAAGACAATGTTCTTAAGGGAGATACAAATACAGGTGATGCGGAGCAAGACCACATAGTGGAAGTTTTTGATTATTTGGACAAGGTAAATTATACTAAAATAAACTATATTATTTTTATTTGCAAAAAAAAAAAGTGTTAGATGAAATGCACGCAAGAAAGTGACTATTGAAATGCAAGAGAATAAAGAAAAAAACAAAAATGGATATAAATGTTTCACAAAGGATATGAATACATTGTTATTGATGGAGATGATTGTACTATTCAATATTTCATTTATGTCTCAACATATAATAGTTGTGTGTCATTTATGTATTGACAATTTTGTTAACCGTTATAGATAACGGTTGACTAGACGGTGGTCAACTTGATATTGACTTAGAAGCGAAATTGATAGAATGACTAAGATGATTAGGGTATTTTTATAACTTTTTTTTTCTTATTTTAATAATTTATATGAGAATACAAATAAAAATTAAGATTTAGAATTCCATATCAGATGCCACGTCAACACTAACTGAATCTTGTGTTAAATGTTGACGATCAAACTCGGTCAACATTAATGGAAAAATAGTCCAGTACATAAATGTCATATTGAATAGTTTGGGACACAAGTGACACTTTCTTGATAGTTCGGGTTTTCCAGTGGTATAAGCCCTTTTTTTATGCTACCAATTATTTTGAATGTTTAGAATATTTGAATTTATACCATATACTACCAAATAAACATGTATCTCACATATTAATTGCTACTATATAGTTTATATGATTGGCGAAATGTATCCGGCCAACTGGCCGGGCTCAGGACTAGTATATCATTGGTAGTTTGGTACCTATAATTTGAAACAGGGGCGGAGCTAGGTGGTGGCTGGGAGGCCAGGCCCCGAGAATTTTGAATTCACGTGAAAATCGTGTCGGTGCTTGAAATATTGCATATAAATTGTATTTATATTATAATTAAATGTTGTCTGAAAAGTTATCACATTGACTTGTATGTAGTGGGTAAAATACCTCGAGTGCTACTTAATTTTGAGAATTGGAGTAGACATATCATTTAAGTTTGAATAGGGCGTCGGATACTATTAAAGTTGTCAAATGTGCATCCGTCTACTTTTCCATCCAACCCAAACTTTTAATCACTTTTTGATACCCAAAACTTTTTAAAACGTCCAAAACTATATTTCAACAAGTTTTATCTAATATAATAATTAGAAAACCATCTAAACATATTAATACTAGAATGACTTATCAAAATTTTTCAATAAAATAGATAAATTAGTAAAAATAGTAAACGAATATCAAGAAGAATAATAAATATGCTACAATATAATAATAAATATTAGAATATCTATTTAAACCCCCTAATTCAATTAGAAACAATATTAGAAATAGTTAAAATAGTTTCACCAAAACAAAATAGTTAAAATAGAACCTAATTTATCATCAATACATCAAAATCAAAGAGTGATAAATGTAACACAATCAGAAAGAATTAAACATTTTTCACTAATTTAAAAAATTTAGAACGAAAAGATATGAAAAGTAACCAAGTAATAAACAAAATACAAAAGCTACAACATTCGGTAAAATATGTAGAAAATAAAATATGACTATAAAAGCTACAACATTCATGAAATAATTCAATTATTAGAACACATAATGATAAATGAAAATAATTAAAATGATAATTGATTCTAAAATTTCAACTCAAAAATTGGTTTGGTATAAGTATTCAAAAGAGGATTCTAACTAAACAATAAAAAATAATATTTTTCATAAGTCCAATATTTAGGACAGAATCACAGTATAAAAAAAACAAAAAAGAGAAAATAATGTAGTTAAATATTTCCACAGAGAAAAAAGTGCTAGATTATCTTTAAAACTCTTTTATTTTACGTATAACAACTACAAAGCAACGAACACGTCAAACCTCCAAAGTCCAACCCACGATGTTCCTGAAGAAGTTAATGGCACTTTTACACCAACTCACGATGTTTATGGTTGTGGTCGTTGTATTTTGGAGGATCTGGCGTTCTCGTAATTGGGTTGTTTTTTAGGGCATACAGTTTGGGATATCGGCCTTGATGAGGCAGTTGAATCAGCAGTTTCAGAAATGGGTCCAGCTGCCAACTGACCAGGGGCCGCTTAGGGCGATCCGGTGCCTCATACTTCGGCTCCTTGAACGGATGTGGTGATATGTATGTGGAATGTGGCTACCAGAAGTGGATCTCACTCGGCAGGGGGATGGTGGTGCTAACTCCAGACCGTGAGCTTCTGGTGGCTGCGGGGGCTCAGTTCCCTTGCATTGATGACCCTATGGCGGTCGAGTTGCTGGCCCTGCGGGAGGCTTTCTGGTGTTGTCTGGCAAGTGGGTTCACGGAAGTTCGATTTGAAGGGGATGCACAGGTAATCATTGATAAGATCAATTGGACGCAGATCAGCGATAACCGGATGGGGGCTATTCTTGTAGAACTAGTACAATATTTTGCCTTGCATTCGGGATTTAGTGTTCGATTTGTAGGTCGGCGTAGCAATAGGGTAGCCCATTTGATGGCTAGAAAGGCCCTCTCTTTGTCGTCGACTATGATTCGTTCTTTTAATTTTCAGACCTGGCTGAATTCCAGGATGTAACTACCTCGTTCTGAATTAATATATAATTATCTTTTGTAAAAAAAACCACATCAAACCTCATTAACAATTAATAGGGCTTGATAGTTGATATGCCATCAGTGGACTGTCCTATTGATCCCTACCTACGAAATTTGAGCAATATTTGGTCCCGTAGTCCAACTACGGACAGTATTTTGATGGCCCATAAGTGTGTTGCCTTTACGAGGGCCCATCTTCTTATAAATCGGTCCGTCAGAGAGTCTTGGATCTCTCTTGGCTTCTGACTTTGGCCCACTAAAAAATCGAATGAGTCCAATATCCGGTTCATCGAGGAGAGGCGATCCGACCTTTCTCTGTTTTCAGAATCGGACCGGATGCTGAACCGAAAAAGTTAGTGGTTTAAGGGTTCACCGGTTAACCATTACAAAATCGTTGGTGAACCGTTGATAGAACCGTTAATGATATATAACATATAAGACTTGTATATTACACTAATTTAAGAATGAAATTATCATTGACCATAAACAAGTTCAAATTCATATCATCACGAAAATATCTAATAAATCATTCCAACCATCTCACAAAAGAAACCACATTTTTTAATTCAAATTAAAAATTACGGTTCTAGTTGGTAGTAGACAATGTAAAATCGACAATAAGGTTGAGGAAGCATATATAAAATTAATAATTATGATTTGATGGTCTTAGTTTATGTTAAAATATTTTGTGTTAAAATAGTGAACCAATGGACCAGTTAAACCGTGTCGGTTCATCTGATTTTATGTTGAACCGTGAAAAACCGTTTGGTCAATCAATAACCGTTCAAACAATGAACCGGACCACTATCGTAACTGGTTTGACGGTTCTACTGGCCCGACCGTTGATCTGATTCGGTTCTTATAACAAAACCTTTTTTGCGTTGCACCTACTTCCTACTTGAATTCACGATCTAATAAAGGAGATAAAATAATCCACCTTAATGAAAGTTTCCTCTTTGAGTGGGATTTTTTTATTTTATAAATGAATACTAACATACCGTTTGGTATAAATGAATTCCACAAATTTTGAGAAATTCATTTTGAAATGAATCCTTTTTGTGTTTGGTATTTAAAAGAATTCATTTTAAATTCTAAATTTTGAATTCTATGGAATTGGAACTAGTTATAGCAATTCCGAGGAATTGAGATGGAATTTTCAAATGAATTCCACAATTATTTACTAATTATAATAAAATTATATAATTATTCTCTTTTATTAACTAAATTACTTATACAATTAACATACCAAACATAGGAATTCATTTGACAATGAATTCTACACGACAATTCATTGTATTTCCAAAGATTTGAATTTAACATACCAAACACAATATTTCATTTGACAATGAATTCTACATAGTAATTCATTATACCAAACACAATATTTCATTTGACAATGAATTCTACATAGTAATACATAGTAAATTCGAAATGAAATGTGGTTCGAAAATCAGAGTGTTATACATAAGCCAGTAGGCCAGGACAAGGTCAACCGCAACCATATTATGGAAACCAAAATGTAACATATGACCTCAATCACCTTGAAAGTATGCACACTTGTTATTCTTTCAATAGATGTGACTAATCGCGACGTCCCAATCACGGGCACGTCAACCATGGCCATGATAACTTAAAGCTGAAGGCTTTCATTTTGTAGTGAAGTTTAACGCAACAGCTTTTTGTTGTTACTTGTTGTATTCAGTTAAAACATCAAAATGAAATGTTGGTTTGAGATCGCATGTTATTTTGTAAATAATTATATTGCGACATTATTTGCTAGGAATTCTTCCTTTAGCGATCAACATAGTGTATGATTCCCTCTCAAAGACTGAGTTTGAACACATTTGCAATGTCATATCTAAATCGACAATTAGTAACGATTGACATCATCAGAATTCGAACAAGATGAATCTTAAATAAGGACTTCGATAGTTGTTAAGTTTTAGTCGGTCCAAATTTGCTAATAAAATGGTTAGTGGATGTCTAAAATTGTATCGTGGAAACTATGCTAGTGATACATTTAAAAAAAAAAAATAAGAAATACATAATACATAATTATCATGTGGTCTCAGTAAGAACGTTATGACTACGCAAATCTTCCTTTCATGTTGGCACAACACGTTGATCACTTGGATTTACAACATAAAACTTAATTTTTTTGCATGCAGTAACTGAAAAAAAAAGAATATGAAACGTAAACTTCAATGAATTCAACATAAGTTAAGATCGATGGATGATCAGGGCAACCGATCCAAGAAAGAAAGAAAAGAAGCCTCCATCCCTACACGCCAGCTAGCTAGCTAAACCATTGGACAATAAACTGTAATCGATTCAGACGCCCAACTCCCCAAAAAAAAAAAAAAAAGAAGAAGAAGAGAGGAGTTGATCGATGAACCCTTCACAGCTAGAGTGCAATTTTGACTTATATGCAGATTACATGGGATGGGAGGTTATCAATCAATCAATCAGGCAGCCAGCCAGCCAGCCACTCAAGTCAATCAATCAAAAGATCGAGGGAATCTCTGCTTAAATTACATCATAATTAATTCCATGTGACTTCATCTCCTCGATCAGCAGCCGGAAACACACACACACATGCATATCACCAGTTTATCCGTTGTGTAATTAGCCACCTGATCAATCTCCATTATATTCTCCAGGCAGTACTGTCTCAACCCCCAAACAGCTAGCTAGTGCCGCCTCTTTCATGTATACTATACTACTGTGGTTGATGATCATATCCATCCACCAATGACGATTGTAGCTAGATACATATACATTCTTGAAACAGAAGCAACACAGGCTGCTGGTCACTCTGGATCGTGGTCGATCTGCACAAATGAGATTATAAACCATCAATAATAAAAAAAAAGGAGTCATTAAGAGCTGGTGAGCAGGAAATTGTGAAATGGTGAGTAAAACCCTCGACCAAATCATTGTTAAGAAGTGGTATAAGATGAATGTTGATATAGTATCAAAGTCATATGTACCAGAGAAGTTTTATGTTCGAATCTCAATGACCCCATTTGTTAAAAACTTGATATTGTAATGCATATGCAAACTTAAGCCCTCCTTAGTTGGTTTTCTCAAATTCGAAAATGGGTGGTTTATAAGTGATAGAATGATTGACAATTAAAATCTCTTTCCTATCCAATGCACTAACTAGTTCTTGAAAACCATTGCCATTAGTTACCCCTTTATCACGGGTGCATATATTTGCATGTGCCTGCCATTAGGTATATACAGAAATGTATATTTTGTTACTACGTACAGAGATTATACAAGGAAATCGACTCGTGAGTAGAAAGAAACATATATATATATATATATATATAGTACTCTCTAGCTAGCTAGTTAAACAGAACATATCATCCTATTCCTAGGTAGGTTGTCAAGTGAAATCCATGTGCATCCAAGGCCACTTTCACTCGTCATGGATCCATCTATATCCCTAGTCTGTCGGGCGAAACATTAAATGGCTGGCAATGGCATGTGTCTGTGTTTCTTTACTAGTATGGGTTAGCTGCCACCTGCAGCGGCCAGGAATTGGCAGTAGCTGAAAACTCAGGGAAACAAATATTTCACATTGGATGGATGGATGGATGATCATCAGCAAAATTTCCATGTACAACAACAAATGGATATGGTTAAGTTCTGCTCTGAAAAATACCCTCTAAATGGCCTCTCTCAAAAGAAAATTACTTTACTGCTAAAACAGAAGTACTGATGTTTAAAAGGATAAAAGGTAAAAAGAAACAAGCAGAAAGAGGCCCCATTTTACAGCTAGAGAACGAAAAAATGTTCGTTCGCAGCAAAAAAAAAAAAAAAAAAAAAAAAATACAGCAACTACTTACCCATTTATCGAAAAAGGAAGGCAGTAATAAGTAGAAAAAAAAAGGTACAGACATATACCTGCAGGTGAATGGTGATGGTGGTGGTGCCGGCCGGTGTCAGCTGGACCAACAACAACTCAGGTAGCTCCAAACCCTTTCATCTGATCAACTGCAAAGTAAACAAACTGGAAAAAAGGACAGCAAAAAGAGAGACGCTTAGATCCAGATTGCAGTCACTTTTTTTATATATATGTTTCTTAATAAACAAAAGGAAAAGAGATGTTCACATTACATTACCCTCCAAATTATATACTACTGCTCAGAGAGAGAGAGAGAATCGTCACAAAACCCTAGTACTCAACACATGGAAATACAATATTACTAGTTTTGTACATACCCAACAAAAACACACATCGTGATTTTCCCTCTTACCTTGAGCTCGCAGTCCCAGCTGCTTTCGGTGGTGGGTGGACTGACTGACTGATACAACAAGTTAGACGAGAAAGGATTAAGCAGCAGCAATAATAATAATAATAAGGGTAAAGGACAAGGAATTTGTTTTTGTAATGTTGTTAGTAAGCCAGTGAATTGCCGCTGCAGCATCATCAAGATTCCCAAGTTTGGTCTTGTACTAAGATCCCTTTATCTAGCTAGCTATTACCAGCTGCTCTAGTACTATATTTGAAAGGAAAAAAAAGAAAGGGGAAAACGCCACTGTAAATGTGGGGGAAAAGCAGCATAAAGAAATAGCCGACCACCATCATTATTGTTATTAAGAAATAGTAATTAACTGGTAGCAAGGCTTAGAACTCAACCAAGTGCCCCTTGTGAATCTTGATGATGCTCCACCCGCAAACACTGGCTAGCTGTAGCTGTCGTCTACTAGATCTTTTAATGGAACCCTAACCCTAACATTTAACCTAATCCCAAACCCAAATCGCAGCAGAGAAAAGAAAGTAAGGTAGGGGGGAGAAAAGGATGGGGAAAAAGAACAGATCTTGTCTTCTCAACAAGAGAGTTAGCTAGAAAAGCCAGGTGAAAAGAAAAAAAAGGAGAGAGCAAAGCAAGGGATGGTAAAAGGGATCATCAAGCTAGAAGAGAAACTAAGAACAGGAACCACAGAGGAAAAGGGTAAGGGTAGTAGGGTTTGGGTGATTTGAGAGAGAAAGGGAAGGAGAAGGAGAGGGTAATTTGGTGGAGTGTGTGTATTTGTTTATGTTGGACTTGGGGAAGGGAGGAGTAAAATAGGCAGGTGGTATAAATACCCAAAAGTTCAAAACCACCACCCGATCTTCTTCCATCTCTCTACCAAAACCAGATGGTAGTTTTGGAGGAGGAGGAGGAGTGAGATGAGCAGTGTTGTTGCCTACTGTAACTAATGAATGAGAAGAACAAGGACACTGAGAGAGGACCGGTTGTGGGGTGACTGGGTGAGAGATTTATCTGTCAGTTACAGCCACATAGCGAGAGATTGGAGAGAGAGAAATGAGAGAGGAGAGACCCACAACAGTTATACATCGTAATCCTAGGTCACCCCTTTTTAGTTTTTACTCTAACCCTCTCCAACCCCACACCCACACCCACACATGTAGGGGTGGGCATCGGTTCGGTTCGGTCAAAACCGAACCGAAATGGAGCATACCGGATCCCCGATTTCATCTCAACCCCAAACCGAATTCGAACCGGAATATATTTCGGTTCGGACCATCCGAACCGAAATATATCCCGGTTCGGTCCGGTTTTAATGCTCAACCCGAAACCCTTCCTTCCTTTTGACTTCTAATCTGCCTTCTCCAAGACTGCAACCCCTCTCACTTTCTTTTTCCTTTTTCGACAGATCCATTCCCCTCTCTCTCCCTTTCCATTCATTTTCTACCCCCTCCAATTCTTTATCTCTCCTTTTTTCCAATCTTCCAGTACAACATCACACCACCAAAATCAATTCAAACCCGATGGAGGGGAGGAAGGGAAGTGGCTATGACGGCAAGGAGTAACGACGAGAGAGAAGGAAGGGAAGCGGTACGCCGCCGTCGTGTTCACTCCGCAAGCCGCCTTCGGATCTGCTCTGCCCACTCCACAAGCCGCCGTTGAGCACGTCGCCGCCAAGATGTCAACACCAGAATTGTCGGCGGTAGATCTCCTTTCCTCTCCTCCCCTGGCCGAGGGCAACCTGCTTCAGATCGGCTCCAGTTGCAACGCAGCTCAAGGATTGGGATATCTTGACTCGGATTCTCTTCTCTAGGCGGCAACGGCGAGAGATGATAGATGAGAGAGATGGTCTTTGTTGGTTGTCTGCAGAGAGAGGTGAGAGGCGGCAACGGCGAGAGATGATAGATGAGAGAGATGGTCTTTGTTGGTTGTCTGTAGAGAGAGGTGAGAGGGGTCATGGGCTAGGGTTGTGTGATTCATTATTTGGATTTTGGGCTCAGGAAGGTAAGTCTTTTGGGCTTGTTGGGCGACTGGGCTATGATGATTATTGGGCTGGGCAGCATGTTTCGGTTTGTCGGTTCGAAATTCGGAACCTCGGTTCGGTCAAAAGAACCCTGGTTTCCGAATTTGGCACATTCTCCTTCCGAATTCCGAACCGAACAACAATATTTCGGTTTCGGTTCGGTTTAAATCGGGTTCGGTCCGGTTCGGTTCGGGTTTACCGAACCGTGTGCCCACCCCTACACACATGAACACAACACAAAATTAAGATTTAAGAAAGAAACAAGACTCAAATATTAAGAAGAAGAAAAATAATCTTTTTATATAGTACATTAGTTCACACCGTCCCCAACTCCTCCCTCTCCCAGCACAAGGTTCAAAAGTGATGTAACAGTTATATTAGAAGCGTTATGTAAGTCTTCTGTAATGATTTAAGAGATTACGTAACGAAAGGTTAATATTCATTACGTAAAATGAGTGTCTGTTACGTAAGGTTTTCGTAATGACATTTTTCAACTATTACGTAAGATAAACGCACATTACGTAACCATTAGGTAATGCCTATTGTATTTTACTTAGTGCGACTTGTGAAATCTGTTATAGCAGGTCAAAAGCATCAAGTTACAATAACTTCAAGGTATTGTAGGAATTTTCTCTGGTATATGGTAGTTTTCGCAAAACATACAAGGAAGTGGGGAACCATTAACACCAAATGAATTGTGTATTTATATAATTTCCTGAGAAAATCTACCTATACGATCTCCATATATCCATATTAAAATTAAATAATAAATTACAAACAAAATGACAAATCATATCTAAATGCAACATTTAATACTAATATCTCCAAAAATTTGTTGGAATCCAATAGATAACATCAAAAATCTAAATATTCATACTATAATTCGGCAAATTTTTTCTTCGTGTTAGTTAGTTCCTCCAAAACGACATCATTTAAAAAAAAAGGGGAACTTTGAATGAGTTTCGGTGAAACCTAGCGAGAGTTTCGGAGCGGCGATTTTTTCCTGGCAAACCTAGCGCATACTGCCGATGGTCGGCCCTGGGTAGGGGACTGCCCCCCCGACGACTAAACCGCCGGACCTCTTATCTGGAGCTCGGCGACCTCCGATTACTTCGTCGTCGCCGAGTGGTAAAGGGGATAGAGAGACGGAGCAGGACAAGAAGCGGCCAAGGGGGATGAGCCTAAACCCTTTGTTCGAGAAGATGAACGAAGACGTGCCGGAACTTCCGGATACCGCAAAAGTGGATATGGCTGATGACGAGGAACGTGAGGAGGTTTTCGAGCAGCCTCAGCAGAATGCATGGAATAACGGGACGAGGCAACTGTTTGATGACCTGAGAGTGCATGAAGATTATTACATTGCCGAATCGGACTCAGAAGACGTGGCAAACGCGATGAGAGAGGATGATAACGACGATGAAGTGCCTGAGGATGATGATCCAACATGTCCCACTATTCCTTTCAGGTCGGCAGAGAAACAACGTTGGAGAAGGCCGTGGAGGTCAGCCCTTATAGTTAAGGTGCTAGGGCGAACCTTCCCTTTCCCAGTGATCTCGCGTAGGCTGGAGCAACTGTGGGCTAAATGTGGAACGATACAAATTTCGAGCCTCACATGGGGTTTCTATGTAGTGCGGTTTACTTCACAGTTTGATTATGAACAGGCTGCTGCAGGAGGACCATGGATGGTCGGGGATTATTACCTTACGGTCCGAAGGTGGGTGAAAAATTTTGATCCAAAAGTTGCTGAGGTTGCGACCACAATGGTATGGGCACGACTCCCTGACCTTCCCATTGAGTTTATTAACAAGGAGGCAGTTGAACAAATTGCTAAACGGATTGGGAAACCTGTAAAGGTGGACCGAATTACCCAGGCAAGTGCAAGGGGGAAGTTTGCAAGGGTGTGTGTGGAAGTGGACTTAATGAAGCCGTTATTATCGAAGTATAAAATTGAGGGTAAAAAGTACTATATAGAGTTTGAAGGCTTGCATTTGATATGTTCCGAATGCGGACGATATGGCCATACTAAGAGAGGATGCCCAAAAATGCAAGCGCAACAACCGCCACAGCAGGAACGACGTGAGGAGACGCCTGACACAGGAATGGATAGCGAGGAGCCGGTGTATGGAGATTGGATGGTGGCTCGGCCAAGAAATAGAAAAGGAGCGGGAAGAAAACAAGCTCAAACGCACCCATCACATGGGGCGGGGGAAGCAAGTAAGCAACATCAAATGGCGGAAGTGGACGTTGGCCTGCATGGGTCGAGATTTCGTGAGTTGGAAACTATGGAAGAGGAAACGGAGGAGGGAGTGGATGAGGAAATTATTATGGAGGAACCTGGGGAAAAGAGCATGGATGTTGAGACACAAAGTGGGACTGTTCTTGAAGAACAAAGCATGAGGGACAAAGGGCAAAAGGAAAATGTACCAGATGCTATAACGCCTAAGTCCCCAGTGCATAGTTCCATGGTGGGCAGCCCGGGTAAGCAAGCGCAGGAGATGGAGTTAAAACAAATATCAGGTATCAAACAGGATAAAGAGGAAGAAGGAGCTGGGAATCTCTCAAAAGGCAAAACAAACCAGCCCAAGCCGCAGAACAAGGATATCCATGTCAAGCCAAGCATGGCAGATCCATGTGATTTGCGTATCAAGGAGGGTGGGAAACAAGGTACTAAGAAACTAGGTTCGAAGGTACAGTCAGTGACATTCTCTGTAAAATCTCAAGCTAATGGTGCGGGGAACCCATCCCCTCCGGTCCATAAATGAGAATTCTGAGTTATAACTGCCACGGTTTGGGGAGCAAGCGGGCAGTTAAATCGCTCAGGTCGCTCTTGCGACTTGTTTCCCCACAAATTGTCTTCCTGATGGAGACAAAACAAACATGCGAGGAGAATGAGGTTGTAAGGAAAGAATTGGAGTTTGCTGGTGGGAGTAGTTTTCCGACGGATGTCTCGCGAAATGGGAGGGCGGGAGGTTTAAGTCTGTGGTGGAAGGAAGAAGTTAATATTATCCCGAGTAATGTGACGGCTAATTATATCGACGTGATGATTGACGAGCAGGGGTGTGAACCGTGGCGTTTTACTGGTATTTACGGATGGCCAGAAAGCTCGGGAAAATATCGTACATGGGAGCTCATCAGACAGCTAGGTAACCAATCCAGCGCACCCTGGCTGTGTGGTGGCGATTTTAACCAAATTCTTTCGTATTCTGAGAAGAGTGGAGGACGCAATGATCAGGGGAACAATATGATTAATTTTGCGGAATGTCTTATAGATGTGGATCTTCATGACCTCGGCTATCGGGGCTATAACTTCACCTGGGAAAATTGTCGAGGAGAAGGAGCCTTTATAGAGGAAAGATTAGACAGATTCGTGGGTTCGGAGAGCTGGAGAAGTAATTTTGGCAGCTTCAGAGTAACACATTTGGACCGCACCAGTTCGGATCATAGACCTATAATTTGTGACACTAGAGGAGAAGAAGATGAGGATCCGAGGTGGGGGTGGTCATTTCGCTTTGAACCGTTATGGGTGAAGCATAATGATTGTGCAGAAGTGGTAAAGGAAGCATGGCAAGCGCAATCTCCAAATATTCGGGATAAAATTGAGGCCTGTCGTTCGAAGTTGGAGGAGTGGAGTAGGGGTGCTTTCCCACATTTTGCTGACCAAAAAAAGAAGATTCGCAAAGCTTTAAGGGCTTTGGAGAGAAGAGAGAAAACGGATTTGGTGCTAAATCAGATTCGGCAGTTAGATGGGGAGTTGGCGGAAGTTGAAGCTAATGAGGAAATGTACTGGCAGTAGAGGTCGAGGGCGGATTGGTTGAAGGAGGGCGATCAGAACACGAACTTTTTTCACAAGAAAGCGTCAGCCAGGCGTAGAAGAAATATGATTCGGAAACTCAAGGACGAGAGCGGAGAATGGTTTGTGGGAACAGACAGAGTTATGCAGTGTTTTCGGAATTACTATTCACGATTGTTTGAGGTGGGTGCTCTACCGAACCAAACCCCTGTCTTGGATGCTGTAAAAACGGTGATTTCGAGGGAGGATAATGAGATGTTGATGAAACCTGTTGAGAGAGAAGAAGTGGTGCGAGCCCTCAAACAGATGGGAAAACGCAAAGCCCCAGGGCCGGATGGGTTATCTGTGATGTTTTATCGACAGTATTGGGAGATTGTAGGGGATGACGTGGTTTTCACTGTTAAACAGATTATTGAGGAAGGAGTAATGCCCGAAGAAGTAAACCATACGGTCATTGCGTTGATACCAAAGGTTAAGGAGCCGAGTTTGCCGCAGGAGTTTCGCCCTATTTCCCTGTGCAATGTGATCTACAAGTTGGTTTCGAAAGTTTTGGCGAACCGATTGAAGCTGTTACTAAATAAAGTCATTTCTATGGCTCAGTCAGCTTTTGTACCAGGGCGCTGTATTACGGACAACATTATGGCGGCTTTCGAGTGTTTTCATACGATGAGCAAGAAAACTAAAGGGAAAACTGGATTTTTAGCGGCCAAGATTGATATGGCCAAAGCCTACGACAGGGTGGAGTGGCCTTTTTTGGAGGGGGTAATGCGACGGATGGGGGTTCGATGAAAGGTGGATCCGGATGGTTATGCTATGTGTGACGAAGGTTTCATATTATGTTCTCGTTAACGGGCACAAATCAGAATCTTTTATTCCAGGAAGAGGTATCAGGAAAGGGGATCCGTTGTCACCGTATCTCTTTCTATTGTGTGCGGAGGGGTTGTCGGCATACACATCCCAAGCAATTCAACAGAGAAGGCTTCACGGTTTTAAACCGGCTCAGGGAGCCCCCATAATATCACATCTGTTTTTTGCAGATGATAGCATTTTCTTTACTAGAGCGACTGTTCCCGCGAGTTTGATGCTGAAGGGAATACTACGAGATTATGAAAAAGAGTCCGGGCAACAGGTTAGTTTTCAGAAATCAGATGTCTCTTTTAGTAAGAATGTGTCTCACCATCGGAGGCTGGAGATAGGGGGTATTCTGGGTATGAAGGTGGTCGAGAAACATAACAAGTATCTCGGGTTGGGGAGAGTGGCCGGGAGATCGAAGAAGGAGCTGTTTGGAGATATTGTTGAAAGAATTAAAAATAAGCTGAAGGGATGGAAGGAAAAAACTCTCTCGGTAGCGGCAAGAGAGGTGCTCATTAGATCTGTCGCAGAAGCTCAACTTAACTATGCGATGTCAGTCTTTAAGGTACCAGAAGGTGTGATTGATGAGGTGCAGAGCTTCATCACAAGGTTTTGGTGGGGTCAGCGAGGGGAAGCGCGGAAGGCTCATTGGGTAAATCGTGACAAGCTAGTAATGCCGAAGGAAATGGGTGGGATGGGCCTACGAGAACTACGGGGGCTTAACATGGCTTTCCTTGCAAAACAACTGTGGCGGCTGATGAATAATCCTGAGTCCCTTATAGCTCGTATTTTACGAGCAAAGTATCACAAGCATGTTTCCATCCTGGATGCATAACTGGGTTATAGAGCAAGTTTTGTCTGGCGCAGTCTTCTCAGCGCGCAGGAGTTCCTGAGAGCAGGCTTAAGGTGGCGCATCGGAAATGGAGGACAGGTGAGTGTATGGGGTGATAAATGGGTTCCTTCGAAGGAGGAACACTATGTTGACTCGGCGCCGATGGGGCTTCCCGTGGATGCGAGAGTGTGCGAGTTACTGGAGGAGGGCGAGGACAGGTGGGATATGAATATTTTGGAGAGCTGCTTTCCAACTGAGATGGTCCAAGCAATAAGCGCAATCCCGATCCGACCAGGAGAAGCAGACGAATTGATTTGGCAGCACTCAAGCAGTGGGGAATACACGGTTAAGGAAGGATATCGGGTTTGGCTCGAGCAATCAATGGCACAAAAGGGAGTACAGGGGACCAGTGAGGGAGGGTTTTGGAAGAAGATGTGGGGTATGAAAGTGCCCCCCAAGGTGCGACACTTCTTATGGAAATTCGCTAATGATATTCTGCCTACAGGAGACAGGGTGAGCAAAAAGTCTGACAGGTGGAGCGAGAAATGTCCGTTCTATGATGACAGGGAAACACAGTTGCATGCCTTCGTGGAGTGTTCATGGGGATCGCGGATATGGCGCAAGTCTCAGTGCGCAGACCTGTATATGCTGCACGGAGGGGGAACAATGGTGCAATGGCTGAAGAAGGCTTGGGAGAAAGCAGGGGAGGAAAGGTTTGAAGAGTGGAGTGTGCTGCTATGGTTCCTGTGGAAAGAACGAAATGCTCACTTATTTAATAGGCCAAAAACAACGGAGGATGAAATAGTGCAGCGGGCAAAAAAATTTCTGGAAGACTATCGGGAACATCAAGATCGGAGAATAGGTACCCAAGGTGTGGTGGTGGACAAGAAGTGGCGGAAGCCTCCGACGGGCAGAATGATGGTGAATACAGACGCTGGGATTTTGCAGGAATGAGGTATAGGAATGGGTGTGGTGATGAGGGACGAGAATGGAGCTTTTGTCCTAGCTGCGGCAAAGAGAGTACAGGGAGAGTTTACGGTGGAGATGGCGGAGGCTTTGGCTCTTGAGATGGGCGCACAGTTGGTACAACAATTTCATGTCCAAAATCCAATAATGGCGACAGATTGTTTGCAACTTGTGCATCAATTGACGGAGAAATCTTCATCTAGATCGGAGGTCGGGGTGTTGTGCAGAAACATAAGAAGATTGGTGGATGAACGACAAGGGAGTTTCTCTCACGTGTACAGGGAGGCGAACGAAGCTGCACATATCATGGCACATGCACGTACGAGATGGGATGAGCGCATGGTTTGGCTCGACAGTCCGCCAATCTCCATAGCTGACCAGCTTAGATTGGATTATGTAGCTGCTGACTCCGATTGATGAGTTTGTACACAGGTTTCATGTCAAAAAAAAAAACGACATCATTTTGTTTAAAGACCGAAAAATTGATCATTCCAGCCTATTATCGTTTATCGATTTTGATAATAAAAATTTAACAAGTTTTGACTACTGGTTCAATTCATACCCTTCGATCTTGCAGCCGATATTTGTATCCAATATCAGTCGGATCCGAGTGTACCGACCAAAATACCAATGGTTTGACAACCATGTTAACCACAATTACCTCGTCATATAGAAAGAAAAGCATGTGACAAAATAATTACACATTAATTCCAATTTTTCTTTACTTTTTGTTAGCCACTCGTGATTTTATCCAATTTTGAATCGAATAGTTGGTTGTTCATCTAATGGCTACCCTATGAGGCTGCAACAAGATATCTAACCAATGGCAACCGCAATCTCGATTTTGCATGGTATTATTGGAACATATGAGTCCTATATATGATCAATAACACAAATCATTTGTTCTGTAAAAAGACTAATAAACAACAAATTCTGTGTGACCAAATTAAAATACCATCACATCGTCTAGGCCCCAGAATAATTTGTTTTTCCAGTCTGAGAAAAGCGTCTTTAGCACCCGCTCCCCGCCCCCGGTCCATTCTTAGCACATGATGACTACTCCGCCATCATCACACAGGCTAATTAAATTTTGGTGTTAGATCAATTGAGCGTGTTGTGTACTTGTGTTACATACATTAATATATATAGTAGATAATGAATCATAAAATATAAGCTGAATTTAAAATTTCAAAATGATAGAGAAATTGGTTTGTTAGAGAAAGTTCTCTGAGTTTAACTAACTCAAAAGTGGCAAAAGAGTGTTTTTGCAGAGGACCAAATGGGATCAAGCCATCAAGGGGAATAATCAAATAATAACCTATAACATAGTGATTAGTACTAACCAAGAAACTAAAAATCATACCAGAAGTAAACCCAACTTAGTTTTCCAACAGTACAATTGTGATTCAAATGATTGCATATATAGTGATGTAATTTTGTTGTTGAAATATGTTAAAATAATGTAAAATAATCAATTAGCATTATACCAATACAACAACCCAAAAATCGGCGGATATTATCAGTGGCTGTTATATTAACATCATAAATTCATAATTCTTATCAAGTGACGCAAATTGAGATTAGCATTAGACGATTCTGAAGGTCCGATGATTATACACTATGATACATAATAATCCTTGAAAATAATGTTGAGACTATTGGGATTAGGGTACACGTACGATAGTCCGAGATTGGGTGACCAGGATTGTGATAGAGTCATGAACTTATCCATACAAAATGTTGCCCTTATTCATACGAAAGGTTGCCCTTATCCATCTAAAGGGTTGTCTTTATCCATAAGGTTGTCCTTATCCATAAGGTCATCCTTATCCATAAAAAAAATTGCAACCGCCACTAGACCAAAGGGATCTGTCCCTTCGTGGAATTATAATATTAGTTCGGTCGGTCTAATCCCAAACCAGTTGGTCGGTCCAACCAAAACCTGATTTGACTTGGTTAGACCGGTTCAACCAAATATCCAACAAATAACCCACAACCATTTTACTAGGATTTACCCATCTGCGAGAGCAATACATGTGATGTGAATGTTATGAAAATGAAGCACCTCCTACCTCCGTCCTCCCCATTACTGCATGCTCCAATTAATTACGAGACTTGCTACATTTGGAAATGGGGTCTGGTTTTGGAACTTCAAAATCTTTCTGTGGATTTGGTTGCAGCAGTAGTTTCGTCCACAGCAGGCATTTTCTTTGAGAGAGGGAATTAATAAGGGAGAATAATTGGGGGAAAGTCATCATCACTGGCACTGCTAGTATTGAATTACTGATGGTGGTGGGGAACCTCAGTTGACAGAGAGGTCCTGCAACCCTATATATGTCCGGCCTTCTTCTGTTTCGTGCTTTCAATGAAAATTGACTACGAAACCCTAGGGTTTCACCCCGGTGGTTCTTTGTTTAAATAGTTACCCCGCATTCTTTTTCTGTGTGGTTTAATTTCTTTGTTTTAATCTTGCTTAGTCGCAAACTTAGTTGACTCGTCTTCATTGAAACTATGAGGATAAGGATATAAAAAAATTTCACTTATAATAATATGCTCGACTGAAAGAAGAGGAACAAAGTCACTCAATCAATAGAGAGAGGTTAGAGATCGTAAGAACAAAAAGGGGCACGAGTTTAAAAATTAAAGATGAGAATGAGGATTGGTTCAACGAACTCTTCTCCAAATCCACCTACTATGATTAAAAACATTTGTTGTCACAGAAAAGGACAATATACATACATAAAATGTGTTGAACTTTGGGATTTAGATTTTTTAAAACAAGAGTAGTGAAATTAATTGGTGTATTGTGATGAAGCATGGCCACTTGCTTTCCGTATTGGGAGGGTGCTGTCACGACCTTACTCTCGATCGTGCGGCCCTAGCTCTCAAATCCGTTAGAGCGCTAGGCAGCCTTTCTCTCAACTCACTTGAAAGCAAAGAACAAGAACAAGACAGAGGAAATGGGAGAACTCTCTAGTGTGTATTACTCTCAAAAATGATGGAATGAGTTACAAGTGAGGGAGATGCCTCCTTATATAGGCCTCTCCACATACAAGGCATCAATGCCCCTCATAATGTCCCTCTACTACATCAATACACCCATTAAGTCCCCCCATTATGCACTCTATAAATACTACCATAATGTAGCTAATAAGTGCACCATTAAGCTCTCTATTAAGGTGGAGAATCCTAGGAGCATCTCTATGCTACTAGTCTTCCATGCATGACACATGTGCAGCCTTGTTGTCACCTTGTTGGCGCCATGTCATCGGCCACATGTGACATCCTCCCCCACCTATGCTCGCGACGCCCTCGTCGCGTCCTCTTGATGGAATGCCTCGATCAAGTCCTTGTTCTTCCAAAGCGTGAGCTCTTTCTCCCAAGTTGCTTCACTTTTCGGAAGGTTGCGCCACTTGACCAAGTACTCCACAAAGCTTGGATGTACGCCACGACGAGGAATGACACGACGCGCCATGACTTCTTCAACTTCATGGTCGTGTGTCTTGGTGATGAGTGTTGGAGCGCGTTGCGACTCTCTTCGTTGCTCATCATCCTTGTCTTCGTGGAAAGGCTTGAGTTGGCTCACATGAAAGACCGGATGGATCTCCAAGTGCGTCGGCAACTCAACCTTGTACGCCACCGCGCCAATCCTCTTCACGATAGGGAATGGCCCTTCATAGCGGCGAAGCAGTCCCTTGTGCACGTTCTTGAGATGCTTGAATCGATGAGGGTAGAACTTGATCATCACCATGTCTCCCTCTTCGAATTCCAAGTGCCGCCTCTTCTTGTCCGCCCATTTCTTCATCTTCTTACTAGCGCGGGCTAAGTAAGACTTGGCCATCTCCATCTTCTCGTGCCAGCCTTTAGCGAACTTGTAGGCTGCCGGACTGTTGCCTCTATACCCCGTTGCCACCGTCGTAGGTGTCAAAGGTTGCTGCCCCGTCGCCAACTCGAATGGACTCGTGTTGGTTGACTCGCTGCGGTGCAAGTTGTAGGAGAATTGTGCCGTATCCATCAACTTCACCCAGTCTCGTTGGTTTGCACTTACGTAGTGGCGCAAGTACACTTCCAACAAGGCATTCACCCGCTCCGTCTGTCCGTCGCTTTGAGGATGAAATGCCGTCGAGAAGTTCAAGTCTGAGCCCATGATCTTGAACAACTCTCGCCAAAATCTGCCCGTGAAGCGCCCATCTCTGTCGCTCACGATGTTGCTAGGAACGCCCCAATACTTGACCACGTTCTTGAAGAATAGTCGCGCCGCATCCTCTGCCGTCATGTCTTTTGGGCCGGGGACGAACACTCCATACTTCGAAAACCGGTCCACAACAACCATGATGCAACCGCATCCATCGACTTTGGGAAGTCCGATGATGAAGTCCATGCTTACACTCTCCCATGGTCGTTGAGGTGTGGGCAAGGGCTCTAGCAAGCCTGCCGGGCTTCTCTGCTCCATCTTGTCTTGTTGGCACACAAGACAAGTCTTCACATACATCTCCACGTCGTCTCTCATACGCGGCCAGAAGTATGCTTCTTCGATGAGCGCTTGCGTTCTCTCGATGCCGGGATGGCCCGCCCACTTGGAGTCATGGCACTCCTTCATGATCTCTTTCCTCAAGTTGGCCCACCTTGGCACGAACACTCGCTCTCCCTTGGTCATGATGAGCCCATCCTTCATCCAAAACCGTCGAGTCTTGCCTTGCTCGATGTACTCCGCTACGGTTTTGGCGAAGGGGTCATGGCCAAGGCCTTCAACGATCCGCTCCTTCAAAGGAAACATGGGCTGGCTGATGCTTGCGGCTGCACTCTTGCGGCTAAGAGCATCGGCAACGGAATTCGCCTTGCCTGGGTTGTATTCCATGACGAAGTCGAACTCGGCCAAAAAGTCTTGCCACCTTGCTTGCTTGGGGGTGAGCTTCTTCTGCGTAAGAAAGTAGCTCGTTGCCACGTTGTCCGTCTTCACTACGAACTTTGACCCCAACAAGTAGTGCCTCCACGTGCGCAAGCAATGCACCACGGCCGTCATCTCCTTCTCTTGAACGGTGTATCGCCTCTCCGTCTCGCTAAGCTTCCGACTCTCGAAGGCAATGGGATGCCCATCTTGCATCAACACTCCTCCGATCGCGAAGTCGGATGCATCGGTCTGCACTTCGTAGGCCAACGTTGGGTTGGGGAGCACGAGCACGGGCTCCTTCACCACTGCTTGCTTCAAGGCCTCGAATGCTTCTTTGCACCTTTCCGACCAATCCCACACCTTGTTCTTCTTCAAGAGATCCGTCAAGGGTGCTGCAATGTTGGAGTAGCCCTTGATAAACCTCCGATAGTAGTTGGCAAGGCCGAGGAATGACCGCAACTCTGGCACCTTCGTCGGCGGCTCCCATTCTTGGATTGCCTGCACCTTCGCTCCATCCATCTTCAACTTGCCTCCACCAATGATGTGCCCCAAGAATGGAACCTCCGTGGCGGCAAATGTGCACTTCTCCCTCTTGACGTACAACTCGTTGTTGCGAAGGACTTGGAAGACTTGGCGTAGGTGCTCGGCATGCTCGTCGAGTGTTTTGCTATACACGACGATGTCATCCAAGTAGACCACGACAAACCGGTCCAAGAATGGCTCGAACACTTGATTCATCAAAGTGCAGAACGTGGCTGGTGCGTTGGTGAGACCGAATGGCATCACAAGAAACTCGTAAGAGCCATACCTCGTCACACAAGCTGTCTTTGGCTCGTCGCCCTCTGCTATCCGCACTTGATAGTAGCCCGAGCGAAGATCTAGCTTGGTGAACCACATAGCATCTCCAAGCTGGTCGAACAGATCGCCAATGTTGGGAATCGGCCACTTGTTCTTCACCGTCAACTTGTTGATGGCTCGATAGTCGATGCACATCCGCAACGACCCTTCCTTCTTCTTTTGGAACAGCACCGGTGCTCCAAAAGGTGACTTCGATGGCCGCATGTAGCCTGCGTCCACCAAGTCCTTGAGCTGCCTCCGCAACTCTTCTAGCTCCGGTGGCGACATGCGGTATGGTGCTCGCGAAGGGGGCTTCGCTCCTGGCTCCAACTCGATCTTGTGGTCCACCTCTCTTCTTGGTGGCAGCTTCTTGGGTAACTCCGATGGCATCACGTCGTCGAACTCTTCGAGGACACCTTCGATGAGGGGAGTTGTGATTCCCACTGAGCCTCCTTCTTCCTCCATTTTCAAGGACACAAGAAAGGTTGGTTCATTCTTCTTGAACCCCTTCAACACTTGCATGGCCGATAGAGCACTGTGGGGGCCATCTTCTCGCAAGAGATGGATCGTGTGAAACTCCCCCTCCTTCTCCAAGCACATCGTGTTGGAGTTGGGCTTCAAGAGCACTCCCTCCTTGTCGAGGAAGTTGATGCCGAGGATGACTGGGTGATCGTCCATGGTGACGACGGAAAAGTCGATGAGACCTTCCCACTCGCCAAGCTTCACTGGTACGTTGTGAGCAACTCCATGGATTGGGATGGACTCCGAATTGATCGTCTTGAGTCTCCCTTGCCCCTTCTCGTAAGCAATACCCAGCCGGTTTGCCTCCTCGATGCGAAGGAAGTTGTCCGTGGCACCGGTATCCACTAAGGCTTTTGACTCGCCTTGCATGAATTGCGCCAGAACATAGCACCTCCCACGCTTGCTCTCCTTGACGTCGGTCTTTGCCGCGCCAAGCTTGCGGATTGAGCCAATCTTGGCCTCCGCCGCCTTGGGCTCCTCATCTTGAGCTTCCATGGCCGCCAATCTCGCCTTCCTTGGGCAATCCCGCACTCGATGTGGTCCGTCGCAAAGGAAGCAAGACATGGGTTTTGGCTCGTACTTACCCCCTTTGCTCGAACCACCTTGGTGTTGTTGAGCGCGAGTGCCCTCCTTGAAAGGCTTCTGCTGTTCTCCACCCTTGTTGGGCTTCGAACTCTTCTCTTTGCCGCTGCTCTCTTGCCTTTTGTACTCAACAAAAGACTCCGCCGTGGCCATGGCAGTTGCAAGGTCTTGCACTCCTCGACGTTGCATCTCCATCTTGGCCCATGGTTGCAGCCCATCAAGAAAGCCGTGCATGGCCTCCTTGTCCGTGATGTCCGGGATCTCTAGAAGCAGTTCCGAGAATTCTTTCACGTATTCTCGAACTCCACCCCTCTGGGTGAGTCTTCTCAACTTCGAACGGGCTTCAAACTCCACGTTCTCCGGGTAGAACTGCCTCTTGATTTCTCTCTTGAAATCTTCCCACGTTACCATCACACAAGTACCTCTTTCGACGTCCGCTTCACGTCGCCTCCACCACACCATTGCAACATCGACCAAGTATAGTGGAGCGGTACGAAGTTTTACCTCATCCTCTTGGATGCCGGATGCCTTGAAGTATTGCTCAAGACTCCAAAGGAAGTTCTCTAACTCCCTCGCGTTCCTTGAACCTCCGAAGTTCTTCGGTCTTGGAACATCAGCACGTGGGACGGATTGCGCCGGGGCTGGTCCGTTAGCCATGGCTCTCTTCACGAGAGTGACCTCACTCTTGAGGTCTGCAATCTCCTCCTTCACGCCGACCAGCTCAGCCTGGACTTGCTCTTTCACAACTTCAAGGGCGTTGTTCATGGAGGCGGTGATGGTGTTGTTGATGAGGGCCACAAGTTCTTCCCGCATCCCATCGTGGTTGATCTCCAAGCTTGTCAACCGACCCGCCATTCCTTGAACATCGCCTTGGACTTGGGCGAAGTTACCTCCCAAATCCTCGATGGCGGTGATGTCTTCCGCCAACTTCACTTCCACTCGAGAGACTCGCCTCTCTAGTGCCGCCATAGGATCACGAGTGCTCGACTTGTCACCCTTTGGCTTGGGATGCTTGGTTGGATCCCTTCCGCGCCTCTCTTCGGCGGTAACGCCGCTGTCTGATCCCGACATTTTTGGTGAGGTTCTTCCTTTCCTTCTGGCTCAGGTTCAATTTTGCTAGCACAAAGCCGAACCAGGCTCTGATACCACTTGTCACGACCTTACTCTCGATCGTGCGGCCCTAGCTCTCAAATCCGTTAGAGCGCTAGGCAGCCTTTCTCTCAACTCACTTGAAAGCAAAGAACAAGAACAAGACAGAGGAAATGGGAGAACTCTCTAGTGTGTATTACTCTCAAAAATGATGGAATGAGTTACAAGTGAGGGAGATGCCTCCTTATATAGGCCTCTCCACATACAAGGCATCAATGCCCCTCATAATGTCCCTCTACTACATCAATACACCCATTAAGTCCCCCCATTATGCACTCTATAAATACTACCATAATGTAGCTAATAAGTGCACCATTAAGCTCTCTATTAAGGTGGAGAATCCTAGGAGCATCTCTATGCTACTAGTCTTCCATGCATGACACATGTGCAGCCTTGTTGTCACCTTGTTGGCGCCATGTCATCGGCCACATGTGACAGTGCCCATCGGCAGAAAATGCAGTAGTTTGGGACACAAAACTCTTCTTTCTATACGACAAGCAACTATAATGCATGTTTTGGATCCAATGAATATAAAATCATTCAATTTTACACTCAAGCATTTTCCAAAATCGCACAGATTTAAGAGGACTCAATCGATATATAGTATTTGGCCGTATACATTGTTGTCTGTATGTGTATAGCTGTCGATATCAAATTAATTTATTGCATGATCTGCAAATATTCCTTGCTGGTTGCTAATATTCTTGCATATCCAACACCCCCTAATGCTACTTAATTAAGAGGAAGACGTACTTACTCTCCTTTCACAATGGTGACTTAGTTAAAGTAGGGTTGGGATATCAGTTTCGGGTTTTTGATTTACCAAAACCGAACCAATAAGAAACTTAGCAATTTTGGCATTTTGGGATTTCGGTCTCGAATCATTTTGTACTCTAATTGTTTCAGTTTTGGTTTAAATCTAAAACCGATAAGAACCCAAAAACCCACTCTTTGATAGGGGTGATGCACGCATGACTAGTACATGTAAGGTTTAACTATTTGGGTTTTTTTCTTCTTCTTAACAATTCGGTTAACTGAACCGAATCAACAATCCTAAGTCGAATTGACATTGAACAATGAATTAGAAAAATTATACTAGAGAATTAAGAAAGGATCGAGAGCGTTTGAAAAAGATTATTTGAGTTTGTTTCTGGTCTCTTTCATTTCTTTTTGTCTCTTTCTTAATTCTTTCTCATCTCAAATTTTCTTCTTTGATTTGGTCTCAAATCCTCTATACATTGATTCTATAACAAATTGTTCTTCTGATCTTTACCTCAGTATCACTTCTATATCATTTCATTAAAAGAAAATTTTATATCATTCGAAGAAAAATTACCCAGTGTAGAAAATAAAATTTGACTATGATTCCAACTAGGCAAGTTGCATTGAGACTCAATGATCAGCCACTGGACTTTATACACATTTTTTTGCTAAGTGACTCCACTGTTTCATGGAGGCACTAGCTAGCTAGCAGAGGCATCTTATGATCAGTTCCAATAGCTTCATTAATTACCTCCTTAATGATATTCACATGCACAACATCTTCATCAGTCACACACCAGCCAATATAATGTCACAACGAGAGTGCCATCCATGTATACACGTGGCTCGCAATCATGTACTCTAACACAAACAAACAAAACACGTCGAGCAGTGGCATAGCCGGCCAGATTTTGAATTGATTGGAGTTCTTAAAAAATGAATGAACTATAAGTTATTGGTGTCCTTAGATGAGTTAACATCGATAAGAGTATGAAGTACTAAATACGAATCATACTAAATGTCTAAATCCTACATATATAAAGAGTTTTGTTGCCCTTTTTTTCAAGTGGGGTCCTAGTACCCCTCTCCTCAACATGTGGCTCTGCCATTGACATCGAGTTAGATTGACACTTGGTTTGTTATCTTACGTTCAAAATGACTACTAATTAGACATGTTCTGTGCTATCATTTTAACATTAACAAACTGATATATGTTCGAAAACCGTGAGTGATGTCATTTTTCAAAGTAATTGTCGATTTGTCAATTCTTAATAGGTTCAATAAATTGAGATGGCAAACTCAATGAGAGACAGTCTCTACATAACATGGTCAACATCTCTAAACATGATTAGTAAGCATGATGTTTAGGTAAAACACAAAGTTTGGGGGATTGATTATATAGCATGATTGAGTCCCACGATTGATGGGGGGTGCTAATTCCAATTTCATGGAGATCGAGCAAATTACAAAATTTGGAAGAGGGAGGGAAGTGGGACATTGATGAGAGGACGTTGATGTGTCAGAAATGTGTGTTGTACGGAACACACAAAAGCAGAGGGAAAGAGTGCATGGAACAAAGAGAAGTGGAGTGGAAGTGGAATTTTTGGAGGGAGATGAGAAGGGCTTTCTTTCTTTTTTCTTTCTTCTGCACGGAATCAGAGAGCTGCCAATGCCATGGGATATTAGATGATATAGATTAAGATTGTAAAGATAGATAGGTTTATTGTAACTAGGATAAGTATAGGTAGTAAACTGTAAAATAGTCAAGGTTGTTATGACCATAACGGTCTTTCCCTCCTGTAGTCTGTACTATAAATCCAGCTCTTCATTCTGGATTCATTACGTTTTTCCTTCGATTGATTCAGTAATAAGAGAAGCAATTCAGAAAACTAGCATGGGAGAAACAGATGGAGACATGACGGTGAAGAATACACTTCCCCCAAAACTCTTCTCTCCTCGTACGCGTTTTAGCAAATACCATTTTACAATATAAAAACACGCGTATTAATCCATCAACCATATACTTTAAGTTTTCTTTCTTCTCTTCGATTCACGCGTGGGTTGTTCACGTCTGTACATCACTCTGTTTTCTCTTTCGATCGGCCACACAGACAGAGAGAGACTCACACAATGCTTGATGAAAAAAATACAATTCCCCTTTGCTATCCTCATCAGCCTTTTAGTTAAGACGATTGCAATATAAAAAGGGCACATTCACGATTAACTTCAGATTGCTTTCTTTGTACTCAATTCGCGTGTGTTGTTCATGTGTTTGCATCATTGATTTCACAATGCACTCTAATTTTCTCCTTTGATCGACGACATAAACATAAAAAGAAAGTGAGAGAGAGAGAGAGAGAGAGAGAGAGAGAGACACACACAATGCCCGATGAAGAATACTCTTCCCCCTCTTCTCTCCTCGTACACCTTTTAGTTAAGACAATTACGAATGTACAATATATAAAAAAATATTCATAACCTATTAACCGTTAACTTCAAACAAGCACATATTACATACTTGCTTTCACATGGACGACCAACCCCCTTCAATTTTTTTTCCCGCAAAGTCAGTTGTTATATCAGTCATACAGAGAAAATAAAAAGAGCGCGGAAGTCGACCAATAGTCAAACTCCCGATGAGAGGGCCTTTTATGCCACATGATGGACAGCCCTATTGAGACAGCGGAGAACAAAACAGTTTAAACCATATGCATATGAGCATATCTTTCCAAATTTTTATATTCACAAATTTCTAATGTCCTTTTTTCTCACCGACCTTCCGCTTTATAAGGGAGAGCATATGTATATGTACAGCCGGGGGAACTACAGTATATATAAATGTTGAATAGAGAAGGTGAAAAGATTTGTCAAAGGAAAGTGAATTAGCTGATGGTGCACGAAAATGATACTATTCAGTTCCGCGTGTAAGCAATCTCAGCTTGTCCCAAAATGGAAAACCTAATTGCCGAGAGAGCAAGACCACCACCATAACCATTCTCTGCTCCTCGTCGTAGTCGTAGGTCTAGCTGAGCAGTAACGCATAGATATGCATGCAGGCGCAGCGTAGCCTAGCCATCACCAATTAGGTCCTTAGCTTAGCTAGCCCCTGGCCTGAATTCATTCAGTTTCGACGACAGTCTGTCCGACTGACGTTTCCTTTACCTACACTACATTTACTACAACACACGTTAAGGTAGCCGGATAGGGCTAGGAATTTGGTCACGGGTACGTGTCTGGTTAAATCGGAAACCAGAACGTCTGAATCAGTTTGATTGCAATCGAAAATCGGGTTGTCACCTATCCAGTCCAGTTCACAATCATGGTGGGGATTCCTTAAAATCGGGGTCTGGTCTGATTCGGTTAAAAGTTGAAAAATCGGGTGCCACAAACAACCCCAGACCCAGCCCACCATAGGCCCGACCGTACCCATTACCCAAACCCCAACCCTAATTTCTCAAGGCGTGAGAAAAAATCCACCAATGGAGGGGATACCAGTCCATATTTGAGATATATGTAAAATTCGTAATAAATATAGAAAATAGAGTAGTTGATAAGAACTTAGTCGAAGGTTTGCCAGGGTTGCTCAAGTAATAGTTGATATGTAACGTTCTTATATTGAGCTGGGATGGAAAGGTACTTGAGAATCAGAATCATCACTCAAGTATATATGTGGACGTCACCTACAGCTCATTTTTGTGTGTATGTGAATAAGTTTGACGCCAAGAGAGAGAGAGAGAGGGAAGAGAGCCAAAGGATTTCTGGGTGGTCGTGTTATAATTTCTAATGCTACGTACTCACCAACGATTATCTCTCACAAATTGTACAAAAAACTCAAATGGATCAATGATGGATAGCTGAGAAGAAAAGGAAGAAAAGGTCGATAGGGGCTTTCACTTCGAAGTAGACCCGGCCCAGCCATGGCTGCTAGCTAGCTGCTTCTGTTGGCATGGCGACGATCCCATTATTGTGAAGAAGTTACGTTTGAGTTTGACAATCACCTTATGGCCACAATGCTAGCTGTACGTACGTACGTAGGTGGGGTTATTATTGTTCATCTAGGTAAGAACTCTGCCTGCCTTCTCTCACCCTTCCATTTTTGTCCATCTAAAATTTCCCCTTTTCTTATCCCAATATATTGTCATCTACTCTGTGTGTAGATAGTTGTAGTAGTGGAGAAATCACATATGATAATCACAAGTAAAAAGTTGATAAGTTCATTTCCAAGTACGTATGTATTTGATTGTCATTTGATGATTTTAGTGTGTGTTTTATGTCGAGAATGGCGTGAAATTTGTGTCGAATTAGCCATGAAATGACCATTGTGTCGTTACCAAGTGTGTGGTGTGTTTGTGCAATTTTTAGTGTCATTTTTACAGAAAACTAGTTGCAGAGGCAGATTTATATTGCAGAGGCACAACAGAGATTTGGAGCGAGGCATATGCTAAAAATGAGTCGAACCAAGAATCGATGCAAACCAACCTGTTTGGGCCAACTGCTCCAGCCCAATTGCACATATACTGCAGCAGCCGCATAAAGATTGGGCCAGGCCCAGTTGACTCTTCTCATCTCGGACAAGGAACTTTGCAAGAGTTGAGTGAAACGGAGCGTATGAGGAGCTGGGAAAGAATTCTTTTGGGGAGGACAGGATTTTGGAATAAAAGAAGGGGAATTAATTGGAACGCTGGGAATAAATTGGAGAGCAGCAACGTCGAGCGGAGCAAGCAGCAAAAACCCTTTGTTCGTTCGTCGAGCGATTTTGGGAGAAATAATCTAGGCGATCATCCGGGTATCAGGGTTAGAGAAACGAATTACTTTATTCGTAATTCTTTTTTCCTATTTTTTGAATTCTAAGATGTTGAATCTAGAATTATTTGTTAGTCTGTTTTTCATGATGAACTAAACCGGCCCTATCTTTTGGGGGAAGATCGTAGGATGTAGCTATCGGATTTTCTATTATTTAATTTGGATTATTTGTCTTTCTCAATCATATTGTGTGTGGATTCTTAATGCTTTATGTAGATTGGCCACCTATACATTGATTTGTTGTTCTAGGTTGAGATCGAGAGGAGATACCTAGGATAAAACACTCTTACATACGTCATAACACTCAATTGAGCACGAGAGTAGAAAGTGGGAGTTGTGTGATCATTAGAGGAGTTATCAGGCTATGTAGTTAACGATAAAGCACCGGGGGGTGCTTTTGATCATAATACACAGCAAAACAAACAATCGAACGATAATGGATGGAAAGGTAGAATTCTCGCCTTAACCAAATTCTGCCCTTCTTCTTCCCAGCTTTGATAGTCTTCGTCAAGTAATTTTAACGTGTATAGTTGGCCATTTGGGATCATATCAGTTAATTAATTGGTTGTAAGAGAGTAAAAGATTAATTGGCTAGCTAATACGTAGTGATTCTTCAGAGAGACAGCTACCTTAGAGATAACTTCGGCCATTTGAATGAGGATTAAATTGATTAATAAAAGAATTGAATCAGGTAATTAGGTAGTGAATTCCGTTCGTTTTTCCCCAGATGTTCTCTTCGTTGATTTTTCTCCAAGTTAATCTCCTACTTATTTTCTAGTTTAGTTCTTACTTTTTTTCTTCTTTTTTTTACTACCCAAGAACCTCAACCCCACATGTCACTTTGTGACAGCGGGGCCTACCAAATCTGGGGGCCACCTGCATTCAATTCGACGCCAACGGATCTTCGCCTTTAGCAGCCTTGTACCTCCGGAAACACCAACGGGCCTCGCTTGTATTCGAACCTAGGATCTGCAACTCCCAAACCTTCACTGTCGCGGCAGCTTTACCGTTAGGCTATCTTACTTTTAGTTACTTTTTCTTTAGTTAGCTACACCTACAAAACACTTTTGTTCTTTTTCAGTTCCTTATATACTCATTAAATCTAAAGTTGTACCAATCCTTATCGGATGATAATATTACTTACTTTTATTACTCGGTCGATAAAGTGCATATACATTTTATCGCATCAACATATATGTTGTTTTATAAGTCATTTTACAAAATATTATGTTGTTGTAAAACACATTGATTTGAGGTAGTACTCTTTGAGAGAGATTGATCAAATAATGTACATAAGAAGTTGTTAATATATAACAAGTATGTTAAATGTATAGCATATATTATTATAATAACATGATAAATGTATAATGGTTTGATTAATGTGTGGTGTTTGGTTTAACGGTTGGATAACCAATTGATATGATATCATAAATAAAAAAAATGGTGTCAATAGTTGTCGCTTGAATGTGAAATATGATGACGATGGAGCAAATGTGAAGATATGTAGGGTTGGGAATCCGGTCCCGGTTTTTCGGTGAAATCAGAAACCGGCCAGTTAAAACCGTACAGGTTACAACCGAAAACCGGATTTTCATCCATCCAATCCAGTTTGCGGTCTGAGTCTAGAGGTAAATAACCGCCCCGGTCTCGGTCAAGTTTTACCCGATTTTAACCGGAAACTGGATAATAGATCGAGTCCAATCCAAACCTGACTCCTGGCCCAGTCCGTTTGACCTTTGAAGCCCATCCTAGCCCAACCCTTACCCCGACCCAGTTGGCCCCCTGAAGCCCACTCTAGCCCGACCTCTAAGCCTTTTTCCCCACCCATATCCCACCCCTAAGGAGCGTACGCAGCTCTATATCTCACCCCTCTCTACGCCTCCCTCAACCCCACGCTCGAGAATCTTCGACTCCACACCAATCCAATCCCAGTCAAGACGCGACGGTGACGACCAATGACCATGACTCCACTCTCTCTCACTGTTGCTCTTCCCCATGCCTTTCATCGCAACAAGACAAGATCAACACCACAAGAAGAAGAAGAAGAGGAAATCAGAGGAGAAGTAATTCGAACAAGACACAACCGTCGTCGATTCTTGGTTCGCTCAGCGGTGGCGACGACGAAGACTCTGGCGGTGGGTGATTGTGCATGCAAGAAAGGAGAACAGAGGACAGATTTTGGAGGTGAGGTGAAGCAGGCCTGGCGACCACAGAGTAGCCACCGAAAACCACGAACGATGTCGGGCGCCAGAGGCAGATCGAGAGGGAACAAGTGGGGTTTCTGCCTTTCTGGTCCGGTGAGGGAAAGAAGAGAGGGGCGATGGATATGGAAGATGAGGAATATGGATTTAGGGGTTGTGTGGGTGGGGAGAGAGCCAAGAAGGATGCGATTTTTTGTTTTTTTAAAATTTTCATTCAACGACGGCGTTTTTGAAAGGGGAATAGGGGCAAACGGTTATTGTGTTGAAATCGGATCGGACCGTATTGCATCCAATCCGGTTTGGTCAAAACCGGATACCAATCCAATCTCGTCTTCGGTTATGGAGATGCTCGATACGGTTTTAAAAACCAGGTTAATCCGGTCCGGTTTAAATCGAACCGGAATGTTTCCCAGCCCTAAATGTAGGTAAAAATTCAAACATGCACCAGGAGGACAACGCCCAAATATTAACCCTTAACAAACATAAATTATAAATGTTGTTCACGCAAGAATATCAAATAAGAGGTCTCTATTGTGTATGTATTGGAATTACTTACAAAGTACCGACTACTTTGGTCGTGTTTGAGATGCCCAAAAAATGCATACCACGAGCAGGGATGGGCACCCATATAAGTAACCTTTTCCGGATCGACGACATCCACTAAGAGCGATGAAAGTCTAAGATAGTATTGAGGTGAGGGGATTGGCATTTTTTGAATCTTGTTGGAGCACCTTTATGGCAAAGCTGTCGATGTATTTGGGCATGCTGGGATAGAGTATGAACTCATACATAAACAGAGCAAACGCTTTCATGTTGATATGATATCAATTCCATCGTCATTTGTATGTCGATTAATCGATCAAAGATGGTGTCAAGTCAACAAGAACAAAGCTGGGATGTTGGGAAGCCCTCTTTGGAGAGCTGTATCTCCCAATTGGATCAATAGAAATGGGCGAATGAGCACTTGTTGTGAACCTGGGATGTTGTTATACATGTTGGAATGCTTGGGTCATGGAAAGAATGTAAGGAGAGTTGTTTTTCAAGGTCATCAATATCATATCCTGCATTCTGGAAATTGTCAGTTTTTGGTTAAGGCAGTGAGACAGTTTTTTATACCAACTTTGAGCTTGGATTCACGACGTTTGGAGCATGACCAGCTGGAGCTTGGAGTTGGAAATGATATAGTAAAAATTTCTAAACCAAGAGAAGGAATTGGGTGAGCTCGACTCAACCAAGAAGGTCGATTTATAGGGCCACGAAGTTGACATCAAGGGCTGTTTCCTGGACAGCTTACTTAGCGTGCAAGTTTTGGTTATTTGTGTTAATTACTTTCCTTGTTGCACTTGAATTCGTTTTCATTGTTTTAATAGGATTAGGTTATGTTATTTTGGCTATAAATAGCTTTGTTCATCCATTGTAAAGAGGACGTTATCATTGAGTTGAATAAAAGTTACTCCGGGGAGTTTTCTTGAGCATGAGTGCTTGAATTTGGTCTTGGATCGAGATCCTGGACTTGCAGACTTCGAGATCAAATCCATCACCTTTGATCTCGTGGTGTTCTTCTACCCAAACCAGCCTCTTCCCCGTAGTGTTGAAGTTGCTTGCTTGGTTCCTTTTATTCGCCAAAATCTCTATTCGACTATTCCAAAACCCATCATTACACTACCATTCTTGTTTCGCTGCGTGATTGAGAGTTCAAGTCCGAGTTGGCTTGCATCAAGTGGTAATCGGAGCCCGGTTCACCTCAGTGGACAGGACGAAGGACGACATTGCGGGAACAACGATTTGGACGAGGTCCAAAGGCCCGGTTGAGCGAGACCCTGCTGTTCGACAGAAGGAAGGGGTCGATTTCGACGAGCCAAACCAGGAGGAAGAAATCGCGATGTCGGGACAGTTTAATACAACGGAATTCCTACAAACTATTACGGCGCAGATGAGGACGTTATTCCAGGCTCAGTTTGACAAAATTGAGCACCAATTGGAGCAGCAAGGACAGAGGCTCGACACTCTGTCTCAAGCGTTGCCAGAGGCAGGTCGCACAAGGGAAGCTCCTCGCGGCGGAGAAGCAGGGGACGACCAGGAGCTAGGGAACCAGGAGATATTAGCTTGGATTGCGGAGTTAGAGCCGCAGTTGGTAGTCCACAACCCCGAGCCCGGACGCCGTAATCGCGGAACTCGCGATTTTCATAGAAGAGAGCAAGAAACAGAGGCTGTGATTCCTCATGGGATCAAATTGACAATTCCAGCTTTTCAGGGAACATTGAACGCATCTACGTACCTTGATTGGGAACGGAAAATCATTCTGTTCTTCCAGTGTGGTCAATTCACCGAACAACAAAAATTAGCCATGATTACTTACGAGTTTTCGGATTATGCCTCGCAATGGTGGGAGAGACTGCAGCTTCGACGCCGACAAAATCAACAGCCTCCAGTGGCGACTTGGGACGAGCTCCGAGGGCTGATGAGGGAACGTTTTGTTCCAAACTATTATCATCGCGAGATCCATGAAGCGTTACAAGGAATTCGTCAAGGTGTGAGGACGGTTGAGGATTACTTCCGAGAGCTCGAACTGCTCTTAATGCGCGCAGACGTACGCGAGGATAAAGAGGCAACTCTGTCACGGTTTCTACATGGCTTGAATCGTGATGTTCGACAGGAAGTTGAGCTCATGCCTTTTGTTGATCTTGAGGAGGCAGTTCACCTCGCTACCAAGATTGAGAAGCAATTGAAGCTCCAAGGTACGGGCAGAAGGTTTTCTGCCGCAACCAGCACACCAAAACAGGTTCCTGAACCTGAATTGAAGCCTGAATTGGCGAACAAGCCCGCGAGGCAGAGTGTGACCCCATCCCAGGAGAGACAAGGATCGTCTAGTGGGAGTATTCGATGCTTCAAATGCCATGGATACGGCCATAAGTCACATCAGTGTGCCAACCAAAAGGTACTGGTACTTCAGGACGGCCATTACTACTCTAAGGATGAAGCGGAGGACGAGAAGAAACGTGAAAGTGACTCGGAGAAGGAAGAAGAGATGAAGGAAGCTGATGGGCCTTTGCTGGTAGTTCAGCAAACCCTGACCAGCAAGGAAGAAGACGCCCCCATTGACGACTAGCGGAGCAATCTGTTCCATACAAGATGTCAAGTTCGCGGCAAGCTACTAACAGTCATCGTTGACGGGGGCAGCTGTGCGAATGTTTTAAGCCTCGACGTCGTCAAGAAATTGGGCTTAGTGACAATTCCTCGACCAGAACCTTACTCGCTTCACTGGCTTAGCGATCACGCCGTCATCAAAGTGAATAAGCAAGTGCGCCTGCCGTTTTCAATTGGGAATTATCAGGATGAGGTGCTATTCGATGTAATTCCAATGCAGGCTGCACACATGGTGCTTGGGAGGCCTTGGCAATTTGATCGTCGAGTTTCGCACGACGGGAGAACAAACTGTTACTCGTTCAAACATCAAGGCAGAAAAGTGGTGCTTAAACCATTATCCCCAGAAGATGTTCGTGCCGATCAGCAGCACATGGCGCGACGTTGGGCACCAACGAAGAGCGATTCTCGAACATATTCTTCGAGTGACGAGACGGGCTTCCAATTGGCCGCTCGTCGTTTTTTGCTGACAGAACCGTGCCGCGATGAAGCAGAGTACGACGACTCTGTTTCTCGGTTGCCCTGAAGAGCACCGAATTGGGAGGGCCAGCTGGAGACGAATCGGAACGAGCAGCTAGCTCCAACCCGTTGGAAATTCACCCAGTAACGTGTAAAACTGGGAAGAACTCGACAAATCAAGCAGCCTCGACGAATCCCAAAGTCGAAAATTTTCCTCCGCACAAAACGGCCGACGAACCAAGAATGGTCGAATCGGTTGTGATGATTGGGGATGATTCGGACCAATCTACTGCTTGTAGTAGATTCCTAGGAGCACAGGAAAGGTGTCCGAAGCGCGAATTCGACTTGGGGGTGTGCGTAGAAGAAAGCCCCAAATTTCAGAACAGCTCGCCGGAATCTGGGGAAGTGTCGCCGGAATCTGGAAAATTTGAATTTCCAGGTGGCGGGAAACATGGCAACGGCGATTGGGGTCGATTCGGGGCGATTCAAAAGCGAGAAAGGGATGTAGAAGATCACTGGGAGCCAGGCGAACTCGATACAAGCAGTGATTTGGGACGAGGCACTCGCAAATCAAAAGCCCCAATTCCAAAAGCCTCGCCGGAAAATCGGGCCTCACTGGAAAATAAGGTTTTGACATTGACGTTTTGTGATCATATTTGGGATGATTTTGTCGACCGTTTTGAGTGCAGGATGATTCAAGCTTTGAGGACAAAGCTTTTTAAAGAAGGGGGCTTGATATGATATCAATTCCATCGTCATTTGTATGTCGATTAATCGATCAAAGATGGTGTCAAGTCAACAAGAACAAAGCTGGGAATTTTCTAAGTATGGAAACAGTTTTGGGAAGCCCTCTTTGGAGAGCTGTATCTCTCAATTGGATCAATAGAAATGGGCGAATGAGCACTTGTTGTGAACCTGGGATGTTGTTATACATGTTGGAATGCGTGGGTCGTGGAAAGAATGTCAGGAGAGTTGTTTTTCAAGGTCATCAATATCCTATCCTGCATTCTGGAAATTGTCAGTTTTTGGTTAAGGTAGGGAGACAGTTTTTGATACCAACTTTGAGCTTGGATTCACGACGTTTGGAGCATGACCAGCTGGAGCTTGGAGTTGGAAATGATATAGTAAAACTTTCTAAACCAAGAGAAGGAATTGGGTGAGCTCGACTCAACCAAGAAGGTCGATTTCTAGGGCCACGAAGTTGACATCAAGGGCTGTTTCCTGGACAGCTTACTTAGCGTGCAAGTTTTGGTTATTTGTGTTAATTACTTTCCTTGTTGCACTTGAATTCGTTTTCATTGTTTTAATAGGATTAGGTTATGTTATTTTGGCTATAAATAGCTTTGTTCATCCATTGTAAAGAGGACGTTATCATTGAGTTGAATAAAAGTTACTCCGAGGAGTTTTCTTGAGCACGAGTGCTTGAATTTGGTCTTGGATCGAGATCCTGGACTTGCAGACTTCGAGATCAAATCCATCACCTTTGATCTCGTGGTGTTCTTCTACCCAAACCAGCCTCTTCCCCGTAGTGTTGAAGTTGCTTGCTTGGTTCCTTTTATTCGCCAAAATCTCTATTCGACTATTCCAAAACCCATCATTACACTAACATTCTTGTTTCGCTGCGTGATTGAGAGTTCAAGTCCGAGTTGGCTTGCATCACATGTGGTCTTCACTCTTTATTGTTTTATTGAGGTATGGCTTGAGTTGATTCATATGTACTCGTTCTGGTCCTCCGCTTGACTCTATCATGTTTTGAGCTTGTTCTTTGCCGATCACCAATATCTCTGACAGTGCCTTCTTTGTGTTCAGATTTGTTCAGTTCATATATATCTTGTATGGCTGGCTTATATTTATTTGCAGGATTGACTCGTACTCTTCTAGCAGCGGGGAAAAGTCCAATTCCTTGATAGAGAAACCGTTGTAAAATGGGTCCAATAATTTAGGATCTCTCGGTGGCAGGGAACGACACATCTAGCAGATCACCCATTTGCCCATACTTCTGTTCAAATGCCTCTTTTTCTCCATGTGAGAATTGTTGTCATGCTTGCTTCAATTGGGTTGTCAATAATCTCTATTGGCCCCATAGGTCGAAGTTCAATTCTTTCCATTAACCTGTCTCCTCTCTCTTTTTGACCATCAATTGATTCATCCATTACACTCTTTACTTCTTCAACCATTGGATTTGCCATCTTGTAATAACAAAGTTTCGAAACATAAATTTTATCTGGTGACAAAACCCAATTATGAAATTATCCGTTAGTACCAATATTAACTTTTAACAAATGCATATGTATGTATGTAATGTTATGATTGTCGCGCACAGTTCAAATGAAATCACTCATGTAGACGTTAGACACAAAAGCACACTTTTTATTAATCAACCGAGACAAACTTCGGTCATTTACAGAATATATACAAATGTGGCATCACTAGCCATTCTATCCCGAGCATCTTCTCCATTATAATAAATGGAAAAGGCATCAAGATCTCGCACTTCTTTCTCAAAAGGGGTCTTGGAGCAAAAATCTTCCAAAAGAGCCGACCTTCCTTTTATCGGTCGACGTCCTTACCAAACTCATTCTACTCCTAAATCAATGGGAGCAATGGCTCCTGGAGAATCAACTCCTCGACAAAAGACTGTTTGATTAAATAAGCGTGAGCTGCTGCCACTCGCCTCAGACCATAATCGGTTTCTTCTAGCAGGTTGCTTGTCATGGTGAGTGTTGGTAAGTTAAACTCCTTGATCCTTCCATCATGAGAGAGAAGGAGGTAAGAGGAGGATTGCGACCACTGTTGGGTTGTTGTGCTCTAACCACCGTTACCGACGTCGAGCCTTTTCTATTTGTCGATGGTAATCTGTTGGAGAGAAGAGAACGAGAGCGAAGAGAGGAGGGTGAGCGGAGTGTAGGTTAGAAAAATGATCTATGGTTTCGGTTTTTGGCTTAAGAGAGAGTTATATAGTCTCGGGGCAAAAGGACTAAACTACCCCTCTGGTGTTTGCAAAAATTACGTCAATCACCACCGCCTTCTTCTCTACTTTAAACGACCAAAAATAAAACCCTTCCCGGATTCGAACCAATGACCTAATAGACGTGTTTATTTCACAATCAACGCTCTAAATCATTTGGCCGATCGCATATAACTTGTTCACGTCTTATACTTTAAATAGACCATGATGGCATTATCGTATTTAGTCTCAAATTGGATTTCCAAAGGATCAAAATCTGGTCCACCTATTTTAAAATATCAAACCCAACACATGTCTATAGAATGTGTTAGGTTTTCATTTTACCAAAAACCTTTCTTCATAAAGTCGAACTACGTGGACTTTGATCCTGATTAACTCGGGTACGTAGGCAACCAATATGTTCGAGTCCAACCAATTTAAAAATATTTTTTTAGGTCAATAAATGTGAAATTATCAAGTAACTACAACAATTCAAAATTTACGCTAATCATATCGTCCAATTGGACTCTAAAACATACACCAAAAAATAATTAAAAATAATCGAATGTTACAATTAAATACACAAATAAGCCGCAATTAATAACACACCCAATCTTTAATAACTTATTGATCCAACTTCCAAGTAGTACCGTTCTAGGGCGTGGTGGGGTGTGAATACACTTCGGCACCCGTAATCGTACTCTCGAACCTAGAAAATCTAAAACTTTCGCATACCAGATTTCTGGTTTTAATCTTAATAATAAAATCGGGAAAGGGTTCGACCCGCCCCAAAACGCGGTTGATGGCGACTCCGAAACAAATCGTAAGCGGATCCCCAATTTGGAGGGGCGGTTGCGATAGTTAACTCAACAATTATACAATCCAACTCATTTAAATTTAATCTACCTATATCAATGCAATTCACTTATAATTAGAATTTATAAAATAAACAGCTAAAATATATTTTATACTATTTAAATAATATTAAAAAAACAGAAAGAAATGAACAAAATTCCACCACCAGCCACGTTGAATTGCATCTAGGCTTTGGTTATATGAAAGCTTGCATAGTTGCAAGCACCTCACACATTAGTGAAATACAATTTGCAATTGCAACAACATATCCATGTCATAATCAAAGTGGAAAGTGAAAGCCGATATGATTGCCGTTACAAGGCAATTCCCAAACCTATTTATAATCTACTCTGTAAAGTAATTTTTTTCAATATAACCCATTAGATAATAAAAATGATTTTTTTTAATATATCTCGATATCTCACTAGATATTTATCCAAAAATTTCCCATTCACACTCCTCGCCACCGCCTCGCACAATCTTGAAGTTTGTGCACTGTGATGCCTCCTTTGTTTCTGATTCATAGGTGACGGCTTATGAGATTACTATTACTAATTCTCATGGTCAGGTGTATGACGACAAGGTTGAGAGATTTCTTTGTTCCCGTCCGATACAGGCGAAAGCTTATGCCTTGTTGAATGCAGTGATTCTGGCGGCTCAGGATCCTTGCCCTACATCTATCAAGTCCGATTGTCAGGTTCTGGTAAATGCGTTGAGGCAGAATCCTGACTTGTGGTCGTGGCAAATGTCGGGCTATCTTAGCTCGTATCATCCTCATCCTCCTTTCGGCTTCCTGGGTGACGGTGGAGTTGTTCCCCGACGTCTCAACTCGCTTGCCGATTGGGTTGCACATAATGCTAGACTTGACCTTCTTCCGAGAGATTAAGTTGTAATTGCTGATCTTGTTTCTCTGTAACAAACTATGTTTACCCTTATTCGAATTGGAATAAAGATGTCACAATTTGTAAAAAAAAAATATTCAAAAAGGACATAGAGAGATCATCTATCTATGCAATGCTCTACTGTGCAACTTTAATTTCAAAAATTTTATAAGAAATTCTCCATTTCAATGTTTCTTATTTGTTAACCTTAATTGTTATTAAATATTATGACCCAATCCATCTACTTATTTCCTTTTTTTATATCAAATCATTTTTTACGTAACTCGCCTGCGAGTTTTAGGTTGGGCTTATAGATGGATCCACAAGCATGACTGCTGACGACAGTTATCGAGCCCGATTCTAAGATTGGGCTAAAATTACAGCAAGTACTATATGGGCCCTGAGATTCGGAAAGATGCAATGTTGGTCGGCACAAGTTCGACCCGTAGGTTCGGTCCGATGCTGGCCACTGGCCAGTGGAGGTCGAAGCAATTCGATTCAATATTCATGGCCTCTGCTTTTGCTTCTTTTTTTGATTTTGTTTTCCAATTTCCATAATCGTTGTAAGTCGGACTTCACTTAAGCTTCACGCCTACTTGCGTGAACGACCAGAAAGAGGCCGACGGAAGCTTCTCTCCTTCATCAGCTTCCGGCGAGAGAGAAAGAGGCGGCGGAGTAGAAAAATGCCGTTCATATCGCAGATACAGAGACAGTCCGATTACGCCTACTTCCCTTCCGACACCCCTATCGTCATCGACAACGGCGCTTCCTATTTCCGCATCGGGTAAAGGACGAACAAGCTGACTACAAACCCTAATTCTCTACTCTGCACGGCAAAATGCCTGCAGTTTTGATTGAAAATCCTCTTGCTTTCTAGCTGATTTTGTTTGGATTTTCCCCCCACCAATTTGTACCGGCAGGTGGGCGGGAGAGAACGACCCTCGGGTTATTTTCCGCAACATTGTCCAGAGGCCTCGCCATAAGGGCACTGGTGAGTGGTTTTGTTCTTTGTTCTCTCGTTTTGTTTCTTCTTTCTGCCATTTGGCTTACTATTTAGTTGCTCAGAGTTGTAGCTGGAGGACGTATTCGAGCATTTTCTTCATTGTGGGGTGGGTTGCATGCAGTTACTAAGTAGCTATGTGGGTGGCCCTAATCTTCTCTCCTTGTCTGGTCATATAGGTGAAACAGTCACTATTGTGGGTGACCATGATCCTGCGTTATTAAGATACTTCGATTGCACTCGCTCCGGGCCTCGTTCTGCTTTTGACAACAATGTCGTTTACCAGTTTGAGATAATGGAATATGTAAGTTTGGCATTGGGTCATACAATGGTTGTATGAGTAGGGCAATTGCTTAAATTTCGTACATTTGATGCTTTCAGTAGTATAATTGAGTTCAGCATATTCAAGATTTGACATTATTAACTGAATGTTGGTTACGAGATTGTCGGTTTTCCTTGTTCAAACTTGCCGCTGATTATCTTTTCTGTTTATCATGTAGATTCTGGACTTTGGGTTTGATCGGCTCGGAGCAAATGGATCACAGGTACAATAATAAGTTCATTTAGCAAGAGTGCATTCCTCAGTAGGCTTCCACTGTGTATCTTATAGCTGTGTGGTCTTCCACTTCAGCAGTCTGGAGAAAGCTATTTATGAATTATCATAATTTGTATATCATGCTCCCAATGTTACGTGGTCTTTTGTTCTTTCGTGATTCATATGATGAGAGTGAGATCTGCTCTACTTAATTCTATCATTTGGCACTATATGCTATTGGGTTAATGGAAATGGTAGGGATGCATCATCTAGTCGTCATTCAGAGTGTCTCAATTACTATTTAGGGTAGGTTTCATAGTTCTGATTTTGCAATGTTTGCCACGCAAGATTCCATTCATTTTGTGCATTATTGCAACTGTCTATCTGAGATAGTTTGTACACATTGACACACACTGGCTGTTTATTGACTTTCTTTTCTTTTGAGCTCAGAACAGATTGATCATCCTGTCCTGATCACTGAATGTGTCTGCAATCCAGTGCATTCCCGCAGTAAAATGTCAGAACTTTTGTTCGAGACATATGGAGTTCCATCAGTTGGTATATGCCCTAACTGTCATTGATTAGATAGCTATCCACACACTGCACTGGAGGAACTGTTGTTCTTTTCTGTTTTGTTTCGTAGATACAACTGAAATATTAAACCTTAGTTTTGTTTTCACTTAAAGCTTTCGGAGTTGATGCTGCATTCAGCTACAAGTATAATCAGCGTCACGGGATTTGCAATGAGGATGGGCTTGCTATATGCCCAGGATTCAACACAACCCATGTTATTCCGGTATGCTTTCTGAACTCATGTTTGCTTATCCTGATTCTAGTTCATGATGGGTGATACATCCGTGTTTGCTACAGCTTTTCAAGATTAATCATACATTAGTGGGGGGAATGTTTGACTTGAGTTACGTGTTTAGATCCATTGACATAAAAAAAAAGGGCCGGTCTTCATGTGCATCTATGTTACACTATGTTCTTCATGCAAATCATATACCCATCATGAAGTTCATTTGTATTCCTTGGATTTGTTTGCTTTAAATCCATTCCCTAGTCAAAGTACATGCCATACTTGTCCCCATGGAAAATGAACTTTTATTGGTGACTGCACTTTGTAAGGAGCCCTAGTTTCTTTTCTGTTTTCCTCCCAGTTCGTTGCCGGAGAGCCTGTTTATAAAGGATGCACTCGGACAAACATTGGTGGTTATCATGTCACTGACTACATGAAGCAACTTCTTTCACTCAAGTACCCTCACCACATGTGAGAATACTCCCACTCAGACTCTGTTTCCAAAAGATTGTCCTATTTACTATAAACCGATGCCTATCCTTTCATTTATAAGATTTTATCATTTGTATCAGGGCTCGATTTACATGGGAAAAGGTTGAAGACCTAAAAATGGAGCACTGTTATATTGCACCAACCTATGCTTCTGAAACTCAGTTATTTCAGGTAACAGGCTCACCTGCCTACTGCATGACTATCAATATTTGAATATCTCTGTATGTGACTTACTGCAGTTGTGTCACAGAAAGGGACCGAGGAAGCTGAAGATAAAACTAGGGTTTGGCAGCTTCCATGGGTTCCACCACCAGTTGAGGAAGCCCCGTCAGAGGAAGAGATAGCCAGAAAGGCTGCTTTAAGGGAAAGGCAAGGTCAAAGGTTGAGAGACATGGCTGAAGCAAAGAGGTCATCACGGATAAATGAATTAGAGAACGAGTTGCGTGGGCTGGAATTTCTTCTGCTGCAACTTGAGCAGGTACAAGCTCATGAAATCCCCAATTTCCTTAGGGAGACTGGATATCATTCCAGGCAAGAAATAGAGGCTTCTGCGCACAAGGTGACACTGTCCCTAAGGAAAGCTAAAGGAGAGCCAAAAGCCGACCAGTCTGAAGCCGAAGACAAGACTGATTCTTCAAGTGAAAAGTACCCTTTAATAAGCATCCCTGACGAAATGCTGACCCCTGAGCAGGTAAGCTACCAATTGCATTGAGATTTCTTTTTCGCACATAGTCAGTGAGGCAACTGTACGTTTTTTTTTATCCACCAAAATGCAAGATTACAGTGTCCATTGGCCCTCCTTTTTAATGAAAATGCTCAATGTTACTGGTGCATCATTGGTAGATCAAGGAAAAGAGAAAACAGATATTCCTTAAGACTACATCTGATGGCCGACAAAGAGCAAAGCAGAAACGTCTTGAAGAAGAATCAGAACGAGAAAGAAGAAATCAGCTAGATGAAGAAAGACGCTTGTATGTATCTAATCTTCAAGCTGCGGCTTGGCTTCCTAAAATTGCTCATTCCAGCTAATTTCAATCCATACTTTACTAATCATATGTAGCTTACTTTTGGCTTTACCACTACAGGGAGAACCCGGAGCTTTATTTAGAGCAGACACGCGCTAGGTACAAGGAACTCTCCGAGAGAGTTGAGCAGCGAAAACGATTAAAAACTAACGGGAACCAAACTAACGGAAATTCTGGTGGTGTTGGCCGAGGTGAGAGATTGAGTGCTGCTCAAAGGGAAAGAATGCGGCTTCTGACAACAGCAGCATTTGATCGAGGGAAGGGTGAAGATACATTTGGTGCTAGAGATGAGGATTGGCAGTTGTACAAGTTGATGAGCAAAGACAATGATGACGATGATGATGGACCAGAACCTGATGAAGTAGAGCTGGCACGCATTTCTTCCCGACTTCAGGTAGTTTTCTTTCTCAAGTTCTAAACAATAGGTCTCTGATTCTCTAAACCTGGTGTCTATTTCAGCTTTTAGCAACTTTTTACTTGCTCTTACAATTTTTAGCAAAGGTGAAGAAAAATGTGTTTGATAGAAAAGATCGAGTTGAAAACAAGCTGTATATGGTTAAGTAATAGAAGAGTAATCGATGAGATACTGGATAATTTGTATTATAATAAAACCTGCATTTTGAGAAATAAGTACCGTGGCTATTATTTTAAGAATGGATTCCTTTTCCAAGGGGCAGAGCTGAAAACGGAACTGTATTAGTGTCTGGCTCTTAGCTTTCCGTAATTTGTGATTCTGAAAACAAATGCACCCTTTTAACTCTTGTGCACTCCTCTTATATAAATATGATCTTTACTTGACAGGAAATAGACCGAACATTTGTGCCTAAATCAGAAGCAGAAACCTCCCAACCAGGTTCTGAGGTGCTTAAGTCTCGACCACTAACCCAGGAAGACTTCAAGATTGTGCTTGGGATAGAAAGGTTCCGATGCCCTGAGGTCCTATTTAATCCGAACCTAGTAGGGATTGGTCAGGCAGGGGTGGATGAGATGGCTGGGGTGTCTATAAGGAGGTTACCGGAAAAGGATGAGGAGTTGGAGAAGAGACTGACCAGCTCCATCCTTATGACCGGAGGAAGCTGCCTATATCCTGGTATGTGTGAGCGCTTGGAAGCTGGGATTCGGATGATTCGACCATGTGGGGCCCCGATTAAGATAGTGAGAGCATTGGATCCAGTTCTTGATGCCTGGCGAGGAGCTTCTGCATATGCTGCATCTGCACAGTTCCCGCAGCAGACGTTTACTAGGATGGACTATTTTGAAAAGGGCGAAGACTGGATTCGCGGCTACAAATTTAGGTACACTTTGTAGTAACGTATTGAAGCATTACTGTTTTTAGCATGTATCTGACTGTAGTAACAGAACCCCATCTATATAGTATTTGAAGAGGCGTTAATGGGTATCAACTTCCCAATTGGTTGCCTTAGTTCCAGTTCTATGGTATTTCACATTGATCACTCCACTGTTTTTCTTTTCATTGTCGACCAGAAGTATGTAAATGCCAAAATGGATGGTGCTCATTAACTTGGATTGATTATGGAAACAAACTTTAAAAGAGTTGTGGGGGATCTTCTGGCAACGTTTGGTGTCGGTCAATTGGTGTATAGGCTGTCTCCGCCGTGTGAATCCATTTGACTTTCAATATACATGCTTTTTAACTTTATCTTTTGTTAAATTTTGGCGCGAATATCGCAAACTTCACAAATGCATATAATCTCACAAATTATCCAATCATATGCAATCCACACCTATAGTAAACCAAATACATGTACGACATGAATTTATACAATCTCATTTGCTAAATATGAGTTCTTGCGTGCTTGCCAACCCACACCGAATAATATATAATCCAACAAACACAATCTCATTATAATCTAATAAACACCAGTTTCAATGAGAGTAGGCACAAGTAACCGACTTTACAATTACCAAAGAAGGGGGAAATGAACAAGAAAAGGCAATACAACTGTTTCAAATTTCAAGCAAATATTCTAGTCATCTTTACTGAGTGGCAAATATAAACATGGTGGTAGGTATGTGCACAACTCCTTCATGTACAGGTGGAGGCAAGGTGAATAGTTGAAGATTGATTGATAATCTCATCATCTAATGTGCGTTCGTCCCAGCGACCAAAGCCCTGTATCTTTAACTGGCGCCTGTTGGCAGTAAAAACTTGTTTTAGTAGACTTTTAGTGGTATAAATATTTGCTTCTGATAACATTCCACAGTTGTTAGAAGGGAGAACTAGCTTACCGGTGCCTTCATGGATGGGAAGACATTCCAGAACCGCAGAGTTTCATCTCCTGCTCCAGTTACTATCGTCTGCAAACAAAAGAAAGAAGGAAAAAAACCCCACAGAATTTAAGTTAACTGGAGAAAAGTATAATGTTCAAAGCTTCTATTGAGGAGCTGAATGAAACAAACAGGCTCCACTACCTGTCCATCAGGCGACATGGCAAGGTACAGAACCCGCAGACTGTGTCCAGTTAGAGTTGCAACCTATCCAAAAATGAAAATGGCGATCAGTGAATAGCCGTATATAACTATACTGGTGTTTGTTTGAGACGGTTTATTATTATTACTAGTTTTTTAGCCCGCGCTTCGCGGCGGTAAAATATTAACTACATTTAAAATTTCATCTCTTTATTTAATGGTTTAGTTGAAATGAAATATTTCACAAAATATTTCGCTTACAATATTTTCATAAGATTTTTTTAATTGATACATAAGAAATAAATATTTTTTTTTATAGATTTTATGTAATGTATTTGTAATTTAGTAATTGTAATTAAAAGTGTTGCATAAATTTTTTGTGATATGTCTTCCAAATTCTAATAATAAAATTAATTGATAGGTCTCACATTTGATTACACCACTATTATGTAAAATTAACTTATCTTACGGAACAACTATGTAATGCAAATTGATGAGATGTGAATATTGTAGGTAATCATAAACACTTTATTTAATAGTAAATTATTTATGTTAAGAGTTACATAAACAATTGATTAAACTCTTATGCAAAACTAACTAACCTTAGAAAACTTTATGTAATGCCAATTGATGAGCTAGTTAATAGTTTAGTTAAAATTTTAGGATTTTTTATCCAACTTATATTAAAGCATATTTACGCATTATGTTTATTTAATTGATACATATGAGGTTAATATCTCTCGATAAGCTTTATACAGTATATCAATCAATAGGAGTAATACGCTATGTTTTATTGGTACATAAAGAATTAATGATTTCTCTGTAAATTTTACATCATGTATCTATAATTTATGTAATTATTATAGAACAATGTTACGTTAAGTAAATAATAAAATAAATTTATAAAAAATAATATTACATTCGATTAATTAATATTACAAAACTGATGACAACATGTAGTTAATATTACAATTGACAGTAAAATGATTTAGTTGTTATTTGACTCCCCAATCGATAGGCTATTGGTGAGGAACATGGAGGGGCATTGCGGCCCATATATGCAATTAGAGAAAGGCATTCGAAGAGAACAGGAAGATCCATTCACACAATTTTGGGATAAGAGTCTCATCCTAGCTAACCCGCTCAGCTAAAGTGCCACCAAGTGTCATCCTTCGCCTGCAATGTGTCACCCATGCACAAATTGCAATTGGAAAAAGGAATGGGTGCACTACAGCTGGAGAACTTTGGAGCCGGGCATAAATCAAAATTGTTTTAAAACAGTTAAACAGGAACAACAATCTCCATCCATGCAAGACCAAGAAAACAATGAAATTGATGCACATCCCTTTCTCCAACCACCAGCTTCTCCTTTTATCACTTTTTTACTATCCGTAAACCACCGTGCACCTCTTCATGATGACCATCTCAAACTAATGAATCTAGGAATCTCTTAAATTCGGTACTGGCGACTCTTCAAAGTCCTCACAGCTCGGAGGCCGGAGCTCACCGCAACCGTCTCTGAGGAGTAACCCTACTCAGGACCGCTTTGAGCGGATGATGGAGCTGATAGCAACGAAGGAAGAAGTGAAGGTAGTTTCTGCAGGGATTAGGTTTGTACCCCTCCTCTAGAATCGTAGCTTCTGCAAGATAATGGGCATTCTCCTGTGAGTCATGTCCTATCTCGGGTACGGCTGCTGAATCCATTCCTAAAACTGTCCACCCAGATTCCACCGTCGTCGCCAATCGGAGCACCACCAATTTAGTGGTAGGAAGAAGGAGGCGCTTGCCAATGGTGCTCGTGAGAGGGGAAATTTGGCGTTGCCACTGTCTCCCACCGACGTGCCATTCAGCAGTGGCGGGTTCAGAGATGAGAGATGGGAGATTGGGCATCGTTCGTCAGTGTGTGTTTCGGCCGGAGCGGAGGAGAAATGCGTTGGCATGCGGCCGCTGCCGTTTTTCTTTCTCTGATTGGAATGGAGGAAAGAAGATGGGCTGACGGAAAGAGGGAAGAGAGTCGGGCGGGTAGGATTTTCGTTTCGAGGAGAGAAGAGGGGTGGGTGGAAGGACGAGAGAGGAGATTCGATGAAAGAGAGAGGATCAGGTGCATGCGGCTTCATGCTTCTTGAAAACTAAAAAGCCCATCAACGGTCATGTTTAGCCAGCCCAACAAAAGTATCCATGAGCTCACGTGTATTTGGCCGCACGGAATCACGTTACCCTATTCGTGAACAGTAGGTTGCGTTTTTTTCGTAATGAACAGTGATTTTTAGTTTTTGGTAATTTTTGGCTGCTTGTGGTTTAATAATTCTAACTAGGATACTGAGTTGATCGATGAAAATACCTTAGATAATGATGGATACTTCCACACCATGATTTGGTTCTGGGAATATCCATGAGTGCTCACCAACTCGTTCACGTTCTTGCTCCAAGCTAGATTGCATACCTGCCCCACAAACCATACCCCCATTAGCACTTGACAACAATGTAAAACTTTAGGGAAAATGCAAACTACTGGCGAAATTATGTGTTGATCATGGAGAACGATATATTTACCTGGCTACCGGTATCGATATGGTTTAACTGACTGCCCGTGGTTGTGTTCCAGAAGCGAATGCATCTATCAGCAGTTCCACCTCCAGATGCAAGCAGCCCACTCTGATGAGGCGACCATGCAATCGCCTTCACTGCTGCCGTGTGCTCTGTCAGCTTCAGAATTGGTTGCTGAGATTGCTGGTTCCATACTAGCAGCTGAAAGAAACCCCAATTCAAGTCATTCCACCCAATTATCTCTCTCAATCACACTAACGCACCCATCCGATTCTTTTCGATCCAGTTACCTGATTGTCATTTCCACCAGATGCAAGTTGTTTGTCATCGTGGGACCATTTTAGTCCACACACCTGCAAAAAATGCAGCCCAGCAATTTAGCACCACACAGTACTTCTTCCACTTCAGGGAACTTAAAAGTAACAGTTTTGGAAAGCACAAGGCACCTCAGATTTATGACCAACAAGTTTGCTAACGAAGTCGCTGGGAACACGAAGATCGTGCTGAAGTATGTTCCTATCTCTGCTTCCTGATGCCAGAATCCGCGAATTCCATGCCAATACACCTGTCCTCGTTTGATGCCCTCCCATTGTCCTTACGCGCTTGCACTGTGTTCCATCCCACACCTACCATGCCAAACAGAACAGAACAAAAATCATCATTCTTACTCTACAATCACTCTCGAGAAATCGAAATGGACCAAGAACTGGACAAACTGTAAAAAGCTACCTGAACTTGCCCAAAATGGGTGCCAACCGATATGTAGGAGCCCTCTCTGGTCCATTGAACTGAGCACACACTATCATTAGGTCCTAAATCACACAACTTCGTCACCTAATAGCAACAAACACAAAACAAAATTGCTACTTTCATTCATTTCTGACACACATTGCCAATTTTCCCAAGTTGCTGCATAATCATTCAGCGACAACAAACAAACTACAGCAAAAAAAAATGCTTACTCTGCTGTTTGATGCAGACCATAAATACACACAAGTCCCCAACCCAACAGCAAGCACATTTTGGGATGACCAATCTACCACGTTCAGGTAGAAATCATCTTGTAGAGATGGAGCATCCAAAACCTGCAGCAGAAAAGTATAATCAATCAAAACCCTACTGCACATTTTTTCCCCCAATTAGCATTGAAACCCTAACTTGAATTTGAAATTCCTGACCTTGTGGGGAGTTTTGGGGACCTTGCGGGGAGGCTTAGTAGGGGTAGAACCTTCATTAGAACTTCCACTATCCTGCCTCAAGATCGAAGGAGAATACGGCGAATTGGACCCTCCAGAGTGATCGGTCTTGAATCTCAGCATATTGGGACTTCCCAAACCGCCGCTGCCTGCAGGGGAAGAAGTAAAAGAACCAAAATCAGACCCAAATAGCTCACATTTCAACAATCTAGCATAAGTCTCGTTCCCTCCTCCTTCTTTGGCCGGGGACCCAGCCGCCGCCGGCTTGTCCAGAAGCCCAAATGTGTGGAGCCTGGAAGCCGATCTGCAAGGTATGAACCGATCGCTGCAAACGGAAGTCTTCGATGGCGACGAAAGGCTGGAGATTGCTCGGGGGGAAGATACCGAGGTTACTCGAAATGCCGAAGAGGAGGAAACAGATGGAGATTGATTAGCGAGGGTGTCGAGGCGGAGGGAGGTCTCGTTCATCCCAGCTGGGAGATTGAGCCCGCTTTTCCTTCTCGCCTGTGGATCCATTTTTTGGTTGGCGTTTTGATTTTCTGACGGAGGTGGAATTTTGGAGAGGACCGCCGGAAAAAAACAGAGAGGGGTCTTTCTTCCGGTGGCGTTTCTCTCTGGCAGTGGCGAGTCGGAGGGAGTTTGCAACGGTCGAATTTCGGGACAGTTATATAGGAAGGGAGCGGGGGGAACGGTAAAAGGTTGCAGCCAACGGTCATTTTTCATGGGTCACTGTGGGCTTTTGCTTGGGCCCGTTGGGCCTAGCCTGCTTGCTCTTTAAAATTCTGTTATTAGTTTCAAATCCCTAATTAAATTCTGGTGTTTTAAAAATCAGTTGAGTCATGATGGAGGATGATTGATGAAAGTTTTAGGTATCACAAATTGTCAAATTCACAATCAAACAGGAAATTTCTGGCCTAGTTTGTCTAAATAGTGTTCTAAAACATATCTGCCTTTCTTAATTGGTGTGACAAAAGACTAACCATTATCGAACCACGTAATAGGAATGATGAAAATGCAATGCATGATGATTGGTTTTTCATGTTGATAAGGTGTGTGAGTGTCACTTCTAAAACTTCTTAAGATAGATTATATAAATGCACAATTAAATTTATTTTAATGGTTTTCCACTTTTTCGTATGTTGTGTTAAAACCGATAGAAACTGGCATATAAATCGATTGTACCTCGGTTGGAACATATAACTTGCCAAACCAACATAATTGTATAAACTGGTTTGATAAACTTGCTTTTCATACATCAAAATTTTATTACGCACACGGTTCCCATTTAGGATAGGTTATCATGAAAAATAACTAAAATTAACCTAGGCATGTCATATTTCTAAAATAAGTAATCAACTAATCATTATCATTAAGAAATAATCAAAGAAGGCCCCACATCTACAAAATTATTGATTTGTACGACAAATAATGATCGGCATGGGCACAATAAACAACAATGAACTAATTACTTAACTTACATAACTACCAAACTCCATACTTACTCTCAAATAGGGGTGGCTATACGGTCCGGTCCGGTTAAATTGGCCCAAATTGATCCGGTCCAGTCCGGTTTTTTTGAAAATATAAGGACCAAAGATTGGATTGGATACAGTCCGGTCTTGACCCGGTCCGGTCCGGTCCCAATTCGATCTTGATTTTATATTGAGATTGTGGGAATTTGAGTGGCCTAAGGCCTAAAAGGGTGAGGAGTTGGTTAAGTTTTGTACTAAGTGCAAAGGTTTGTGACCGTTTATGCAAATTACCCTTAAGTTTTGGGTGTTAAGCTCTCTTATCCGGTCTTTATCCGGTTTTTTACCTCAAATCTAAGCCCAAAGATTGGATTGGATTGTTTACTATCCGGTCCCGGTCCGGTCTCGGTCCGGGTTATACGGTCCGGTTTCCGGTTTTTCATCCGGTCCCGGTCCAAATAGCCAGCCCTACTCTCAAAGATATATTAATTGCACCCTACCAAATGCTCCATCATCGAAGGGAAAAAAATGTGCGCTTAGATAATTTGAAAAAAATAGAACATTATTCGGCACATATATATGATCATTTTTAAGATAAACAAACCTTTTCGTGTCAACCTCACTTTGAACATGAGGTTGATAATAACCCTAAAAAGTTTGGTCAGCTTAAAAATGATCTTATATGTGTGTCAAAAGTCAAAACAATGATCCATTTTCCCACAAAATTGCAGTCTACAAACCGATTTATAACCGGAAATGAAAAGAAAAAAGAGAAGGGTGTAAGCAACAGACTTTTTTAACCACAATCATGGAGTGGTTCAACTAAAAATCCAATCCAGTATCAGCTGCTACTGTCTTGCAGACCAGACATACATAATCATAAACTTTTCCCAAGAATTGATTAATGATGTTGAAATTCTGACCAGCACATGTTAGAATAACTTGGAAGAAAAGTAACTTATCCGAAGCTCGCAAACCGTAATGCATTACATCAGACACAGCTCACATATCCCACTTCCCAACAGAACTCAACTGTGTAAATGTTATTGGTTATTTTGTCAGCCACGCGACATTTAACGTATGTCATGTCATTGAATTATCTTCTAACACGTGATGATGCGATCGACTTACCTTCTTACGATAGTTACATAGACGAAAGAGCAATCGAACAATGTCTACGGGTTACTGTCCACGTTCATCCGTGACCTAGCCTTGCAATAGAAATGAAAACAAACAAATAAAACATAAAACTATGGGGTCGTTTGCTTGTTGGATTTGAAAAATGAGGGTTTTGGCCAACAAAAACCTTGGGATTTATGTTGGATTTATTGGATTATGGATTTGAAGAGGCTAATGTTTGCATGATAGATTTGATGATGGATTTGTTAAATAAATAACTAACCATCAAGGATTTGCCAATCCCAAATCAATATGTGGGATTTACAAGTCCGTGGGGTCCACGGATTTGGTTCCAAAATAAAGACCAAATCCGTGGACCCCACAGATTTAGCACCCTTCAACAAACAATGGACTTATGTTAAATCCATCAAGCTTGGGATTTGGATAGCAAATCCATGACCCAAATCCAACAAGCAAACGACCCCTATATGAGCTGACTCCAGCCGTGGAACCAGCAAGAAGACAACGACAGTCTACTAATTTGGTTGAACAAAAAATATACAAAGCTGACAGTGACCAAGAGTCCAAGACCAGAGATTTTATTTAAAAAAAAACAGAGAGAACAAATGAAGAAGTGTTTCAGCTGGGAGATGTATATGGGGAAAACATAAGAGAAAGAGACATGGATGATGACTTTTCTAAGGAGAATATGAGATGAGATGACCAGCCAATCTAAAAAGTGGTCAATTTGATCCTTAACTGTGGATGGACCCAAAAGAACAAACTTATTATCAAGGGGTACTTAAAGAACTACTCAACCCAAAAGATACTAAAGCTACAATATCAGAAACAATGCAGATATTTCTGCCAACAGAATCTGATTTAGCTTAGCGATTTTGATGTCTTGCCACAGCTACCGGCTTAGGTATGTACTGAAACACTAAACTACTCGAGAAAATTTACACTTCTGAAACTATACATGTCGAAACAGGAAAAGGGTAATCTTCTCTTCTGTGTTGTGTTTTCAGCACAGTTCCAAGGCTACAGATGATCCTTAGCGTTCAAACAAGAAGATCTTGCTGTTGCCATGAGACACTTGATCGATCATCAATAAGTGATCATCTCTTCCTCACTCACTGAGATGGATACTGCAGCATTGCATTACAATGCGTGCCTAGACAGCAGGGAATTCTCTAGGCCAATGCTGCAACTCTCACTCGTTGTCCTGTTCGACAAGCAAATGAACAAAAAAAAAAAATGTATGATGTTCTATTTCCATTTTAACTGCATGAAAGGAGTAACAGTAGTTGGGTATCAGAAAGAAAGATGCGGAAGAAATGGAATTACCATGAACTCACGGAATGAAGAAACCCTTGCCCCTATGACAAGGTAAACCCACAATGACCCCTGCCTGCTCCAAGAACCACCCTAGAGTGATCACTCTAATAATCATTAGGCTTCCAGGTAGAGAGTGCATACACAATCCGACCCTTCCACCCTTGGAGAACCCATTGCCCATCCTCATCAATCACAAAATCTTTGCCATAGTTCTCCTTCACCTTCTCCTTTGCAACTGTAAAAATCTCCCTATTCAGAGGCAGCTGAGTGAACCCAGCCCTTAGCATCCTGACTTGGCACTGCTTGTATGTCTCTGGCCTCTCCAGCCTCTCTGCACCTTCACAAGCAATCACATTCATCGCCTCCCAACCGAAAATCTCCCTCTCGATCAGCTTCCTCTCCGGGATATCACGTGGCACAGTAGACTCCAACATATCAAACAAAGTAGAGTAGTGGAAGAGCGCCTCCCTAAACCGGGTGATGAAGAATGGTGCACTGTAGGCTCCATTGACAATGCCAATGATGAAGACATCGGGTCTCATTTTCCTCACCAGGTTTAGGACAATGTTCCTTGGACAGTCCACCACCACAGTTTCATCGAGCAAGTTTCTCAGCCTGAATAAACAGTTTACAACCAGAACCTCACCCTTCTCAATCTTGAGATCTTCGACCCGAATGGTATCCCACTTCTGTGCGATAGCATTGAACTCAAACGGAACATTGAAAGTTCTGGCATAGTTTGCCAACCGACGTCCGGTCTCCTCCACCCTTTCAGCAGGCCGGAAACCCGGGTTGGGGAAATCAACTCCTGTGATTCGAAGCTTTGGAGGCCCACCAGGCATGGAGGACAAGCGCTGAATGAGGCATGGCCACTGGAAACCATAGAGAATACCAAAATCAACTATGTGAAGAGTTTTTGTCGTCGCACGTTGAGCCAAGTTCATTGTTGTTTTGTTCGAGAAAAAGTTTGAGAGCTTCCTAAACGGGCATGCAGCTAGAAACAGCTGGTATGCTTTTAACACATCAGCAGCTGAGGTTGGCCTTGTGATGAGTGCTTTATATATTTGTGTTCCCGAGCCAGCTAAGCGTGCCTCCAGACCATCTGCAAAAATGTATGCCAATCTCTGCATTCCATCCCCAGTTTGGGAAGCATTATCCCTTATCTGTTTCAAAAGCTCGTTTGAATTCCTCCTGTCATCAGCAGCAACAGCCTGTGCACAGAGAGTCAACAGTGTCCTTAAGTCGACCACATTTTTTTTAGCTTTCCCCTGCCGCTTGCCTCGAGCTTTTCCACCACCATTAGACAACCCTTTGTTGGTTTGTCTATTCTGCTGTGCTGTCTTTTTCTTCTCACTCTGGAGAGCTGCACGGAGTGAAGCTTCTGGATCCTGTGCACAGTTGAGTAGTATGCTGTCAAAATCTGCAGAACTCACAGTCGATTCGGGAGAAGAAACTGCTGACTGCTTACTGCTCCTTCCAAATCCAACCTCTAAGTTCAGATACTCAGGAGGATGAGGATTTTTCTTTCCTCTTGCTTCATGATTATTATCATGATCGTTAAGGTCTTTAAGAGAGATCCCATTACTCTCCAGATCAACAAACAAACTACCCCTGGGAATGAACTTACTTGCCTCTTCAAACCCTCTTCTAAACTGAATGGCAGACTCATTCTCCGCGAAAAAGTCAGGAATTGAAACACTGCTCAATGGAGACTCCGAGAATGTATTATCAACTACTGTGCTTGCACTGGCCACTGGGCTATGTGATGTATTATTATCATGATAGCTCCACGCACAATCAATTAAGCTACTACCACCACAACTGTTGCTGCTCATGCTACTAGTGGTACAAGTGCGAGGACACGGTTCATGGCTTTCATCTAAACTCTCAATGTGTTGATCAGTAATGTGTAATGTTGGTGGGTACCTTTCTCCAATGAGATCATAGAGTGATTTCTCTGCGGCCTGAAGTGCTGCTGAGGACTCCTGGAACATACATGCTTTCTCTCCCATGTCTTCTTCCATGAGCATATCATTAATATACTTGAGAACCACATCACTGAAATCAAAATCATCATGGGACGACTCCGCAGCTTGAGTTCTGCTCGGCTGTGATATTGCCTCGCCAACGTTTACACTAGGGACACTGGTTGTGGTTGGCAAGGGAGGAATGCTCACTGGGTTCTTATGGACAACAGTAGAATTGTCTGATTTGAACCCAGAAATGGGATTCCCACTAGTTAAAGCAGAGAGGGTTTCATGACTGAGCTTCAACCCATTCACAGAATCGAACAATCCCCCTAAAGATTCATCCATGTACATCTATATAAAAAGTTGTCCACAGAACAAGGTCAACCAGAAATCCGAACCTCGATGAATTCCAAACCTTCCTCTTATCTCCTCGCAGCCTTCTCTTCCAGCACACGAAACACCTTCAGAAAGGGAGGAAAAGAGAATTTTCACCAGAGCTTCAAATGATACTGCGGAGGATAATCCTTCCCTTCCCCAACCAAACAAAACAGCTATAAGACAAAAATTGGTCTTGATTATGCCTTGTCAAAGTTTCGACCTTTACAAACCCCTACTAAAAAGAGGCAGAGTTACCCCGGATAACACAAGCTTAAAACTTCAATTTACTGAAGCCCAAATTACATCAGGAAAGAACGAAACATATATACATGCATTTCAATCAAGCAGACGAAAACATTCATCAAGCAGTATCAATTCAGTGATGAAAAGAAAGGAAAAATACAACAGCCCTTCAGCGCCAAACGATAGACGGGGCTAGAAAAGCAAAAGGGTATAAGAGAAAAGTTTGAAATTTATGTAGCACAGCTGCTTGGGCAAAATGAAACAGGTCGGCGGGGGCGACAAGATGGGAAGATGAAGCTACCTGCGACGGAAGAGAGTCGGGAGAGAGGACTGAGAAAGAAGGGAGAAGAGGAGACGAGATAGTAATAGTATTGGTTGGACTACTGAGGAAGATGAAGTGGGGGCGAGAGCGTTGGAAAAAGCTGCTCTGTTTCAGAGCATCGGAATAGTAGGAAGCAGCGAATTTTGGGTTTCTGGGGAAAAGGGCAAGGCTAATGAATTGAAGGCTGACGAGGGTAAAAGGAAATGAGACAAAAGTCAAAATCAAGGGAGAAAAAAATGCGACGAGCGTAGCCTCGTGAATTTAAACTACTTTGGAAACGCATTAAATCTGGTCACTGAATTATTAGGATGAGCAGTGCCAGAAGCCCAAAACTGAAAAACAGGCCGTAGCCCACATCTCGGAAGACCAATACCACTAGAGGTCGAACCTGGCTTGAACTTCGAAGCCATAGCGTGGGCTGTGATTTTATAACAGTTGGGCTCAACTAACAGGCCCTAAACCCCCTACCATAAAGACCAAAAAAGCATTAGCCGAACATGAAATCCTAACCAGAAACCTATAGAATTCTATATCACAAACCCTTGAAAGGACTCAAAAATAATAATACTCTAAACCGTGCTACACTCTCTTTTTAACTCTTGAATTTTTTTTTTATGAGTATTATATAGATTTACTGTGTTGATTAGATATTACTTAAAAGACTTAAAAGACTTGAATTTGGGACCTCCAAGTTCAAAACTATTTATGGCTTTAACTCTTAATTCTTGAACTCTAAATTCTAACCCCTCAACCACCTTAGACCTGAAATATAGTCCATGAATCCACTAAAACTTGGGGTCGTTTGGTTTTGGTGATAGTTAAATCGATGTATTGTCATCAATGCATGCATAATAATATACATGTATATAAGAAAATTGGTGTATTATAGTTTACATCGTTTGGTTTATGTGATAGTTATTGTAGTATTTAAATAAATTATATCACTTTTTGGGTGAAATGTCACTTTTATCCTTTATTTTTAATGTAAAAAAGCAATACACATAAAAAAAAGTAGGGACATATTTGGAAGAAGAAGAAAACACAACAATCTCCATCAAACAATCTCAACGAAAACTTGAGATTTAACTATTACTTATTTTGAGTGATAGTTTGTGTCAAATTAGGCAAACAATGCATGTATTGTTTGCGCAGAAAATTTTTAAAAAGATACATTGTAGACATTGCATGCATTGTAACTATCACAACCAAACTATCACCAAAACCAAACGACCCCCTCTAACCCACTAATCCTAAGTCCTTAGCATACTGGGAAATCTAAAAGACGTTAAGATATGATTGAAATTGCACAATCTAGTCAATCAACATTTTACTAAGATCGTTGTCGTCTAATCACTCAAAACATTGTTGTTTAATTGATTTAGGGCATAGATGTTTTTTTTATTAATCACTCAATTCATGCAAATTACTCAAATGCCAAAAATATCGTGCATCTAGTCAATCAACATTTCAGTAAGATGGTTGTTGTTTAATCACCCAAAACATTGTTGTTTAATTGACTTAGAGAATTGTTTTTTTTTGTATTAATCATTCGATTCATGCAAATTTACTCAAATGCAAAAGCAAAAACAAATTGTGCATCTCTAGCCGTATAATATTGAGAGCAATGCAGTCAAAAGTGCGATTCTACCTAAAAGCGGAAAAGAGGTAAAATTGAAAAGCGGCGAATCAAAGCGTAAAAGCGTAAGTTTTTTATGCATAATGTATAATAGTTAAAAATCTATTAAGTACGACATGTATTATGTAAAATATGAGTGCATGGAGTGTAGACAAGTGAATAAATACATGCAATTCATGTCCAAATTAAACCAAATTCATAACATCTTAACAATAAGTTCATAAACGTAAACTGTACGAGTTAATAACCAAATTTTCACAACATTAGCTTCACATTCTGCCCTTGGTTTCTCAAAGGTTCAATTAGAAACACCACATATACATAATTTAGTAATAGCATACGTAGGTAAACCAGTAGGTTATACGCCTATTGGAAATTATAAGTAGTTTCCTTCATTTTGCTGGGTTGGTTTAAATTATTGAGAATGTGTGAGTTGTAATTTAGCTAGAAATACCTGCTAGGTTATATGTTCAGGGTGGACTAAGAGTGGAGAAGGAGAAGCATTTACCCACCATTTAGGAGTCATAGGTGAAGTGGCGACTGAGTAGGACAAGATAGAGGCAGAAACTAACATGGTGTGGCACCAGCGAGTGGCGACAGGCGACGACGAGTGCGACGGGTGCTGCCGCGTTGGAGCTATCGAGTGCGACGGGCTAGAGCTTCGCTGGAAGGTGGCGACGGCGGTTGCGGACTTGCAACGGCGGCGAATACTTCACTGGAAGGCCGGCTGCGCGGCGGCGCAGAGTGTGCTGGAGTGCTGGAGATGGAGGATTAGGGATTGCGGAAGAGTGTTTTGACAACCTCAGCCTGATATCCACCCCCTTCCCCCCCCCCCCCCCTTTTTTTACCGAAGTGATCAAAATGACGTCGTTTTTGTTTGGCGGAGACAATTTTCTCATTTGCTTGGAATCGGATAAAAACGGTATGAAAGCGCGCTTTTATCCGATTTTAATGATTCTACTAACGCTTTTGACTGATTTTGAGTAAAATATGATTTTATTAGTGATTTGAAACGTTTTCCTACCCTAGAAATGTAAAACCGTATGATTTTACGCTTTAAAGCGTGATTTTGACTGCACTGATTGAGAGATGATCCATTACACTTGGGGATCGTGAGACAATCCAGTCCACTAATTACTTTCATTTTGTGCCAATTCAAATGGATGGATTTTAACCATTGTTGAGTAGGTTGATAGTAACACTAACATCATTTTCTCATATCACATATCTATAAAACCATTATAAAGCTGAAGTAATTTCAAATTGGTCATTCTTTCATCCAAGGAGTTAGAGTCAGTAGACACAAAAATTGATGAATAATTTTTGTCTTTAATGAACCATCTAACATGATTATGGGAACCAACTTGCAATAACACTATTTCATTTCCGTAGGTTGAAGTTTTATTTTTAAGATTCTACATAGAAAATCATCTACAAAATCAACTGGATCAGATTGGATTACATATCCAACAACCCATCTCCAGCTGAGAAATGAATGATTCCATTTCCACCGACTCAGCCACCAGCTCCCACAACCTCAGCAGCCTCAGTGAGATGAGATGAGATCCAGATCCCAAAATCTCCTCAAAACTTGGCATTATTTCCTTGCAATTGCATCAACAACGAACCACCCACCATTTTAATAAAACAACAAAACAAACAGCTCTCCAACGTTGAAATTAGAAACGAGTCCGGATCTGGTGACTAAGGGGGGCCTTAGTCACTTGACTAAGGCCCCCTCAGCCCTTGGATTGATCTAATGGTCCAGATAAAATGTTAAATTATTATTAAATGAAAAGGGTAGTTTTGGCATTATCAAAAATTCATTAATTCCTAATTTCAGTTTTGTTTTATTTATTTCTATTTTTCCTTCCTCTCCAACCGTCTCCTCTTTTCCCGTCCAGAGAGAGAGAGAGAGAGAGAGGAGAGATGCTCGATTCAACGGCGACGGTGGTGGAGGAGAGAGAAACACCCAGAGGCGGGTCTGTCGGAGAACGGCAGCGGCGGCAATGATGGATCAGAGAGAGGCGGCGACCTCGATTGAAAGATAGAGAGAGAGAGGCAGCAATGGCCGTTGTCGCAGAGAAACAGAGGAGAGAGAGAGAGATCGTGGCGGAGGAGAGAGAGGCGATGGCGGAGAGAGAGAGAGGCGATGGCGGAGAGAGCTTCGACGATGATGGAGGAGAGAGAAGCGACGCGGTGATGGAGAGAGAGGTAACGACGGCTGTAGAGAGAGTCGGCGGCAGCGGCGGCGGCGTGGAGAGACATCGTATCGTCATCTGAAGGAAGAACAGTGATTTGTATAGTTTGTATGTTTTGTAACATTAGTTTGTATTGTTAGTATTTTTGTACAAAATGTCAGTATGGTTTGTATGTTTTTCTTTGACAGTTTGTACTCTTAGTATGTTTTTCTTTGACAGTTTGTACTCTTAGTATGTTTTTCTTTGACAGTTTGTATTTTTAGTATGTTTTTCTTTGACAGTTTGTATTCTTAGTATGTTTTTCTTTGACAGTTTGTATTCTTAGTATGTTTTGCTTATATTCTTAGTATGTTTCGCTTTGTATTGTAAGTACTAATAATTTGTATACTTTATATGTATTGATTTGTGATGCAAAAAACATTACAAACATGGTTGACAAAAATGTGGACAAAAATAACAAACATTACAAACAATACAAAAGAAACCAACAAACATTACAAAATAACAAACATTACAAACATTGCAAACAAACATTACAAACAAACATTACAAACAGTACAAAGCATACTACACGTACAGAATATCACTACTTACAATACAGATTGGTAAACTTGTATTACAAACAAATGAATACAAAGTGTTAAGGGAAGCTCGTCAATGAGGAAAGAATCAACAAATCAAATCAAGACCAAGATGGAAAGTCTCAAAGAAGGAAACCTGGAGCTAAATCACAGCAATTCAAACATCAATCAGACAACGACTACTTTGAAGAGAGCAGACTATATAACCATGAGGTTGAGAAATGTAGTAAAGGTGGTTTTCGGGCAAATCAAAAGAACAGAGTGCTTAGTGAAAAGAGTCAGACTTTTGATAGAAAACTGGGTTGCTAATCGGAGAGAATAGCTAGTAGTGCTGAGTGAACAATCGGGGAGATTAGTTCTCAGCTTTGGGGTTAGGACGATAGGCAGGGAGCTGTTCATCCTGAACTCTGTCCTTGTAATCACGATCAAGGCAACGATCTAGTAGATTCGTAGGAATCCTCAAGAGGAGTGGTTCCTACCGTGGATTAGTCGATATTGGGATTCTTTTCTTCCAATATCGAATACCACGTAAAAACTGTGGGACTGTGTCTGTGTTCTTCAATTTCGAGCTGTGGTGTAGTCTCTGCTTGTGTGTTTGTTTTTCTTGTTCAGGTACAGGGAAGTCTTCGAAGCAGGGAAGTGAACTCGATTGAAGAAGAGAAGCAGTAGACAGGCCTAAGGAAGTTTTGACAGGGCTTAAGCCCAGCTTACCAGAGAACCAACAAGTGGGCTTCAAGCCCAAAGTTGTTTTAGCTAATTATAATTTCGTCTGGTGTTTATTGTTGATTATTTTCAATATTCATTTCTTGCACAAAATCGAAACACCTCCTCAGAACTGTGTTCCTTCACTCGATCACCAACTGTATCGATTAGGGTTTTTGTAGGAAACAAAATTCTTCAGTTCAAGCGGAGAAGAAGCTCGTAGGTCTCGCGCTCGACCCACTCACACGTGGTATCAGAGCCCGGCTCCGGCATCAAAGGCGCAACCATCTCCGGAGAAGATGAGCTCGGGATCGACTGCAGGGATCTTCATGGCTGATGGGTTCTCACAAACCCGACCTCCGAGGTTTGAAGGCGTTCACTATGGCTATTGGAGAAATCGAATGGAGCTGTTTATCGGATCAACTGATCCAGACCTATGGAACATCGTCCTGGATGGTCCTTTGGAAGTGAAGGAAGCTCGCGGCAACTGGACTGAGACGGACAAAAGGAACTTCCAGCTCAATTCGAAGGCTACAAACCTCATGTACTGCGCACTGGGACCAGAGGAGTATCACAGAGTGACTGGCTGCAAGTCTGCAAAGGAAATTTGGGACAAATTGCAGATCGCACATGAGGGCACGTCTCATGTCAAGATTTCGAGGATCAACAGTCTTAAGCAAGAGTTCGAGTCATTCATTATGAAGCCTGAAGAGTCAATCAAGGAAATGAATGATCGATTCACCACGATTGTAAACAGCCTGAGAAATTTGGAGGTAGAATACGTCAGTGCCGATTTGGTTCGCAAGGTTCTTTGGGCACTTCCAAAGAAATGGACGCCAAAGGTCACTGCAATTGAGGAATCCAAGGACCTCACCAAACTCAGCCTGGATGAACTAATTGGTTCCCTGATTACTCACGAAGACAAGTTGAGAAGAGAAGAACTCGAGGAAACCAAGAAAGAAAAGAAGGGGATAGCATTCAAAGTCACCACTCAAGAAGATGAATTAGACTGCTTGGATGAAATGGAAGATGAGGAACTTGCTATGCTAAGCAAGCAAGTGGCGAAGCTTCTCAAATTTCGAAGAGAAAAGAAACGAGGGGGATTTCCAAACAGATCGAGGGATAGTGAAGCTGACAGAGAAAGCAACAAAGGCGGAAGACAGGGATTTAGAAATCGAAAGGAAGGAATGAGCAATGAGAAATCTCAGTCTCAAGCTGGCTGCTTCAAATGTGGGAAGACAGGGCATCTTAAAGCCGAATGTCCACTGGGCAAAAAGGAACGAGCGTTTGCAGCAACTTGGAGCTGCAGCGAGGAGGATGAAGACGATGATGACGTCACTCCAAAGTTCAGTGCATACATGGCCATTGACCAGCTTGACGAGGAAGAATCTCAGGTAAATGACTACTACTCAGACTCTAGTAATGAAGATGAAATGCTTGATGAAACTATTAGAAATATTCAGAACGAGTTTGTAACTGTGAAAAACAAGTACATCTTAATTAAAGCCAGTCATGAGAACCTACAAAATGAACTTGAGCAAATGAAAAATGAAAAGACTAGAACAGAACTCAGGGTTCAGAATCTAGTAAATGAAAACAGTAGGTTGAAAGAACAAGTTGAGTCTGCTAAAGCAGAAATATCTCAGATAAACGGAAAGATTAAAACAAAAGTAGTCTGGTCAAGAAAATCAGAAGTTCATAAAAATCATGAATGCTTCTACTGTCACCAAACTGGTCACTACATAGCAAATTGTAGAAAACGTATTTGTAAAGAAAACAGAATAAAGCAACATGGGAGCAAATGTTTAGAACATTCATATAATAACTACACTAACTTAATTCACTCCATAAAAGTTTCCAAGCTAGTCTGGATTCCCAAAACTAAGTAAGTGTACTTATCTTGCAGACCTGTCTCCAAGTGGGCATGGAGGGCAGCGTTTGGATACTTGATAGTGGGTGCTCACACCACATGACTGGTAATAAAAATCTCTTCTCAAAACTAACTCTTGAAAACAAAGGAAAAGTCTTCTTTGGGGATAACTTTAGCACTGAGATACTAGGAAAAGGCACTGTAGGAACTGTTCCTTCTATAAGTAATGTGCTGCTAGTAAAAGACTTGAAGCACAATCTCTTATCTATTGGACAGCTCTGTGGAAATGAAAACAGGGTGGTTTTTGAACAAAACAAATGTTTTGTAGAAAATATAATAAGTAAAAAACTCATACTAACTGGTAACCGAAAAGGAAAACTGTTTTCAATAAATCTTGAAGACAAGGCGGCTTTCAATGAGACATGCCTTGTCTCGATTGATAAAAATGATCAATTTGAATGGCACAGAAGACTAGGTCACATAAGTATTGGAATTTTATCAAAATTGGTTAACTTGGGAATAGTTAGAGGAATTCCAAAACTCCTTAGCAAAAAGGAATTCTTCTGTGATGCATGTGCCAAAGGAAAACATTCTAGGTCCTCTTTTAAAACCAAACAGGTCATTTCTACCTCTAGACCATTAGAACTTCTTCATCTAGATTTGTTTGGTCCCAGTAATGTTAAAAGTCTTGGGGGAAAGCACTATGCTTTTGTAATTGTAGATGATTACTCACGGTTTACTTGGGTACTGTTCCTAGGATCAAAGGATGAGGCTTATCAATACTTCAAAAACTTTGTTAATCGTGTAGAAAATGAAAAACAATTAAAGATAGGAAGCATAAGAAGTGATCATGGTGGTGAGTTTGTGTCTGAAAAGTTTGAAGCGTTCTGTAATAAAAAGGGAATAACTCACAACTTCTCTGCTCCCAGAACTCCACAACAGAACGGGGTGGTAGAAAGGAAGAACAGAACCTTAATTGATATAGCACGAACAATGCTAAATGATTATGGAACTGCAAAACAATTCTGGGCAGAGGCAATCAATACTGCTTGCTATGTCACCAACAGAGCTCTTATCAGATCTAAGCTTAATAAGACACCTTATGAACTCTGGAAAGACAGAAAACCAAATTTAAGTTACTTTCACCCTTTTGGATGCAAGTGTTTCACCTTAAACACCAAGGATCACTTAGGAAAATTCGACTCAAAGTCAGATGAATCTATTTTCCTTGGTTATGCTACTAACAGCAGGGCTTATCGAGTGTTTAATAAACGGACTCTCAAGGTTGAGGAGTCCGTCCATGTGATATTTGATGAAACATTGACTAAGTGTGCAGATAGTGTCGATGAGGATGATGATTTAGGGTTGGGAACAGTTCACACAAGCCAGGAAACTTCTGAGGTTCAGGAAACAGAAGATGTACCTTCAGATGAAGGTGAGAAAATGAAAGAGAAGGACAGCAACCCTCAGGCACCACCTCATATAGCTCGACGGCATCCCCCATCTCTCGTCATTGGAGACTTTAGTCGAGGTATGCTCACTCGTTCTAAGTCATATGCTGAACACACTGCCTTTGTAGCTCAATTTGAACCTAAGTGCGTTGAGGATGCAATAAATGATGAGTACTGGTCAGCAGCTATGCATGATGAAATGAATCAGTTTGCTAGGACTCACGTTTGGGACTTAGTTCCTAGACCTAAGGACAGAATAATCATTGGAACCAAATGGATTTTTCGAAATAAAACTGATGAACTTGGAATCATAATTAGAAACAAAGCTAGATTAGTAGCTCAAGGCTACTGTCAGGAAGAATGGGTAGACTTTGAAGAAACTTTCGCACCTGTAGCCAGGTTAGAAGCCATACGTCTTTTGTGTGCTTTTGCTGCCTCTAAAGGCTTTAAGTTGTATCAAATGGACGTCAAAAGCGCGTTTTTAAATGGTGAGATAAAAGAAGAGGTGTATGTCTCTCAACCTCCTGGGTTTGAGGACTCAGAACACCCTGATTATGTGTTTAAACTGAATAAGGCGTTGTATGGACTCAAGCAGGATCCTAGAGCCTGGTATGAGAAGCTAAGCAACTTCTTAATTGAAAAAGGTTTTCATCGTGGACAAGTTGATAAGACTTTGTTCATTAAAACTGAAAAAGAACACACCCTGCTTGTTCAAGTATATGTCGACGACATAATCTTTGGCTCTACAAGTCAAAAATTATGCTCTGAATTCGAAAATGACATGAAGAATGCTTTTGAAATGAGTCTTATGGGGGAATTAACTTACTTTCTTGGACTTCAAGTAAAACAAACCATTCAGGGAATTTTCATCAGTCAGTCAAAATACTTGCAGAACATGTTAAAACGTTTTGATCTCAACAATCTAAAAGCTACCTCAACTCCCATGGGATCTTCTGTTAAACTGTCTTCTGATGAATCTGGAAAAACAGTAGACTGTAAGAAATTTCGTGGAATGATTGGTTCTCTCTTGTATCTCACTGCAAGTCGCCCTGACATTATGCATAGTGTGTGTGTGTGTGCACGATTTCAGGGCAATCCAAAGGAGAGTCATCTCTCTGCTATTAAACGAATTTTTCGTTATTTAGTAGGGACTCCCACTCTAGGTCTTTGGTACTCCAGTACATCCAGTTTAGATTTGATCAATTACAGTGATTCTGATTATGCTGGATGTGTAGTTGATAGGAAGAGCACTTCAGGTGCTTGTCATTTTCTAGGTTCCTCTCTCGTATCATGGTTCAGCAAAAAGCAAAGCTCAGTGGCTCTATCTACTGCTGAAGCAGAGTATATTGCTGCTGGCTTTTGCTGTACTCAAGTCTTGTGGATGAAATACCAGCTTGAAGACTATGGTCTTAAGTTGGGATCTCTTCCTATCCTGTGTGACAACACCAGCGCAATTAACATGACCAAAAACCCGATCCAACACTCTAGAACCAAACATATAGAAGTTCGTTACCACTTTATCCGAGACCTGGTCCAGGAAGGAAAAATTCACCTAGAGTTTGTAGGTACTGATTCTCAGTGGGCTGATATATTCACCAAACCCCTGTCCGTTGATAAATTCTTACCCATCAGACGCGAACTTGGCATGTTTACTCTAGAAGAAATTTTGGAAATTCGTTAGGATTCTGTGACCTCTCACCTTCCTTAAATTCTTCTAAAGAGTGTCAAATCAAGCTACTATCTTCTCTGTCCCGGATAATCAGCAGTCATCTGTCGGATATCCAATGAATACATCAATCAAGAGTGATTCACTTGCCCTACCTATCCACATAGAGACTCTATAAATTCTGAAGGATTCAGCCGACAAGCCACACTCTCAAAAGCCTTACCACACAGACCTCTCTCAAAACACACCATGTCCTTTAACAATGCTCAGCTCCGTCCTGTTGTGGTATTCAAAAATCAGGGCTTTCGCAACGCCATCGTGTACTCAAGGTACCTTCGTTGCTTTCGTGATCGCCCTATTTATCCATCCTTTACCATCTCTCCTTCAGCCTTCTCCAAGTATGACATGGATATCCCATCCCTAGTGGCTGGGTTAGGATGGAGTTCGTTGACTGAGGATCAACGGTTTCTTCATTGTCCTGAAGCAGTGAGGCTCTTCTACGTGAATATTCGTCGTGACCGTGGACCTGAGCCACAATCCTTCACCACCATGGTCTATGACCATGAAATCACTGTCACACCTACCTTACTTGCCTCGGTCCTTTCTCTACCTCACTCTGGGATTCACGCTAGCTGCGAGAGTGATTTTGTTGAACATGGGTTCGACTTCTGTACTGCTCTTGACGGAGTGACCAGGGACATTGGCAGAGCCTTCCCCACTCGACTCTCAGCTGGTCGTCTTCCTGACGACCTCAAGGTCCTTCATTTCTTCATTACTCGATGTTTTCTTCCCAGAGATGTTGACAGTGCTGGTCTTCTCCACTCTGATGATCTCTGGATTCTGAGTAATGCTTGTGCTCGCCAACCAATCAGCTATGCATCATTAATGTTCGCTCACATACTCAAGTTTGGCGGTGGCGGTTACAATGGTGCTCTACCCTTTGGACCTCTCATTACTCGCTATCTGCATCGCTTAGGGATAGATCTCCGGGATAAGGTGGCTGTGTGCAACGTTCATGAGGACTTGCGTCCCAATCATGTTCTCGTTCGCCTTGATGCCGACGTGGGCCGACGTAAGCTCGTCTCTGGCTCAGGGGGAGACACTGCCCACTGCCCCATTTTCTCTCCTGCTGATCCCATCCCTGACAGCCTTCTTCCCGCTCTAACTCAAGCTGCTGTCTCAGCCATAGATGGTGAGGTCAAACGAAGAAGGGAAACTGGTAGTGGAAAGACTACTAGTCTCCTGGTCTGCAAAGAACGGTTGGAACTCATGGAGTTTGATGAAGTAAGGCCTGCTCCAGACGACTTTGACCCAATCACTCCTGACTCGAGCTCTGATGATGAAATCTCAGACTATGAGTCACCTCCTGGTTATTCTTTCTAGAGATTCGATGGTGGTACTTAGGGGGAGTCACAAGCTGACTCGGGAAGTCTGGTAGTTCGTTTAAGTCTGTGTTTGAATGGAGTCAGTATTGAGTCATGTTCTTATTGATGTTCTTGTTGATCGATTGTTGATTTGAATTTCGAAGCTTGTAGTTCGGTTGAAATAATTAATCAGGAATAAAAACTTCCCTTGTCACATTGGCCAGCACTTTTGCATAAGAACAGACTGCACCAAAAGTTTGTTGAGTGTGTGCAGGAAAGAAACCAGTGCAGTGGGAAGAGCCATTGACAAGCTTAGGGGGAGCATGTTAAGGGAAGCTCGTCAATGAGGAAAGAATCAACAAATCAAATCAAGACCAAGATGGAAAGTCTCAAAGAAGGAAACCTGGAGCTAAATCACAGCAATTCAAACATCAATCAGACAACGACTACTTTGAAGAGAGCAGACTATATAACCATGAGGTTGAGAAATGTAGTAAAGGTGGTTTTCGGGCAAATCAAAAGAACAGAGTGCTTAGTGAAAAGAGTCAGACTTTTGATAGAAAACTGGGTTGCTAATCGGAGAGAATAGCTAGTAGTGCTGAGTGAACAATCGGGGAGATTAGTTCTCAGCTTTGGGGTTAGGACGATAGGCAGGGAGCTGTTCATCCTGAACTCTGTCCTTGTAATCACGATCAAGGCAACGATCTAGTAGATTCGTAGGAATCCTCAAGAGAAGTGGTTCCTACCGTGGATTAGTCGATATTGGGATTCTTTTCTTCCAATATCGGATACCACGTAAAAACTGTGGGGCTGTGTCTGTGTTCTTCAATTTCGAGCTGTGGTGTAGTCTCTGCTTGTGTGTTTGTTTTTCTTGTTCAGGTACAGGGAAGTCTTCGAAGCAGGGAAGTGAACTCGATTGAAGAAGAGAAGCAGTAGACAGGCCTAAGGAAGTTTTGACAGGGCTTAAGTCCAGCTTACCAGAGAACCAACAAGTGGGCTTCAAGCCCAAAGTTGTTTTAGCTAATTATAATTTCGTCTGGTGTTTATTGTTGATTATTTTCAATATTCATTTCTTGCACAAAATCGAAACACCTCCTCAGAACTGTGTTCCTTCACTCGATCACCAACTGTGTCGATTAGGGTTTTTGTAGGAAACAAAATTCTTCAGTTCAAGCGGAGAAGAAGCTCGTAGGTCTCGCGCTCGACCCACTCACACAAAGTATACAAATCATAACATAAAAGTATACAAACTTGAATAACAAAAGTTACAAATACAAATCAATGAATAGAAAGTGTATAAATCATAACATAAAGTATACAAACTAGACAAACAAACATTACTAACATTACAAACATTACAATGTATACAAAATAGTAATATAAACATTACAAACATCACGAACTCAAATACTGTTGTCGGAAAACCATCCACCACCGTCTCTGGTCGCCGGAAAATTGCTCCGCCGTCGCCGGAAAATTGCTCCGCCGTCGCCGGAAAAGCAAGCTCTCTCTCTCTCTCTCTCTCTCTCTCTCTCTCTCTCTCTCTCTCGGAATTCCACTGGAATAATGATAATGGCCGATGGAGAGAGAGTCTGGGGCAATTGCCCTGCAATAATGGCGGATGGAGAAGAATTCTCCTGCCCAGAATTTTTTTGCCCGGAAATTGGACGGAGGCGGCGCAAGGAACGGGGCCGGAAATTGGACGGAGAAAGGAGGCGGCGCGGACATGGACAGCTGATTTTTTTTATATTCATTTTATAATTAAAAATAAATATTAAACATGCAATTACTATGTTGTCCTTCCTTAAAATGAATTAATTGTAGCCTTAGGATTTTAATGAGCATGGAAGGCTCAGATTGACTTAGCCAAGTGACTAAGGGTACCCCTAGTCACCTGATCTTAGCCCATTAGAAACTCTTCGCCCCAAAACAAAAGGAAGCAGCAGAAGAACACCTTCAAAAGACAGCGCCAGCCCTCCTTAAAATAACAACAAAAAAACAGAGTGGAAATTGTTATAATATTTCCCGTGGCATGTGAAGTTCACGTGCCCCTCTTGTTCTTATTCTCTTGTGCTCATATTAAGAGAAATGTAAAAGGGAGGGTTAATACCTTGTTATGGCCTGAACTATGACCATGTAATCAACTTTGGCCAATGGTTTGAGAAATTAACATCCTGGCCCGATCTATGCAGCATATTGACAAAATTGGCCTGGAGAGTGGTTTGACCGTTTGTTTGGACGGTCAACACCGTTGACCGTTAGTCAACTGTCCAGGTCACTGCCATGTCAACAAAAAAAAATTACAATTTCATTTTTCTTTTTATTTCATTTACAAAAATTGAATAATTAAAAAAAAAAATCCAAAAATTTTGGCCCACCCATCCCCACCTTATCCCCTCACCTTCTTTCCTTTTCGATCAAACCCAACCCTATTCCATCTTCTTCCTCCTTCTTCCCCGACGAGCCGCCGCCTCCATTCTCTCCGACGCTGCACACAATACCAATCGAAGCTCAAGTTTCAATTTCTCCGATACTCTTTTCGCTTCGTTACCAAACATGAGGAAATGATATTGGTACCTTAACGAAGCGGAGAGGAAGGAGGTTTCGGAGGGAAGAGTGAAGGGTGGCCATTTCTTTCCTCCTCTGTCGCTCCACTTCCCTGTGAATTATGTTCTTCCTCATATTACCACTTGTGGGCGGCACGTCTTCAGCCACCGCGGCCGGTGGATCCGGGAACTGTGCGGCGGAGAAATTCGGGTTCCCCGCCGGATCCGTGGGTGGAGCAGGAGCGGTCTGGAAGGTGATGAGATCTTGTGGCAGTAGAGGTGGCGGTGATTGTGGGTAAGGAAGAGTGGTGAAGTCTGGTGGGAAGAAGATCAATGATGGATCCTCTTCACCGTCATGATCATGGTGAGTGCTACTTTGCTGGTATGAATCGTGGGGGAACATAAGATCTGATTATTACTATTTCTTCTCTTTTGGGATTCTGATAATCTTTCTTCCAGAGAGGATTAGGGTAACATGCGATTCTGATCAATTTTTTTAATGGAATAGGGTTGGGTTTGATCGAAAAGGAAAGAAGGTGAGGGGATAAGGTGGGGATGGGTGGGCCAAAATTTTTGGATTTTGTTTTTTTTAATTATTCAATTTTTGTAAATGAAATAAAAAGAAAAATGAAATTGTAATTTTTTTTTTGTTGACATGGCAGTGACCTGGACAGTTGACTAACGGTCAACGGTGTTGACCGTCCAAACAAACAGTCAAACCACGCTCCAGGCCAATTTTGTCGATATGCTGCATAGATCGGGCCAGGATGTTAATTTCTCAAACCATTGGCCAAAGTTGATTACATGGTCATAGTTCAGGCCATAACAAGGTATTAACCCTAAAAGGGAAATGTTTTTAATGAGAAGTAGAAAAGAAGACTTGGCTAAACAAGCTTGCTTGAGTCGTACGAAACTAGATAAAATCATTTTATTAAAGCAAGGGAAAAGGAAGGGAAACAAGGAAGGAAAGAAGGTAGCTAAGTAAGAAGCCACCCAACCATGACTATTCCTCATCAAGTCTTCTTTCTTCCTTGTTGTGTTGGGTTTGGCTTTAAATCTCTCACATGGCGATTGCGTGCAGGGAACAGAGTTTTAGCCGTAAAGAAATCTTCCCCTGCCCTTTCTCTGTATGCCATTCTGACATCTATCTAGCTTGCCTTTCAAGCCCCGATTTCTTTACCTTGATGCTTTCCCCTCTTCCCAATCCAACAATTTCATCCCACTTCTTCTCACAAAATGGCGCGAAGGATAATAGAACATCGATCGATGCACAGATCGAAACCAAACCCAGAAGTTCTTCGAGTGGAAAGCTAGCTACTTGACCATTCGAAGTCTGCGGATTCCATTGCATTACATGATTCATAAAGCTAGTAGTTTATGTCTGTCCTAGAATCGAAAAGAGACATGGATTGAGAGAGGTACAACTAATAATGGAAGCCAAAAAAAAAAGTACAACAATTATCAAGACAACATTTTCAAATGTTCCTTTGAACCTGAACTACACATAATCTATCCGGCCAATTCTATTACACCAAATTAAATCAAAGAATGGGGGAAAACAATTGTTCCTGTTAGGTTGAGCCACTCCCGCTAGAGGGGCTTTATTCCCTGGAACTGAATCAATTTACAAAAGGCCGAAGCTTTCCTTCTCACCCTGTTTCCATTTGAGGGGAGGGGAAACACTGGCAATGAATTGTTGTAAAACCAAAGTGTGAGTGTATTACAAAATAAACATTCTGAGAAATCAATTGTTCTTTCTGTTGTGCAATTTGTACAATTTTGTTGATGTTCTTGTCTGTCACCCTGTTCTGTGCCTTCCCATGTTCCCTGTCAAGTAGTAGTAGTATTCCCTTCCTTTTGTACACCAACTGAGATGTCCTCCATCTTCAAGCCTCCACCGCCTGCCCGTCAGTTATCTGCAGCATCGCCAAGGTTGCAGTTGCAGTTGCGGTAACTTGATTTTTGTTATGTTGCTTGGCTTGATGCTGCGACCAGTAGCCGTGTGCAGCCAGTACTCTGTCAAGAAGGTTCTGAGGAACTGGCTCACCCCTTCTTTGTTGCGGAGCAATCTGGGCTGTGTGGACCAATGTCTTCCATTTATCCTGTAAATCGGAGGGTCAAGCCAGAAGGAAGTCAGCTCAATTTGCTAAACGAAGTTCAGCAGGAGCTTGTATATATGGATTCAAGTTAACACACCAGGATCACTGAATTTCAGTATGTAAGTCTATGTACCTTTAGGTCAACATATGTTCGATGGTCAGCATTGTCAAAAGATCTTAACTTAACATCCCGCCACCTGCAAAAATATAAGAACCCTTTTGTGAGATTAAAGTTTAAGCAGAACAGGGATTCATGCAGTGTATAAGCTGGAAGGAGAATATTATATACCTTCCAGTGCCTAGTTCTTCAACGGCTTCGACAAGTGCCTCTACTTCCGAGACTGAGAATGGTCTCCTAGTTCGACGCTGTACATTCTCAGATCGCTTAGATTTCTGGTTGAGGGGAACAACAGCAAGTGCCTCAGCACTTGCTGGTTCAACTGCAACCAGAGCTTTGGAATCTGATGGTGGTTTGTTGTCAGCTACTACGTCAGCATTAGAGGAAAGTGGTTCCTGATCACTAGTCTCACTGTTATTGTCAGCATGATTTGTTGTTGGAGAAGGAGCAAGGTTGAGCGAGTCAATAAGCTTCAATGACTCTACAATTGGAGTTTCTGGGGACCTGAGGAAACAAAGTAAGTAGCTGAGAATCACATGTGTCTTGTGACATAAACCATTTTGTCTTGCCGAGCAAGGCTAACATGAGACAGCAATAATCCTTAATAGTTAATATAAGCCGACTGGGAGGAAAATCTTGACAATTGCTCGAAAAGAAGGTTTGAGTTACCTTGGTATAAGGTGGGATGTCTCACATGGTAAGATAGCGGGAGGCTCTTCACAGCATAAGGGTACAGGTGCTTGCACTGAATTAGGCTCCAAGGTAAAACCCAGAGTCTCGATATTTTCAGTAGAAGTGATGCCAGTCTGCAACAGGGTTCTGTTATCATCCCTGACCTTCTTTCCATGAAGAACCAGCCCGACACGTAAACCACCGCCAAGTAGAGCAGTCACAGCTTCCACGACAGTTCTCTGTAGCAAATTCAAAATTCAGTCTCACAAGAAGGGAAAAAGTGAAAAGGAACTCTAAGAAATATCTAGCGCCAAGCAATGACTAGCTAATTGGTTTCTGTTCGAGGAGAAAGAAAACAACAAAAACTAGCCTATGATGCAGGCACTTTCTGGGAGGCAACGAAAAAGTAGGCATGCGCGTTCAAATCTCAACCAGTAAGAGTGCAGATCCATACCTTGAGAGAACCAACAGTTGCATTTTCTGGGACGTCAATGAAAAGCTCTGGAATTTTGAAGGACTTGATGCTCAGTTTAACTGAAACAAGATGTTTAACAACTTATAAGAACCTTGGGATTCCAAGACAGTCAAAATTAAGGGGCAAAACCACAAACATTAATCCATCTCAGTACCATGAGAATCCTTCGACCGGAGCTGGGCTTGATGGCCAATAACTGGAGATGACATACCATTTTCTGCATAATAGTTACGAAATGTAAGCAAAAGAAACCAGCTGAAAGCTTAGAGAGATGGAGCACAAAATAGAAAACCAAAGAACTTCGAGAGTGAACAATAGAAATCAACACACCTCCATTACATAATACTGCTGAACCATTGTCTCCAGACATGCCTTTTTCAGGTGAATTGCAAACACTTTCACTGCTAAAACCCCCATCAGACGCTATAACTAAGCTACGGTCAGAAAACTTCCTCCTCTTGTAAAGAATATCGCCCTGAGTTTTGTCTGGATTGCAAGATAATTTCCTCTTGTGATGAAGAGGCTTCATCCCCAAATCTGCAAATAAAGAAATGAAACAGAAATGTAAGGAAAAAGCCAATACCAGAGATATAAATCATGCTCCAGAAAACAAGCAAACAGCCACTTACAAGGTTTCGTTAGCTCATAGTCTTTCAGCTTCGGAGCTGCTTTCCAGTATTTGGATGACAGTAGCTTTCTTATTCTTCTGTCTCCAATTCTAGAAGAAGGCTTAAATGCCTTTCTTCTGTTGCTTAGTTTATTAAACCTAAAAAAGTTTTCATCATCATCTCTAATACCTAATTTAACATCATTCCCGTGCTTCAAATCAGAAGCACTGGGAAGAGAATTCCCGTGGGATAACACTTTGACAGTGTTGGCTGAGTTGACCAATGCAGGATTCTTCGCACTCAACTTCATGGGATCCTTTGAACTGCAGGCATTATCAAGGATCAACCCCCGAGTCTCCATCCCATCAGCCAACGGCTGTCTTCCGAGCCCACTTTCTGGTTTTGCATCACAAGTCTCTACAGAAACAGGAGAGACTCCCTCCACCTTAGCAAGTACCTTTTCACATTGGATCGGCTTCTCATCACCATTCCCTTTCTCTGAGGAATCCGCATTCGAGACAGTTGAAGACCGCTCCAAAATGGAATCACTCTCAGCTGGCGGTGGAATTTCCTTTAGACTTTGCCTACTGTCACTGCTAGGTGAATCGTAGTCAGGGAGGAAAATGCTCTCTTCGCAGCTTCCCAAATCCAAGCACTCTGTTTTCACAGGTTTGGTCTCAACTCGCTCTCTTTTAACAACACCGTCACTAATTGCAGGCCGGTCATGTGCGTCAGATGCATTACTAGAAGCAGATGAGCTTTCACTTTCCTGCAATAGCTTTCCGGCTAGAGAAGCAAGTAACTCAAATGCGCAGATTTGGCTGTCCTCAACTATTCTCTTACGAAAAGCCCTCTGCCAAGTAAAATCACGAAATGCCAGTCGTTAGAAAGACAATTACTTTATGCGCAATAGCAGAGTTAAGTCAGAAAAGAAAAGCATCATAAGTACTTACTCTGGCAGATCTGGGAGCCTTGGGAACAGAAGGGAAGTGGAGACTGTTAAAACCATGAGATTGCCTCTTCTTCAACACCATATCTCAAACATACATACCAGATGGGCACTTATTAAACAAGAATCGCTGCAATTGGAATCCACAGCACTGCGATCAATCCAAAACAAGGAGAATGTCAACAAGCTGTTTTGCCTTCAATTTTGACTACATTCAATCCAGAAATTTATGCAAACAAAAACAATAAGCATTGATCTGCTAATCGACATGAAACCCAAATCAAAGTTTTTTGAAACAACAATCTCAATATCAGCCTGAACCGATCAACGAGAGATCCATAACGCCATCACTGAACCACGATCAAATTATCACCCGATCAAAGCACATCCGAATCAACCATGGAAAATTCAACCCCAATTTGATAAGAAGAAAGAGAAGACGCCAACTTGACCTTAAGGACAACATGAACAGCAGCAACAAAAGCAATTAGTGCAATCAGACCATTCTTATTTTCGATTGACACAAATCTACAACAGACCCATCAACACTGGGGTCAGGCAAGCAATTACTGAACGATAATTCACCTCCAGAATAAGAATTCTTGCTCCAAGATAACTGTCTACCAACGTTTCATCAATGCCCACAGTAAACAAAAAAACAACAGACGAAGCACCAGATGAAGAATTTCAATTTTAGAAAAAACATCCCATCTCAGGAATTCAATAAAAGCTGATTGACTTTTTTTTTTTTAACAAAAAGCACTGAAGCTCCACATCCCCTTCGAAAAACCAGCAGTTTCCTCCCCAACCCAGAATTCCTGCAAACCGCCTCGCATCCATGATCAGATCCCGATCTCAGGCCAGGAAAGCAGAACAAAAAAAAAAATCACTTCCATCCTCAATTTTTTGTTTTCGTATCACGGCAAGATCGAAGCACACAGTTGAAACCCACAATCGGAGCACAGAACAGAAGCAAGGAAAGAAGAAAGTTGAGCAGGGAATTCCACCAACATTAACCTGATCCAACACTTACCACTACTGACCTCGTGATTAACGTCAATCTCCGGTGAATTCCGTCCAACAATATGTACAGCGAGAGCCCAGATCGGGATCGGAGGTGGAGATCGGACCAAGGAGAAGAGATCAAGCAAGAAAATTATCAGTTCCAATTCAATGCAACAAGATGTGAAAAAACGAATCCGCCATCACCACCACATAAAAATCAATCTCTCCGCAGAATTATGCATTTTCGTTTCTCATTTTATTTTTTCCCAGAAGAAGAAAAACAACAAGAGGGGAAAAGGAGAAAAAGGGGTAACAGAAAAACCTCTCTCAATAAAACACGCACAGGTAGAAGGGAGGAAAAACCATGAAAGAAAGAAGAAGAGAAACAACAGTGGCTTGCTGCCTTAAACCCCTTCCTTCGTCGTCTCTTTTTATATCCTATGATCCTATCAATGAAACTTTTGACCACAAAACCGGACCAGCCGGTAACCCGGCGCCCGTGTCCGGGCAATAGCCGGTCAGCGATAAACCCCTTAACCTCCTCACCCTGCGGAATATTTCAAGGAAGTGATGGGTTTTGGCCACGTGGAGCGCTGCCGTATTTTGCTATTTATGTTCAAGGATAATGAGGCGAAAAGAAAAGGAAAAAGAAAAGAAAAGGAAAGAAAAAAGGGAGCAAGGGATTTGGTTTGCGTGGGCGCGTCCCTTGGGGAGGAGATTGTGCACTCGCGCTGTGATTGGTGGAACGGGCTTGAAGTGGGCCTGGTGGGCTTTAAGGGTGGGACGCTCGGTCCACTAACTGCAATCTGTGGCTAAGGCTAAAGGAGAGAGAGAGAGATGGAAAATGTTATCCAAATAACCGTAAATAATGAGAACGGCAGTACAGTTATTTTTTCCAAGGAATATTCCATTGTCCCAAATTCGTGACTTATCCCTTTCAACGCCACCAAAAATGAATGTAATTTTAGATTAATTAGTGGTTTTGAAAAAAAAAATCAATTGATTTTTCAAAAGGTTAATAAATATTAGAATTTAATTAGACTTTTCCCTAATGTCAATTAGTAAAATAAGACTATTTTTTTTTTCAAAGGCGTCTCAACAAGGACTTGATAAGATATTGATAGTTATTTTCACTGTTATTCTGTTTGTTGTCATTTTCCAATAAGCTACGAGAATTATTAATTGGAAGATTTGCTCCCCAAAAAGAGCTTATCTTAATAAACAAATGGGAAAAGCAAACTCATTCCAGTGCCAAAAGAAGCAAAGGGAGGGAGAGAGGGGCAAAACACGATGTGTTATATAGATTCATGGCTTCCTAGTTTCTTCTTGCTGAAATTTCTGGATTTATGTGCTCTTATTAACTAGTGATTCATTATTTAGGGGTCGTTTGCTTGAGGGTTTTGGTGATGGATTTGGTCATGGAAATATATCCATCATGGACTTGAACCGAAATCCATCGTTTGCCTTGGGGAATTAGGAAGATGGAATTTGTGGGGCCCACCTCTTTTGGGGTTCCAAATCCGTGGACCCCACGGACTTGGAAGTTCCACCTCTTGAGGTGGGATTTGGGTGATGGATTAAAATCCATGATGGTAAATTACCTTTCTACCCTTAATTATTTCTTTAATTACAAATTTGTCCTATTTTAATTCAATGGTCATGCAACTGTAAACTTTTATAATTTTGTATTTTATAAATATGAGAATTTATTATTTCATTTTGTAATATCGTATTTTATTTAAATATGAATGCATGTGTGATTTGTTAGATTCACCTAGAAACACTTTATGCTCATCTTGTACATTATTATTTGATTGATTGTCGAATTCCACATCGGTGAGTTAGCAAGAAGATGATGAGTTGTAGCAATAAAGCGAGCAATTGGATGCAATTGATACATAATATTGTGTACATTATTAGATGAATTGTTAATTAGTGCCAAATTGTAATACATTTCTATATTTGTAGTTGAATTATTAATCCATATAGTGGTAAAGATTTTAAAATTTCTTTCTATGTTTTGGATTAGTTTTAAATGAAAGATTTGGATTATAATATAGAAATATAATTAAATAAGGGTAACTAGGTAATTTGTATTTAATATCCACAAATCTAATCAAACAAAGTCCATAATCAAATCCATCAAGCAAACAATAGACTTGTTCAAATCCATAATGCCACCAAATCCATCATATATCCATGGTTTTCCAAAACCCAGGTTTTACCAAAACCCTCATTTTTCAAATCTATGAAGCAAACGACACGTTAAGCACAAAAATCCTGAGTTGGTGGAGCGTCTCCAGCAAGATTTTAGTTCGATCCGCAACGACAACGATGATCATTGGAGTAGCACTTGTCATTGGTAAGATAGCCTAGTAGTGTTGTCACGGGGTAGGTCGTCCCGAGATATATGAGGTCCAGGGTTCGATGCCCCTCGAAGTCCCATGTGATGTTCCAGAGGACCTCAAGTTTGGTATCGCTCCGCCATATCACAAAATGTGGTGTGTGTGGGGATGTCCCTAGCTAATAAAAAAAATCCGACCCTTTAATTTCTACTTCTTACATTATTATGGTTATATTTGTTCCATCGTATTGTATCATTTAAACTTTTTTTTACAGAATTTTAATCAATAGGTGATTTTTAGCAATATGAAACGGTCAACCCACATTTAAATTATCAAGCCAAATTTTCTCACTGTTAACTTTTTCAATACAATCTCTACTACGTCGATACAATCTCTACTACGATTTTATCATATACTTGGACTGGATTTGTACTTGGCAATTACAATTTCGTGTATTTGATAATTCACAAGTACAACTAGCTCGTGGCTGGCTGGGGCTGCATGAGCTAGCTAGCAAAGCTAAGATAGCACGTAATGATATCTAATAAGTTCCCATTTGCTCTCACTTGCTCGAGGATGTTTTATACTAATTCTATATAAAATTGGTAACTATAAAAAGGTCCACAATTATCAAAACTAGATAGTTTCTTCTTTGACTGAGTTGCCTTTTTTCAGAAAGTGTAGATGTGAGTCTTCATCATATCTTCAACATAATGTTTATAGGTTAACTACTAGTTCATGTGCCAATGGGATTTTGATTAATTCAAACTTATTTCGTATTTGACTGTGATGAATACAATTTAATACCATTCCAAATAGTAATATTCAATATGGAGTCGGTATTATTCATGTGTATCTGAAAATGACGAATATGGGATGATATTTCAAACCTCTCTAGATATGAGTATAAATTTAAATATATGAAGATGAAAATGTGGACGGTTTAAGAAAATTCGTAAAAAACCCTCCCCATCGTCACTTCTATCTCTGTACCTTTATTCCTTTATTTTGCATCACATAACAAATTGGGTTTGACAAAATAATATCAGTCTTCGTATTCAAGGATTGTGGCTTGAAAGTAATAGCTTATAAAGTAATAATTTATTCTGAGTTATTTTATAAAAAGAAATTAGAGGCTTAAAGTATCAAACATTGCTCAATTGTTACTGCTGCCATTCAATATACATCGTAGAGGTAAAAAAAAAAAAAGAGAGAGAGAGAGAATCTATCGGTGGCGTCAGTTGGAAGAAAATGACTATTCCTGCCAACTCTTGTACTTCCTTCCTTCCTTTCTATCTATCCGCCTCTCTTTTTGTTCTCATTTCATTACTAGCTTTTCCTCTTAAGTGGAATGAAACTTTAGCCTATTGATGTTTACACCAAACGAATATTATCTAAATAATAATTAACATCAATGTTAACTTTCTACTAATATCTTTCGGTGGAGAATATTTGAACGGAAGTCTTACAGGTGGGTTATTCAATAATAGTAATCAAAATTTGCCATAGAGAAGTTCACCGCAACTTAGGTTCTCGATGATTTCACTCTGTTTGTGACCGTTTTGGACTTCTGGTATCTTAAATCCATCATCTGGTATATAATTAACATGCACACTTTTGTTTTTTTGTTTTTTTTTTTTTTGTTCTTTTCTTTTGTTAATGGTGTCTTGTCCAATAAAGTGACGTTAGGTTGAACTAATCCCATGCTGCTAATCAAATAATGTCGAGTAATAGCTACTGCTTTACAGCGGGCAGGGGCCAAGAGGTAACATGAAGATTGAAGATTAATGTTGACGTGGGATATGTACTTATTTGTACATTTTATTTTATTGCTTGATGACTTTGTTATTTTGCCTAATACCCGTGTCTTGGTGGAAGGGTATATAGGCTTTGTGCTGGCCGAACTAGAACCCTAATGAGGTTTAGCGGCTGTGTTCTTCTTCTTTGAACAGAGACATAGTGAAACCCTACCTGAGAGCTCTGCTCTCCGTGGACTAGTCGCGATCTTCGGGGAAACCACGTAAATCATCGTGTTCTTTTATTTTCCGCGACATCAAACTTATTATGGTATCAGAGCTGTAACGATTCAGTGTAGTTTCTTACCTCCGTCATCATGGGCACGAAGGACGAGGAGACTAGCGGCGGCAAGACAGTCATCTCCAGTGATGATGTGATCCCGATCAGCTCTCCCCTCTATCTGCATCCTTCGGAAAATCCCGCTCAATTGTTTGGCGGTGACCTGCTGAATGATTCGAACTATGGAGAATGGGTCAATGACATTACGGAGACCCTAATCGCCAAAAATAAGTTGGCGTTTGTTGATGGCTCTCTTCCCCGCGCCAAAGCTGGTTCTGCTATACGACAGGATGCCTGGGATCGTTGTGATGCGACGGTAAAGGGGTGGTTGAAGACGGCCATGACGAAAGAGGTGCGTAACAGTGTGCGGACGGCGGGGACAGCGCGAGCCATCTAGGCTGACTTGCAACACCGTTTCAGCCGTGGTTCCTCGCAGCGCGCCTATGAGCTGCGGCGTGGCCTCAGTTCTTTTCGCCAGGAGAAGTTGTCAGTCTCGGCGTTCTACACCAAGCTGTGCTCGACCTGGGACGAGATGCAGTCAATCAGGGGCGTACCTCGTTCTACTTGTGCGGGCTGTACGTGCGGCGGTTGCTCATGTGACTGGCTCCGCGTCTATCACGCTCAGCAAGATACCGAGCGTTTGTTTGAGTTCTTGATGGGTTTGGATGACGCATACTCCGTCATCCGATCGCAGATTCTTGGTACGAGGCCTACTCCCACGCTAGCGGACGCCTATCAAATGGTTTCGGCTGAGGAGCAGCACCGCAACATCACCAGTTCGCGGCGCCCGGCGGTGGATACAGCTGCTTTTCAAACTCTTGCCGAGCGTGAGCCACGAGCTGCCGATCGTGAGTCCCGAGCCGAGGGAGATAAGCCCCGCTGCTCGCACTGTAATCGGCAAGGGCATACGCGCGAGACCTGCTACAAGTTGATCGGCTACCCCCCGGGACATCCTCGGGCAAAGCCTGGCGATGAGCGTGCTGCACCGCGACGTCCCAAAGCGGCTCACGTGGAACCTGAAGTGAACTCGCCCATACCAGGGCTGACCGCGGCTCAGTTTGCACAGCTGAAGGAGTTTCTTGCTTCGAGCTCCACCGAATCACCATCCACACCTACAGCACACATGGCCGGTAATCATTCTGAACCTGATATGTGGTTACTTGACTCAGGTTGTAACGAACACATCGTTCGTGATAGTAGTTGGTTGGATACATTTTATTCGGTTTCTGGGCAGTCTCAGGTTCGTATACCGGATGGGTCTGGTATTTCGATAAAGGGAATGGGATCGCTTCAGTTTAGTGACTCCATACGGTTGGACAGGGTCTTACACGTTCCAGCCTTCAAGTGCAACCTCTTATCTGTTAGTCGGTTAGCACAGGATCACAACGTGGTGGTAACATTTCTGCATGATTTTTGCATGCTCCAGGTCTTACCTTCCAAGACGCTGATTGGAGTGGGACGCCTTAGAGAAGGACTTTACTACCTGCCTAGGATTGGCGTGCCTGCTGTGCGTCAAGCTCTCAAGGCGTCAAGCTCAGTGGAGACCTCGGCTCTATGGCATACTCGACTTGGGCATCCCTCTTTTGATAAACTTGCTGGTTTGCAAGAGTTTTTGGGTTGTACTGTTTTGTCTCGGGATTCTTCGCATTTCGACTCTTATTTACGAGCAAAGCAGACCCGTCTGCCGTTTCCTTTGAGTACGATTAAAACCAGTAACAGTTTTGAGCTGCTTCATATGGATATTTGGGGTCCTTATAGTACACCAGCTTTGGATGGATCTCGTTATTTTCTTACCATCGTTGATGACTATAATCGTTCTACCTGGGTTTATTTGATGAAGTATAAATCTGATGTTGAACGTTACCTCAAACTCCACTGTGAGTTGGCGCGCACACAGTTTGGCCGAGCTGTTCTCCGGATTCAGGCGGATAATGGTCCTGAGTTTCAAACCCTCACTCTCCGGGCATATTATGAGGAGCATGGCATGGTTCTTCAGACATCCTGCACCGATACGCCACAGCAGAATGAGGTAGTCGAACGTAAACATCGCCATTTGTTGGACACGGCGCGAGCACTCATGTTTCATGCAGGTTTGCCCGTTCGTTTTTGGGGTGATTGTGTGCTCACTGCGACTTACTTGATAAATCGCATGCCGTCTCCCGTTATTTCTGGTAAGACACCGTATGAAGTTCTCCTTGGTCGACAGCCTACCTACTCGTATTTACGGTCATTTGGTTGCCTTGCTTATTCAAAAGACACGCACCATGGACTCGACAAGTTTGCGGAAAGGGGGAGAGCAGGTGTGTTCCTTGGTTATCCGGGATCTCAGAAGGGGTATAGGATCTATGATCTTCGGACTAAAAAGGTCCTTGTATCTCGTGATGTGCATTTTGTTGAGCATGTTTATCCCTTCAAACTTCAGCTCACTAGCACCACCTCGCCGCTTCCAGCTGTTGCGCGGCCTGCCATGCAAGTTCCTTTGCATGGGGACGACGTGGGAGATGGGTTGCATGGGGACGTCATGGATGCTGGGTTACTTGCCGACGAGGAGATGTTTGATCATGTCGGCACCCCCACTCCCTCTCCCCTCGATGAAGCGTCCACTTCGACATCCTCACCTGGCTCGTCGGATTTCCCCATCTCTTCGCCTGGTCCTGATGCCGACGTTGATTTATCTCCCTTGCTAGACCACGAGGATCAGGCCGAGGATGAGTCTTCCCCTGCCGAGTCACCTGCCCCGCCCGAGCCTCGGCGGAATCCGCCTCGTGATCGCCGGCGGCCTAGTGCGTTGGACTCCTATGAGGTAGACCTTCCTGACACTAGTTCTCACCATGTTCAATTTCCCATTTCTAATCATGTGCATTATCATCGGTTCTCTCTTTCTCACTCTGCTTTTCTTGTTGCTGTGGACCACTTGTTCGAGCCTCGCACCTATGCTCAAGCGGTGCAATTCGAGCATTGGAGGGAAGCCATGAGACGAGAGATCGAGGCCCTGGAGGCACAGGGCACCTGGACGTTAGAATTGTTGCCGCCAGGAAAGCGCACCATTGATTACAAATGGGTGTACAAAATTAAGTTCAAACCGGATGGCACGATTGATCGGTATAAAGCCCGTCTGGTTGCGAAAGGTTTCACGCAGCTTGAGGGAATTGACTTTCACGATACCTTCGCCCCCGTTGCGAAGCTGGTCACTGTTCGTGTACTTTTGGCCGTTGCAGTTAAGCAGGGTTGGCCTTTGCATCAGTTAGACGTGAATAACGCCTTCTTGCATGGTGATCTCGAGGAGGAGGTTTACATGAAGATACCTCAGGGGTTTGCCCGGGCTGGTGATAATCGAGTTTGTCGCTTACGGAAGTCCCTTTATGGCTTGCGTCAGGCTTCCAGGAACTGGTACACGAAGTTTACGGATGCTCTTTTGGAGTTCGGGTTTACTGTTTCCCGGGCTGATCACTCTCTCTTCCTATATCAGAAGGCGGGTGTCTTCGTCACAGTGCTTATTTATGTTGATGATGTGGTTCTGACTGGCAATGATCCTGCTACTATTGATCAGGTCAAGCAGTTTCTCAATCAGCGGTTCAGCATCAAAGATTTGGGTCCGCTGAAGTACTTCTTGGGCATTGAAGTGGCCCGTTCTCCTGCGGGTATAGTACTTAGCCAGCGAAAGTATACCCTTGACATTCTTGCCGACTCGGGAGTGTCCGCAGCTCGGCCTAGTGGGTTTCCCATGGAGCAAAACCACGATCTCACTCGCCCGACAGATGAGCGGTTTGAGGATGTGGGTGCTTATCGGCGTTTGATTGGTCGCCTTCTTTACCTCACGATCACTCGACCGGACATCGCTTACTCAGTTAACTTGCTGAGCCAGTTCGTTCATTCGCCGAGCCCTGCTCACATGACAGCAGCTCAGCGTATTCTCCGCTACCTGAAAACCGCACCGGGTCAGGGCTTGTTCTTTCCTTCTGATGGGTCCTTTGATCTTGTAGCTTATAGTGATGCTGACTGGGCGGGTTGCCAGTTTAGTCGTCGCTCTACTACTGGTTATTACATTCAGTTTGGCGGAGCTCCAGTATCCTGGCGGGCCAAGAAGCAACGGGTAGTAGCTCGATCATCTGCTGAAGCTGAATACCGAGCCATGGCGAGCACCACCAGCGAGATTCTCTGGTTACGACATCTCCTGAGTGAGTTACAGGTTCCCCAGTCTGCTCCTACTCCCATATACTGTGATAACCAGGCTGCTCTCCACATTGCAGCTAATCCTGTGTTTCACGAGCGTACCAAGCACGTCGAGATGGACTGTTACTTTGTCCGTGAACGTGTTGCCTCCGGTGAGATTCATCCGCGTAAGATTGGTACTCATCATCAGCTGGCGGACCTCTTCACTAAGGCGCTGGGTACGGATCAGTTTCACACCCTGTTGTCCAAGCTGGGCATTTGTGACCTTCATGCTCCAGCTTGAGGGGGAGTGTTGACGTGGGATATGTACTTATTTGTACATTTTATTTTATTGCTTGATGACTTTGTTATTTTGCCTAATACCCGTGTCTTGGTGGAAGGGTATATAGGCTTTGTGCTGGCCGAACTAGAACCCTAATGAGGTTTAGCGGCTGTGTTCTTCTTCTTTGAACAGAGACATAGTGAAATCCTACCTGAGAGCTCTGCTCTCCGTGGACTAGTCCCGATCTTCGGGGAAACCACGTAAATCATCGTGTCCCGATCTTCGGGGAAACCACGTAAATCATCGTGTTCTTTTATTTTCCGCGACATCAAACTTATTAATTAATATTACACAAAGATAAGAAGATTAATTAATTTAATAATAATCGAAAGTGGGAATCTATTTCCACAAGAGAATAGAGAATCTCCTCATCAAAAATCACATTACGCATTTTGATCTTCTCCCCGCGCTGTGGAAAATGAAGGGTACAAAAAGGGACCGCACTAATTACATGGAATGCGTTAGGGTGGAAACTGAATTTCTAGTAGCCACCGTGGCTACATCAGTATCCACCATTTATTTTCTTCTCTTTCCTCTTTTTTTAATCTTATGGTTAAGATTGGCTCAGGATAATTTTGGAAGAAAAAAAAGGACCACACCTGATTATTCTATATATTCTACCCTAACCCTACTTCTACAGCCAAACCCGCCGTAGCCGCAAGCTCTCACTCTCCCCAACGATGGCTTAGGGTTTGCTTGTACGACGACTCCTTCCGCGCGCTTCTTTCTCCGACCACGGGCGAGTCACCAGTCGGATGGGTGGCGATCCGAGCAGCCTGACCACATCGTCGTCCACCTCGACGGAGATCCTACCTGCCGAATTCCCCGCCGTCTACCAACGGAGCCGGCGATTACCTCGACTCGCCCCCGCCGCTCTTCGACTCTCCCGACGGATTCCACCACATCTACGCCGGAAATGTCAAAGGGATCAATGCTGCAGCTGTTGACCTTTGGGGAAGCCATATCTATCGGTCCTCACAAACCAGAGAAGCTCTTCCCTATCCTCGACATGTACGAGACCATTTCAGGTATGATTCCCTACCTAGATTTTCTATATGCAAGTGGAGCTGGTTCGTGTGTTAGAATCGATTGCCACGAACTTCAGAGAAGGTTAGGTGATTCAGTTTTTTTCGTAGTGGTAGTGTTATTGTCGTATTGGTATAGTTTTTGTCGCATTGGTATTATTTTTGTCGCATTGGTATTGATTTTGTCGCATTGGTATTGATTTTGTCGCATTGGTAGTGATTAAATCTGCAATGGTATTGATGTTTTGTGAAATGGTAGCGTTTTTATTTCTTGAATGGTATTGATGTTTTGTGAAATGGTAGTGTTTTTATTTCTTGAATGGTAGTTTTCGTGTAATGGTATAAATTTAATTCTGCAATGGTAGTTTTCGTGTAATGGTATAGATTTATTTCTGCAATGGTATTGATATTTTTCAAAGTGGTAGTCTTTGTCTAATGGATTGGTACTGATTTCGTTTTTTTTTTTTTTTTTTTTCAGAAAGATTGAAAAAAATATGGAAAGGAAATATGGCTGGAGATTACGGAAGTGAGAGAAAGAGAGATTTTTAATTAATAGATTTTTGTAACTACCTTAAATGTAATTTATTAAAAAATTAATTAATATAATTTATTTTTCCATACCCAATTTACCCTTAGTAACCACGGTGATTACTACTTTGTAGTAATCACCGTAACCTGTCCCCTAATTACATACCATAATTAATGAATTAATTAATTGAGAGTTTTCCACTGTACAAATCTCTACCTAATCTAATCCCCTTTTGGATCTGTGTTCGCGGGGCTATCGTCATCGAGCAGCTGGGAGTTTTATATATTTGTTTAGTGGGGGAGCAAGCAACAGGATTACGTAATTCTAAATTGGAGGAATCATTTTGATTAATTACAACAATGGAAAAGCAGGATTAATTATAAATAAATAAACAAAAAGAGAGGATGAGAGAGATTACTTTTGTTGGTTCATTCACTCAGATGCATATGATCCAATAATTGCCTCTGCCCCTCTCCCCTAAATTTTATATACATGACATGAATAATAAATATAATATTTGAAATAAAAAAGAAGATCTAAGTGATAAGGTACAATTAACGTATAAAGAATTAAAAGGTAATTTACATATACAGAGGGGGTCAGTCTTAATAATGAATAAATTAATTAGTTAATTTTACTTTAATTTACAGATAATTACCAGAGGGGGAAATGATCACATGATACTGGAGAAAGATAGAGAGAGAGAGAGAGGAGATTCCATGTGATTATGGAAGGGTTATTAACTTATTATTAACAAATTTAATTACATGTGATGGCTTGTGCAGTCCAGCAATGTCTTTTTGGTTTAGTTTGTTAATTCACCTAAATAAAACGCCCAGCTACCCACCAGCAGCCCTACAGCTACAGTGCTCTTCCTTAATAACCCCACAACACGCATACAATTATTCTTAATTAATAACATTAGGCCTCCTAATTAGGAGCCATGATGTCAAGGTTTGTAGTGATAGGGGGAACTATCTTTTCTGTCAAGGTTTACATCATTCTAACACGGATGCAAATAACCTTATCTACAAAATTGTCATAATGTCCATTATGATGGTTTAAATTCCGTATGTTTGAGTAGGTTGTTGTTTCAAGTTCGAAGATCAAGATTTGAAGCGGTAATGATAATAGGTTGTAACGGGAGGGGTTACGGTGATTACTACAAAAGTAGTAATCATCGTGGTTACTAAGGGTAAATTGGGTATGAAAAATAAATTATATTAATTAATTTTTTTAATAAATTAGATTTTAGGTAATTACAAAAATCTATTAATTACAATTCTTTCTCTTTCTCTCACTTCCGTAATCTCCAGCCAGATCTTCTTTCCATATTTTCCTCAATCTTTCTGCAAAAAAATAAAAAACACGAAATCACTACCAATCCATTAGACAGCCACTACCACTTTGAAAAACATCAATACCATTGCAAAAATAAATCTATACCATTACACGAAAACTACCAATATAAAGAAGTTATACCATTACAAAAGTCAAACAAATACCAAAACAACCAATAATACCACTAATATTGTGAAACCAAAACAATACCATTGCACAAATAAAGTAATACCATTATACTAAAACTACCAATACAAACAATCTATACCATTACAAGAGTTAACCAATACCAAAATCAATCAATATAACTACTATTGTGAAATCGAAACAATACCATTGCAGAAATAAATCAATACCATTATGAAAAACAAACTACCAAAAAAAATAAAAAAACACGAAATCACTACCAATCCATTAGACAATCTATACTATTACACGAAAACTACCAATATAAAGAATTTATACCATTACAAAAGTCAAACAAATACCAAAACAACCAATACCACTACTACTATGAAACCAAAACAATACCATTGCACAAATAAAGTAATACCATTATACTAAAACTACCAATACAAACAATCTATACCATTACAAGAGTCAACCAATACCAAAATCAATCAATATAACTACTATTGTGAAATCAAAACAATACCATTGCAGAAATAAATCAATACCATTATGAAAAACAAACTATACCATTTCATAAACAAAGTAATGAACTAATACCAAAACAAAAAAATTACCAGATCTAGGTTTTCATGTCTACTATAACTATGGTTGTATTTGTATATAATTCTTAGTGCTGCTGGGACATGGTTCCAATATGGCTGCTACTGTACCCACCAAAATCATATTTGGGTATGTATGTTGTGATGGAGAGAGAGCAGCGGGAGGGAGATGGAGAGAGAGCAGTAGGAGGGCACCGACACAGAGGGGAGGTTGGCCGCTGCGTGGTCGAGGGTGGCCGGCACGGAGTCATTGCCGGGGGGTGGCCGGCACGGACTCATCGTCGGGGCTGCGGCCGGCGGGATTAGTGCGCCGGGAGTGGTGGAGGCGACCGTGTCGGGTTTGGCTGGAGGGAGAATATAATTAGGGTTTGGGTAGATTATATAGAATAATCAGGTGTGGTCACTTTTTCATTTCCAAAATTGTCCTAAAAGAATCTTGACCGTAAGATTAGAAAAGAAGGAAAAATAATTAATCAAATGGCATATAAAGAGGTTGCCACCGTGATTACTAAAAAACAAGTAATCACCCTAACCCATTCCAGGTTGTAACCAACCGATCCACTCGACATCTATTACGATCGTCTATAAACGGTTGAATGCGTTAAGTTCTCGAACTAGACTGTTGACGCACGAGGAATCCCGTTGTCTCCCTTGCATTTCCTCTTGACCTCAACCTCCTTTGAATAAAGAACAAATAGTTGGTATCAATTTGTGCTTATATGTGTTGTTGGTTGAGATGGTGACTTAGACTTGTAAAGCCCAAAATATTAATTGACTCGTAGTTATTGTATTGACTCATCTTCAAACTCGAGTAGCTAAATTCAGTCATCTCTCGAATAATTTGGGTTCATCGAAACAATGGGACCATATATACTAACTCATATATATATATATATATATATATATATATATATATATATGATGCCTTCTACGGTACCCCGGATGAAATCTGGGGTACCGCATACCTCGAGTATGAAAACGCTATTTAGACCTCGAATTAGCACGATTTTTGGGCATGATACTATACCCTAACCCTTAATGAGTGAACCCTAGTTCCTAATTATCTAAATTATAAACTATAAACCCTGAGATGGTGCATTCATTTTTGGCCTTTATTTGGACGAATCGTAACCGTCGATTATTATTCTAATTAAATTGATCTTGGAGTATTAGATTTAGGGAACTAAGACCTAGATTTTGATCTTTAAGGCCCTGTTTACTTTCATTTCTGTTTCCTGTTTCTGAGAAAACAGATGTTGAAAACAGGTGAAAACGACATTTTTTCGTTTTCGAAAACAGTAGAAAGCTGCCACTTTCTGTTTTCAGAGTTGGAAACGAAAAGAAAACAGAATGAAAAGTGAACATGTTTTCTCATTTCGTTTTCCAAATTTATGACATGAAAACAGAAAACAGGAAACGAAAATGGAAGTGAACAGGGCCTAAGGGTTAGAGTATAGTATTATGTTCGAAAGATCAGTCAATTCATGGTCTGAATAGCGTTTTCATACTCAGGGTATGTAGTACCCTGGATTTCACCCTGGGTACCGTAGAAGTCCCCATATATATATATATATATATATATATATGGTGGCGTCTTCGGTGCACTCACTTTTTTGGGTGCATTCAGTGCACTCGTTTTATAACCGTCATTTTAAACATGCGATTTGTGTCAAAATGATGTCAATCATCACTTATGATGTGATGAACAATAACGCACATGAATTTGCACGAAAGCCCATTAAAGATTTACTTTAATTTGAAGGATTTAGAGTTTAGAGATTTAGGATTAGGGTTTAAAATTTGAGGTTTAGGGATAGAACTCAAAATTGGAGGTGTAGGGCTTAGGGTATCCGCCAATTAGTTGTTACCATATGTTATATCATCATATTACACTAATTCTACAAATTAAAATTCAAAATCTGACACCTTACGACTAGTTTTTGAGTTGGGTGCATTGAACGCACTCATTCTTGTGAGTACACCGAAGTAGTCACCATATATATATATATGGTTATGTCTTCGGTGCACTCACTTTTTTGGGTGCATTCAATGCACCCGCCTCATAATCGTCATTCTGAGCAGGCGATTCATGTGAAAACGATGTCAATCATCACTTGTGGTATGATGAACAAGAACCACATGAATTTGTACAAAAATCATTCAAGATTCACTTTAATTTGAATGATTCAGGGTTTAGGAATTTAGGGTTAGGGTTAGGGTTTACAATTTGGGATTTTGGGTTGAGATTCAAAATTGAAGGTTAATAGGTTAGGGTAATGGGTTGATTAGTTGGGATTCTATGTTATATTATCATATTAGACTAATACAACCCATTAAATTTCAAAATTTAATATATTATGACCACTTTTAGAGGTGGGTGCACTGACCAAAGTAGCCACTATATATATATATATATATATATGGTGGCGTATTCGGTGCACCCACTTTTTTGGGTGCACTCAGTGCACCCGCCTCATAATTGCCATTCTGACCATGCGATTCATGTCAAAACGGTATCAATTGTTGCTTATGATATTATGAACAAGAAGCACATGAATTTGAAAAAAATTCATTCAAAATTTACTTTAATTTGAAGGATTTAGGATTTAGGGATTTAGGGTTAGGGTTTAGGTTTACAATTTGGGATTTTGGATTGGGATTCAAAATTGAAGGTTAAGGGGTTAGGGTAATTGATTGATTTGTTATGATTCTATGTCATATCATCATATTAGATTGAGAGTACTAATTAAAGTTCAAAATTTGATGTAATATGGACACTTTTAGAGTGGGTGCACTGAGTGCACCCAAAAAAGTGAGTGCGCCGAAGTAGCCACCATATATATATATATATATATATATATATATATATATATATATATATATGCATCAAGACAGAGCAATACGGCCCAGCAAGTATATATGTGTTCATGTTGTCCAGAAGCAGATATATATATATATATATATGCATCAAGACAGAGCAATACGGCCCAGCAAGTATATATGTGTTCATGTTGTCCAGAAGCAGATAGAGGCCGAGAAGACCGTGACAAAATGTCATGGCAGGCATATTAAAGTTTAAGTGTCAATCTCCTTAATTTATTTGTGTCTGATTTTTAATGTTAATTTATTGTGCGGTGACAAAGAAGGATTAGGAGGAGGAGACGGCGGTTAGATCTGAGGTTGGACAACTCCATCGTGAACGAATAAGTCAAATCTGAGTTTGTTGTTTGTTTATTTTGTAACTTTCAAAAGAAACAAAGAGTTGTTGGAAATGTAAGGCATCTATAATTTTGATCGCCAAACTAAACGTCTATAAATTTGGGCCGAGACTTTCATTTCTAGCCCAAGTCTATTGTTCTGGTGCAAGCCCAAGTGATCGAAAAACCAAATCAGGCTTCTTCGCCTTCGGAGGTCAGACACGTAAGGGCCCCAGCCCGTGATTGTCCACTGGTTAATAATGGGCTTCTTGGAAAGTTCCATGGATTCTGCTAGGCAGGCCTGAACCCACACACAGCACAGGTATTCGGGGTGACAGACTGACAGTTGAATCCAGCTTTGGAGGTACCCAACTCGGTTCGATCCGGTTGAGCCAAGTGAACTCATTGTTGAGGGAAAAAATTCAAAACTACCACTGTTTTAAAAAAAAATTACAAAAATACCACATATTCCCAACAATTTCCAAAAATACCACCCTTTATTAAAAACCGTCCCTCTAAGTGGCGGTTAATAAACAAACTGCGCCTCCTGGCAGCGGTTTACATTATAACCGCTTCGTGCGATGGCATTTTCATGATCCAGCTAAAACCGCTCCTCTAAGGAGCGGTTTATATGCAAACCCTACCACAAAACGCTTGAAGAGGAAGCGTTTTAGTGTCAGCATGATAAACCCCCCCTCCAGGGCGCGGTTTACCTTGTCCACACACAAACCGCTGCCTAAAGATGCGGTTTGTTGTCGACAGCAGACATAAACAGCTGCCTCAAGGCGTGGTTTGTGTCTGGTCACCCGACAGCAGACATGTCGCCATGCAAGGGGTGGGGCTGCATGGCAGACCTAAAACCGCTCCCCCCACCCGCGGTTTGTGGTCCAAAATTTGCTTATAAAAGGCTGATTCAGAGAACTCAAATTCTTCACACTCCTCCTCTTACTTCTTCAAATTTCAGTTTTGCACCTTTAAATTATTTAGTTTTTGCGATTAACGTTAATTCGTAAGTTTGTTTTGTATTACTTTTCATTGCCCTTTGTGATTTTATGTTAGTAACTTAATTACTTTTCATTACTCTTTGTGATTTTATATTAGTAACTTAATTACTTTTCATTGTCCTTTTTGATTTTATGTTAGTAACTTATTTACTTTTCATTGTCCTTTGTGATTTTATGTTAGTAACTTAATTACAGTTTTATTGCAGATGGCATTCCAAAGGTTCACGCTTGGATAACAACAACATAATATCGTTGATTGTAAATATCGACATACGACCCAACCTACGATAGCATAACAACAACATAAATCAATTAGTATATAAATTAAACAAATCATTATAACAACAACAACAATTGGGTAAAATGAGTACGTACCGCTTGATAATCATCATAGAAAATTCCCTCTTCTTGGATGAAATCAGCCATTTTTCCCAAATCCGGACAGAGATTTGACGATTTTTTAGTGAAACCCAAAGAAAAAGTTGTTTAAAGGCAGATCGGACTTAGCCGCAACCAACAAAATAACTAATTCTAAGGTTTTTGGGTGGGGAGGGGGGTGGGTAGAGTGAGGAGTTAGAGGGAGAGAGGGGGGAAGTTGTTGTGGTGTGCAGAAAATGGGAAGGGGGGGAGGGGTTTATAGTGACGAAACCGCGTGAGGGAGGGGCGGTTTCGTCCTTTTACCCCGCCTCCAACGCGCGGTTAGCGTTTCCCCAACAGTCAAACCGCGCTTCGGGGGAGCGGGTTTGACTAATCGACGCGGATCGCCCCTCTGGCCCGCGGTTTGGCCGTCGGATCGCTCTGCCATCCAGCGGTTGCATGTACAGCCACGTGGCAACGCGGTTTGACAGCCAGGTAGAGTCAAACCGCGCCTTGGAGGCGCGTTTTGCGCTTTAACCGCGCCTTTGGGGCGCGTTTTGTTTAATAAACGCTCATTCGAGGAGCGTTTTGTTAGGAAGGGTGGTATTTTTGAAAATTGTTGGGTATGTGTGGTATTTTTGTAATTTTTTTTATAGTGATAGTTTTGAATTTTTTCCCATTGTTGATAGATTTTGGTCGGATGTGGATTTTTAGTAAGATTTGGTCCAATTTCACCAGAAAAAAAACAAAATAAAATTTGGTTCGATCTGGTTGAGCCAAGTGAACTCATCTCCTAGACTTTCATTTGTTGTGATTAAGTCCGTGCAATATATGTAAGCCCAATTCTCGTATGTGACTAGGGAATAATTGTGGCCCAAGTGTAATTATCATTTAATGGTTTAATATATAAGGTAAATCCTATATTGATTAGGTTAATGATAGGTAAATTCCTAATATACCCTGATGGTGGGTCTATATAAAGAAGCTCTAGGATTGGTCCTCTCTCAACCCATTACGTAGAATTTCTTAGCCATCACAGAAATCTCTAAACCTAAAAATCTAAAGGGGTCAAGAGGGAGAAACTCAATTCCGGTGATTACTACTCCAGCGCCGCCGCCGCTCTCGTCATGGATCGAGGTAGGTTTACCCGATCTATTATCGATTCATGAAATCATCTAATTCTAAGATCCATGCTATTATGATTTATGTTTACATGTGGTATCAGAGCCTGGTTTACATGAATAGATGATTTTCGCTTACGTATTTTATTTCCGCTGCATCTGTGCGCCGAGCTCTGCGTATGAGAGCCATTTGCTTCGGCTGTAGAGTTTCAATTATGCTTGTCGAATTCCAATCTTGCTTTGTTAGGGTTTCAATTCGGCTGTAGGGTTTCTATTATCGCCATTCTTGCTTTGTCGTTTATGTGGGTGCAATTATGCTTGTCAAATTCCATCAGTTGAAACAGGTCTTGCGCACAGTTCTTGTGATTATTGGCTTGATGGTCATTATATATACTTGATCAGTAGGTATTTATATATATGAAGCCAATAGATGGCAACGAGGGGCAAAGAATGAATTGGAATTTAATCAGTAGGTTTGATGATTGATCAGTTAAGTAATTATTATAATAATTATGTTATGATTAATTTGTTGATCAGTTGCTTTGACTTGAGTTAAATTATATTTTTGATATCTATGTTATGATTAATTTGTTAGTCACCAAAGTGGCAAAATTAGAAGGTTTATAGATATCAAGTTGAATCAAGTTCAACTACTAATGCTTATGTGATGCTTTAAAGTTGAAGTTCGTGATTATAAAATATTTTCGAATCGCCCAAAGGTTGATTGCTCGTTTTATAATTCATGAACATTATTGTGGTAAATTGATGTGCTTGGTTAGATATATTTAGTATATCCAAAGATTGCAAGTATATCTAATTTGAGTATGTCTATCACCAATTATATGATTATTTTGAGCATCAATTACGATTATTTATCGCATATATATTGTTGTTTTGCCCAAAGGTAGCACCAATATATGTTTTATGTTTGTGCTTACGAATCTGTATTATAGTTTATGCTTATTACCCAAAGCATTAATGTGTGAGTACATGTTATATATGTTTGCAGCATCTGTTCCTGTTTCTCTTCATTCGCAAGCCACGTCTGTTGTTAAGTTTAATGGCCTCAACTTCTCTGAATGGGCTGAACAGGTTCAGTTTCACCTTGGTGTTCTGGATCTTGATTTGGCACTCTTAAGTGAGAAACCTGCTGCTCTTACTGATGCTAGCAGTGCTGAGGAAAAGTCTTTCCATAAAGCTTGGGAAAGATCTAACAGACTAAGCCTAATGTTTATGCGAATGACTGTAGCTAACAACATTAAGTCAACTTTCAATGATACTGAAAGTGCTAAGGAATTTATGAATTCCGTGAAAGAAAGCTCTCAATCTGAGTCTGCTGATAAGTCGCTTGCTGGGACACTGATGGATACGCTAACCACCATGAAGTTTGATGGTTCTCGTACCATGCATGAGCATATCGTCAAAATGACGAACATTGCAGCAAGACTAAAGACCATGGGAATGGAAGTGAATGAAAATTTCCTAGTAACGTTTATCCTTAATTCCTTACCTCCAGAGTATGGCACATTCCATGTGCATTACAATACTCTAAAGGATAAATGGAATGTGCATGAGTTACAAAGCATGCTCATTCAAGAGGAAGCAAGGCTTAAGAAACCAGGAAATCATTCTGCCAATCTTGTTGGTCATAAAGGAGCTGGAAAGAAGCCATGGAACAAGAATGGGAAGGGCAAGGAAGGACTATCAAAGCTTAATGAGTCATCTGCCAAAATCCACAAGAAGGAACCAAGTAAGGATATATGCCACTTCTGTAAGAAAGCCGGACATTATCAGAAAGATTGCTTGAAAAGAAAGGCATGGTTCGAAAGAAAGGGTAAGCCTAGTGCTTCAGTATGTTTCGAATCAAATTTAACTGAGGTTCCTTATAATACTTGGTGGGTTGACACTGGTTGTACCATTCATGTTTCCAAAACGATGCAGGGATTCCTTACGACCCAAACCATAAGGCAAAATGAGAAGTTCATCTATATGGGAAACCGAGCCAAAGTTCCAGTTGAAGCTATTGGGACTTATCGTTTGGTTTTAGATACTGGTCATCATTTGGACCTTGTCAATACCCTTTATGCTCCTTCTATTTCTCGTAATTTGGTTTCGGTGTCTCAACTAGATAAGACTGGGTATTTTTGAAACATTGGAAATGGTTCTATTAGTTTGTTCAAACAGAATATTTTATTGGGTTCTGGTACCCTTGTTGATGGTTTGTACAAACTAAAGCTTGATACCCTATTCGCTGAGACTCTCTTAACCTTACATCATAATGTTGGTATTAAACGTGGGTTGTTTGATGAATCCTCTGCTTACTTGTGGCATAAACGGTTGGGTCACATATCTAAAGAAAGATTGAAAAGGTTAGTAAAGAATGAAATCCTTCCTCATTTGGATTTTACTGACCTTGGAATTTGTGTTGAGTGTATTAAAGGAAAACACACAAAACACACACTTAAGAAAGCAGCCACAAGAAGCTCACAGCTCCTTGAAATTATACACACTGATATTTGTGGGCCTTTTGATGTTCCATCACTTGGTGGAGAAAAGTATTTCATTACCTTTATCGATGATTTTTCACGTTATGGATATATCTATTTGCTGCATGAAAAATCTCAGTCGGTAGATACCCTTGAGGTGTTTATCAATGAAGTTGAGAGGCAATTAGAAAGAAAGGTGAAAATTGTCAGATCTGATAGAGGTGGAGAATATTATGGAAAATATGATGAAAGTGGACAGTGCCCTGGTTCATTTGCTAAGTTCCTAGAAAGACGTGGTATTTGTGCTCAATACACTATGCCAGGAACACCGCAACAAAATGGTGTTGCAGAAAGGCGGAATCGTACTTTAATGGATATGGTTAGGAGCATGTTAAGCAACTCATCTTTACCCAAATCATTATGGATGCACGCTTTAAGGACCGTTGTGTATTTGTTAAACAGGGTTCCTAGTAAAGCAGTTCCTAAGACACCTTTTGAACTGTGGAGGCGAAGGAAAACCAGTTTAAGGCACCTGCATGTTTGGGGTTGCCCAGCGGAAGTGAGAATATATAATCCACATGAAAAGAAACTGGACTCACGAACAATCAGTGGTTTCTTCATTGGTTATCCAGAAAAATCTAAGGGGTATCGATTTTATTGCCCTAACCATAGTACAAGAATTGTTGAAACTGGAAATGCTAGGTTCATTGAGAATGGTGAAGTTAGTGGGAGCTTAGAGCCACGCAATGTGGAAATTCAAGAAGTTAGAGTGCAAATATCCTTGCCTCTACCCTCTTCTCAAGTTGTTGCTCCTGCACATGTTGAGCATGATAACTGTTGGAAGATGGCAAGCTTGTGTCAGGCTCCATTTAAGGAAATTGATTGAAAAAGGAAATTCCATTCTCGAGTGAACAACTAAGGAAGGCATCATCAAATCAGGATCAAAGCAAAATCAGCTTAATTGATTGTGTGAGGGTTAACGGTTAGGAGAACATATGTATAAAGAGCAAAAGCTATGGGTAGATAGAGCTGTCCTTTTCGAGAGAATCAAAACAAGAGCAAAAGAGTGCTGTCTGAGTTTTGATTAGAGAAGGAGAGTGCTGTCAGAGAGATAGCTTGAAAGAGTGGTGTTAGTTTGAACTACAGCAGGGAGCAGTAGGTTCGAAGAGGTTCTGATCAAAGTGACGGGGAGTCACTGTGAGATCAAGTTGTATACTGTAATTCGAAAACACAGAGCATAGTATAACGTCGAAGGTCTCAAATCAGAGATCCTTTGACCGTGGATTAGTCGGTGTTAGGTTCCATTGATTGCCTAAGACCGGATACCACGTAAAAAGATCGTGTCTGTGTCTATTTAAGTTTTTACTGTTTTATTTTACTTCCAGTTATTTCTAAAGCTCTTGATCTAGTGCGAAGTGTGAATTTTACAGAGCAGGTTTGATCCTCTGGCTCGAGGGAGGAAGAAGAAAGGAGTGTTTGCAAAACGCAGAGTTTAACTCAAGGAAATTGGGCCAGTCTCACGTCAGCCATCAGATTTCCATTAGAGCCCAACCCGTTTCAATTAACTCGCTGTCGTTTTGACAAACACAAAGAGAGAAGTCCCTTTACTCTTCTCGCTGATCTATTTTCAATTCATTTCACCTTCTTCACTTGACTTGGCCGAAATCGTAGTTAGGGTTTTCAGATTCCCAAATTGTCGAAGAACAGGGAGATTTGGCTCTTGAGTCTCGCGCTCGACTCTACCAACACGTGGTATCAGAGCCCGGCTCCGGCAAACGAGGGTTAACTACCTGCGGAGAAAATGAGTTCGAGCACAAGCAATGGCGGAGTATTCATGGCGGATGGTTTTTCCCAGACCAGACCCCCCAGATTCGAAGGGGTTCATTACGGATACTGGCGCAACCGCATGGAGCTGTTCATTGGGTCTACCGATCCTGATCTCTGGAGCATCGTACTGGATGGACCACTTGAAGTGAAGGAGACACGAGGGAAATGGACGGACGAAGATAAGCGAAATTTCCAGTTGAACTCCAAAGCAACGAATCTCATGTACTGTGCCCTAGGCCCAGAAGAGTATCATAGAGTTTCAGGCTGCAAAACCGCCAAGGAGATCTGGGACAAATTGCAAGTAGCTCATGAAGGTACGAGTCATGTGAAGATTTCCAGAATAAATCGGCTGAAGCAAGAATTTGAGTCATTCGTGATGAAGCCCGAGGAAACCATCAAAGAGATGCACGATAGGTTTACTACTATCGTGAATAGCTTGAGGAATCTGGATGTGGAGTACAGTAGTGCTGATCTTGTGAGAAAAGTGCTTTGGGCTCTCCCAAAACGATGGACTCCCAAGGTTACTGCAATTGAAGAATCGAAGGACCTAACAAAGCTTAGTCTGGATGAGCTCATGGGTTCGTTGGTGACACATGAAGAAAAACTCAGAAGAGAAGAAGGAGAGGAGGTACGTAAAGAAAAGAAGAACATCGCATTCAAAGTAGCGGCATCAGAAGAAGAACTCGACTGTCTGGAAGACATGGAGGACGAAGAACTGGCCATGCTAAGTAAGCATGTGGCCAAGCTACTTAGGCTGCGAAGAGAAAAGAGAAAAGGAAGCTTTCCCAATCGAACAAGGGAGAGTGATCCAGAAAAGGAGCAAGTGAAGACGTTCAGGACTAATCCAAGAGTTAGGCGAGAAACAGTCAGCAATGACAACAAGGCTGGTTCTTCATCAGGATGTTTCAAGTGTGGAAGAAATGGGCACATCAAAGCAGATTGCCCTCAAATGAAGCGGGAGAAAGCTTACACTGCCACCTGGAGTTGCAGTGAAGATGAGGAAGAAGAGGTCGAGCCCAAATATGAAGCCTATATGGCTATTGATGAGAGTGAAGATGATATGGACGCATCACAGGTCAGAAACTCTAACTATTATTCAGATTCATGTGATGAAGATAGTCAACTAATAGAAACCATAAGAGACATTCAGTCAGAGTTTGAAACTGTCAAATCAAAACATATTAGAATGAAATTGGAGTTTGAAAATCTGCTTAACAGTTACAATAAACTGAAAAAGGAGAAAATGGAAACAGATGAGAAGTTGGAGGAAGCTGTAAGAAAAAATACAGAACTAGAGGCAGAAATTGCCAGAAGTAGGAAAGGGTGTAGGAATACATGTGCACAACATAATAAACCATTAAGAACACAAAAAACTTATAACAAGACATATGTTGAATGCTTTTATTGCCACGAGTTTGGACATTATATTTCACAATGTCCAAAACGTATAGCCAAGGAAACTAGACTGAAAGAAACAGTATGTTTCTCGTGTCATAAGAAAGGTCATATGAGCTATAATTGTACTGAGTATAAAATGAAAGTTGGAGTATCCAGAATGGTTTGGATGCCTAAAAACAAATAAAATGTTTCCATGTCCAGGTCTGCTTCCAAGTGAGCATGGAAGACAGCGAATGGATTCTGGATAGTGGGTGCTCACATCATATGACTGGTAATGAAAAACTTTTTTCTAAATTAACTAAAGGTAAGAAAGGTAAAGTTTATTTTGGAGATAATTTTAGTACTGATGTTTTAGGTAAAGGGGAGATAGGCACTGGACCAACCATAACTAATGTGATGTGGGTCGATGGCCTTAAACACAACTTGTTTTCAATAAGCCAAATGTGTGGAGAAACTAATAGGGTGATCTTTGAACCAAACAGGTGCTATGTTGAAAATATTGAAAGTAAGAAAATTCTGTTCACAGGCAGAAGAAAAGGGAAGCTATTCTGCATAAATCTAAATAACAAAAAGGATTTTAATGAAATGTGCTTAATAACAGTAAACAAAGATGAGCAATTAGATTGGCACAGAAAGTTGGGGCATATTAGTGTAGGATCCTTAGCTAAACTGATTAGCCTGGACAGTGTAATTGGTATACCAAAGATAAGCAGTAAGAAAGAATTTTTTTGTGAAGCTTGCACAAGAGGAAAACAAGTTAGATCTTCTTTTAAGAGTAAACCTGTAATCTCTACATCTAAACCATTGGAACTGTTACACTTGGACCTTTTTGGCCCCAGTAATGTAATGAGCCTTGGTGGAAAATACTACGCATGTGTGGTGGTAGATGATTATTCCAGGTTTACCTGGGTGTTCTTTCTTTCAAACAAAGGAGAAACCTTTATGCATTTTAAGAGTCTAGTTAAAAGATTAGAAAATGAAAAGGGTTCCAGAATTGTGAGCATAAGGAGTGATCACGGTGGAGAGTTTATTTCTGACAGCTTTGATAAATTTTGTGAAGAAACTGGAATATCCCATAATTTCTCTGCTCCTAGAACACCACAGCAAAATGGTGTGGTAGAAAGAAAAAATCGAACACTAATAGATATAGCTAGGACTATGTTAAACGACTATGGATTACCAAAGCACTTTTGGGCAGAAGCTATAAATACTGCATGTTATATCATTAATAGAGGTCTAATCAGGTCCAAACTTAATAAAACACCCTATGAACTATGGAAAAACAGAAAACCAAATGTGGGGTACTTTCATCCTTTCGGATGCAGATGCTTTGTTCTCAATACCAAAGACAAGCTAGGAAAATTTGATTCTAAGTCTGATGAAGCAATTTTTCTAGGATATTCTGTTCACAGTAGGGCCTACAGGGTATACAATAAACGGACCCTCAAAGTTGAGGAGTCCATAAATGTTGTGTTTGATGATTCTCCTAGTAAGTGTGCAGATCAAATCGATGAAGATGATGATCTTGGGTTAGGAAACTTACATAAATCTGATCAAGTAGTACAAGCAGAACAGGTGATGAGGAATAAAGGCTCACAGGAACAGACATGTGAAGGAGAAACAGCTGAAACAGAGGCAGCAAGAATCAAGGAAGCACCTCTGCACATTCAAAAACGACATCCACCATCTCAGGTCATAGGTGACTTAAAAGAAGGTATGATTACTCGGTCTAAGCTGTCAAACATGCATACTGCCTTTGTGTCTCAATTAGTACCTAGGAACATAAAAGAAGCTCTAAATGATGAGTTTTGGGTGGCTTCTATGCAAGATGAAATGGGATATTTTGAAAGACTAAATGTTTGGGAACTGGTTCCAAAACCTGAAGATAAACCTATAATCGGAACCAAGTGGGTATACAAGAATAAAACTGATGAAATTGGTGATATAACTAAAAACAAGTCTAGACTAGTAGCACAAGGTTATGATCAGGAGGAAGGAATAGATTTCGACGAGTCATTTGCTCCTGTAGCCAGACTAGAAGCCATCAGGCTATTGTGTGCTTTTGCTGCATCTCAAGGTTTTAAACTTTATCAGATGGATGTTAAAAGTGCTTTCCTCAATGGAGAGTTAAAAGAAGAAGTTTATGTTGCTCAGCCTCCTGGGTTTGAGAATCACAAATTTCCTAATCATGTATATAAACTGAACAAAGCTCTCTATGGATTGAAACAAGCTCCTAGGGCTTGGTATGATAAACTTAGCAATTTTCTGATAATGGATGGTTTTCGTAGAGGCTCTGTAGACAAAACCCTGTTTATCAAAAGTCAAAATGGCCATACTATGCTTGTTCAAGTATATGTAGACGACATAATTTTTGGTTCCTCTAGTCAAAAAATGTGCAAACAGTTTGAGTCAGCCATGAAAGGGGCATTTGAGATGAGTTTAATGGGAGAACTTACTTATTTCTTAGGTCTGCAAGTCCAGCAGACTAGCAAAGGCACGTTTATTACTCAAACTAAATACTTAAATAACATGCTTGAACGTTTTGATCTTAAGAATTTGAAATCTGCAGTAACACCAATGGGGTCCACAGTAAAACTATCTTTGGATGAATCTGGAGAACCAGTTAGCGATAAACTCTATCGAGGAATGATAGGATCTCTTCTGTATATAACTGCTAGTAGACCTGACATCATGTACAGTGTGTGTGCATGTGCCAGATTTCAGAGTAACCCTAAGACTAGCCATCTAACTGCAGTAAAGCGCATTTTTCGTTATCTCAGTGGTACTGCTTCTTTAGGACTCTGGTATTCGTGTGAATCGAGTCTTGAATTGCTAGGATATAGCGATTCTGACTATGCTGGATGCATAACTGATAGGAAGAGCACTTCTGGAACGTGTCACTTCCTAGGCACGTCATTAATTTCCTGGGCTAGTAAGAAGCAAAACTCTGTTGCATTATCGACTGCTGAGGCAGAATATATTGCAGCAGGGTTAGGCTGTACTCAACTAATGTGGTTGAAGTACCAACTTCAGGATTATGGTATTAGTATAGGATCGCTTCCCATCCTATGTGACAACACAAGTGCAATAAACATGACTAAAAATCCTATTCAACACTCGCGAACTAAACACATCGAAGTACGTTATCACTTTATTCGTGACCTTGTTCAAGATGGGAAAATACATTTAGAATTCATTAATTCAGAAATGCAATGGGCCGATATTTTTACTAAACCTTTAGGTGCTGATAAATTCTTACCAATACGAAATGAACTTGGCATGTTTACTCAAGAAGACATTAATGAGATTTGATTCGATTTCATATATTCTCTTTCCTTGTTTCTCTTGATCTTCCCAATCATCTTCTGATTCCTTCTCTTCCATTCGAAGAGTTTCCCTGATTCAATGTAGTCCACTGACTATAAATCTACTTCCCCTCTCTGGTCCTTCCACACTGCCTCACTGCAACCAATCACAAACAACTTCTTCATCTCCTCGAAAATGGCCCCTAACAATCTCCAGTTGCAGTCCTCAGTGCTGTTCAAAAACCAAAGCTTCCGCAATGCTGCTACCTACTCTAGGTATCTGCGTCGCTTTTGAGATAGACCTCTCTATCCTTCCTTCTCCATTCAGCCTACCACCTTTTCAAAATATGATATGAATATCCCAGCCTATCTCAAGAACTTAGGATGGGAGTCTCTGGTCACCAATCTGCGATTCAGTCAGTGTCCTGAGGCTGTCCGTTTATTCTATGTCAATCTTCGCTGTGGGCCTGGAAGTGATCCTGAGTTCTTCACCACCCTAGTCTATGACTACGAGATTAAGGTCACGCCTGCGTTGCTGGCGTCTGTATTGGATCTTCCTCATGCTGGAATTCAGGCTGGCACAGACAGAGAGTTCTACCAGTCTGGCTTTCGGTTTGATCATGCCCTTGAATCCTTAGCTCATGACATAGGATGCTGGTTCCCATCCCAACTTGCTGCTGGAAGGCTGCCTGATGATCTCAAAGTGCTTTTCTTCTTCCTCACACGCTGGTTCCTTCCTCGAGATCTAAGCACCACTGATCTCATTCATACTCCTGACCTTTGGGTTCTCTTTAATGCACGAGCTGGTCGTCGCATTAGTTATGCCTCCCTCATGTTTCGGCACATGGTCAAGTTTGGGCGAGAATACTACAGTGGTCCCTTACCTTTTGGCCCTCACATAACCAAGTTTCTCTATCGCTTGGGCATTGATCTCCGTGATAAGGTTATCAACTGTGATGTTTTGGATGATTTACGTCCTCAACACGTTCTTGCACGTCTTGATGCATTAGTTGGTCCCCGTAAGCCTGTCACTGGCTCAGGGGGAGTGACCAGTCATCAACAGGCTGCTTCTTCGGCTCTAGTCAATGCAGCTGCTGCTGCATTTAAACGTGATGCCGCAGTCAAGAGCGGTCCAAAGCTGAAGCTAATGCTCGAAAAGGATTTGATGCTACCAAAGTTTGTATATGAGTCTAATCAGATCAGTGATCCAATTACTCCAGACTCAGATTCTGGTGATGAGGATAGGGTCTCAGGCTATGCTTCTCCTCCTAGTTATCCATTTTAGGATCTCTGTTTGTTAAACCATGGGTCTGATGGTTCTTGGGTATTCTTGGAGAACTATGTCTTTGTTTGGTGTTCTGAAAGAAAATAAATGAATGAATGAGTAATTGAATTTCCTTTTCAGCGCAATGTTTGTACAAGTGTATGTTTTGGACAGGCTGCACCCACGGTGTGTTCAATGTGTGCAGGTTGTTGAGAAGAGCCACTGACAAGCTTAGGGGGAGAATGTTGGAAGATGGCAAGCTTGTGTCAGGCTCCATTTAAGGAAATTGATTGAAAAAGGAAATTCCATTCTCGAGTGAACAACTAAGGAAGGCATCATCAAATCAGGATCAAAGCAAAATCAGCTTAATTGATTGTGTGAGGGTTAACGGTTAGGAGAACATATGTATAAAGAGCAAAAGCTATGGGTAGATAGAGCTGTCCTTTTCGAGAGAATCAAAACAAGAGCAAAAGAGTGCTGTCTGAGTTTTGATTAGAGAAGGAGAGTGCTGTCAGAGAGATAGCTTGAAAGAGTGGTGTTAGTTTGAACTACAGCAGGGAGCAGTAGGTTCGAAGAGGTTCTGATCAAAGTGACGGGGAGTCACTGTGAGATCAAGTTGTATACTGTAATCCGAAAACACAGAGCATAGTATAACGTCGAAGGTCTCAAATCAGAGATCCTTTGACCGTGGATTAGTCGGTGTTAGGTTCCATTGATTGCCTAAGACCGGATACCACGTAAAAAGATCGTGTCTGTGTCTATTTAAGTTTTTACTGTTTTATTTTACTTACAGTTATTTCTAAAGCTCTTGATCTAGTGCGAAGTGTGAATTTTACAGAGCAGGTTTGATCCTCTGGCTCGAGGGAGGAAGAAGAAAGGAGTGTTTGCAAAACGCAGAGTTTAACTCAAGGAAATTGGGCCAGTCTCACGTCAGCCATCAGATTTCCATTAGAGCCCAACCCGTTTCAATTAACTCGCTGTCGTTTTGACAAACACAAAGAGAGAAGTCCCTTTACTCTTCTCGCTGATCTATTTTCAATTCATTTCACCTTCTTCACTTGACTTGGCCGAAATCGTAGTTAGGGTTTTCAGATTCCCAAATTGTCGAAGAACAGGGAGATTTGGCTCTTGAGTCTCGCGCTCGACTCTACCAACAATAACGATTTGCAGGAACAACAAATGAACGGTCAAGCACCACCTAATATTGCTATTGAGAATGAACCTAACATAGATGAACCACAAGAAATCGCATTAAGAAGGTCTACAAGAAATCGAAGGCCTGCAATTTCTGATGATTATGAGGTTTATCTTCACGAGTTGGAATCTGATTTAGGACTCTATCATGATCCAGTTTCATTTTCACACGCCATGGAAAGTGAGCATTCTGATAAATGGTTAGCTGCCGCGAAAGAAGAGATGAAATCTATGTATAAAAATGAAGTTTGGGACCTTGTTGATTTGCCTGAAGGTTGTAAAAGAGTTGGTAATAGATGGGTCTGGAAGACCAAACACGACTCTAATGGCAATATCGAAAGACACAGGGCCAGACTTGTTGCCAAAGGTTTCACTCAGAAAAGTGGTGTTGACTATAAAGAGACATTTTCACTCGTCTCTAAGGAAAGACTCCTTAAGGATTGTCATGGCAATGGTAGCTCATTATAATCTAGAGCTCCATCAGATGGATGTGAAAACCGCCTTTCTGAATGGGAATTCAGATGAAGCAGTCTATATGGATCAACCTGAAGGTTTTGTGGTTGAGGGAAAAGAACATATGGTGTGTAAATTAAAGAAGTCAATATACGGACTTAAACAAGCTTCCCGACAATGGTATATTAAGTTCAATGATACCATTACATCTTTTGGATTTAAGGAGAACATCATCGATCGATGTATATATCTGAAGATTAGTGGGTCAAAGTTTATAATTTTAGTTCTGTATGTTGATGATATCTTGCTTGCTACTAATGATCTTGGTTTATTACATCAAACCAAGGAATTTCTCTCTAAGAACTTTGAAGTGAAGGATTTGGGTGAGGCATCCTATGTGATTGGAATAGAAATATTTCGTGATAGATCACAAGGACTGTTGGAATTATCTCAGAAATCATACATTAACCGGATCCTAGAGAGATACAACATGGCTGAATGCTCTGCAAATGTCGCTCCAATTCAGAAGGGAGATAAATTTAGTCTCAAACAATGTCCAAAGAATGAATTGGAACGCAAGCAAATGGAACACATTCCTTATGAATCTATTGTTGGAAGTTTGAATTATGCACAAACTTGTACCAGACCAGACATCAATTTTGCTATCGGAATGCTGGGCAGGTATCAAAGTAATCCAGGAGTAGATCATTGGAAAGCTGCAAAGAAGGTACTAAGGTATCTGCAAGGAACAAAAGACCACATGCTCACCTTTAGGAGATCTGATCACCTTGAGGTGATTGGATATTCAGATTCAGATTATGCTGGATGTGTAGACACCAGGAAGTCTACTTTTGGCTATTTGTTCCTTCTAACCGGAGGGGCAATTTCATGGAAGAGTGCGAAGCAGTCTGTTATTGCCACATCCACTATGGAAGCTGAATTCATAGCTTGTTATGAAGCTACGAATCATGGTTTATGGCTGCGGAATTTTATTTCTGGACTTGGAATTGTCGACACTATCGCCAAGCCGCTGAAAATTTACTGTGATAATTCCGCAGCGGTATTCTTCTCTAAGAATGACAAGTATTCGAAGGGTGCTAAGCATATGGAGGTGAAATACTTTGTCGTTAAGGAAGAAGTTCAGAAACAAAGGGTGTCGATCGAGCATATTAGCACACAGCTTATGATTGCTGATCCATTAACAAAAGGATTGCCTCCTAAGACATTTACTGAACATGTCGAAAGGATGGGGATTATAGGACGTCATGACTAAAGTTATTTTATGTTTCATGGATTGACACTTTGAGCTCATTTATTTTGTTTCCGAAATAAAGTTATGAATCTTGTTTTATTTATTATGATCAGTATATATACATTATGCATTATGTGAACAGAACAAGATTTTTGTCTTTACTGAAGACATTATTGTTGGACCATTATGACTACCTTGTTATGTGTCGTATTGAGCATGAGACTGGTTTTGTGGTACATGGAAGGGACTATGTCGATAAATTGATATAGAACCGCCATGATCCTAATCTAGTTTTCATACTTGATTATCACTTTATGGTGAACCAAATATTATGGATTTATCTTATGATGTGCACACTTATGTATATTATTAGATCTTGTGATATATAATGACACATGGACCAAGTGGGAGAATGTAAGCCCAATTCCCGTATGTGACTAGGGAATAATTGTGGCCCAAGTGTAATTATCATTTAATGGTTTAATATATAAGATAAATCCTATATTGATTAGGTTAATGATAGGTAAATTCCTAATATACCCTGATGGTGGGTCTATATAAAGAAGCTCTAGGATTGGTCATCTCTCAACCCATTACGTAGAATTTCTTAGCCATCACAGAAATCTCTAAACCTAAAAACCTAAAGGGGTCAAGAGGGAGAAACTCAATTCCGGTGATTACTACTCCAGCACCGCCGCCGCTCTCGTCATGGATCGAGGTAGGTTTACCCGATCTATTATCGATTCGTGAAATCATCTAATTCTAAGATCCATGCTATTATGATTTATGTTTACAATATATTTCTCAGATGAGAATGTATGAAATATAATAAAATAGATGCAGTCTGTTATTGCACCCTTCCGAAAGAAGGATAACGTTTTTTTCTCTTTAATTCATATAACAAGTCAATTTTTCACTTGAACTTCAAGATGAGTTGGAAGCCTATAACTCCCTCAACAAACATTGAAAAAATAACAACTTTACTCTAGATTATTATAGGGTTAAAGACACATTTGGTCACTGAGATTACAAAATCGGGACATGTTTAGTCACTAGAAAAATTTAATATCAAATTTGGTCACTACAATTACTAAAACTGGACGCATTTAGTCACTCGCCGTTAGTCTCCGTCCAACTCCGTTAATGAAGTCCGTTAAGTGCTGATGTGGCAAACAGAATTGCCTAATCAGCCGGATATTAACCCAACAAAAATAAAACCCGACCCGCCACGTCATTATAACCCGCCACCTCATTAAAACCAACCCAACCCAACCCAACCCATCACCCAACCCTATCCAACCCTTCTTCCTCCTTCCTCCCCAACCCAATTTAGGGTTTTCCCCATTAATCTGCCGGCCGCCCTTCCTTCATCTTCTTGAGGAATGTGGCGGTGCCGGCTCGGAGCTCGGTGGTGAAGATTCAGGAAGCTACTCTTGCTCTCCTCCTTCTTCTTCTTGTTCACCTCCCCCCTCTTCCTCTCTGCCTCTGCCTTAGACAGCGATGACGACGATGAGCAACCACAACTGCCCAAGAAAAAGAGCAGCAGCAGCAGCCTATCATCATCACAAGCAACACCAAGCACCAAGCTTTCTAAATCTACCATTCCCTCTGCTAACAAGAATCAGACCATGAAACTCACCAAGAAGACTACTACCAACTCTGCTGCTATCGGAGATACTCTGTCTTCTTCTTCGAGTGGTAAGAAGAACCAGACCAAACTTATTACCACCAAATCCTCCAACTCTACTAAATCAACATCACCCACCAAGTCCAGGGCCAGCAGCAGTAGCGATTCTCTCTCTCTATCTGTCGCTGCGCTCTACACTAGAAGAGAGCTCCAGCGGCGAAAGGCAGGAGAAAAGGGGCGACGCTGCAGAACTCTCTCGCCGCCGCCGCTGCTCCGTCCCTTTTCCCCCCGTCCTTTGAAATTGAAAGGGAAGAAAAACCAGCTAGGAAGTATGGAGGAGGAATTGCAGAAGCGAAACACCGATTGCGTGTACTTCCTCGCTTCTCCCCTCACTTGCAAGAAGGTTTGTTCTTCGATCTTTCCCCACCGCTCGACTCCAACCTGCTACTACCAGTGCTTCTCGCCAATCTTCATTCCCCTTATGGAATTCCTTCCCCCCCTGCGGAAATGCGTTCTTTCGGAGTTTCTAATTCGTGCTAATGAAATGCGGTCGTTCTTGCTGTCCGAAGGGGTTTAGTTAGATTTCTTATTAGGGTTTCTTCTTTTGCTTCTGGGATCTGTGGCGGGTTAGCTTTGTTGCGAATCCATGGTTTTTTTATGTTGCTGTAGCCGGTAGTTGCCTTTTGGCGGGTAGTTAGGTTACCCACCTTGCTCTCTGGAGAAACTGGGAATTTGGGTTTCTTGGTGTTACCTATAATGCTCGAGTCATCAACAATGGATTTCTATATTTTCAGCTGCTTGGGGAAGATTCTTTATGCAATTAGGTTTCGGGTAATGGATACTCGCTCCTAAATTGGGTTGGGGAGGAAGGAGGAAGAAGGGTTGGGTAGGGTTGGGTGATGGGTTGGGTTGGGTTGGGTTGGGTTGGTTTTAATGAGGTGGCGGGTTATAATGACGTGGCGGGTCGGGTTTTATTTTTGTTGGGTTAATATCCGGCTGATTAGGCAATTCTGTTTGCCACATCAGCACTTAACGGACTTCATTAACGGAGTTGGACGGAGACTAACGGCGAGTGACTAAATGCGTCCAGTTTTAGTAATTGTAGTGACCAAATTTGATATTAAATTTTTTTAGTGACTAAACATGTCCCGATTTTGTAATCTCAGTGACCAAATGTGTCTTTAACCCGATTATTATATGTCCATACTTTTTTTTATAAGGATAATATAAGTTTGAATATGTGACTTTCGAATTCAAAACCCGTATTAGTGCCACTAGATCAATTACTTGTCCACTAATATTCCGGTGTCTCAATTCTACATTTCTGCTCGTGCCAATCACATTAAATTAATGGTCCATCGTCCCAAGGATAATCTTATGTTGTCACTCATGCCACACTTTTATTTTATGCACTCATTCATGCTTTGCCCCGACCTCTTCTCCTTCCCATTATGATGGTGGTTATGTTTGTTGAGGCGGTAGTTATGTCTTTCTCAAAACAACAAACCAAACAATAAAAACATTTGTTCTATGAGACACAGGATGAAGGTGTATACATAATGGGTAATGAAATGACCCCTCTTCTACGGGGGATCGGAATGGGTGTGGTAATGCGGGACGAGAACGGGAAGTTTATCCTAGCAGCAGTAAAGATGGTTTGTGGGCAGTTCACACCGGAAATGGCAGAGGCAATGGCTTTGGAGATGGGAGCTCAGCTGGCGCAACAATTTAACGTCCAAAACCCTATCATGGCGACGGATTGTTTGCAGCTGGTGCGACTTTTGACAAAACAGTCTTATTCTCGCTCGGAGCTGGGAGTGGTGTGTCGGAATATTCGAAGGCTGGTGGAGGACCGACGAGGTAGCTTCTCTCACACGTACAAGGAGGCAAATGAAGCAGCTCATATTATGGCACACGCTCGCACTAGATGGGACGAGCAGATCGTTTGGCTGGACCGACCGCAAATTTATTTAGTTGATCGGATTAAGCTGGATGATGTAGCAGCTAACTCTGATCAATGATTTGATTACAGGTTTCTGTCAAAAAAAAAATGACCCCTCTTCTACGATCATGACTCATAAAGTCATAATTATATTGTTCTTGATTCTAAAGAGTATGGTTGGAAGTCATGTATAGGCTTGGTAGGGCTACTACCCCTAGGGCTGAAAATTGCCCTGACTCATCCTTATCCCATCTCTGACCCTGTATGACCCATCTCTGAAGGGTCAAGATGTATAACCGTCCGTCCGTCCCGTCCATGTCTCCTTCTTGATCCTGTATTCCTGTCTGAACCTCAAGGGATGAGACGGGTCGGGATGGGCAGAGTCAGTGGGTCGACCCTAATTTGCACACTACTTTTTTTATAAATTACGTTTTGGTACCCAAAATTATTTTTCCTTACAATTTAGTACCTACCATTTTTTTTTACAAATAAGTCCTTAAATTTTGGTGGTAAAATCATTTTTGCAATTTAGTACCTAAACTTTGAAAACTTTTACAAAGAGGTCCAATGTGGTATGGGATATATATTTGTTGTTGCTAAGGGTCACAGGGTCAAAAAGTGACCCGTCCCTAAGTTGTCCCGACCCGTCCCGATCCTTATAGGGTCAAAAGCTGACCCGTCCCTAAACTGATCCGTCCCGACCATCAGGGACGGGACGGGTTAGTGGGTTTGTAGGGTCAAACTTACACCCCTAACTACCCCTTCACTCTTGAGATCATACATTTCTCGACCATTTGGCTAAGATCAAGTGTTCTTTGAACAAACATTAGGAAGTGACATTATGCAACTTATTAGCTCTTCATTCTCCTTCAAATTTGATTAGTCATCATAGTTGTTTATTTCTAATCTCTCGTTGTTGACTCACTCTTAAGTCTTGATTCATGATTTCGTTACCGAAATCATATAAATGTTAATCGTAGTTATCGTCAGATACGGTATTGGGAACTAGTGAGCCGAGTTGTACTACTCTTCATATCAGACTCGGCCTTGGTCTTGAGTTTTAGTTTCATTCCTTTCTTATCCCTCAAGCACTAGGTTTGTTCCTCTTATTTCAGACCAGTAGATTGTTGATGGCCGAACTCTTTGTATCATAAAACAATCATCAATAAAAGAACTGAGAGCCCTAGCTCTCCGTGGAGTAGTCTCGTTCACAATGAACGGAGAAACCACGTAAATTGGGCTTTGTGTGTTGAGAAATGTGAATAGTTTGTAAAAACTAAAGGAAAGTCCTTGGAAAAGGTAAGTGAAGTTAATTCGGATTAATTCTCCGTATTGAAGGAAACGTTTCTTCAATCAGAATTAATTGACCGAATTAAAGGAAAGTTCAATCAATTGGATTGATTTTCCATATTGAAGGAATCTTTCATGATCAGATCAATTGCCCATACTAACGGAAAGTTTCAATCAATCGGATTGATTTCTGGTATTAAAGGAAACTTTTATCAATTGGGTTAATTGTCTGCATTAAAGAAAGGTCTAATCAGGAGTTATTACTCTTGATTTCCTTCCTTAAAAAGATTCTCAAATCCTCCACCAAGAGGGGAAGGCTGAAGGTCTCATCCAATATAAATAGATGAGTTGTCTAACCCTAAAAGGTACAACAACGAGCATAAACACAATAGAGAGAGTGTTTAGAGAACTTGGGTTTTCGCACAAAACCGCGAGTATTGAGAGGAGCTGTTTTATCCTGGAGATGACCGGTTGATAGTCTGCCGTGCGCATCGAGGGCAGTGCCGCGAACGTCTTAAAGAGAGCGACCTAGTCCGCGACTCAGCTCCAGATTCGATAACCTTGTTCCTTGTTGTTGTTCTGTTCCTAACATTGTGTGTTTGCTTTTCGTTTCTCGAATTTACCGGAGTTGGTATTGCAACCTCGGATCTCTCCTGCTGCCCAGCTTGCCATGCCATGTGTTCTTTCCATGGCCACAAACCGAGCAACTGAGCCATATTCTTCACACTTCATAGTTTACAATGATGTTAACAATGATGAAATGTTAAAGGGAAGTTGATGCGTGATTGGTGGTAACCGTAGGGGAAAGTGAACGGGGGAAAATGGGATATGGATGTTATGATTCTAATGCTTTGCTTGTTGCAGAAACTTGGAACATTTATCGTTTTGTATGGATTGCGTAAAGGTGAATAACAATTGGTACATAATATTAGATTTCATGGATTTGTGTTTGAGAGGGGACATAACAAGCATGGGTGACGGATGGTCCCCTTAATTGGGCCAATATCACGGTCCATATAGGGCAAGGCTTTCCCGCGAGAAGGGGCCCATGAGTGATGCAAAACAAAGGTTGTCAAACCGGTTTATGCCAGTGTGCCGGTTTAGCAAGTGGAATGGTTCAACCGGTGGCACATACCGGTTTGTGCCGGGTCATGCCGGTCAATATTACAAATAAAATTATAAATACTTATATTTAAACATGACATTTAACGTCAATATCTAAACATTTATACTCGAATCCAACAAATAACATCAATATTTAACTTTTATACTCATAAAATAAATAATAAAATAATTTTTATCAATTAAATTCTCTAAAATAAGATTATTTTACTTAGAGATTCGTATATCGATCATGCCGGTCATACCAGTGGTGTCACGCCGGTTTTATGACCGGTACCGGTTGAACCCGGTACAACCGGTGGCACGCCGGCCGACGTGACAACCATGTGCAAAACCAAACACCTCCCATAATTAATTAAGCTCCCCAAACTACCAATTAGCTTAATTATATCATGTTGGGTTTAGTCCATTACTTATTATTTATATTAACTCATTTATCTTACGGTTTAAATTCTATATGTGCTCTGGATTTCTTTATTTTATTCTAATTCATTTTTTGAAAATATTTGTAGTCTTTTCTTTTGTGTCTAAACTTGTTGCAGATTTTTCGACGAGATACGGAGCACTAAGTCAATAGTTTTTATTTATTGATGTGTGTAAGCAATACATGCTTTGAGTTACAAATTCATTTAGTCAAGAAACATGATGGTTCAGTCATCTAATTTGACTCACACCGGCGATGAAGGTGTGTAATTGTAGGATTTTATGTCGAGATTTCCAAACGGCCGCAATCAGTTCATTATCTTGTATGATACACATCAATCCATCATTTTCAATGCTTGTTCCGACATTCAAACAACGATTGTTGTTAATTGACTCAAAACATTTAGACTTCTTTTATGAAGATACTTGATCATTGTGTTTATACTGTAATTCTCTAAACCTTTCTCTATTGAGTGAATTTTATATCGTAAACTTAAATTATATACTTCAACCTATTATTTTTGCTAATAATGATCTCTAACTTTGACCACATATACGTATAATATATTTCCAGGCCACTTTGAATGTATGTAACGCTTTGGTGTGTTAATCACTACTGCCCACTTGGATTCCAGGGTGTTGCTCTATATTTTATAAATTATTATTATAGCCAATTGATCGATCACATCTATCTATATCTATTTATTTATACTATATATTATGGCAATTCAAAAAAAAATTCTTGCCACATAAGCACTTGGAGGTAGGGCTGGGAAACGGTGCGGTCTGGTCCAGACCAGACCATATATACGGTCTACGGTCCAGACCAAGAGGCTAAAGTATAGACCACAGACCAGACCACATACTATACGGTCTGGTCCAGACCACGCCTGTGCGGTCTGGTTCGGTCTGGTCTGGTCCAGATAAACCACACTCAACGAAAAATGAATAATTTGTTTAGTCAACCACAAAAAAAATTGAACCAATAACCAAGAAAAATAATTGTTATTTGCCTTAAAACATTAATCCTAACATGCATGAATAATTTTGATACTCTAAATCTTAGTACATAACAAAGATACAAAGTAAAAGCATCTCAGTTTGCACCATAATGTCATAAACATTAACATAATGTCATATGGAGACACGATTATCTCTAGTCTGTGGTTAAATGTGGTTGTGAATGAAGGAGGGAAGAAATTCACAAAATTAAGGTTGAGACTTGGGTGTCGTTGTGGGAGTTTGGAGAGTGGTCGAATGGGTTGTTAACACGTATTGACAAGTTAGTTGGATCTACGGTTTGGTCCGGTAAACCGCGGTCTAGACCAGACCAGACCAAGAGATCAAATCATAAAATAATACAGACCATGGACCAGACCAGACCATACTTCAAGGTCTACGGTCCGGACCAAACTGTGCGGTACGGTTTGGACCACGGTTTTACTAACGGTCTGGTCTATTTTCCCATCCCTACTTGGAGGATCTACAATTTGCCAAGTTGGACAACTTTTTTACAAACAAAAAATTAGTTATTAATGTATTTATGGAGCTACCTCTCTCTTCTTTAATATTTCAATTTCTTTTATCCAATTATTCTTTTTCATTTATCCATTCATTTTTTTGTCTTTAATAATAAGTTACATGTTGATAAACTTAACCAAACACACATAAATAAAAAAAATTTGTCAAATAAATAAAATATAAATAATAAAACAGAGAGTGACATACATCATATTTATTTAAATAAAAAATATCTGATTAAACCTTATGAAATAAATTTTCTACTCATTTTTACTAAAATTCAATGATAAGTTACATTTTGATGAAAAAATAAACAAACATACATATAAACAATTATGTTTTAATCGATTAAACCAAAATATATATGAAAAGAGAGAAAATAAACATTTGACATTCAATTACCTTTGAAAAATAAACTATATTACTTTATATTTTGTTACAATGAAGGTGACTTCTACGGTGCCCAGGGCAAAACCCGGGTACGGGTGCCTTGGCCGATCTTAACCGTTCGTTTTCAATCTCCACGGCTCACGTTTGTTAAACCTAGCTGCGCCACTAAATAACTAAACAAATTACAAATTGCCTCCTCCGCGTTAAGTTAGTTTTCATCCTAGTCCAACTAACTGCCCCGGTTAAATTAAATGGATTAAGACCCAAACCCAATTGGGTAGACCCACTGCCGCCCAAACCAATTTCCAGTCTCCCTAACCAATTACACGATCCCTCTCTCGTCTTGGAGGGACGCCCCTTCACAGTTCCAAGAGAAGCTCCCCATCCACATTCGACGTAGATTGAATTTCCCAAAATAATTTTGTCTTGTTTCTTCTTCGCCATTGTATTTCCCCTCGCCTATCTCTTTCTAACACGATTACGGCGACCATGTCTATTATTGTGTTCATCGAACTTTTCATTTGGAAAAGAACCCTTGAAAGAGGTTTGCTAACCCTAGGGTTCATGTCACTAGTGCTTTGTCATCTTGTCTTAGCGTTATTGTGATTATATCTCTCGGTGAAATTAAGGTTTCCTGATATGCAGTGTTCGTCTCGCCCATAGGATTGAGGAAGGAGATGAAGAAGACCTAATTTGATTCGAATCAGATGGAGAGGTCTCCTTAATTTGTGTTTATGTATTAACGGTGCGTTTAGGACTAATTCTAGTTGGACTGGGTCTGATCATTGATTTTTGCAGGCTTTTAAATAACATTCAAACGTGGGCTTGTACATGACCCATGCAATATTCAAAAGTGGGCCTGGAACGTGCGAGCCCATTAGTTTTCTCCTGCGGTATCAGCGCCAACCCTAGTTTAACTAGCTTTAGTTACCCTAGTTTAACCTACACGAGTTAAGATCATCATTACTACATATCTTCCCAAATCTTCTAACTCTTGACATTTCAGACTCAACCGTCTCCATCACACGTCTCCACACTCAACCCCCACGATCACTTTTTCTTACACCTACAATCTCTCTTTCCCTACAATCCCTCTTTCCTCCATCTTCACCTTCCCTTGTTCCTTCTTCCTCTGACTCCATGGCAAACATGGGCATTCTAACTCTATCAAACGACGACTGCCGATCCACCACAAGTCTCGCGGACTATCTTTCATTCACGAGCAAGACATCTATTGTGGCCGAGTACGAGTTCATCCACCTGTCCCCTTTCCCTCAAGAAGTGAAGCAGTTAATTAAAAATCTTGGCTGGGAAAAGTTCTTCGATCTCAGGAGTCGAGGAAGCACCAGTTACTGCCCGCATGTGGTGAGGAAGTTCTACCACAATTTAGAGCTGTCTGGTCCCTCCGATTCTCATCTCGTGTCGGTCTTCCTGGGTTATAGAGCCTGCTTCCAGCCTGATCAGTTTGCTGAGATCCTCGATCTCCCCGCCGCAGGACACCACATTAATAGCAGAAGCGATCTTCGGCAGCTGTACGATTTTGATTTTGAAGTTGAACTGGGGAAACTGACGAATGGGCGCATCCAGGCTTCTTTCCTCCCAGATCCTCTTCGATTCCTCCATTGGATGATCGTCAACTGCTTCATGCCAAGGTACAGTGGTCATTCGATAATTCGTAGACTTGACCTGTTTATCCTTGTGCAAGCTCAAAGAGGTGTTCCTCTTAACCTCGCATCTCTCATGTGCGTGAACATGGTTGAGGCTGCTCCTAGAGGGGAAAACTGGTACACTGCCTTTCCATATGCCACCTTCTTGACCACCTTTCTTGGAAGGGTTGGGATGGATATGAGGGTTTATGCTAGGGAGGACCATTCCACCTATTTGCCAGTCTACCGTATCGTCGAAGTGACCAATACTTTTTATGACCTTCGGCATACGGAGCATGAAGAGACCCCTGAGGAATCCTCAAGCAAACGTCCTCGGCTTACGTGAGAGTCGATTGATGCAGGGCGGGGTGGAGCAGTGCAGGGCGGGATGGAGCAGTGAAGGGGCCAGCATTGGATGTGTTTTGTTAAGAAGTTTACTGTAAGGCTTCGTTGTTTTTTTTTTCCAGTCTTTTTCTCCAGCACTCAAAACTGTCAGGTAGTGAAGGGAGCCAGTACATCATCTGACTAGGAAAGTCTCCCATTTTTTTAATTATCCAGACAAATATTTTTCTATGCATGCAGTATTTTGTGAATTTGCCATGGCTAATTTCCCTAAGACAGGTGACGAGATGCAGTAATGGTCATCCCTAAGCAAGGAGGTGCAATTGCATCCTACACTTGCTATGATGTGAGAAGCTATTGCAAGGGTGCAAATTTGGTTGCAATTGAAATTGGCCCACGAGTGGGGACTATTGATGAAATTGCAATGTTTTCTCAAAATTATAGAAGTGGAAGTAGGGACTACCTATGAAATTGCAAATGAATTTCATTGGGGGAGATTTTAATCCGCTTTTGTTCTAAGCAGTTCCAATTAGGTTGATTATAATGATTTTTTATCTATGGTGATTTTTTCCCCCTTTTTCATCAAGACTCATGCTTCTTTTATCCCCCTGTGGATCTATCATGCTTCGTTTATAGTAAAAATATCCTTTTAATTATACACAATAAAGAATCCATTAATTATGTATGCCTTTTTATTGTATTTATTACTACAATGAATTCTCTGACTAAAAGGGGAGTGAAAACATCGTTGGTGGAAATTCAAGGAATGGAATGATAAGGGTTGTGCATAAATTCAATTTCTGTAAATAATTAATTTTATTATTATTAGTTAGTAACGTCATTAGTTTTAGTTAGTGGGTTAGTGGCTCCTACTTTGTAGCTTCAATCTGTTCAAGAGTTGGTACTTAAGCCACTCTCCTCATCAATGTAAATCACTACTTTCAATCCTTTACGTGGAAGCCTTTCCATATCCTAGGAACATTAAATTAATTACATAAGAATTTTCTATCTGCCTTGTACTGGGTTTGGTCATTATTTATACTGATTGGGAGCCAATCAGTTTTACCTTTTGGGTTACCTATACATGAATGCAAATTTAATTATACGATTGGGAGCCAATCAGTTTAACTATACATGATCCCAATTAAACCTCTCTACAAGATACAATGGCTTGAAGCCTTGAACAGACGCAACCTCACTCACAAGTTGGAAGCTGGAATTTTGGTGAAGTCCCTTTGCCATTTCCACGAAAAAACAAACCAAACCAAACCAAACCAAATATAGAAAGCATTCACAATACCAAAAACCAAATATACAAAGCATTCACCAAACCAAAAACCAAACCAAAAACCAAATATTAAAACCATTCACCAAACCAAATCAAAAACCAAATATAAAAAGCATTCACCAAACCAAACCAAAAACCAAATATAAAAAGCATTCACCAAACCAAAAACCAAATATAAAAACCAAAAATAATAAGCATTCACCGAACCAAATAAAAAACGGTTGTCCATCATCCTGAGAAAAAAAAAACATAACTGTTGTCCTTCATCAAAACCAAAAACTAAAACTCAAAATCAGGTTGTTTTGGGCTCGTTGACTGGGTTTCCTTGTGCTCTTCTCTTTCCTTTTTCCTCTTTTCATGGGTTGTCTTGTACTCTTCCACTGCAGCTTCAACTTGAGGTGCAACTCTTCTTGCTTCCGTGAGCACCATATGCCTTATGTAGTTCATGGGCTCTCGAACAAGGTACAAAGCGATCTGCATCCTCCTCACTTGAGTGCATGGCTATCAACATCAACAAACATGGTGCTTACCGCATGATTCAAAAATAACAATCAATTGTGGTTTTCTAATATGGGAATTAGAATTGTCTTTACCCAAATATAAGAGGAGTCCCAGCTTGCGCCATACATCCACATGCATACCCAGACTCCACTGTCAGACCTACATAAAATAAAAGCATTGCGTGATAAGAACCAAGTTGATAAGTCGTCGTTTAATATCACAAAAAAATGGGCATACTTACCGATGAAGTTGTTGTTGCACAATTGAAGGAGTTGGGTACGAAAACTCCGCAATCCTTGGTGGCGACAATCCCGGACCTTGTTCACGATAGAGAATCTTCCACAAGGCTTGCATAAAGCACATCTGTACAAATTAAGAAACGTTTGTACTTAGAAAGAGTTATTTACATTTTGTTGCGTTATAACGGCACAATGTCACATATTTACCATTGTTTGAACAGATTGTAGTCGAAAGGAATTGCGGTCTTCATTTGGTTGTGGATCCAAGATATGGACTTCTTCCTTGTCCAACTTAATGACAGCCAAGTACCAATGGGCATTATCTCTCATCGGAACACACACCTACATATGCGGAAATTGTCAACACGTATTAAAAAAATAAACTGCAAACCATGTAATACTTATTAAGACGAACAGTTTACCTTGTTCACCATATGGGTTCGACTAAGGAATTTTGATTGGTATAGGTCTAATGCCATCTTGGGTGTTATTCCACATGAAATCACTAGTTCCTGCCCATGTGGTAGTTGCACAATTGAAATTTTGTCAACACAATATGATTCACGTTAAAAAAACATGTGTTGTAATTTTTATGGTGAGAGGAAATTGTCATTAAGTATAATCGGAACACAACCTGTAGTTCAGCAGGCAGATAGCACACTCCTTTTCCGTCCTTGGAATTTGTCCACAACTCTTCTAGAGTCAAGTGGCAGGCCATCGCTGTTATAACCTAATATAACATGGACAAAAAACACTTCATGATACTATCGAGTTGTTATAAAATAATTCTATGTAGAAAGCATTGATAGTGGACATGTAAAAAAAAATTTGGAGTTCCGTTGATTACATCAGCATCTACGAATGAGCGAGGGCTTAAGGACCACAATGACTTCCTCGTACAAGAGTTGTTGGAGGTTTTGACCAATACTTCGTCAGGTGGCAGATGGGCTAAAAATATGTAGTGAGCAAGCTGGATTTGCTCATCATCGTATTCCATAGCGGTAGGTAGCTTAAACTTCAAAACAACCTGGAATAGGGGCCACAATAAACACGAGTTGAAATGCATTCGTCATGACGGAATAACGGCAAAGAACACTTCAATGGCAAACATGACACCTTTATTACCTTGTCAACAGAAGGTAGACAAATACTTTTTCCATTTGGCTTCTTTGGTGTGACCTCAGAGTCAGATTCATCGTCCGAAATAAAAACGATGACTGAAGCAGGAGTGGGTGGAGTGCTTACACCTTTGCCTTTGGGTATCCTTGGTTTCTTTGTTGGAGTCACAAATTCGGCTGTCTCCTACAATGACAGTGAACCTGCGATTAATAAATTAACTAGAATGAATTTCAATGGTAAAAAGAGCTATTATACATACCACGAGCTTGGACGAAGAGCGAGTAAGTCTCCTATTTTCCATGTTGTGCCTGTAATCTAAGCTTTACTCTGTACTCAAAATCGCGGCAAAGAAGGATATGGAACCACTGCTCTACCGATGAATGTTAATTATATATACAAGGTTAGGATAAATTGTGGCGCCATATTTTCCCGCGGAAAAATAGTTAGGGTTTAGTCTAAGGTACATGAACTTGGGATAAACATGGGTAGTTATTAAACCTAAAATTAAAAAGATACTTTCTTCGATTGAATAGAGAATTGAGTGGTATTAGTAAATATTCGCTCATATTAATATTTGATCCTTCCCCATACACGTAGTAGACACCTAGAGTCAGCTGGCGTTTGGCTTTACTACGAAAGGTTTTTCATTTTAAATATTTTCGTTATTTGTGAAAATGGTAAAGAAATCACTAAGATAAAGAACAGAAAGTGCAACTCGTTCCTACCAAAAATAAAAGATATCACAAATCGTGTTATTAATGGGGATAATTATTAAGTGGCCCGTTGAATCATTAATTCGGCCATCATTCCCAGTAGGGTTTTGTAATCTACGTCCTTGGTTCCCCAAAATTTCCAGCCGTGACAATGACGTCGGAGGGAGTCCTAGTATTGACGTCGGAGGGAGTCCAAGAAAACGCTGGTGCCGGAACCAGTCACACCACCCAGGAAGATAATGTCGCCGATCTCTTATTGCTACAGCCTGAAGATATTAAAAAAATGAAGTTCGATGATACAGAAGAAGCCTATGATTTCTACATGGACTACGGGTTAGTCAAAGGCTTCGACATCAGAAAATCAGACATTGGTCGTGATAAGAACAAAGTTATGATATGGCGTGACTATGTATGCTCTGGCGAGGGAAAGAGGCGCATGAAGAGCACAGAACGAAAGAGAGAAGCAAGAGGGGAGACCAGATTAAACTGCAGAGCCAAGATGCGTGTTAAACAACACAATGTCGATGGGAAGTGGTACGTGCACCAGTTTGATGATGTACACACACATGAAACGATCCCGAGAGAATATAGACACTACATGAAAGGGAAACGTCGTATGAGTGATGCAGTCAAAGCAGCGATAAATTTTAGAAGAGCTGCAGGTATGAAAACTTCTCAAATTGTGAATCTGGCCGTATCAGAAGCAGGAGGCTACGACAATTTGGGGTACACGAGGAAGGATGCATATAATTATGTGGACAAAGAGAGGAAAGAACAAATCAGTGAAGGTGATGCCGCAACAGCCCTAGCCTACCTGCAAGCTAAATGCACCGCGGACGAGCATTTCGTTATTGAACTAAAGAAGGATGACGACGACCGGCTTATTAACATTTTCTGGGCCGATAGTATTTCTGTTGCTGATTATGCATGCTTTGGTGAATTACTGTCATTCGATGCTACTTACAAAAGGAACATTTACCAGATGCCTCTCGTGATTTTTTCAGGTACTTTTCCTTCACACATAGAATTATCCCGAGCTTGCTAAAATAACCCTAGAAGTTTGCATAATCTAACTTTGTTTGAACTTTTTAAGGTGTCAACCACCATTCGCAAACTTGCGTATTTGCATGTGCTTTCTTGGCTAACGAGAGAGAGGACAATTATATTTGGGTGTTGGGAGCTTTGAAGAGAAGGCTAGGCGGTGTAGATCCCAAGAATGTTATTACAGATGGGGATAGAGCAATGCGTAATGCTATTCAGAAAGTATTTCCCGATGCAACACATCGTCTATGTTCCTGGCATATAGACAAGACTATAACCAGAAATGTGAAGAATCATCCTACTTTTTTGCCCCGATGGAAGCATTTTGTGTCAGCTGACTGGGAACCTTCAGAATTCGAAGAAAAGTGGAAAACAGTGGTTGAGGAATGCTCCCTTCAGCACAACAATTGGGTCTCCAATTTATTTGACCAAAGACATGAATGGGGGTATGCATATTTGCGTTCGAAGTTCTTCGCAGGCTTGAGTACAACATCAAGATGTGAAGGACTGAACTCTCAACTTGCCAACTATATCGAGAAGGATAAAAATCTCCTTGAGTTCTTTATTCACTTTGATCGTTGGACTAGGGATATGAGGGAGAATGAGCGTCATGCTGATTTTGAATCCATTCATCGAGAACGAACCATCACAAGCAATGTCTTAGTCTCACTTCAGAAGAGTGGAGCGGCGGTTTTCACAAAGAACGCATTCTTCTTATTCAGAGACGAGGTTGAAAAGTCGGCATGTTGCATAAGGTTGGAGACAGAGCGATCGGAAATTGAGCATGTGTACAAGGTCAAGGTGTCTGGCATGGCTAAGGTATTTCAAGTCACGTACGCAGTTGAACCCTTTGCAATGGAATGTAGTTGTAATCACTACAATTATATGGGAATACCATGTCGTCATATGATTTTTGTACTGAAAGAAGAGAGCATACTGGAACTTCCTGAAGGCCTAGTACGTCGAAGATGGTCAAAGAAGCCGAAGACACTAGAGAGCTTGGACGAACCGGGCAGACTAGATGAATCGCAACTTTTCGCATTGAGGTTTGCCATGACTATCACTTTTAATTTTTTTTTTAGTATTGGTTCGAAGCTAGGTGAACATTAATTTTACTCACTTTGTATAAAATCTTGTGTCAATCAGGTATGGTACTATTCAACAACACAGCTTACAACTAATGTTAAAAGGGGCAAAATCTAGTGAGTGCTTCAAGATTGCTCGTGAGGGAATTCAATCATTATGTGAACAGTTGGACATGGTGGACACTGGCAACGTGGACATACCCGGCATTAATAGGCCGAAGGCGAATGAAATTTTGTTGGATCCATTACAAGTCAAAGCTAAAGGTTCGGGGGCTAAAAAATCTAAACGGAAGAAAGGAGAACCACGACAGTGTAGCAATTGCCAGGAATTTGGCCACTATAGGACCCGATGCCCACATCCTGTTGGCTATGTGAAGCCAACCTCAAACGGTGATGCCCCGAATGATGGTGTTTCGGAAGAAGGTGGCGGTGGCGATGACAACGATGTTGATCCTCCCACCACTCAAGATCAGTCGGAAACAGTACAGAAGAGAAGGCAAAAGCATTGCAGTAAGTGCGGTTCTACCAATCATAATGGAAGAACATGTACTGGGTCAGGACCATCGGATGATGAAAATGACGATGATGAAAATGACGATGACGACGATTATGAGCAACCTAGGGTAAGAATAAGATATAATTGTTCGTGTCTACACAATGCAGTTGCATCCAATATTTGTGTACGTCTAAAATCGTCGTTATCGATTTTGCAGAAGAGGCCTGTTACAAGAAGTAGCAAACTAAGGATTGTTGAAAACTTGGAGTGAAGATGGACGTCCTTATCCTATTCGGATTAGGACTAATTGACTATGTGAAGACTGCCAGTATCAGCTTGAAGCGGCGTCGTTTGATTTATAAGAAGACTGTTGCCATCTGCGGTGTCGTTTTACTTGTGTGTCGTTTTAACGGTGTGTCTCTTTGGTTTATAAGAAGACTACTGCCTGCTACGGTGTCGTTTTATTTAGTTCGGATGGATTTGATTGAATTCGATCTGGAGGTTTTTCTCATGTGCAACATTTCAGTTAAATTATTTTTCTCACTCGTTTTTTTTATTGAATTATTAGATCGGATTTTTTACTTGTTTATAAATTTACTTACTTTTGGCCACTAAAATTTTGACATGTAATTTGGGCGTGAAATGACAAGAGCATGCGCCGACAGAGGACTTCTGAAAATGGAGGCAGTAATCAAGAAATAAAATACAGTATTTTTATTTAGTGAAATATCCCTCACCGATATATTATTAAGATCTCAAACACTAAAAGTACAAATCTTGAAAAACAAAACAATTTACTTTCCCTCCTCCCACTTTTATACTATACATATGGCAACTTTTCCCTCTTCTATATATTTTGGGAGCATGATCAACAAGTACGCGTCAATGTCGCACAAAAGAACCATCATATGACGTAGGGTTCCACAACACCTATTATGGAATCGCAACAACATATGATGATTCTTCAGGCGATATTCAAACGGCGACTTATTGTCATTGCTCCCCTCCCTGCCTCTAACAAAGACCCTGCATGGAGAGAAAAGGAGAAACAATACAACGAAGGATTTAGTTTAACAGTCATAACAATTACATAACTAAAGGAACTGAGATCTAAAATAATATGCAGTCTCATCTTTACCACTGCACCCGAAAATAAAGCATGGACAGGAGGACGAAGAGGCGGATGGGGATGATTTTCGGGGTTGAGAAGATGGGAGAAAGGGGTCTTTTCAGGGATTGAGAGGAGGAACGGACAACAGCAGGAGATGAGTGCCTCTTGGGTTTCGGAGCATGGTCTCTCCCTCTCTGATTAAAGAATTTATAAATGAGCTCATAAATTTACTTTGCCTTTCCAGCCCTTCCCATTTACTGAAAATCACACTCCCTACCGCTGCCTCGGCCTTGGTAACGTCAGCACTGGTTAGGGGCAAATGCGACTTTCCGAAAACGGCGATATCTGATTGGGTGACACGCCGCGGTTAGGATTGAAGCTCTTTCACCATCGGATTAAACGAAAATTTAGGAATTGACGGCGGGAGATGGGGATGTGCTTTTAGACTGGCTTTGTAGATTAAATAACTTTTTCGTTTACCAAAATTAATCTACAGATTTGGTACATGTAATTGTAACCCTAAACCCTAAACCCTAAACCCTAAACCCGAACCAATCAATACCATATACTCTACAACAATAACACCTTAGAGCATCTCCATCCCATTGCTAAACCAACCTTTAGCAATTGGCAATGCCAAACCCTAATACACGAACCAATCAATAACATATACACTAAACCATCAACACCTTGCTTATTTAGACCATCTCCAATGGTGCAATTCTTGAGAATTGCAAGCTGATGTGGCAAAGGAGTGAAAGTGGGACGGTGAGTTGCATTGATGTGGGATCAATTACAAAAGTTGCAAATTTGCATCTGATCAATGTTTTCATGCAGTTGCAAATTTTCATGCAGCACACACATATATACAATTCCAATCACAATACTTAACATAATTCGAATAAAACAACGACAAAAAACAACTTGAGAGATGCACTCAAATTAATATAATACACTCACCAATTAATATTGAATTGCAACGAAAATTAAGTAGGACCCACGGTCACAATTGATATATAGTTAAAGTTGCTAAAGTGGAATTTGGGACCATATATTTGCTCGGTGTTGGAAACTTGAACTGAAACTGGAAGTCCTCCTATGCCGAGTCGTTTGGTATATAAGAAGACTGTTGGCTCTTGCGGTGTCGTTTAATTTATGCACTCATTAATGGTCACTTGATGGCAATTTGTAAGCACTTGATGGTAATTGAGAATACTACACCTCCCCCTAGTAATTTGACATTACCACGTTTTCTTACTTCTTTTTCCAAATTCCATACCATCAATTCTCACAAACTAAACCTTATCCAAACGTGAGTTTTTTTTTCAATTTCCACAAGTCAATTCCTTGGTTTTGTAAAACATGTAAATTCAGACAAGTTTCAACGTTTTAAAATTTCCACATCCAAACGACCCTAAATAAATCATGTGCAACATTTCAGTTGAATAATCTTGAGAACTAGTTTTTTTATTCAATTATTACATCGTATTTTTTGCACTAATTTTGAGCACTCATTAAATGTGTAGAGCATGTGGCTACAGAGGAGCAGAGTTCGAAATCCGGCAAAAAATCCGGTTGGCCCAATCATAAAGACTTCTAAAAATGGAGTCAGTAGTCAACAAATAAAGTACAGTATTTTTATTGGGACTGTAGGATCCCCTCCAGATTTTAGAAGATCTCAAACGCTAAAGTACAAAGTACAGTATTTTTATTGGGAGTGTAGGATCCCCTGCAGATTTAGAAGATCTCAAACGCTAATAGTACAAAGTACAGTATTTTTATTGGGAGTGGAGGATCCCTCGCATATTTAGAAGATCTCAAACACTTTTGGAAGCCGCCATGGAAGCGAAGAGAGAAGGAGAAGAAAAAATCACAAAACAGTATACAAACATAAACAAATGTTACATAGAGTCGAACAAAAACAAAAAGCTGTACTTTCCCTAACTATTTTATCCTATTATACATATGGCAACTTTCCTATCTTGTATACATTTTGGGAGCATGATCAACAAGTACGCGTCAATATGGCGCAGAAGAATCATCACATGAAGTAGGGTTCCACAACACCTATTATGGAATCGCAACAACATGTGATGATTCTTCTGGCTATATTCAGACGGCGACTTATTGTCATTGCTCCCCTCCCTGCCTCTAACAAAGACCCTGCATGGAGAGAAAAGGAGAAACAATACAACGAAGGATTTAGTTTAACAGTCATAACAATTACATAACTAAAGGAACTGAGATCTAAAATAATACGCAGTCTCATCATTACCACTGCACCCAAAAATAAAGCATGGGATAGGAGGACGAGAGGCGGATGGAGTTGATTTTCGGAGTTTCATATTGAGAAGATGGAAGAAAGGGTTCTTTTCAGGGATTGAGAGGAGGAGGAACGAACAGCAGCAGGAGATGGTTTTCGGAGTCTCATATTGAGAAGATGGAAGAAAGGGTTCTTTTCAGGGATCGGAGCACGGTCTCTCCTTCACTGATTAACGAATTTAAAGATTGACTCGTAATTACTTTTACTTTCCCTCCCTTCACATTTACTGAAAATTACAGTCCCTACCACTGCCTCGGCCTTGGTAACGCCATCATTGGTTATGGGCAAAAGCGACTTTCCGAACTCGGCAATATCTGATTGGGTGACACGCACGCGACGAGGATCGAAGGTATTTCACCATCGGATTAAGGGAAAAGTTTAGGAATTGACGGTGGGAAATGGGGATGTACTTTTATAAATAGTCTGAATTTGTAGATTAACTAACTTTTTCGTTTACCAACATTACTCTATTGATCTGGTTTATGTTATTCTAACTTGAAACCCTAAACCCTAAACCCTAAACCCTAAACCCTAAACCAAACCCTAATACACGAACCAATCAATATCATATACTCTACAACAATAACAACACCTTATAGGCTTATACCGTAACCAATCAATAACATATATACTTTAAACCATCAACACCTTGCTCCTCCCTTATACGTCCATAACCTTCAAGACCTTATACTGTATACCAACAACACCTTCTTCTATCTCCATCCCCAACTTTCAATTTATAATAAGTGTTTCCTTTGAAATATAAAATGGAACCCACCTTGGCAATTACTAGCATAATGTAGGGATGTAGATGAATAGAAATTGTTAAGTGATGAATTGCTAAAATTGATGATGTGGCGGTAGGGACCTCGTTTAGAAATTGTTGTTCAATTTTAGGGATGAAGATGATCAATACACTAACCCAATACCATATACTCTAAACCATCAAAACCTTATACAATATCTTATTTTAGGGATGGAGATGATCAATACACTAACCCAATACCATGTACTCTAAACCATCAACACCTTATACAAAATCATTCGGAGCAAAAACACGCAGGTTCAAATCAAACAATAAATTATCAGCATTTATAAGTAGATATAAAGCATTTATAAGCAGATATAACGAATTATGTCTTAGTAATAAGGCATGATCAGCATTTATAAGCAAATATAAAGAAAATATATAATCGAGATAAAATAAGACAACACCTACCCTCACCCTTTAACCAATCGATCCCATATGCTCTAAACCATCAACACCTTATAACCTACCCATATACCATATACTCTATACCATCAACAACCTAATACCCTAAGCAGTCAGTACCCATTTCCTTTAACATCAACACCTTATACAACAATCGTATACCTATACGCTGATAAAATTTTACATTTTGAAAATACTTGCCCAACTAAAGTACATAGGTACTTCAAAAGTGAAACTCTAACTTTCGTTTCAAAACATAAATTCAAAAAATATCCTCACTCAGTATCCAACCACAAGCCTCTAATTAGTCTACAAGAGGTTTGTTATGTACGAGTGCATTGCATAAAGAGGGGAAATCGGTGAGAGAGTGGAATGGGATCTCAATTAATGAAGAGTTAAATTGGGCGGATTGTAGTTTACCTCGTACCGGTAAATGTGTAAAGAGACACGCTAGCATTTACCAAATTCCAAAAAAGAAGGAACACATAATTATGTTTAAATTGCGTGAACTCAATGAATGATCAGGATTTTAGAAGCAGAAGCAGATGAAAATAAGTAAAACAAAGAATCGCCACTGAGAGTCTGAGATAGACAATTATCAAAGGCCCAACCTAATGACAATCCGGAACTCAGTATCTATTATCAACAAACTAGGTGTCATGGGTCCATGTACAAGCCCACGTTTCAATGTTATTTAAAAGCCTGCAAAAATCAATGATCAGACCCAGTCCAACTAGAATTAGTCCTAAACGCACCGTTAATACATAAACACAAATTAAGGAGACCTCTCCATCTGATTCGAATCAAATTAGGTATTCTTCATCTCCTTCCTCAATCCTCTGGGCGAGACGAACACTGCATATCAGGAAACCTTAATTTCACCGAGTGATAGAAGTTTCGAGAAAATGACAATAACGCTAAGACAAGATGACAAAGCACTAGCGACATGAACCCTAGGGTTAGCAAATCTCTTTCAAGGGTTCTTTTGCAAACGAAAAGTTTGATGAACACAATAATAGACATGGTCGCCGTAATCGTGTTAGAAAGAGAAAGACGAGTAAATTCCGCACGGAAATAAAATGGCGATGAACAAAACGTCGATTTGTGGATAAAAGGATTTGGGGTTCAAAACGATGATTATGTGAGGATTTCATATTGGATGGGGATCTTCTCTTCGAATGTGGATACATAGATTTGGCGTATGAAACATGATGATGTTGGGGATTTGAGATTGGATAGGGAGCTAAATCGAATGTGGATCAAATAATAAAAGCATTTGGGTTTCGAAACGATGATTTTGTTGGAGATTTCAGATTTGATAGGCAGCTTATGATCGAACTTCGAACTTAGAGTTAGAGGGGACCCTCCAAGGCGAATGAGGGATCGTAGAAGGGAGACTGGAAATTGGTTAGGGCGGCGGGTCGTATCCATAGGGTTGAACCTCTTAATCGCTATCATTAAACCGGGTACAGTTAGGTTGAAGTCCGTAGAAGTCACCATAAACGCTTCGTGATGCATTTGGTAATTTTCCTTGCCCCCGGTTACCCGTACCCCTGATTTTGCCCTGGGCACCGTAGAACGTCCAAAACCCTATCATGGCTTTGGAGATGGGAGCTCAGCTGGCGCAACAATTTAACGTCCAAAACCCTATCATGGCGACGGATTGTTTGCAGCTGGTGCGACTTTTGACAAAGCAGTCTTATTCTCGCTCGGAGCTGGGAGTGGTGTGTCGGAATATTCGAAGGCTGGTGGAGGACCGACGAGGTAGCTTCTCTCACACGTACAGGGAGGCAAATGAAGCGGCTCATATTATGGCACACGCTCGCACTAGATGGGACGAGCAGATCGTTTGGCTGGACCGACCGCCAATTTATTTAGTTGATCGGATTAAGCTGGATGATGTAGCAGCTAACTCTGATCAATGATTTGATTACAGGTTTCTGTCAAAAAAAAAAATGACCCCTCTTCTACGATCATGACTCATAAAGTCATAATTATATTGTCCTTGATTCTAAAGAGTATGGTTGGAAGTCATGTATAGGCTTGGTAGGGCTACTACCCCTAGGGCTGAAAATTGCCCTGACTCATCCTTATCCCATCTCTGACCCTGTATGACCCATCTCTGAAGGGTCAAGATGTATAACCGTCCGTCCGTCCCGTCCATGTCTCCTTCTTGATCCTGTATTCCTGTCTGAACCTCAAGGGATGAGACGGGTCGGGATGGGCAGAGTCAGTGGGTCGACCCTAATTTGCACACTACTTTTTTTATAAATTACGTTTTGGTACCCAAAATTATTTTTCCTTACAATTTAGTACCTACCATTTTTTTTACAAATAAGTCCTTAAATTTTGGTGGTAAAATCATTTTTGCAATTTAGTACCTAAACTTTGAAAACTTTTACAAAGAGGTCCAATGTGGTATGGGATATATATTTGTTGTTGCTAAGGGTCACAGGGTCAAAAAGTGACCCGTCCCTAAGTTGTCCCGACCCGTCCCGATCCTTATAGGGTCAAAAGCTGACCCGTCCCTAAACTGACCCGTCCCGACCATCAGGGACGGGACGGGTTAGTGGGTTTGTAGGGTCAAACTTACACCCCTAACTACCCCTTCACTCTTGAGATCATACATTTCTCGACCATTTGGCTAAGATCAAGTGTTCTTTGAACAAACATTAGGAAGTGACATTATGCAACTTATTAGCTCTTCATTCTCCTTCAAATTTGATTAGTCATCATAGTTGTTTATTTCTAATCTCTCGTTGTTGACTCACTCTTAAGTCTTGATTCATGATTTCGTTACTGAAATCATATAAATGTTAATCGTAGTTATCGTCAGATACGGTATTGGGAACTAGTGAGCCGAGTTGTACTACTCTTCATATCAGACTCGGCCTTGGTCTTGAGTTTTAGTTTCATTCCTTTCTTATCCCTCAAGCACTAGGTTTGTTCCTCTTATTTCAGACCAGTAGATTGTTGATGGCCGAACTCTTTGTATCATAAAACAATCATCAATAAAAGAACTGAGAGCCCTAGCTCTCCGTGGAGTAGTCTCGTTCACAATGAACGGAGAAACCACGTAAATTGGGCTTTGTGTGTTGAGAAATGTGAATAGTTTGTAAAAACTAAAGGAAAGTCCTTGGAAAAGGTAAGTGAAGTTAATTCGGATTAATTCTCCGTATTGAAGGAAACGTTTCTTCAATCAGAATTAATTGACCGAATTAAAGGAAAGTTCAATCAATTGGATTGATTTTCCATATTGAAGGAATCTTTCATGATCAGATCAATTGCCCATACTAACGGAAAGTTTCAATCAATCGGATTGATTTCTGGTATTAAAGGAAACTTTTATCAATTGGGTTAATTGTCTGCATTAAAGAAAGGTCTAATCAGGAGTTATTACTCTTGATTTCCTTCCTTAAAAAGATTCTCAAATCCTCCACCAAGAGGGGAAGGCTGAAGGTCTCATCCAATATAAATAGATGAGTTGTCTAACCCTAAAAGGTACAACAACGAGCATAAACACAATAGAGAGAGTGTTTAGAGAACTTGGGTTTTCGCACAAAACCGCGAGTATTGAGAGGAGCTGTTTTATCCTGGAGATGACCGGTTGATAGTCTGCCGTGCGCATCGAGGGCAGTGCCGCGAACGTCTTAAAGAGAGCGACCTAGTCCGCGACTCAGCTCCAGATTCGATAACCTTGTTCCTTGTTGTTGTTCTGTTCCTAACATTGTGTGTTTGCTTTTCGTTTCTCGAATTTACCGGAGTTGGTATTGCAACCTCGGATCTCTCCTGCTGCCCAGCTTGCCATGCCATGTGTTCTTTCCATGGCCACAAACCGAGCAACTGAGCCATATTCTTCACACTTCATAGTTTACAATGATGTTAACAATGATGAAATGTTAAAGGGAAGTTGATGCGTGATTGGTGGTAACCGTAGGGGAAAGTGAACGGGGGAAAATGGGATATGGATGTTATGATTCTAATGCTTTGCTTGTTGCAGAAACTTGGAACATTTATCGTTTTGTATGGATTGCGTAAAGGTGAATAACAATTGGTACATAATATTAGATTTCATGGATTTGTGTTTGAGAGGGGACATAACAAGCATGGGTGACGGATGGTCCCCTTAATTGGGCCAATATCACGGTCCATATAGGGCAAGGCTTTCCCGCGAGAAGGGGCCCATGAGTGATGCAAAACCAAACACCTCCCATAATTAATTAAGCTCCCCAAATTACCAATTAGCTTAATTATATCATGTTGGGTTTAGTCCATTACTTATTATTTATATTAACTCATTTATCTTACGGTTTAAATTCTATATATAAGCGCTCTGGATTTCTTTATTTTATTCTAATTCATTTTTTGAAAATGTTTGTAGTCTTTTCTTTTGTGTCTAAACTTGTTGCAGATTTTCCGACGAGATACGGAGCACTAAGTCAATAGTTTTTATTTATTGATGTGTGTAAGCAATACATGCTTTGAGTTACAAATTCATTTAGTCAAGAAACATGATGGTTCAGTCATCTAATTTGACTCACACCGGCGATGGAGGTGTGTAATTGTAGGATTTTATGTCGAGATTTCCAAACGGCCGCAATCAGTTCATTATCTTGTATGATACACATCAATCCATCATTTTCAATGCTTGTTCCGACATTCAAACAACGATTGTTGTTAATTTACTCAAAACATTTATACTTTTTTTATGAAGATACTTGATCATTGTGTTTATTCTGTAATTCTCTAAACCTTTCTCTATTGAGTGAATTTTATATCGTAAACTTAAATTATATACTTCAACCTATTATTTTTGCTAATAATGATCTCTAACTTTGACCACATATACGTATAATATATTTCCAGGCCACTTTGAATGTATGTAACGCTTTGGTGTGTTAATCAGTACTGCCCACTTGGATTCCAGGGTGTTGCTCTATATTTTATAAATTATCATTATAGCCAATTGATAGATCACATCTATCTATATCTATATCTATATCTATATCTATATATTATGACAATTCAAAAAACAATTCTTGCCACATAAGCATTTGGAGGATCCACAATTTGCCAAGTTGGACAACTTTTTTACAAACAAAAAATTAGTTATTAATGTATTTATGGAGTTACCTCTCTCTTCTTTAATATTTCCGTTTCTTTTATCCAATTATTCTTTTTCATTTATCCATTCATTTTTTTTGTCTTTAATAATAAGTTACATGTTGATAAACTTAATCAAACACACATAAATAAAAAAAGTTTGTCAAATAAATAAAATATAAATAATAAAACAGAGAGTGACATACATCATATTTATTTAAATAAAAAATATCTAATTAAACCTTATGAAATAAATTTTCTACTCATTTTTACTAAAATTCAATGATAAGTTACATTTTGATGAAAAAATAAACAAACATACATATAAACAATTATGTTTTAATCGATTAAACCAAAATATATATGAAAAGAGAGAAAATAAACATTTGACATTCAATTACCTTTGAAAAATAAACTATATTACTTTATATTTTGTTACAATGAAACACTCTCTTATTCGGACAGTATATATCTATAAAATAAAACTGTATTATTTAGCAAAATGTCAGAGTATAATCTTGATCGAGTAGTTACAATTATTTATTTAAAAAACTTATTTTTCATTCAGATCATGTTCTATCTTAAATTCCTCAAATGAAGAGGAATCGCATATGCAATAATTTGATAATGTGACCTGTTGGGGTAGTAGAGAAGAACCCATAAAAGTTAAAAAGCCTGTTGGGCCCGAAGCCCATTTATGACTATTTGGGGAAGTAGAGAAAAGCCCATGAGAGTCAAAAAGCCTGTTGGGCTTGGAGCCCATTCATGGCCTCCCTAGGGCATGACCTAGACAGTCTCAAGGGAAGAGGGGCGCATAGCGACAAAATAGACTCGCAGACAAGGAAGTACGGACGAGTGGAATCAGAAGGGCGCCACGAGGCAAGTGGTCCCCCTATGCGCCCCGACGTGGAAGATGGACAGCGTGCCACGTGTAGGCGCGTAGGCGTTGGACCAGACCAGGCATTTAATGAGGGAATGACGTAAGGCTTTGTGGCAGGAGTTGGTCGGAAGGTGGTTGAGGAGCTCGGGTAGTATAAATAGCACTCGGTAGGTAGCATTTAAGCAGGTCGGTCTTTCTCACACTAAACTTCTTTCTTCACTTCTCTCTCTAGAGTTGCTCCTGACTTGATCGTTGGAGTGCTAACGGACGGGTCTAGCCCTCTAGGCGCCCGTCCTGCAGGGTTCAAGCGCTCGGCGTGGAATCGTGGTGGAGGCACGTGGAAGAGAGAGTATTGTGGCATCAACAATTGGCGCGCCAGATAGGGGGCGTTCGGCAAGTTAAGAAAGATGGAAGACTTGAATGTTGGAAATGTAGGCGCCGAGGATGCGGGAACGGAGAATTCCAGTCAGGAGGGGAGTGAGCGGCGGTCAAGCCCGGTAGTGAGCATGGACGCAGAGGACGAAAGCCATGAGCGCCCATCTATGGAGAGTGACTCATTGTCAAAGAGAGAGCTGTTCAAGATTATTGTTGACCAAGACCGAGCAATAGCAATGCTTCGGAGGGAATTGGAGGGCGGAAGGAGCGTTGATACAAGGGAATACAGCCCCCCGGTGAGGGAGCGGGATAGGCTCATAGATGATTCGGAGGTTAGCGAGTATGGGCGCCCGGGCTATGAGTGCCACAATCCTGAGGTAACACCACCTAGGCGCCCGGGCGTGTGGAGGGCGCCAGGAGAGTGGGCCGTCCCGGCTCTGGAAGAGCAGAATCCATGGACGCCCAAACGTCAGGCCAGGCGCTTTGGGATCAGACAACCTTTAGCGCAAAGCGTGTTAATGGAACCAGCAGGAACTACCCTCCCACCGCTGAACAGCTATGATGGAGTCACTGACCCAGAAGATCACCTAAATAGCTATTTCACGAAGATGCAATTGTACAATAGCACGGATGCCACGCTGTGTAAGGTGTTTCCTTCGACATTCGCAGCAGTAGTCTTGGATTGGTATCACCAGTTGGAAGAGGGGCGCATCGAGTGCTTTGAACAATTTGCAGAGCTATTCTTGTCCAAGTTTGCTAGCCGCAAGCGGCGGACGTTGACTATAGGCGCTTTGTTCAAAATCAAGCAGAGAGAGGGGGAGGCGCTTAGAGAATTCTATGACCGATGGATTTTGGTCGCTATGGCCGTGAAGGATGTGCAACCACCAGTCTTGGGAGTGTGTCTGGAGGAGTGCACGAATAGTGAGGAGTTGTGTCGGGTGCTGTCCAAGAGGGCCGTAGTGTCGACTGAAGATCTGGATCGAAGGGTTCAGAAAGTTATTGCCTTGGAGGAAACGTTGGCCGCGAGGAGGGCAGAGAAGAGGCGCGTTGGTAGGGAAGAAGTTGAGGGGCGCCAGGCGCCGAGGCCATTCATTATGAACAACGCTCCGCAAAGGAGGATGGAGAGTCAGCGCCCACCACCCAGGAGTGCGGGAAATTTCACGGAATATAACGACTCTCTGAAAAACATTCTGCAATACGTGAAGGACCGGGGATACCATGTGCGTTGGCCGGGACCTACGCGTGGGCAACCAAACGAGCGGAACCTTGATCGGTATTGTGACTTTCATCGGGATAAGGGGCATCATACGGCCGATTGCTACCAACTGAAATCGGAGTTGCAGACGTTAGCCGACCGAGGAATGCTCAACGACTTCATAAGAAAGACGGAAGAGAGGACTCACCGCACGTATGTCGCAAGAGAGACGAGGCCGGCGCCTGCTGTGGTAACTGAACCAAAAGCGCCTACCCATCCCATCATGCAACAGGCGCCTGGTAATCTCCCTGCGCTTGAGACCCTCCCTCCTCCACTTGAAATACCCCCGCCTCCGTTCGAGCTGAATCAAGAAGGGGAACCCAACCGGGTTAGACTCACGGTGGAATCCATAACCGGAATCGTCGATTTGCGGGACAAGTTGGACAGGTCTAGGCGCCTCCGAGCTGCATCTGTGGAGGCGAAGGCGGCAGTGCAAATATGCTTTAATCAGGAGGCGGATGAAGCGTGTCAAGTACCCTCAGAGGAAGCCTTAGAGATACAGGGAATCATTGCAGGGTGTAAGGTCAAGAGGATGTTGGTGGATACGGGAAGTTCGATGGATGTTTTGTTCAAAAGCACGTTTGAGCGCATGCAGCTGGCGCCGGAATTGGTAAGCCCCTCTGATTCGGTGCTGATAGGATTTTCGGGGGCGCCTGCCCATGTGATCGGGTGCGTGCGCCTCCCGGTAACATTGGGCGACGAAGTGCATCGAGTGACACATGCCGTGGAGTTTGGGATAGTGGATTGCCCCTCGCCGTACAACGTCATACTGGGAAGACCCCTGTTGGCGTTATTCAATGGGGTAGCCTCGACTTGCCACCAAACGTTGAAGTTCGTCGCCCCACAAGGCATAGGAATTTCAAGGGGAGAAGGCGCCCCCCGCTATGCACGAGAAGAGGAAGGAAGAAGGAAGGGCGCGCGGAGGCACCGAGTGAACAACATATATATTCGGCCGGAGGAGGCGCCTAGAGCAGAGCCTATGGATGATGAGTTCAGGGTACCGATCGAAGAAGGGCGCCCGGACAGGCAGGTACGAGTGTCAGCACAGGCTCCTGAGCACATGAGGGCGCCCTTGATCGAATTGTTGCGAGAATTCGGGGAGCTATTCGCTTGGAGCCCCCAGGACATGCCCGGAGTGTCGCCAGATGTGGCGGCGCATCGATTGGCCATCGAGGAAGGAAAGAAGCCTGTCCAGCAAAAGCGAAGGAATTTGACTCAAGAGAAGGAAGAAGCTCTAAGGAAGGAAGTCGATAAATTGCTCGAGGCTGGGTTCGTTGAAGAGGCCAGATACATCACGTGGCTATCAAACGTGGTGTTCATCCCAAAGCCGTCGGGGGATTGGAGGATGTGTGTGGATTTCACAAACCTTAATCGGGCGTGCCCAACAGACGCCTACCCAATGTCACGCATTGATATACTTGTGGACGTCACGGCCTACCATGAGGCGCTCAGCTTCCTTGATATGTTTTCGGGGTATCATCAAATTCCCATGGTGGAGGAGGATAGAGCAAAGACCGCCTTCATGACACCCTTTGGTAACTTCTGCTATAAAGTGATGGCATTTGGATTGAAGAATGCAGGCGCCACGTATCAGCGCATGGTGAATCAAATTTTTCGGAAGCAGTTGGGAAGGAACGTGGAGGCATACGTCGACGATTTGATCGTGAAAAGTAAGAGGCGCCAAGACCACATTTTGGACTTGCGTGAAACGTTTGAGACTATGCGCTCATACAACCTGCGACTAAACCCACAGAAATGTGTGTTCCTTGCGGAGGCCGGCAAGTTCTTGGGATTCATGATCACGAAGAGAGGAATTGAAGCCAACCCCAAGCAAGTTGAAGCAATTATGAGGTTGACGCCTCCCCGAACACCGAAGGAGGTGCAGGGGTTGACGGGAAGGTTGGCAGCACTTGGGCGCTTCATTCCGAGGTCCTCGGATAGAGGCGCCCCTTTCTTCCGAACATTGAAGAAGGCCAGCAAATTTAAATGGACGGAGGAGTGCGATGAGGCCTTCGGGGATCTAAAAAGTTGCTGATCGCGCCTACGGTGATGACAGCGCCCAGGCCTAAAGAGACTCTATATCTGTACATTGCGGTCTCCCGGATTGCTGTGAGTGCGGTGTTGGTGTCTCGAGATCCGTCAACGAATGAGGAGCGACCGGTGTACTATGTAAGTCGTACCATGGTGGTGCACGAAACGAGGTATGCGCCTATTGAGAAGGCGGCGCTGGCGGTGGTAATGGCGGCAAACAAACTCAGGCCCTACTTCCAGGCTCATAGCATCGTCGTGCTCACAAATTTACCTCTCCGAACGGTCTTGGGGTCCATGGATGTGTCCGGGCGCCTGGTTAAGTGGGCTGTTCAGCTGAGCGAATTCGACGTGAGCTATGCGCCCCGACCAGCCATAAAGGCTCAAGTGTTGGCTGATTTCGTGGCCGAAGGAGTAGTTGATATGGGAAGCGGCATGGAAGAGTGTTGGCAAGTTCAGGTGGATGGAGCCGCAAGTCCAGCTGGCGCGGGAGCGGGTATTGTGCTGATCAGCCCCCTGGGCGCCATGCATGAAGTCGCTCTGCGATTTGCAACCCTTAAGACGAACAATGCGGCGGAGTATGAGGCTGTGTTAGCAGGGCTTCACATGGCAAGGGAGCTAGGCGCCCAGAAGGTTAATGTCCAAACCGACTCAGCGCTGGTGGTCAACCAGTTGAACGATGTGTATGAGGTCAAAGAGGAGGCGCTAGGCGCGTACGTCCGTTCTGTCAAAGAAAAGTGTGCGTGGTTTAGGGAGGCTACGTTCACGCATATTCCAAGGGAGGAGAACGCTCATGCAGATGCCCTATCCAAATTGGCTACGACATTGGATTTTGGAGAAGACAGGAAGGTAATAGTGACCAAGGAGGCGCCGCGTGAGGAGAGGGTGATGGCGTCGATTCTCGTGGGAGCAATGGATGGGTGGATGGCGCCTATCACGTTGTTCCTAACGCAGGGTGTGGTCCCGGAAGACCCAAAGGAGGCTTGGAGTTTGAGAAGAAAGGCGGCCCGGTGTGTCATTATGGAGGGAGTGCTATACAAGAGGTCCCATTCGGGCGCATACCTACGTTGTCTCACAGAAGCTGAAGGTCAAAAGGCTATCACAGAAGTACATCAAGGAACGTGTGGGATGCATGCAGGCGCCCGGAGCCTGGAAAAGGTGCTGCTAAGGCAGGGATATTACTGGCCGACGATGAGAGCTGACGCCGGGAAACACGTGGCTGCGTGTCATCAATGTCAAATTCATGCCAACGATATACATGTGCCGGCGGCACCAATGCAGGGGAATGTGGGCGCCTGGCCCTTCGCCCAATGGGGGATGGATCTGCTGGGACCCTTCCCCAAGGCGCCCGGGCAGTTCAAGTATCTTATTGTGGTTATCGACTACTTTACCAAGTGGATTGAGGCGGAACCATTGGCAACTATCACGGAAGTGCAAGTGTGGAAGTTCACAAGAAGGAACATTTTCACAAGGTTCGGGCTGCCAGAATCGATCATCACCGACCATGGCAAGCAGTTTGATTGCAAGAAGTTCATTGACTTCTGCGACGAAAATGGAGTGGTCCTGAGGTTCTCTTCCGTGGCTTACCCACAAGCAAACGGGCAAGCTGAGGCGGCCAACAAAAGCATATTGCATGGCCTGCATACTAGGCTCACAGAGGCCAAGGGGAACTAGGTAGAGGAACTTCCAAGCGTCCTATGGGCGCATAGAACCACTTTCAAAGTTGCAACAGGAGACACGCCCTTTGCGCTGACATATGGAAGTGAGGCAGTGTTGCAGGTGGAGGTGCGCATTTCGACCTTTCGGATGGCGCATAGGGAGGATTCGATGGAGGGGCAGGAGCGGATCAATGAATTGGATCTCCTTGACGAACGCCGTGAAAGAGCCGCCCTGCGCCTGGAGGCAATGAAGGCGCAGGTTGCCCGGTACTACAACAAGAAGATGCGTCCGCATGACATAGTGGCCGGGAGCTTGGTTCTGAAGCGTGACTTTCGCCCAAAAGCCACCGAAGGGAAGTTGGCACCAAAGTGGAAAGGGCCGTATCGTGTGCAAGAGGTAGTCGGACCGGGCACGTTCAAGCTGGAGCACTTGTCGGGGAAGAAAGTCAAAAGAACCTGGAATGCGCAAAACCTGCGAAGGTACGGGCTTAAGGAAGCAAAAACGGCAGAGGAGGAGGATAGAGAGTCGGAAGGGGCGCCTAGTGAGTGATGGCGGAGGAGGAAGGTACCAAGCCTTGGGGAGTTTTTTGGTAAGAGTAGGGAGATGCGCATACGTGCGCCCATATTACTGCAAGCGCCCGGAAATAGCGCCCTTTAATATTTATGTAAAGCGCCTTTCAAGCGCCCGGGATACTTAAAGCGCCCGAAAATAGCGCCCCAAGGTTTTCTTTTTGAAAGTGGAATATATACATATACATTGATACTCTTTTAACTTGTCTCTCGCACCCATTTCTTGTGCCCTTAAATGCGCCCCACATGTAATGCGCCCTCGCACCCAACACTTGTGCCCTCAATGGGAGATAAAAAAAATGTGCCCCACACGTAATGCGCCCTCGCACCCAACACTTGTGCCCTCAGTAAAAAGAATGCGCCCCATACTAGCCGATTTAGCAGAATTTGATTAAGGCTCGAGAGTAAGGTAACGATAAGATCTAGAGGCGTAGATTATAAAAATGTTAGGAAAGCAAAATGAAAGAGGAGCAACATGATGATCAAACAAGGCGCACAGTAACAGGCGCACATGAGTTCTGCAAGGTGTGCACAAGGGAAGGAAATAGAGACACAAAAGCTAGTTGCAAACAATAAAGAAAATGGTCCCTCTACTTGTCTCCTTCCGAATCACTACCGGACTCCGAGCCCGAATCCGAACTCTCTTCACCCGCAGATCCCTCGGGAGGCGCAGGCGCAACGTCGACGATCGGGCGCCCACTTGACATAAAGTCAATCACATAGTTGGCCATCTCCTTCACGTCCTAGTTGATGGTGGGATGATCAGCTTCGAGCTTCCTCTTCAGAATGAGGATGCTGTTGAGTGACGCCTGAGCCTTCAGTGCCATGTCTGATGTAGGCGCCTCGGGGACACCTTTCTTCGCTTTAAGCGCCTCCAGCTCATCTTGGCGCTTCTTATTCTCCTGGGCTAAGATTTTCTTCTCCTTTTGCAACGCCTTCTTCTCCTCGATAAGAAGGTCAATCTCGCTCCGCTGGGCGCCCGCCTCCTTGTCTAGATCGTCCCTCTCCTTCATAAGCCTAGCAACCTCCTCATGATGCGCCCTCCTAGCAGTCTCGAGCTGGGCCTCATACTCCAATTTCACTTTCTGCTTCTCCTCATCGATGGATTTTTGGACGAGGGAAGCCGCTTTTGCAGCCTCGAGGTTGGCATGCTCGCACGCCTCCGCTAGCTTCGCCTGGCGCCTTTGAGCAGTCTCTAAGTCATCCTTCATGACGCTAAGAGAATTGCAAGCCTCCGCTTCTCCAAGGCGCAGCGCCTCATTCGCCATCTCGCCGTTCTTTGCAAGGAACAGCATCTAACAAAGCAAATCAATAAGAGAAATATAACAAGTCAACAAAAGATACATGTATACAACGCGTACGGAAGGGTGTATGTATACAACCACATACCTGGGCGCCCAGGCGTGCGACCTCTCCCCATAAATTCCGACCGTCAACCCCGCTGGGCGCCCTCAGCACCTCGGACGCATGAAAGGCAAACCCAAGCGCGGAGCCTCTCTCCAAAGCAGATCTGTCCGAGCATTCGATGTTGACCCTATGCCTTGGTGGTTGTAGCCATTTTTCAACAAAGGCTGGGACTCGTTTCTCCGCGCTGGTGCGCTGCTTCTTGCTAGGCGCCGAAGCTTCCCCCTCCACATGCTTCCTCTTCAATTTAGCCGCAAGAGGGACATCGTCGATGTCCAACTCGGGCTCAGAAGGGATGATGGCCGTATGCGCCTCCTCGACGAGTTGCACGTCGGTAGGCGCCTCCTCTTCCTCTGCTCGGGGGGCACTCGGCACCTTCTGTGGTTTGATGCGCCGCGGAGTTGAGCGCTTCTTCCCTTGCTTGGTGGCAGCAGGCGCATCGGCCTTAACTCCGCAAGAGGAAGACTTGCTCTTCTCTTTCTTCGAAGCGCCCTTCCCTTTCTTCGAAGCGCCTTTCCCTTTATCGCCGAAGTCGGGCGCCTTGTAATCCAGACCCATGCCCTCCAGTTGAGTCCTCATAAAAGAGGCAATGGTGGTGAAATCCACACCTGCAGGAAAGCACAAACGAGTAAGTAAAGGCAGGATGATTGTAATGCGTAAGTAAATCAACATGAACGCATTCACACTTTTTAATGACACGCATACGCTACTAGGCGCCCACCTACCGTCGGCGTAGTACTCGTGTAAGACAGGAGTCCTAGCAGCTGTGGAACTAAGGTTCACCGGATGCATGCATAATAGGCGCGCATGCTCTTTCTCAATATCGGATAACTCTACCTCCACGTTGAAGCGTGTGGTACTGCCTATTTCCCAATCACGTATGAAGCGCTCGCCGCTCTCATAAAACGATTCTGCTCGTACCTTGATGAAAAAGAAACCCCTATACCACTTCCTCCCTAACTTGGGGCAATCTTCTACAAAGTGACCTGGAATATCTAGGCGCCTCTGTAGAGACAGGCAATTGTCACTACTGGTCATAGTGAAGAAGTACCGGAAGAGCTTAAACGTCGGGGCAATGTTGTGCTGCCGACACCTAAGCTTGAATAAGACATGAATCAAAAAGATCGAAGGAGATAGGCGCCCAATAGAACAGGCGCATGTGGTGAGAAGTCCCTCCAAAATCGAATCTAATGGGAAGCGTAGCCCAAATTTGAAATACTCCCTATATATGCCGAGCCACCGTGGACCGATTGCTCCCACCCTGGCAATCGGAGATGCAGGCGCATAGGACCATGTGCGAGGCAGATTGCAGGAGGTAATCAATCGGTGCATTTCGGCTATCTTGATGGTGGAAGTGTGCTTTGGCCCGGCACGCCTCACGGACAGTTTGCTGGTGTTACCGGGCGCCTCCCCTTGTGGCCATGTATTTTCCCAGGCAACTATCTTGAATGACCCATCTTCGGGGGCGCCTGAATCAATGGAGACAGGAGAGGCAGCCGCATCGTTCGACTCTGATGAGGTAGGCGCGGAGCCTAAAAGTGATCCAAGCGCCTTTGGTCAATACTAGGGACCCAATACCTATCGGGGGCGCCTAGCAAAGGTTCGAAATGAATGGGAAATTTAAAAAGCAGAGGAAAAGGGGACATTACCCTGGTTGGTCGATTCAGGCGCCTGCGTGGTGGAGGTGGGCGCATCCGAGGCCGTTGCTGTAGTAGGCGCCTCCTCGTTGAGGGGCGCAGGAGAAGTGGTGGAGGTGGGCTTCTTAGGCGCCTCCGCGTGGAGGGGCGCAGGAGAAGAGGTGGACGTTGCCTTCTTAGGCGCCTCCTTATGGGGTCGAGGCGCCCGCTGATCTTGGTTTCGAAGCGGGTCGGGCGACAGGTGCTGCTCGAGCACGTCGAGCACACTGGGCGCCGAGTTTCCGCCCTTTTCCGCGGAAGTAGTGGTGGCACCAGAGTCTGAATGAGACATGCTGGCAAAATCGAGACGAGCGCACAGATAAGAGTGAGGAGGGCGCGTGGGCTAGAGAGAAGGGAGAGCAATAAGAGAAAATAAGAGCTAGAGAGAGAAGCAATGGGAGGACGAATGAGGAAGGGAGGAGAAGATAGTGTATATTTATAAGAGGAGAGGGGGAGACGAAAGGTCGCCTCGAGATATGCACGCGTTTAACGGGCAGATTCTCGCCCTCTGTTTGAAATTTGAATTTTTTAAATTTGAAATTTGAAATTCAAATTTTGAACGGATGCCGAGTGGGGGCGGCAAGTACGGTCGCGCGCCTGGGAAACGAGGAGACGTTTAGAGCAAGAATGGGGCGCATGAACTACAATGGACGTGTCTAAGAGGGGGGAATACAGCGATCACATAAGGGGCGCGAGGGGTGGACGCGCAAGCTGTAACGGACGCATTAGAGTCAAGGAAGGCACAAGGGCAATGAATGAAGTGAATTCAGGCGCCCCCCCAAGCCGAATGGTATTTTCTGATGAAGTCAATATGAAAAGGCGAAAATTGTTACGCGTGGAATGGGGGGCAAGCTGGACCCAGGCGTCCCACTGGTCGAAGGGTCATGGGTCAACCAAGTCGGGCGTGTCTTCGGATTATCCCGCACTTCCGAAGGTCGCGCGCACATATGGGTTCATAGTTAGGCGCCCACCTGTGAGCGCCTAACTGGGGGGCAATTGTTGGGGTAGTAGAGAAGAACCCATAAAAGTTAAAAAGCTTGTTGGGCCCGAAGCCCATTTATGGCTATTTGGGGAAGTAGAGAAAAGCCCATGAGAGTCAAAAAGCCTGTTGGGCTTGGAGCCCATTCATGGCCTCCCTAGGGCATGACCTAGGCAGTCTCAAGGGAAGAGGGGCGCATAGCGACAAAATAGACTCGCAGACAAGGAAGTACGGACGAGTGGAATCAGAAGGGCGCCACGAGGCAAGTGGTCCCCCTATGCGCCCCGACGTGGAAGATGGACAGCGTGCCACGTGTAGGCGCATAGGCGTTGGACCAGACCAGGCATTTAATGAGGGAATGACGTAAGGCTTTGTGGCAGGAGTTGGTCGGAAGGTGGTTGAGGAGCTCGGGTAGTATAAATAGCACTCGGTAGGTAGCATTTAAGCAGGTCGGTCTTTCTCACACTAAACTTCTTTCTTCACTTCTCTCTCTAGAGTTGCTCCTGCCTTGATCGTTGGAGTGCTAACGGACGGGTCTAGCCCTCTAGGCGCCCGTCCTGCAGGGTTCAAGCGCTCGGCGTGGAATCGTGGTGGAGGCACGTGGAAGAGAGAGTATTGTGGCATCAACATGACCTAAGTTCACATTAATAATATTCGCTCTATATCCTGTTGATTGAGCAAGCTCTATTGAGGTTCTAAGTCGTATGCTAAGAAATTTTCTTTCAGACTTGGAGTTATCTTCGGCGATTATAAATCAAAATTTTCAAAATGTCTTAAGTATGATTGTTGACGAACTTTGACTTCATACCCTAGGACGATATACAAAATTCCTTGAAAAATAATAGATGTGAAGGTTAGAAAAATCTTTGTTCAGAATCTACGATAAAACATCACGTTTCATCAACTACTAACCTAGGCATTTACCAAATAAAGGTTGTCAATTTTTAGTAAGATCGTCAATTGGGATAAACATATTTATCCAGTAATCAAGTATCTTTATCCAATAATCTCAACTCTCAAAATTGGTTGTCAGTTCGTCTAGACTCGAGAAACACGAATTAATATATGTTGTATAAGATAATAAGTTAATGCAAATAATCAAATGAAATACACTGATATTGTTCAAATGATAAGACATTTTAAATGCACTTAAAATTTGCCTCTTTATATATTACATATCGAACAATAGACAACCTCAATGGTTGTCTGGCGTTATGGAGGTAAAAGCAAGATCTCTAGATAATTTTGAGTCTAATATACATATACACACGTATATACATGTATATGAAATATCAATTATACTATAGTTAGAAGTTAGAAGATCCAAAATGATTTAAACATATAAATTATAAAATAAATCTCTCCGGCCAACGGGCCGAGTAAAAAGCTAGTTATCACGTATATGCTTTGCTTCGTTTACCTCCAAAACTTGATTGAACCGAACCGTCTTAGGTAGCTCGCTGGGTACTTTACTTATCACTGCCCATAATGTAATACGCATTTATGCTTATCTTAAATTCCACTTCAAATCAAATATAATAACGAAACAGCCGTCTGCATTAATTTTCCCCATCATGTCAACTCCCAAACGAATCTGTCGTTAATTATGATAATCACGACATGCATATATTATATATTCAAATCCAATACACAGGAGTTGAGGTTATTGAGAGGCATGCATACTAATTAATTGTAGGCATATCACGATGAGTGGAACTGGAGATTGGAGATTGAAGAATGAAGAAGATGAAGTCGAACAGAGGTGGTTGCTTTGAGCTTATGAAACGGAGTCGTTTTCCCCAGAAGCAATTGAGGAGCTAGGTCAAGGCGACGTCGTTGCATTAAGCAACTGCTGATTCCATTTATACTGTAGATAGCCAACTGTCGTTCTCTTATTAGTTATAGATTTGATTTTTCGTTTGTTACCGTTAAAACAGTAATTAGAGAATGTACAGAGTTGTTGATTGAGGTATATATACAAGCCTTTGAGGCACCCAAAACCCTTGCGGGTTTTCATCCATTCTCCTTCTATTATTGAGATTTCACATGGTATCAGAGCCTGGTTACGGCCTCTAGGGTTTCTGTAACAGCTCCATTCCCGCATTCTTGTTTCTAGGTAGCATTCTGTTGCAATGGCTACTGATTCTTCTTCTACCTCTACTACCTCTGGTCCCATTTCCACAGTGGGTACCATTACCAATCCCTATTATATCAACCCAAATGAGTCTCTGGTGTTCCCAATCAAGCTTACAGGGATGGCGAACTACAATCTATGGAGCAGAACGGTTCGTGTTGCTCTCAAGAGCAAGAACAAGCTGGGTTTTATCAATGGGTCTATTTCCGCTCCAGATCCAACTTCTGAAGGATATGCAGCTTGGGAACAAAGCAACACAGCCTTGTATTTCATGATTCTGGGTTCCCTGGATCCAAGCTTGGTTGATAGCGTTTCCTCACAGGACAATGCAAGGCTGCTTTGGGAAGATCTCAGACAACATCCGAATCACTGATTTACAGATAGCTCTTTATACCCTAAAGCAAGGTAACAAGTCTGTTAACCAATTTTACTCTGAGCTGAAGGGTTTCTGGGAAGAGCTTATTCAATTCCTTCCAATACCTAACTGTGAGTGTGGTGGTCAAGCACGAAACCTAGCTATTCCCTGTGTTACTGAAGTCACAGTCAAGAAGTATAGGGAAAATGAGTTTGTTACTCGATTTATCAATGGATTGAATGATGCTTATGGTGTCGTTCGTACCAATTTGTTCATGATGCAACCATTACCTTCTATGGAAGTTGCTTTTCACTATGCTATACAGCATGAACGACAGATTGGTAAGCCAAATCCTGAGTCTCAAGTGGATTCTGTGGCTTTGCTTGCTGCAAACCAAGCAAAGGGGAAGGATAATGCACAGGGAGGATTGTTCTGTCGATACTGTAAGAAGGAAAATCATGTGATTGCTGATTGCTATAGACTGAAAAGGAAGAACAAAGAGTCGAGTGGATCTACTGGAGGAACTCCTGGTTTTGCTGGACAGTTACAAGGGCTGGATTCTACTGGATCTGGGATTTTGCCAAAGCCTGAGTCTAAGAGTATTGCTGAGGGGAATGATGGATACACTAACATCAGGCTTACCAATGATGATCTCAGCCGTTTGCAGGGACTTCTCTGTCAGTACAGCCCACCAGCTTCTCCAACCTCACCTAATGCACCAGGAGGACCTCAACTGAATACTACTTCTCAACAGCAATCACCTATGGTGAACTCCCTGAGCAGACATCTCTCTGTTAATCCACAATTTGCAGGTAAATACACTTTAACTGCATCCTTCCTCAAGCATCCAATGGAATTTGTCAGTGTTTGGTTTTTAGATACAGGTGCCACTGACCATGTCATTTGTTCTATCCATAGTTTTGTTACCTATAAACCAGTTCAGGGCATACTAATCACCTTACCTAATGGTTCTAAAACTCCAGCTACACATTCTGGTACTGTTAAACTCACTTCTGATTTGGTCATCCATGATGTTCTATTGGTTCCAGCTTTTTCTTTTAACCTAGTCTCTGTTAGTAAACTCACTCAGTCAATGCCAATCTCTCTTACCTTTGCCTCCAACATTTGTCACATTCAGGACCTTCAAACCAGGAAGAGGATTGGTTTTGCCCAAGAGACTAGAGGACTTTATCAACTTATCACACAAGCAGAAGCAAATACTACCCTTGTTAATTCCATCAAGACACAGAACCTTACACAGCAGACTTTTGATTTATGGCATTGGAGACTTGGCCATCCTTCCATTTTTCGAACCAAAGAGTTACAGAAGACTATACCAAACATCACTATAGAATCCTTTTCCCATTGTAATGTTTGTCATCTTTCCAAACAGAAGCATTTACCTTTTTCTTCAAGCCAGTCTGTGGCAAAGTACAATTTTGAACTTGTTCATGTTGATATTTGGGGTCCTTTGGCCACAACTAGTTACAATGGTTATCAGTTCTTTCTTACTCTTGTTGATGATCATTCTAGATGTGTTTGGGTTTATCTCATGAAGCATAAGAGTGAATCCAGAAATTTGTTACAAAGCTTCTGTGTCCTTGTCCAAACACAGTATAACAAACAAGTCAAAACCATTAGGTCAGACCAGGGAGCTGAATTCCATATGCCAGATTTTTATTCCCAACATGGCATTGTTCATCAAATGTCATGTGTTGAAACTCCACAACAAAACTCTAGAGTTGAAAGGAAACATCAACACATTTTAAATGTGGCTAGAGCCCTTAAGTTTCAATCTGGACTCCCTTTAAAATTCTGGTCAGACTGTGCTCTTCATGCAGTCTACCTCATCAACAGATTGCCTACAGTAGCTCTCAAGAACAAGACACCCTATGAGCTATTGTATGACTCTCCACCTGATTTGTCTGATCTAAAGGTGTTTGGTTGCCTCTGTTATGCTAGTACCCTTGAACATAACAGAACCAAGTTTTCCCCTCGAGCAAAACCCTGTGTTTTCTTGGGATATCCTCATGGTATTAAGAGTTATAGACTTTATGATTTAACAAATCAAAAGGTCCTCTTTTCTAGACAAGTGATTTTCCATGAACACATTATGCCTTGTCTTCCTCTCCCATTCACTTCTTCTGCAGAGGAACAACCTTCTTCTTCTCATCCTTTACAACATTCCCCCCCCCCCCCCCATTCCTTCTATGGAGCCAAGTCCTCCAGTTGTGCCTAAGGACACAGAACCTACACCAGTACCAGAACCTGTGTCCCCTTTACAACCTTACACATCTCCTGCCCCTGGTGTTTCTTCCCCTTCACCTGTCTTAACTCATTCACCACAACCCTTGTCCTCTCCTACTCCTCCTTCCCTTCCTATTGCCCTGCGCAAACAGACAAGACATGTTGGACCTCCTATTAAATACCAAGATTATGTCCTGAATCTTAAAACTGACACTGACAAACGTTCATATCCATTGGTTGCTTGTCTTTCCTATGATAATTTATCTAAGGACTATAGGAAGTATGTATGTGTTGTGGATTCTACTTTGTTGCCTCAATCATTTGAAGAGGCTATGCAGGATGAGAGATGGAGAAAGGCCATGTATGAAGAAATCAGAGCTCTAGTAGATAATGGCACTTGGGATGTGGTTCAATGCCCCACTGGAAAGAAACCTATTGGCTGCAGATGGGTATTCACCATCAAGTACAATCCTGATGGTTCAGTGGAAAGATACAAAGCTAGGCTTGTAGCCAAGGGCTTTACTCAGATATATGGGGTTGATTTTCTTGATACTTATTCCCCAGTTGCTAAGTTAAACACAGTTAAAACACTGTTAGCTATTGCTTCTGCCAAGGACTGGTCCATGTATCAGCTTGATGTTAGCAATGCATTCCTACATGGGGACTTAGATGAAGAGGTGTACATGGACTTACCACCTGGTTTCTCACACACAGGTCATGTTTGTCGACTAAGGAAGTCCTTGTATGGTTTAAAACAAGCCTCTCATCAATGGTTTTCTAAATTAACCTCATCCTTACTCAGTTTTGGGTATGTACAGTCTCACAGTGACTACTCTCTCTTCCTCCATCACAGTGATCAAGACACCTCTGCCTTATTGGTTTATGTTGATGACATCATAATTGCTGGCAATGATGATCATGGCATGGCAGCTCTGAAAGATTTCCTCCATTCCCAGTTCAAAATCCGTGATCTGGGCAATCTTCATTATTTTCTTGGCTTGGAGATTGCTAGATCAAAGGGGGGATTACACATATGTCAGCGAAAGTACTGCATTGATCTCTTGAAAGACACTGGTTTTGCAGAAAGTAAGCCAGTGGTCACTCCAATTGACATGAAGACTTATTTAAAGGCTGATGATGGACCATTACTTGAAGATCCTGCCTTGTACAGGAAGATAGTTGGGAGACTCCACTATTTAACAATCACTCGACCTGAAATCACTTTTGCAGTACAACAGCTTTGTCAGTTTCAAGCTGCTCCTACCGCTTCTCACCTCCAACTAGCATACAGAGTTCTTAAGTATTTGAAGAATGAACCAGGACAAGGTTTGCTGTATCCATCACAGTCAAGTCTTCTTTTGCAAGGATTTTGTGATTCTGATTGGGCATCATGCCCAGATACAAGACGATCCACAACGGGATATTGCATTACATTTGGAAACTCTTTAATTGTTTGGAAGTCAAAGAAACAAGGAACTGTTTCGAGGTCATCCTCTGAGGCTGAGTATAGAGCTCTTGCTCAGCTCACGTGTGAAGTTGTTTGGGTAAAAAGGCTGGTACAGGAATTGGGCATTGAACATCCACAACCTGTCCAAGTCTTTTGTGACAATTGTTCTGCAATTTATATTGCAGAAAATCCTGTTTATCATGAGAGAACAAAACATATAGAGATTGATTGTCATGTGGTTCGACAATTTCTTCAATCTAAGCTTATCAGTCTAAGTCATCTGGATACAGAAAATCAGATTGCTGATTTATTCGCAAAAGGACTTAGCAGGTTTCGACTCCAGTTCCTGATGTCCAAGCTGAACATACATAATCTGTATGCGTCAGCTTGAGGGAGGCTATCACGATGAGTGGAACTGGAGATTGGAGATTGAAGAATGAAGAAGATGAAGTCGAACAGAGGTGGTTGCTTTGAGCTTGTGAAACAGAGTCGTTTTCCCCAGAAGCAGTTGAGGAGCTGGGTCAAGGCGACGTCGTTGCATTAAGCAACTGCTGATTCCATTTATACTGTAGATAGCCAGCTGTCGTTCTCTTATTAGTTATAGATTTGATTTTTCGTTTGTTACCGTTAAAACAGTAATTAGAGAATGTACAGAGTTGTTGATTGAGGTATATATACAAGCCCTTGAGGCACCCAAAACCCTTGCGGGTTTTCATCCATTCTCCTTCTATTATTTAGATTTCACAAGGCAACAACTAATTAAGATTCAAAACCAGCCGATTTGAATAGTGGTGGTAACGTGGGAGGAATTGTAATTTAGGATGAGAATTCGTGTAATTTCTCAAGTGATTTTCGACATATTAGCCGTTTTAGATTATATATTTTTTTGTCCAATTCAATGCTATAGATGACGATTTCCGTTTAGTTCTTATTTCTTTATTAGTTTTCAATATGAAAATAATGATTGCCCAGCCCTTTAAGTGATTGACATTTTGTGGGTTTTTTATAATATAATATAATGTTGTTTTTTTTTAATATTAGGCCACTCCTAATACGTGGAAATTGATCCAAATATAACATATCAAACGAACTAATATATACATCTATATATTAGTTGTTATCCACCGCTTTCAACTTTAAAATTAAGAAAATAGAGCAGTAAATATATAACTTTAATTAATCCACATCCCAATTATATCACAATTCAAATCTCTCTGAGTTTGAAAATTTCCACCTTCTCTTATTCAGATTTCTTACTACGCAACTACATGCATGTGTTTTTTTCCCCCCGGAGAAACAAATCACGGTCCCGAAAGTATACACGGATACCTGGGAATCTATTACAATGGTTGGCGTGGAGCGGTAGGACGCAAAATAAATTAGCGGGTGGGAGTTTTGGTGGCAACTTCACATGTGAACGAAACGAGAGTTGGAGATCTGGCAGAGTTCTCTAGAATAGATCTGCCTCGCTCTTCCAATAGCAAGTTCCATATTCCAAAAAAGATGCCACATATATATACCAAACCAAAAACTTTGCGTGGTCGATTAATTAGCCAGCAGGCCGCCCTCGAGTCGAGTGATCCGCCGGCCAAGTGTGTTGGTGACCAAACTGCGTGCGTGGATTCTTCCAGTAGTACGTGGCGTATCATATTCATTCATATATATCTACCCTCGGATTCGGCCTAAGATTCGACACCTTGCAGTTTAATTTAATTTAACCCACCACGTAGGTGATAGAGTGCACAACGTGTCACCTAAATGTTCTCTGATCTGTTATGTTGTTAGTGGATTGTAGCTTTCTGTTCCTAGTTTACTGCCACATTCTAGTTCTGTTAGTAGCCTGCTGTAATCTCGGCAATCCACGGGCTTGAAGTTTGCACAGGCCCACCATACCATGTGCTTGAAAGACAACGGTTAATATTGGGGGTCATGGAGATTCGAACACATGATCTTTCGGTTCTAGGCTCTGATACCATGTCATGAACCAGTTGGTCCCAATAACTCGAGTTGTTGGGAGAAGGTTATGCTGGATCTTATACCATTCTCTAACAGTAGGCACGTACTCCCATAATTAACTGCAAACTCCCCACCGCCACCGGCAACAATAATGATTAATGAGTAGCCGGGCCCACATTATCCGGCCGTTCTCCAGCTCCCTCCATCTTATTGATCACTTAACCTGATTATTGTTGTTTATTAGCAATGTACGACTTCCTCCGTCTTAATTGCGTGCGTCGCTTCTAACTTCCAATTAAGCATGTTATTCTTCGTATACCGTACAGTAACGAACAAGGCATTATTATAAACTGGTCTGTGTTGTTATCGTGCCCTATATTCTACTCTACATCATTAAGCATGTATGTACGTAGTACTGCTGTATTTGACAAATTGTTTACCATAAAAATTAACATTGTACCGGTTAAAAAAAAAGAAATTAAATGACTTTATAATGTCAACTTAATCATATCAGTTTAAATCAGTTGAGTGGGCCATGACGATTGAGTTTTTGGGCCCATTACTCTGTGTCACCACGCGCGCCATGCATCTCCAAATTTGGCTAAGTATGCATGGGAGCCACCCTCGTGGCCGTGGTGAAACGAGAAGAGGTAAAATGTGGCTAAGTATGGAAGATGATGACGGTGGCAAGGAGGACCCCCCATGAGGTGGTCTGGGGACCACCAACATACCACCCCCATGGTATGATCAGGGGGTGGGGGGTCACCAACGTCAGCTCCCATGAGGATGATATGGTGGCGGCGGTGATCCATATGACCCCATGGAGGATGCTCCAATGGTATGGTGAGGGGGTCACCAATGTGAGCATGTGGTCTCTTTACTCTACTAATGGTGAAATACCTTTTGCTATGGTAACTCATGTTATTCAAATACCCACCCATATGTGGTAAGTGGTATTCCTTTATGGCTTAGCCATTTTTACTCTATGGATAAGCAAAACTACGTTGGAGGAGGTTTCAAGAGGAGGGGGTCAAGACCGAAGAGGATCCCACATCCAACATTAGGGTAACCGTCATAGCAGTTGAGAAGGTAACCGTCACTCCACGTCAGCAAAGCAGTTTCTTGGGGCAGTTACTTCTGGTGGCTATAAATAGGAGGTGAAGATGACAGAGAAAGGGTCGCAAAAATCACAACTCGACACCACTTGTCAAGTTTTATCTTTTTCTCTGCAGATTTTAGCCATAGTTGTAGTTTGGAGCTCTCACTGAACCTCCATAGGAGTAGGGCTAATTTAATGTAGATTTGCCTCGTAGTTCATCAAAACATTGAACACACTTGTTTGAACTTTTTTCAAAGAGGTGTGAACTGTGTTGTTTGATCGTTTGTTTGGAAGTCAAAGGTGCAAATCCAATTCTGTTCATCTAGTTTTTCTCGCCGGTAAAACACAAATGAAATTTGATAACATGCTAACACAATTCATTAAGAGTATTATAGTAACTAATCAGTCGTAGAAAGCAGCCCTTTCACTATTCTGTCCCATCTGTGTGAGTTTGTATAGGCAAATCACAAGTTAATGGATATATGCTTTAAGAAACTTGTTGTATGTGTTTTATGAGATTTTTTATATATGTCAAGGAACTTGTGTTCTGATTTAGAAATTTTGTACATAGCGTGATTTAATAAACTAGTGGTTAACAAAATAAAATATTCCTATCGATTGGAACTAATATCAGCACCATACAAACAAATTGGATATTAGCACTGTAATAATTCCTCATCTTCAAGAATTTGATATATTATAAAATATAATCTGGACTCTTATTTATTGCATTGGGGATGATGATGATGATGATAAAGTAAAGAAACGATAACAGAAACCGTTGACAACGAAGGATGATGAGTTTGATGAATTCAGTATTTTGTTTAGTCCAACTAACTGCCAATTTGTATTTTGTGTGTTCATGTAGAGTACTCAAAGCCAAAGGGTAACATGGCCTACTAGATGGTCCCATGTGTTCTAGTCTGGAATTTCTGTTCCATTTTCTTTCTCGATGGGTCAACGCGTCTCATTTAAGTCTTCGAGCTCTTGGTTGAGTTGTTTAGTAGTTGACTTTATTAATTAGGGGAAGAATAACAAGCTAGTCGGAACAGAATAAGTATAAGTCAATATATCTTAATCGATTGATATGATAAGATAAGGCGTGGCGGGAAGGCAAAGTTGATAATTAACTTAGGAGATTTGATAATGAAAGGCAAAGTTGTAAGACAAATCCATCATAAATTCATGGTAAAAATTAACTAAACAAACAATGTACTCTTCCAAATCCATGTTGCAACAAATCAATTATAAATCCTAAAGTTTTTAAAATCCAAAACCCTAATTTTCAAATCAAACAAGCAAACGAGCCTAAAGTTATATCAAACTCTACAGAAAATTGTACCAAATTAATTAATGAAATAATTTTTAGTGGTATATTCATATGATTAAATTGATAACAATAATATTAATACAATGCTCAAATACGATAAATATTTTACCAATAATATTACTCGATGTATCTCTTACTGATCTTTTTCTAGGGATAGACAAGAATTGTGAAATCGTACAAAAGGTTATATAAGAAAAATCAATGATAGAGTATTTGAATTAGAATCGTGGATTAACCTGTACTTCTGACAATTTTATCTTGTACTTCTGAAATCGGTTAACATTTTAAATTCAGTCCCGAGTATTTTCGATCCGATCAATCGGTATAACAAAAGAGAGAAGAGTTTGACTAACTGTACGGCTTAACACACGGCGGAATACCGTGCCGATCACTGCGCGCGCGGATAACTCGGGCCCCACCCACTACAACTGCATCTGCATGCAAGCAAAGCAAGTAGAAGGAAATGAAGTTGATTTTTATTCTTTCCCTTTTGCTCCCTTTTTCTTCGGTCGAGGAGTTGATTTGGTCGTGAAAATTTTCAATTTGGCGGGTAACATGGCTGGGTCGGGCTAGTGGTTCTGCTTCCCGCCGGAAAAAAATAATAAAAATTGTTTCTCGGGGTGGAAGCAACTCCAGCCAAAGAACAAAAGTAAGGTGTGGATATTGTTCTGAAAACTTTCACTACAAAAAAGTACACATAGAACAACGGCGGATCTAGGGGGCGTCCTCGGGTCACGGCCCAGTCCTCCTCTGGATCTGAGCTAGTATAGCACTTGTAAATTTTTTTATTTTCGATATTTGTTCAAGTATTCGTTGGGCTACGGCCCAACCCACTTTACCTCTTTTCAAGTAATACTAGCGACTAGCTACTAGTATTACACACACTTGTTTTCCTACGCTACTGTTGAGCAGTCTAGCTTTACCTTTGGATCGAGACACATTCACATTAGGATTGCCATTACCCCCTCTAAACATTAGTTTTACTTATCTTTTAAATACCTCTCGGACATATTTTACGTATGATAGACGAATATTATCCTTGTCGTTTTTAAAAGTATTCTTCTTTTCTTGTATCATAATCCATCTATTTGTGACATTGGCAACCTATGGGATATTGTTCGTAATGAATAAATATGTGACGGTAGGGTTTGATCTCTTTTCATTTAATGGATGATTGTAGTGGAAACTATAGCCTTGCTTGTGACACTACCCTTGCAAAGTTCGGATCTACACTCTCACTTTCGATCATTACTCCACTTCACTCTGTAGTCTGTAGACAATACTCTTTGAGCCAAATTTCAATGACGTGACATTTATCTTATGATGTTAAACCTTTTTTAAAATTTCCAACCGTTCAAGTTATCGAGTGAAGTAATAATTATCTAGATAACCTAAGAGTATTTGATCCAAACTTCCACTGTCCAAATCCCAATAACTACAAATAACAAAAAATTCATTTAAACATATAATATATACATGCAAAACAAAACAAAAACTCATGAATTAATTTTCATTTCAGCAAAAATTGTCGAGATTCATACTTGATATTTTCTCATAGTTAAGGAGATAAGCTGATTCTCTCTAGGCATGTGAATGGCCAAATCACAAACTACAAAGAGTGTTCTCCTCCATCCATATCCGATCACGATTCTTGGTCCCGAGTCGCCTTATCTCTCTCGTAGCTTTGGCTTGGTTGCGTTGCCTCCAGGCATTAACAAGACTGACGCCATGCTTGCGCATAAAATAAATTGAACTTCCTATGTGCACAAACCACAATAAATCTGTTGCAACTTGGCCCACTTACTCTTAGTAAAAAAAAAAAACAAACTTTTCAATTGATCCAAATGTATCAGAATTTACATACACTCCATCCATCCATACATACAAAATCAAATTGAAGGCCCGCCGCCCACCACCTTTCACTTGTCCAGAAAATTTCAAATCGGAGAACAAAATAGTAAGAAAAGTGGGGTGGCAAAAAATCTGGAAAAAAGCGAGAGATTGCGTTGCAGTTGCAGGGGGACAAATTAAAAGTGATTTGCAATTACTAGCACCAACTTGCGAATGAAGCAAGGTCCTCCCCCAACCAACCCCTAAACGAGAGAATGTGTGATAACAAATCATACTACTCACTTGTACCGATTAGCTCATATGATAACAATACGACATGATTGCATTTCAGGTGATTAACATGTTGAACTCGTATGAGAAAGATCTCATATTCGAATCCAATTTTTTACATTCCTACAGATAACTAGCTTTGGGGGTAGTTTGGACGAGGAATTCTAATGGATCAATTTGACACAATCGTCTCGTTTTGTGAAACAAGACTGACTTGTTCGGTAGCAGAAAATTTTGAACGAAGCAGTTTGGCCGTGAGATTTCTTAATTGACTCAAATTAACTGTAAAATTTTGGCAGCCAAGGTTAGAATGAGATCAAATTAGTCAACCCATAAACCCCCCAAAAGAGCTGACATTTGACCGAGGTTGAAGAACTACTAATCATTATCCTTAGTAATCAACTGGTTACAGCTTTCTCTTGCGTTTTAGACATGATAATTGGTAAACAGTTACGAAAGGAAGAGTGCGTAATGTTTAAAAAAGGAACCAAAATGCAAAAAAAGAAGCATCAATTGCGGAGCGATAACTGCGTCGTCTCATTTCCCCTTCCTTCTTCCCCTTTTCATGTGTCTGTCTCTCTTCCCTTCCTTTCTTTTGTTCGCAATCACTTTACCTTCCACTCAGCCGCTCCTCCATAAATACCCCTCATCCGATTCCTTCCCTCCACCTCCAACCAAAACCCAAGAACAGCAGTCTGTAAAAAGGGTGAAAAACAGAGGAATATGACAATGAAGGCAGCTTCTGCTCTGTCTACTCTGTTTTCGACTCTGCTTTTCCTTCTAATCAACGTGGATGCCAGAATCCCAGGCAACTACGGCGGCGGCGCCTGGCAGTCAGCCCACGCCACTTTCTACGGCGGCTCTGACGCCTCCGGCACAATGGGTACTTGACAAAACAAAAAAACCACATCACTTTCACTTCTCTTCTCCGTCCCCTGTTTTTTTCCGATGCTCTGTTTTTCCCTTCTCAAAGCTCTGTTTTTTCTTCCTCTGACCCACATTGCTTTTTTTGCAGGCGGCGCGTGCGGGTACGGCAACTTGTACAGCCAAGGGTACGGGGTCAACACGGCGGCGCTGAGCACGGCGCTGTTCAACAACGGGCTGAGCTGCGGTGCCTGCTTCGAGATGAAATGCGCCAACGACCCGCAGTGGTGCCATCAGGGGAGCCCTTCCATTTTCATTACGGCGACCAACTTCTGCCCTCCGAATTTCGCCCAGGCCAGCGACAATGGCGGGTGGTGTAACCCTCCCCGCCCTCATTTCGACCTCGCCATGCCCATGTTCCTCAAGCTCGCCCAGTACCGCGCCGGCATCGTCCCCGTCTCTTACCGCCGGTGAGTCCCACCTCGCTCTGTTATTACTCAAACACTTCCATTCATCTCCAATCGAAACAAAGTTTGTCCCTTTCTTAATAAAAAAATCGATCTTGGATTGTGCCCATTTTAGAAAACCCGTCCGTGGATACCCATAGAATGTGGGGATCAAAAAAGTATTCAGCTGACTGTGATTGGCCTCTCTGTTTTTGGTACAATTTTCTGACACTATCAGAAGGTTGACTTAGTGCTTCCCCGTTAGTTTGTTTATTTGTTGTCCGGTACATAAACCAAATCTGCCCTGAAGTCAAAATTGTGGTTTAATATTGCAGACTTTCAGAAATTTGTAAGTAACTAAAATGATTTGACGATAGAATTGCGTTTTTCACTTACAAGTATAATCAAAATCTACTATTTAAAATTTAAGTGCTTACGATTTTAGATCACCAAAACACTTCTATAGAGAATCTCAATTTTGACGAAAGGCGAAAATTTGGTGTTGCAGGGTGCCGTGCAGGAAGCAAGGAGGGATAAGGTTCACGATCAACGGGTTCAAGTACTTCAACCTGGTTCTGGTGACGAACGTGGCGGGTGCAGGGGACATAGTGAAGGTGTGGGTGAAAGGATCGAAGACGAGCTGGATGAGCATGAGCAGGAATTGGGGTCAGAACTGGCAGTCCAATGCGGTTCTCGCCGGCCAGGCGCTCTCTTTCAGGGTCACCGGCAGCGACCGCCGGACGTCCACTTCATGGAACATCGTCCCGTCTAACTGGCAGTTCGGCCAGACCTTCTCCGGCAAGAACTTCAGGGTCTGATTCTGATCAATAGACGACTAATTTGTGTCGGGATTGGTATTTACTAGTGTTAGTGAATGGAAATGGGGGAGCGTGGGAAAAGAAAAAAAGAGGGTTTGTTTTTGCTTCTTTGTCATGTTCATGTTGTTGCTTTCCTGTTTTTGGGGGGAGTGTTGACTTTATTTTGTTAGAGGGGTGTGTTTGTCTCTTTTTGGTGTTTTGGTGGGGTAAAAGAGTGAAAGTAAAAGAATGGGGGGTTGAAATTGTATTACTACAGCTGAAGTGGCTTCACATTTGACAAAAAGCTGAATGATGTAGCCCGCAGCTTATATATACTAGCAACTAGCAAGCAGATCGTATTTATACAAGGTTGTTGTTACTTGTCACAATATGTGACAAAAAAAAGGTTGTATTTCAACTATTGTCACATAGCAAAGTGGAAGTCTAATTCTTCTATGGTTCTTACAAGGTTATGTTAGAGTGTTCTTATAGTGTTGGAAATCGTGAGGCTTTACACGAATGCAAGCTTACAAATTCTTCACCATATGCAAAGGGAATAGTAGATCGGGTGCAGAGCTTTTTTCTTGGGTAGGAAACTGGCGCAATAACGCCTAACTCGTATGAATTAATAAGTCGTTTTTGGGTTATATCATTGATTAAGGGGACATTCTCTTGGTCCGGGTATCCATGTCATTGATCCAAATGATACTTATATTGGCCATTGGCTATGTGGGCGGTTTTACCGTGCATTCGATTTCTTAATTGAGGTTCCGGTGCTTTACACCCTTTCACTAAAAAAAATCATTGACCACGGTTTTGGTCAGACACATCGAAGAGATTTGTACCAAAATTACACTCATGACTTTTCCTTGCCAAATAATCGGTGACAAAATTTGCTTCTCTAATAACATGGGACACAACAACATCCTATTGATCAAGGCTGAAGAGGTTCAACCACGAAATACCAGTATAGGAGGCTAAACTGGTAGGCGACATTTAATGGTACTAATAGTTGAACTTAGGGATGGCAATGGGTCGGGTTGGGTCGGGTTTTGCCAAACCCAAACTCATGGGTTTATCCGTGAAAAAAAACCGGGGTAAAACCCATTGGGTTTGAAAAACTCAAACCCAACCCAACCCGCTGGGTATCCGCGGGTTCATGGGTACCCACGGGTTTTTGTCGTAAAAATTTACAATAACAAGTTCCTATCAAAATTAAAGTCAAATGTCAATCTCTCAATACAAATTATCCATATATAAAACACCATTCTAGAAAATTCAAGCAAATCACAAATTAACTATACAAATTGTTCAACACCAATTTAGAAAACTCAAGAAAATTGAAGCAAATCACAATTTATCCATAAATAACATGATTAATTGAAAACTTCTTCCTTTCAATTAAGTTTTTTCACTCTCTACTCGATAACATCAACTTAATTCTACACAATTAGAAAGAAAAAATTAGTTTTTTCACTCTCTACTCGATAACATCAACTTAATTCTACACAATTAGAAAGAAAAAATTAGACATGTCTTCACAAACATAAATAAGATTAGTTACTTAGAATATCAAATATACCGAGAAAATTAATTATATAGGTGTGGGCGGGTACCCACGGGTCGGGTTTACCTAAACCCAAACCCAACCCGATGAATAGTGAACTTTAAACCCAAACCCGGCCCAAAACCCGTCAACACGGATTTTACCCGCGTTGACCGGGTTGGGTCGGGTGGGTACCCGTGGGTTCGGGTTTTGTTGCCATCCCTAGTTGAACTACAGTTACACTACGATTTTGTCATAAAATATCCTACCGCTTACTTTTCCGGTACAATCTTATGGAGCTTGATGCAGGTACACTTCCACTCTGCGTGATCACAGAACCGTCTGCTTGGATCTGAATCCAGTCCTCATGTGGCGGCTGCCAGCCCACCTGTGTAAATATAATACTCCGATTACCATGGCTCTGATACTTAAGCTTCTGGTCATTACAAATGGCCTGGCAAACAATGGTGAACCATGCATTAATTCTGACAGTTAAACCATCTCAAGAGAAAGAACGGCCATCCACCATTTCCTCATTTCTTTGTTTCCAAAGCTGCAAGCAAATGATTCCGAACTCAACTCCAATTCCCTCGACCCTGAAATTGGCCATCAACAACTCATCCATTGACAGAGATATGGCATCTCCGGTACGGTTTCATGTCTTCAACACAAACTCAATAAACGTTAATCATACAAAGGATACAGTAAACGATTTCATTCAAACTGTTTTTTCATTAATGCAGGATCTTGACAAAGTAAGACAGTGGTCGCACAGTAAATTGTTTGTATATAAATCCTATTAGCAAGGAGTACACGGAATCACAAGGTGATACAACCAAAGATTACTGATCTATGGTTCAACTTTAAGATGTAACAAATCACTTACATATCTGGATTCATAGTAAAACAGCCAATCACGTCACCCATAATCATCCGTAGGGTTTGTTGTCACAGGTACGGAAATAGAAGCAGTACTGGACAATACAAAAGGTAAATGCCACATTTGGTCACTGAGATTACTAAATTGTATCATGTTTAATCACTAGAAAAATTTAATATTAACTTTGATCACTTTTTTTTACAAGAGGACAATGCATTTCCATTACTTTTGTGAAGCCAAGTATTACAAGAGGGGGGATACAACATCAAGTATCTGTACCCATTCAGAGGGTAGAGAATTCTTGGCACAAGACCTAGCTACCCAGTTTGCTTTGGAGTTGCTCTTACGGCCAATGTGCTTGATCCGAATCAGAGGGTTGGACCCATCATCTGTTTGATAGAACTAATCCAAGCTGCAACTCTCCAAGGCCATGAACCCGGACGTTCATGAACAGCCTGAACAAGGGGAAGACAATCCGAGCGGACAAGGCAAGGAGAGAGGAGACTAGCAGCTAGACGAGAGCCCTCAAAAAGAGCCTTTGCTTCAGCTCCAAGCGGGGAAAAATAATGCATGATCTCAGCTTTACCGTCACACACTTGACCGTGGCTGTTCGACACAACGACGCCATAAGTCGCCTCCTGTGAATCGCTGAAGAACGATCCGTCACAGTGTATCTCAAAATCATGAGTACTTGGCGGTGGTGAAGAGAGATTCGGCATGTGGATAAGCTGAGGTGATGGAGGATTATTAGACTGTTTCTTGAGGCAGGAGATCCAATGGTGGTGCGCCAGGGATGCTTTCACAATCGTAGAAGGTGGCTAAGGGTTGGTGCTCTTGAAAACACGCTCATTCCTTGATTTCCAAATTTGCCAGAGTAGGAAAATGATTTTTTTGGATAGAAAGGATCGAGTACCTGGGCTTCAAAGCACTCAACCACTCCAAGAACGGGGTCTGGGGGTGGGGCAAGGAAGAGAAGGCCATTCCCGTTGCCATCCTTCAGCTGCGTGAGGGCAAGTGAAGAGGCAGTGATGTATAGATTCCGTTGGGACAACACAAACCGGACACGCCATGGATGAGGAGCATCTTCTTAAAAAAAGGTTTTCTTTAGAAGCAATAGCTCCTCGATTCTCCACACGAAGAATTTCAACTTCGGAGGGATTGACAAGCTCTAAAGCCACTTCCAATTCCCCTTAGTAGCCTCCGAAACAAAATCCCCGTGTCCTTGTAATGTTCTGAAACAGTTGTGGAAATGAAAAAAGGCCGACTTGACTGTGAACGTACCTTGATCGGTAAATCTCCAAGCCCAGAAGTTTTCCAGAGACTCAGGGCCGATAGGGATAGCTGCCACCTGCCTCAAGTCGTGAGGACTAAGAAAGCTGGCAAGCACATCGAATTTCCATTCTCTAGAGATGCAATCAATCCAGTTGTCAGCAGTGGATTGGTCAGGCCACTCGAAATCAAGGAGAGAGCCCGCTCGGTCTGTTCTCCAAGGATCTTGGAAAATCTTGGTAGACCTGCCATTACCAATAACTCGGATGATCCCTTGCCCCATCCAGTTCTTTGCTTCGCATAAACTTGACCAAATCCACGAGGCCTTCCCTCCCTTTTTTGCATTAGGAAAATCAGTTTTTAGGGAAGTAGATACTTTTAAGAACCTTAACCCATAAGGCATCCTTATTGGTGAGAATTCTCCAAGCCTGTTTGGCTAAAAGGGCCATGTTGAAGATATGAAATGGCCTGAATCCCAGACCCCCTTCTTCTTTTGGAGCATACAAAACATGTCCAGCCCTTCAATGGATAGTTTTTTTTGTCATCGATCCTCCCCAAAAGAAACTCTTCAGCATTGAATCCATCTTCTTTGAGGTTGTTCTAGGGAGAAGGAATAAGCACATGATATAAGAAGGGGCATCTTGGAACACAGCCTTGAGAAGAACTTCCTTCCCGCCTGGCGAAAGGAGAAGGCTCTTCCACGCTTCTCCTTTTTTTTTTCCATTCGTTGAATTAGGAAGTTGAAGGTCTCCTTCTTTGATCTTCCCCATTATGTGGGGACTCCAAGATATGTGGAATGTCCATTTGTTGTGTTAAAACCAGAACTCTGGACGATTCTTGTCTGTTCATCACTGGGAACATTGAAACTGAAGAACATTGAGGACTTATCCTTATTAACTTCTTGACCCGTAACAGCCCCATAGTCGTTTATAATTTCCAGAATCTTCCCTGCCTCTTCCGAAGATGCTTCACCAAAGATGATTGTATCGTCAGCAAACAGGCAATGAGACAGGATAGGGCAGTGTCGATTCAACTTGATACCTTTAATGTCCTTTCTGAGGACTGCTTTCTCAATAAGGAAGGACAGTGCATTTGACAGGAGAATAAAGAGGAGTGGAGACAAGGGGTCTCCTTGTCGAATGCCTCTAGTAGGCCTGAACTCATGAGAAGGTTCACCATTGAAAAGAAGCCTGAAGCTCACAGTAGAAATACAAGACTGTATCCATCCACACCAGACATCACTAAAACCATAAGCACGAAGAAGATTTATGAGGAGGTCCCATTCAACAAGATCATAGGGCCTTCTTCATATCCAGCTTCAACATCATCTCCCTTCTGCTTCCCGATTTGTGCTTCTTGAAATCGTTGAGAACTTCATGGACAATAATGATGTTATCTTGAATCTGTCTGCCCCTAGTAAAGGCCTGATTGCAACTCATTGACCATGTCAGGCAGCCAGGGTTGTAACCTGTTGGTCATGATCTTAGTTATAACCTTGTACCTGAAGTTGCAACAGCTGATGGGTCGAAATTGACCAATCACCTCAGGAGCATCCACCTTGGGAATGATGGTAATGAACGTATCATTCCATTTCTCTGGCATGAATACCTGTCCGGAATAATTGGTTATTTCCTGGCAAAAAGTATCACTCAAAGCATTCCAATACTTCCTGAAAGAACAGCCCTGGGTAACCATCAGGCCTAGGGACCTTGTTTGCTCCCAATTGAAAGAATGCTTTGCGAATCTCATCCCTTTCAACTGGTGCACAAAGTTTGGTATTAGCCTCCTCCGAGACAAGACATGGGAAACCCTCTAGGATACTCGGGTCAAGGATTCCATTCTTGCTCCTAAATAGCTTGTTGTAGAAGTCATTGGCATGAGTACCAAGATCGTGAGCATTGGTAATCCAATTTCCATCCGCTTCTTTGAGTTTCAAAATGCGATTCCGGTTCTTCCTTTTGATTGTACTCCCATGGAAGAATCCGTAGTTTTGATCACCCTCATGTAACCATGAAATCCTTGATCTCTGTGCCCAGAAGCTTTCTTCTGAAGCCTATAGGGTTTCCAGCTCAAGTTGTAGCTTCTTCTCTTCATTGATCAATATCGTGGATCGGTTTGTCCCCTGTAACACCTGTAGTCTGTGTCTTATTTCCTTTTCTCTTTTTTGCTTCATCTTTCTATCATTCCTTGCCTAGTTTTTCAGTTCCTTTTGGCAGTCACTGAGGATGTCATTTACTAGTCCTCCTCTACTCCATCGATTATTAATAATCTGGCAACATTCTTCACTTTCACGCCATCTCTTATCAAACCTAAATGGGGCACATGGGGCACGTCCACATGGGTGGAGATCGATCCTAATCGGGCAGTGATCCGATTCAACAAAATCCTCATGAAAAACCGTAGCTGATTCAAACTCTGTTCTCTATGCAGTCGAACACAGTGCTCGATCAAGTCTTTCCCTAATCATATTGTTTCCTTGCTGCTTATTGCTCCAAGTAAAATTTTGGCCCGAGAATCCGAGGTCCACAAGAGCATTCCTCGATATGAAGTACTTGAACGGATTGACATTTTCATTTCTTAAGGGACAACGTCCCTGCTTTTCAAAAGGGGAAATAGCTACATTAAGGTCACCAACCACAAGCCAACTTTCTTCCTGATTTGCCCTGAGACTCGTAAGTTGATCCCAAAGAGCATTCCTCTCTACCACCGTGGTAAGAGCATGGACGAAAGTGCAAAAAAAATTGACCCCATTCCTACTGATGCTAGTGTCCATAAAGGACTTACACGAATCCAAAACAACAACTTCGACATCCTCCTTCCACCAAAGGGCTAGTCCACTTCCTTCCCTTCCCGTACCAACATAATCCGAGTGATCAAACTTCATTTGTCTTCTCCTCCCCTCCATCAAGGAGTCATCTTTCTTCGTTTTCATTAGAAAAACCACAGACGAGCCGAATTGCCGACAGAGTCTGCCGCAATAGCTTCTTATAAGAGGTTGGCCGAACCCCCTACAATTCCAGCTTAGGATTCTCATTCCTGGAGAGGCGGCTTTAGGCCTGCCGCCGCTGCCCTCCGAGTGGTTGATTCCCCTTCTCTAGATTGACATCCTTCTGCCGTGATTTCTGCCAAGCTCTTCCTCCTGATGCTATGTTTCCTCCTTTGATAAATTCTCCTATTTTCACCTGGCACAAAAGACAGAGAATTGAAAGATAGGTTAGTGGGTGTTTCCTGTTGCTTGACTGGGTTAGACAGGCTGGGTCGTTCCTCGGGCTTCCTTTTCTTCTCAGGCCTGGTCACGACTTCCTTCGTGCTGGCCGTACTTGAAACCGCCATTGGGCCCTGGGTTTGGGCCGGGTTAATCAGCACTTGACTAAATTGATCCATAGCCGATGGAATGGGGGACGCATAAGTCGGTGTGTAGGATGGGCTCGCTAGGGTAATGGACTGGCCCATTTCAAACAGGCCCGCCACTTGTCCCGATCTCCTTCTTTTCCCCTAGGTCGAGACTCCTCTGCATCGCTCTTGTCGTCGCCTCCATTTCAATCTCCAGAAAAGCTGTTTGCAGGGTAGGTGTGGGGTTGACTCCCTCTCCTCTATAGACCCAGTCAGATCCTCTCCCAGAGCTTGGTAGGATGGCATAACCCGGTGGGTATGAAAAAGGTCCCTGCAGTGGTAGGCCTGCTAGGGTGACTTGAGAAGATTCCCCTCGGGTACCGCGGATCTGCTGTCTCCTTGTGTTCTGACTTGTCAGGCGGCGTGAGTTAGCCACCTTTCTCTGAACGATGCCGGAGGGGTGTTTGCCGGTGAGTCGTGTCCGGCCCGAAGCGCATCAGTGTACACCTCCGATGGATCAGTACTCAACCCTTTCCTTCTGTGTTCCTCCATTGCAGGACAGTTGTGGATGAGGTGGCCGAACCTCCCGCAAAAGTAACAGAGTCCATGATTCTTTCATATTTGAAACTCACCCATATCGATTTCTCCCCCACCGGATACTCGAAGCCGATCGGGATGGGCTCATCGATACTTACCTCCACCTTTGCTCTGACGAACTTCAACCAGCCTCTGAAGTCGAAGTTCGACTGATCAATACAATGGAACTGGGGAAAGATGAAAGCCGCGACTGCCTGTACTACCTCCTCATCTTTTAGGGATTGTGGAAGATCATGCATCTGGACCCAGAGGGTGACCGTGGTGATGTCGGAAGATTCTGCTTTTTGCTCTCCGTCCCATTTCTTCAGAGCGACAAGGGTATTGCTCAGATTCCATGGCCTTGCCTCCCAAACAGCATCTCTTTGTTTTGCTGACTGGAAAGAGTAGACGAAGAGATTTTCGTCTTTCTTGGTGACTTGGACTTCCCCATAGGCTCTCCATTTGTTGACGGCGGCATTTCTTGCTTTTGGGAGGTTAATGCTCACATCAGTGATCCATTTCCCCAACAACATTGCCAAGCCACTGCCTCTTGCCCCAACAATGGTCGGCCTCACGTTCAAGATCAGGTGACTCTTCTCTCCCCTCGGGCTTTTTGAATGATTCTCCATTCCTCCTTTCCTATTTTGGTTAGCACTTTTGCCAGAAAAGGTGAGGAATTTGGTTTGTACTGTGACAAGAAGTCTGTTGTCTGACTTTGTGTTTGGGAGATTTGTTGATGAAGTTGATTCATCTGGTGCATTCCTTTTATAGGCCGAAGGGGTTCTGGATGGTTGAGAATAGGATCTCTCTGAAATAGTTAATGCATTCTGCATTGATTGTCATCTCCACTGCCCCTCCCCGTCTCTCCTCTTTTCCATTTTACCTTGGATTAGCCATTTATGGCAGCAGCTATCCGCCGGGCTACTCCTTCTATTGGTAAGCTCTCTTACCTTCTGCTCCTTCCTTGTGTATTGGGACTTGTGAATTTGGTCAGTGAATTTAATACCTGTTCGGTATATCCCTGCAGACTCTTTCTTCAGTAATAAGTAAGAGTCAGTTCTAATCATTGCCGGAGAGTTTCCTCCCCTTCCCCCTGTCTCAAGTGCTCGGCAGCAGTAAATTCCTCTTGTTGCTCTAAGTCAGAGAGAAGTAGCAGGGAGGTTGCCATTAATGTTTGCTACTTCTTTCTTCCAACCTTTAATACCCAAATCTCCTCTGTCGGTTGTAAATTTACTTCTCTACTTGTTGATTGACCTCTTCTCAAATGGTTTGGGCGGCGGATTTGTGGCTCTTCTAATCTCTCCTCCTGTACTGATACTCCGCTCATTGGCCATGGGTGTGGGCTGTGAGATCTCCTCTTCAATGTTGCGAATCTCCTTCTTTATTCCCCTATTACTTTCTGAGTTCTTCTTAATTGATCTACTGGGATTTGAAGTGGGGATATTGATTGCTCCATAGATAGCAGCTGTAAAGGCTGTAGAGTATTGAGCTTGAAGAACTGGATCGAGAGAGTGGTAGATAGAGAGAGGGAAAGAGAGAGAAAGCATTTTTTTTAACTTTGATCAATTGAATACTAAAGCAAGTCAATTAAGCCACTCTCTCATTAGTTTCCGTCCAACTTCATTTCATTAAGAGAGTCTACTACTCTCCTGTTGGTTTCCATCAAACTTCATTTCATTAATGAAGTTTAGTTACTCTCTCATTAGTTTTCATCCAACTCCATTTCACATTCGACGAAAATTAACAGTAGAATGACTAATAAGAGCAAGTTCAATAATTTGAGTGCCTAAATATTACATGTTATAAATAACTCGAGACTGGAATTGGCCAAAAGCTAACAAGAAAGTGAATAAATGTGACCTATGTTAGTAATTTAAATGAGCAAAATTAATATTAAATTTTTCTATTAAATTTTTCTAGTAACTAAACATGACACAATTTAATGTCATTGTCACTTAGGGGTGGGCGTTCGGTCGGTTCGGTTCAAACCGAACCGAACTGGTATACCCCGAGTTTCCGAATCACATCATCCATCAACCGAATTCGAACCGAACTATTATTCGGTTCGGTTTGGCCGAACCGAATTATAGCTCGGTTTGGCCGAACCGAATTATAGCTCGGTTCGGTTCGATTTTCTACTCCAAACCGAAAAATGTATGGTCTGTCCATTTTTGTGCTTTTGTTATGTCTTTTGGTCGCTGGGCCAGATGAGAGAGAGATTCTTTTATTCTTTACCTTCTCTCTCTCTGCTCACCCCACCAACACAAGCTTTCCCCAATCTTCTTCTTCTTAACTTTTCTCTCTCTCTCTCTCGCCCAGCAAACAAGCTTCCCATCCCAATCCAAATCTCATTGCTCCTCACATAGTCTGGTATCACCACTCTATCTCCTCTCCCTCAAATATGTTACTCTCGTTTTATCCTGGTGGGTCAATGCCATCTATGGAGGAACGACAAGATCTCGGTGTGTGCGGACGGGCAGCGGCAGTAGGATTGCGGTGCTCCAATCCCACTGACAGGCGACGTTGAAGAGGGAAATAGGATCTAGGATCGGGTAAGCCATTCAACATGCATGTGGTTTCTCGATTGATTTTCAGTAGTGATTTTCGTGCATGTGGATTTTTATGTTTGGATTTGGGTTTATGGTGTCAGGGAGAAGGGAGCGGAGAGAGGATAAAGGGGAAAGGGGTCTCGACTTGAACTCCAGTGGCCGGCGAGTTTTCCTGGAGAAGAGAACAGAAAGAAGGGGGAATTCGACGACGTCTCTAAATTAGGGGCATCGACAAAGTCGAGAGATGAGAGGAGAGTTCGGCGACGCCTACGAGCGGTGGAGGAGACGGCAGCGGCGACGGCCATGTTGGTATTTTTGTTAGGGTTAGGTAAACAGCAGCCAGCAGACATGGAGTTGTGGGCTTAGAGATGGGTTGTGTTTGATTTGAGTGGGTTAGGTTGCAGACATTGAGGAGTTGTTGGTTGAGGGATTTAATTTTGGGCTGTTTAAATTTGGGCAGAGAGTTTTGGGTTTTGTGAGAGCCTTAAGTAGTTAGTTGGGTTGAAGATTGTGGGTTTAAGTTTTAGTTCGGTTTCTCGGTTCGGTCTTTCGGAATTCGGGTTCGGTCTGTGTACTCTGGTTTCCGAACTACAGCTTTTTGTCTTCCGAATTCCGGACCGAAAAATAATATTTCAGTTTCGGTTCGGTTAAGTTCGGTTTCGGGTCGGTTCGGGTTTACCGAACTGCATGCCCACCCCTATTGTCACTGGTATTTAATCCGTGGTATTTAATCCAACACGAAGTAATGGCACTGAATTCCTTCCGAACAAAGCTCTTCATCGCGCTACGAGGATAGAGCAGTATAAATGTATAATCATCTCTCAGTGCAAACACCAAAGATTTATAGATGACAATATACAGATTGTGTAAACGATAGCCCAGCTATTCTTCATTCTTACAAAATAAAAGCAGGCAGGCAGGAATCCAATAATACATATATGAAGTCATTAGAGAAGACAGTCCTGTCTGTAGACCAGCAGCAAAATTAGCAAAACCCAACTCCTGCATTGCTCAACAATGAAACCTCTGAAACACAGTAACTTACGCAGATGTTTGTTTCTAACTGGGCAACTTGCAGCTTCCTATGAAAAAGGAGCATGTATAACTTACAATAACACCATATTTTGGAAACTGTATTACCCTTACCATAGTCAACAAAAATTGGAAATTGTATGCACTTACTATAGTAAACAAACATAGTTGAAAGAGGCAATATAAACTGATTCGAGTAATTGACAAAAACCATTTAGAATTATGATAAAAGAATCATCAGAATAATGGATTAATCAGCAACAACACCTTTTCAAGTGTCTCAGACGACCGTCGTGAGATATGTAATCCGTATTCATCACTTGATTAAACGATAATCAGCAATAACGCCAGAATTTCAGAATAAGTTGTGGGAAAGAGAGGAGCAGCTCTCCTCCGAACACAAAATCGAGCAATTCCCTCAGAAATGAAGTTCATCAACACGAATAATCAGTCCACTACTTTAATAAAAACATCAATCGCATCATTGGGACAGAAATACGAAGGAAACAAGTTATCTCTGCCACAGCAGGAAAAGTCGATAGTCGGGAAAAAGGGGGGAAAACCCTAATAAATGAATCATCCAACATGAAAGAAAACCAGTTGAGGATATTGAGTATAAACTTTATAAGGAAAATGTGAGATGGAATCAGTAGACAAACGGGATCTAGGAACCCGCCATCTGTGGATACCATCCCTACGGTTGTCTGGCCGCTGCCCGATAACAAACCTTGCTCGCCAACCAAAAGGGACAACAGCTCGAGAGCTTCCCTATGGAGGAGAACAAAGAAAGAACCGAGCTTTCTATGTGTGCATCGTCGCCACAGCAAGGAACCACAACTAAATTGCCCTAAGGCTGATTCCTCACATTAAAAAACAACAAATGCGATACAAAGTCAATCCGAAAAATCCACACAAGACTTCTACCGAACACCTAGCCTGCACAAAAGAAAACAACAATCACAGAGCTCATATCAAGTGTATAGATTAATAGGACCGTCACAGCGGGAGAGGGATAAATGAGACCCCATTTCAAATTGAAGGGACATAAAACTAACGGAGGAAAGCGGAAACGGAGAGACACCAAAAGCTTCATTCTTTATACAGAAAGAGTGGCGGCGTCTACTGCTCGTTTCGCCATCTCCGAGCTCCACCCTTGAAACTGAAATGGGATTTTCCCTCTCTTTAGAATCAGAAGATCCCCCCACTCAAGCCTCTCTCTTTTCGATCACTGCCCAGGAAACTGATTGCAGGATATAAATAACAAACGCGAAGATAAGTGGTAGCATTGTGGAAACCCTAATGGCGGCAGGAAGGGGAGAAAAGGATGTGATTCGTCTCGTGTGGCCGTCAAGCTTAATAGCATTGGAGAAGGAGAAGTAGGGTTTGAATGTGATTGAAGTTGGGCTGGGCCTGTTATTTTGCGAAGTAGTGTTTCGGTCAGTGGTTCTGGATCTATAGGCTTAATGGACTCCATTTAAAGCCCATGAATTGAAATTTCCACTATGGTGTTATTTGCAGCATTTGTTTACTTGTCTAGCAGTAGCATGTAGTATAGATATGAAGCATCAGTTACACCATTGCTATAGAGAGAGCTTCAGACGATACTTAGGACAATGGCAAGAGATCAATTTGTACCCATTATCAGACAATACTCTCCTTCTTGGCTATTGCCTTCATCCTTTATGGTTAATGACTAACGATATAGCTAAGTAACAATATTGAAGTCTGGAGTCATGGCAACATATCAAAGAGCTACAGTGGTATATAAATGCAGAGGGAGCGACAGTCTGGACATCTACAATCTGTTCAAAGAGAAATTTAAACTAGCTGCAAGCTGCTGCTTTGTGATCTCTTTCGCTTCGGAGATTTGAAGGTCTTCGCTCGTTCAAATACAGACTTTATTGCCTCTTGTAGCGTGGCTTTTCTTCCTTCCTCGAAGTTCCAGAGTTCAGGAACTACATATCTTCCACTTGGGTTGTAGTCATTCAACTCCATTAATGCATTCGCTACTGCATTGTAAGGCCCCTCGCCCCATTTCGTCCTCAACTTCCTCAGTTCTGGGTCATCCTCGTCTATCACTTCCTGGAGTTCAGAGCCAAGAGGTCAGATATTTGGGTAAGAGCATTTTACATTCAGCACCATGCTGCGCTCTAAAGATTAAGGCATTACATCTGCCAGGTTAGCTATGCCTAAGTACCGGTGGATTGGTGACGAATGGCAAACAACTAGAAGTTCAGAAAGTTAAGGAAGAGAGGAAGCTTCTTTTACTTGATGTTTGCCATCAATAAGTGCAAGCTTGATGGGACGCCATTCTGAGTTATTAACTTGAGACTGCCACAATGAGCAGATCCCCATCAATCTTGCCTCAGACTCCACAGGGAATTTCTTCAAGCAAACTTCTTCAAAAGCTTTTGGATTGACTTCTCCCATGTTCTTAATCCCAATTCCGCTCTGATCATCCAAGAAATCACGCAATCCCTGTATCGCAAAATAACTGGTCAGACATCATTAAAGCCTCAGGCAATCCCCACTTTAACCACTAGCTGCACAAATGAGATGGAGTTGGATGTAACTGCACTTGCATCTATCAATTCTTTCCGAGCAGCCTGCAGTTCGGAGTTAGATCTGTGCTCCTTAACAATCAGAGTGTTGTTAAGTTCTTCCAGTGAGTGCAATTCCCCTTGTTTCTCTGCCAGCTGTTTCTTCAACTCACAACTTTCTGGGGCCAGTTTTGCCTTCAACAATTTCAGTCTCATGTTAGTTTGATCACAGGGCATGCACCCTTCTTTATCTTAACAACACAGAAACCTCAGAGAAGCTAAATAACCATTCATAGGGAGACTGAAATCTAGGGCAACAAAATTCCGCTTTGTGCAGAATCTCAATCAGCTGATAGATCAATCAAAGGTTATGGCGGCTACCTGCTCTTTCTCAATCTTGCTGCGAGCAACTTGACACTCTAGCATCTGGATTTCAATCTTCTGAGAATCTAGATTTTGTTGCAGACTTTTATTTTGAGCCTTAAGAAGCTGAATTTCCTTGGTACCTAGGAATCATCAGAATCAACAAAGTATGAAATCAACAGAAACAACTGAGTTGCATTCCCAAGATGAAAACTCAGACAGTTGTAGGGATGAAGTTGATCAGGAATGGCAAGTCAAGAGGCTCAAAATTATCCAGCAAGATGTCAAACAAAACAATTTTAGCACCCACATTGCTCTAAAGCTAGCAGACGTTATTACCTTCAGCTTGTGCTTGAAGAAGACGAGCATTATCCCTCATAACCTTGTCGTATTTGTTCTCCAACTCCCTTAAATCTTTGTTTTTGCAGTCAATCGTCCTTGCAAGGTTCCCCACCAGGCTCCCAGCTTTCCTGAGTTCCTCAATGGTATTGTAGCCTGCCATTTCGAACTAGGACAGGAGGTATGGACAAAACATCAATCCATGAAATCACATTACCCAGTTGAATAACTCACAACACACTAAGAGCTCTTCAAAGGATTCTTTTCCTGAAGAACCTATCATCACGTCTTGCACTAGCGACGGGAAATTCACGAAACCCGGCGTTTGGTTGCCGGGAATTTTTGGGGCCAAACAGGAAAACTGCAGAAGTTGAGAAGGAAAATCATCCGACTCGTGATTCAATTCCCAGCATGCCAGCCGATCTTTCTGATCTTGCCAGCGCTCGTTTTTCAGTGATTTGCACAAGCAAAATACAACGTTTCTCGAAACTTCTCCTCCCTCCTTTCTCACATTTCCTTTCATTTTCCGGCTTGCCAAACAACAATCGGAACTAAAAACTGAACTCATAAAAATCAGTCTCCACGAAGGACCCAGCGGCGGACCTCCAAAATCAAGTTTCCGTTCGATTAATTAACAAAGATGCGGGTGAGCTCCGTTGAATATTGGGACTCACCTGATGAACTGCGGAGCTTCTCCGGGAACTCTGATCAGTACAGCAGTGGACTGAGGAGCGAGGAAGACGGAGATGGAGGAGACGCCTACGAAACGCTGCGACTCAACTGTAGATATTTGTTTATTAGTTGCTTCGTTGTTTATGAACCGCACCGTATCAGGTCGGAAAACCCTCTTTTTACTTTTTTTAGAGGCTAAATTGATAGGGTAGTATGAGTCGTTCGTACCACAGTTAAATCATGAATTAAGTCAAAAATACTATAACACTAATTAATTTGACATATCCTTTAATATGATTTATCTGAATATTGTTATCAAACTTTGCTATGACAGTCAAACCTTAGTAGTGTCGTACTGTCGTATTCGAAATAAGGATGTCTCTCATAACTCATGCACTTTTACCTCTCGTAAGTTTAACATGATTGTCCATTTAGTGACTAACAATACCCTTATATCAACAGTTTGACGATTGGTCGACTGTAGCATTTTATTACTTTTTACCTACCATTACCCAATCATCCAATCTCAAGCCTCCCCAAATTAAGGCATTAGTATCCATTACCAAAATCAGTAGAATGGTAATATGACCCTATTATTAAACTTAGCATGGTACACAATGGAACAATACATACACAGACAAACACGTTGTTATCTGTGTTTCTTCTAATCACAATACATCCATTATTTCATCATTCAAGTGAAATGTTCTCTACATCAACACCGCCGCCGGGGGAAATGCCTCAATGATAAGCCACCTCTCCGGCCGAGAAGACACAAACTCACCGGCGACGGTTAAAAACCACATCATGAACTGAACACAAGCCAATCCTCCATATCTTAACGCAAAGAAAACTGTGCATTTTTCCTTTCGTTCAAAGCAACCCTTTCCCTTGCTCAAGTACATCCAATAGGAAGGCTGCCCCTTCCTTCAAGGACGCCCTTCTACCTTCTTTCTGGTTCCACACCTCAGAAACCATGTACCTTCCACTGGGATTATAATCATTGATCTCCGTTAGTGCCGAAGCGACCGTTTCGTAAGCTTCTTCCCCGACCTCTTCTCTCAGTCCTTTCAATCTTTCATCTTCGTCATCAATTACTTCCTGAAACTCCGATCGATTGAACGAATTCAGCGCACACGCTACACAACAGTCCTTTAAGGATATAGTAGAAGAACATAGTTTATGTAAACACTAAAGTGTTGGAGTCGCTCATACCTGATGCCTCCCATCAATTGTTACAACTTTAAAAGGATGCCAATCTGGATCTTTCAGATGTTCTCCCCACAATGAGCAAAGCTCTGCTGCCATGACTTCAGCTTCTTCCCCGTTGTACTTTCTCTTCATCGCTATAAGGAATGCCCTGCTGTTCAGTTCTCCCATACGCTTAATACGTATATCACCACTGTATGTTGACATTTCTTTCAAACACTGCAAAGATGAACAACACCAACACAAGGAAACAGCAAACATAAGATGGCAATTTGCTAACTCAGGCTTAACTAAGGTAAAAAAAGAAAGGTTACAGATTCCAGTGATATATGTTGCTCACATTAGCCAACTCCTTACGGGCATCTTGCAACTCGTCGTTGCTCTTCCGCTCCCTGACAATAAGAGTCTGATTCATTGCTTCTAAGCTGTCAAGTTCGTCTCCCTGTTCTCTCGAACATTTCAGTATCACATCCACCTGCTCCAGAATTTCCGCCTCGCCATTCTCCCCCGTCACATTCAATGCACCTCTAAGTTGCTCTACTTCTGATTCGAGATTGGGCTTTGCTTCCAGTTGCTTCTCCAGATGAATGATTCTAGTGTGAAGCTTTTGCTTTTCCTCCTAAAATCATTAATAAAACCAGTAAATCACAATTGCAGGTTTGTTTGCCAATGACAAATCTGGAAGCATTTTGAAAGTAGTGAGAAACCTTCAGATCCTCAGATAATTTCAACAAATCCTCGCTTGTATTCGGTTCATTCAAGTGAGCTGTCTGGAGCAAGCGGCTTCTGCCTGCTTTCTGATGGGGCCAAGACAATAAGTAGAGAGCCATAAAGGAAAAACCACAGGCATGCATTTCACTATCTTTTTATACCCACACTAAGCGCTAGGAAATAGCAACAGCAAACTTGGATGAAATATCTTTGTTAAAAGCATCTATGCAACACAACAATCTGCTAAACCAAGAACCTAAACCGCTAAGTGACAACATCTAGTCCTGAAACTCCTTGAAGACAGAATGGCTAATCATTCATGACACATGCTGAGTCTTAGAGCCAGTAAACCAAAATATTAAGTGTAGTATAGACATGCAAGTAGATCAGCGCACGACATACTTTTTCAATCTCTTGCAACATCATTCTTCTGTCTGTTTCGATTTTCGTTGCTCGTTTTTCCAATTCTAACCTTTGTATCTCAAGCTCCTTGTTCTGAGCTTCCACCTGTGACTTAAGCTTTTCATGGTCATTAATAATTCTCTGGAAGTGATCATGTGCACTTGCTTGGATTTTTTGTATCTCTAGAATTTGGAAACAACAACTGAGTAAATAAGAAGAATTTCAGGTAGAGGTTAAAAAAAAAAACAAATTGAGCTCCAATAGCAATCTGAGAGAATAGAAACAAGTGTCCTGAGACAAACCTTCATTGTAAGCCTGAATATCCATTTCTTTATCTTCCATCAAGTTCTTGAGAATGCTTGAGGCCTCCTTGCATCCCAGAGTCATCTCCTCCAACTTCTTATTTTTCATCTTCAGAGTATTCCTTAGACTAAAGACAAGTTTTTCATGCATCTTATTCTCAACTTCCATGATCTCGGGAATTGTTTTAAGATCTGTCGTTCTTCTTAAATGTTCCCCGACTATGTTGGTTGCATGGTAGTCATCGGCACGGGCAAACCAACAATAAATGCCTGTCTTGTCCCCACTATTAGCAATCCATTCCTTCTTCCCATGAAAATCAGCCTCATAAGCCTTTTCAAAGGAAATAGCATGATATAAACCAGGCCAATCTCCATCAAATTCTACAATGGCAGTTCCTGAATGGCCTTGATAATTGTGCAGCGGAAGCACTCCAAGGGGATTAAAGCCTCTACTCACAAGTTCATCCTTAAACTCTGATCCATTAAATTCGTCTAAGAGCTGCCCGTCAGCTGTCCTGGCGGTAGGAATATTAACCACAACACCAGTCCAAGGCCAGACAAATGCATCGTCATAGTCGGAACCATTTACAGGATCGTGTTGACCTTTTGGCCTTCCTGATGGGCCTGCTTTATCACTCCCCAAGTCTTTAACCGATGCCGAGCGATATACATTCTCCTTGCAAGCTCTTTTAGCGAAATTAGTCATGCCCATTTCAGAAGCATGTTTAAGGAACATATTGTAAAGGTCTTCTCGCTTTCTCTTCTTGGAACAGTGTGGACAAGCAAAAGAACACGGACCTCCATTTTCAACTTTCACTTTCTCTGGAGCAGCATTAACTTTCTGTCTTACTGATGGTCCTGGCATATGCTTTCCCAAGTACTTAGCCAATGCCAGGTGATTTTCTTTCTCTTCACTTGTTCTTTTATCAGAGCCACTATTTGCCACACCAAGAGCATGCTGGAGGATCTCATTGAAAAGGTAATCTTTCTTCTTATCGGGACAATAGGGGCAAGCAAAAGAGGCGGTGCGATTATTTTGAATATTCTCTTTGTTTAGATTATAAATTAGAAGATTTGGCTTTGCTAATGGACCACCAATGATTTTATCCAAGTACCTTGCCAATGCCTGGTGACTTGCTTTCTCCTTACATGTCCTTTTAGCTGACTGACTCTTGCCCACTCCATAAGCATGTTGGAAGATGTCAATGTAAGCATAGTCTTGCCTACTCCCCTTGGGACAGTATGGACAAGAATATGTCCCGTCGGGAGTAGCAACCCTGTATTTCCCGTTCTTCAGTTCTTCATAACACTGATGTTCATACTCACCCCTTTCTGACTCGCTTATATCTGTACTGCACTGAGGATCCTGCTCCATCTTCCCCTCCTGTTTCAATCGGTCAAAGAGGTCCCTGAAAGTGAACAGAAACAATGGAATGAATGAAACGTTCCCTAAACAGAATCCACTAAATTCATTCTCACAGTAAAGCAATCAGCAGTTGATTTCCAATTATGATAACAACCATAAGGCATTGGAAAAACTTGTAATCAGCTTAACACCTAAGGTCGAAGCATTCAAGAAATAAACGGAGAAAGGCACAAAGAGAAAGCGACACGCCTATAGATTGTTTGGCATCTCTAAGAGAAGACTAAGAAGCAACAGCATTGGAAAGAGATTCTTGGGAGATAAAGATCTCTACCTTAAAGAGGGAGCTAGGTTTTACCTCGGCCTAACACCAGGGAAGAAAACAAATCACAGCATCCAGGATTCAACAATTGCCTCATCATAGCTAAGAAAGCAAACAAACGAGACATTCCAATCTCTTTCCTGACAAAATACCATCCTAATTTTTCAGTTCCTCGCCAATCGTTGAGAATTTTTCCGAGAAGCAAACAGGGCCTAAGGGACAAGCAAGCAAATCCAATCTACGAAGAAGAGAACTACTGAACCAAGCACTGGATTTGATCATACGGCGGCCGAGAAGCACCCAATTGAGCATGCGCGAGTACCAAACTAGCCAAAATTAAAAGCAGACCAGGAATCGCTGACTCAATAGGCTCACTCGAATTGGGGGAAGTCGAGCTCGTGATGATGAAATCAGCAGGATCTTACCAAGAAAATTCCTCTTCCAGAGAATTTGACTACATTTGACGATACGGATCAGAATTTCGGTGTTCTTCGTGTGAGGCCGCGGCCACCATGACGACGTACTCCGGCAGGAGAGAACCAGATGCCAAGCAATGTATTAGGTAGACGGCGAAGAGGGGAGCATTTCGACGCGCCGACGACCGCGTTGGAAACTTCGGTGGACTAACGAGAGAACAGTGAAAAGCAACAGCGTTTGACTGGTGGGAAGTGGATAACGAGGTTGTCTGGGTCTTGCTCTTGGACGAGCAAGGAGCGAACCAAATGGTCTCTAATTCTTTCTGGCAAAGCCCAATGGGCCATCATGGGCCTGCTAACTGTTACTGTGACCAACGCAGTTGGATGTGGTTGGCCTTTGCATGGGCTTTGGGCACCCCTCATTCCATTTCTCCCTTTCTATTGGCTATATTTTCTACTCCATTAAGAGATGGCATAGCAAATTAGCAATCCCATGAACTAGCAGTTTGCTTAATGTTATTGTTGACGTGAGAGTCTACTCTGAAACCATTCATTTATCGTTTTATGCGATCATCGTGATGTGATTTGCATTTCATCACGGTGAACTTTATGGTTGTAAATCGACATTTCATCACGGTGAACTTTATGGTTGTAAATCGAAAATGTTGATGTTAGTTGTTCGATTGTGCGCCAAATAACCTGTCCCCTCTTGCTGCCCTAAGAAATTCATGTTGGCGCGGGGCTCTTCACTGGTTGCAAATTGTGGTTACCTCTAGACACCAATAGAGTAGCTTCCACAGTTCCACTTCAGTAACAGAAACAGTCGTAATAAAAATGTACAAAGACAATATTTCCAAGCTTAACCATATCATCATTGCTTATCAGAACTTCCAGGAATACGGGGACTACTCTCTCGCAGCAGTTCTTCCAATTTTTGTCGACTACATCATCATCATCCATGGAAAATTTTATTAAACAAGGTACAGAAAAGACCAACCCGAATGCTTGCATGAAACATTCAGGCTAAGAAGATAAATTTCCAACCGACACACTAACACGCAGCAGCCACGACGGCGTTTATGACCTGATTGACCTCGAGCCGATAAGTTTCTAGCAGTTCTATCGCCCTTCCCCAGTGTCCTGGACGCCTTGGCATTAACCTGTTAAATGAAAATGATGTTTCCTGATGAGAACTATCAGTGCTGGTTAAGTATCACAAAGATGAGGAACCATTCAAATGAGTGTTCAGCTTCAGTATCAGGTAGGTACCGTTCGGCATTCACATCACATCTTCCGTCGCTCCAACACGTCTAACAGGAATGTGACCCCTTCCTTCAGGGTCGCCCTTCTACCTTCCTTGTAGTTCCACACTTCAGAAATTATGTACCTCCCACTGGGGTTATATTCGTTGATCTCCATCAAAGCGGACGCCACAGCTTTGTAGGCTTCCTCGCCAACTTGCTTCTTCAGACCACTCAGTCGTTCATCTTCCTCGTCAATTATTTCCTGAAACAAATGAATTGAATTAGGAGAAGAACACCCAATGAGAAACAAGTTTTTGATACCTTAGAAGAGCAATGCAAAAAGCACACACCTGATGCTTCTCATCAACCACAACCCTTTTGAAAGGATGCCAATCTGGATCTTTGAGGTACTCTACCCAAAGCGAACAAAGCTCTGACGCTTTCTCGTCTGCTTCGTCCTCGGAATACTTTTTCCTCAAGGCTTGAAGGAATGGCTCCCCATCAAGTTCTCCCATTCGCTTGACGCGTATAGGACCACGGATTGACATATCTTTCAAGCACTGCAAAGATAGAAACAACACCCATCCAAGCAAAAATTGAAATCATAATATGTCTAATGAGGGATTATATAATTGGTTAAGCGGGCGCTAGCAATATCAGCTATAAAAAAATGAACCATGACAACTTTTTTAGGAAGCCATCTGGTGCTTGACTATTTTAGGCACAGGCTGCAGGATGTCCAACGATCAGTTCACAAAGGACCAAATCAGTCTAATTTGGAGCTTGGATCGAATTGGCGAACTGAATATAGTTCAATTCAGGGAAGGCATTATATCACAAGCACATGCTCCTTGCTTTCCTCACTGAGTATCATCACTAATCAAAGATGTAACGTGATAAGATAATGCATCAAGAATATAATTAATTTCAATGGAAGTATCACATACCCTTCCACCTGAACAAACTGAAAAACTGATGGAAGAAGTCGAGAGCAAAGAAACTTTAATATTACTCACATTGACCAATTCCTTACGGGCATCCTGCAACTCATCATTGCTCTTGCGCTCCTTGACAATGAGAGTCTGGTTCAGTGATTCTACATTGTCAAGATCATCCTCCTTCTCTTTCAGATCTTTCATAATGGCTTCCACTTTCTTCAAAATTTCAGCATCACCATCATCTCCCATGTGCTTCATCACATTCAAAGTGCCTCTGAGTTGCTCTATTTCTAACTCTAGTGTCTGTTTCACATCCAGTTGTTTTTCCAGTTGGAGGATTCTATTGTGAAGCTTTTCTTTTTCCCTCTAAAACAAGACAGCCAAAACCAAAGTTTTAGTTTCTACGCTTTCTGCCTGGTGAATAGGAAAGGACTGGGGAAATAAAAAGGGCTTACCTTCTGATCTTCAGCCAATTTCATTACATCCTCATCTGCCTTCTGTTGCTCTAAGGAGGCTAACTGAAGTGAACTATTTTTAGTTGCATTCTGACAAGCAAAGGGAAGAAAAGTCAGTGCTCATGGCGAAAAGTACCATGCTCAAGTACAAAGGTACATACATACATACATACATACATAAGATTCATGAAGCTCTAAGTTGTGCCTCTAAAGTTATAACAAATTACTTCTATACATATGGAAATTTTTCATCCAATATATAGTCATCTATATATAATCACATTCCACCGAACTAGGAATCTAGAAGTGAGACACTTAATGAAGCCAAATATTCAGTCGCAAAAAAGTGTCCTGCGTCTTAAATTCTGGTTAGCTTTCAGCTCTTTGAAGCAAAGAGTAGGCATACCCAGTGTCTGCTGTTATTATCCATGGAAGTGTGTGGACATGCTGACAACACAAAAGTAGAGGACGGGTGACCTTACCTAGCCAGCATAACATGAACAAGTATGATCAGAACTATCTACATTACCTTTTCCATCTCTTCTAGAAGTGTTTTTCTATCAATTTCATTTTTAGCTTCTCGCTCTTCCAATTGTGACTGACGCATCTCAAGCTCCTTCTTCTGGGTTTCCACTTGAGACTTCAACTTTTCATGGTCATTAAATATCCTCTGGTAGTGATCACGCGCACTTGCTTGGATTTTCCGTATTTCTAGAATCGCAACAGAAAGTAAATAAAGAGAACATCATGAGCAGAGCAACTAAAATATGAACTGTAGATGTCTAACAATGCAATGCAAAAGAAATACACAGAGCATTCTAATGAGAACACCTTCATTGTAAGCTTGCAAAAGTCTTTCTTTCTTTTCCATCACGTTCTGGAGAGAAGCTGACGCCTCCTTGCATTTCTCAGCCATCTCCTCCACCTGTTTATTTTTAATCTCAATTAAATTTGTCAGATTGGACACCAGACTATTCTGCTTCCTGGCTTCTTCATCCATGATATCAGAAATGGTCTTAAGATCCGCAATCTTCCTCAAATTTTCTCCAACAATGTTGGTAGCATTGTAGTCGTCAGCGCGAGCAACCCAACAATAAACACCTGACTTGTTCTCATTTTCAGCAAGCCAATCCTTCTTTCCGTGATTGTCAGCCTCGTAAGCCTTTTCGAACGAAAGAGCATTGTGCAAACCAGGCCAGTCTCTGTTGAACTCCACAATGGCTGTCCCCGAATGACCATGATAATTCCACAGAGGACGAACTCTAGTTGGGTTAAACCCTCTAGTAATTAACTCATTCCTAAACTTTGATCCACTAGCTCCTACACATTTCCCATTCGGTGCCCTGCTGGTAGGAATATTAACAACAACTCCAATCCAAGGCCACACAAACGCCTCATTGCGGTTGCAACCATTTAAAGGATCAGCACCATTCTGGACCGATTTGGATGATGATGCCCCAGTTACATCCTTCTCCAGGAACTGAGCCAGAGCTAGGTGATTTGCTTTCTCCTTGCATGTTCTCTTACCAGTACTCTTGCCCACCCCAGAAGCATGTTGCAGAATTTCATTGTAAAGGTAGCCTTGCTTTCTCTTCTTTGGGCAATATGGGCAAGCAAAAGTTTCATCTGGGTTCTGCACCTTATGCTTCCCTTCCTTGATTTCTTCATAAATTTTATCTTTGTACTCATCCATTTCTGTGTCACTTATATCCGTACTGCTGTCTGAGTCGTTCTCCATCTCCTCTTAACTTCAATTTGTCAAAGTGGAACCTGAAACCGAGAAAGTACTCACAAGTAAGCACCGAAACTTCTCTAGAGAGAATCCATTCAAAACGCATAGTCATAGTAAAGCAAACAGCACCAGAGTACAAAGGTCGGACGAGAATGAAGTTGAGTGCTGTGTAGATCTTGGGGTTAGACAAAGACTCAAAGCATTTAATGAATAAAGCACCATGGTTCTCATCCACAAACAAAAGGGTACCATCCAACTCGCCCAAAGAAACTAGAGGCAAATGCAACAAATGCATGGAAGAGACCAGGGAGACCCAGCCAATTTAGAGCCAGGACAGCGCTTAACAAACCACTCTAAGCAGAACGACCTTAAACGAATTGAAGGAAAGTTGAAGTTTATGAACACAAACTAGCCTGCCTCCCGCTAGTTCCCAGTTAAGCCAACTGGCACTCGGGCCAAGGACGAGTACCCTTTCAACCAAGTGAATTTTCCAGAGATACAAACAGATCGCAAGCTCGGATGAATTGGACCATAAAACCCTAGAACTATCGCAAACTCACTCGATAATGACCCGACTGCGAACATGCAGGAGACCAAATCGGTAGAAATGAACAGTCGAACCTCTACGGTTAGAAAAGGGTGGGGAAAAAAAGAAAGGGAAAAAGAGAAGAGGGATTAGGGTTCGACCTTTCAGGAAGACAACTGCAAGATTCTGACTGACTGGATATGCGACCAGAGTCAGTAGCTGGATTGAGATGGGTAGGGGTGAGCAATGAGCAATTTGCTTCCTGGAGGGAAGCAAGTACTGTGACTGCGTAAACAACAAGGGGAAGACTGAACTCGTGAAGGGAGTGAGGAAATTGCTAAACAGCGTAAAAATATAGACCGCAGTAAGACAAGTCACGCTCCAAGGGCGCGCGTAGTTTGGGGTTTCGTTGATTTTATTCATCTGTTTTTTGCCGTTTTAACCTTGCTCATTCAAGATTTTTTCCAACAATAAACATTTTTTAAAACCTAATATAGCAATATCTTACACTTTACGAATATAGCAATATCCTACACTTTACGCGTTGTTTATAGGTTTTGGTAAAATTTGGATTTGGTAAAACTATGGATATATGATAGTTTTGGGTTCATTATGGACTTGACAAATACTCGTGTTTGCTTCATAGATTTCGTTACGGATTGTATTAGTTAGATTTGTGTGTATGAAGTGAAAAAAAATCATTATTGCCCTCATAGTCATTGGTATGAGAAGAGAAAGGTAACAGGAGGAGTAGGTTGTCATAAATGATGGACTTCAAAATTCATTATCAATTTCTACATAGTGAGGTTAAATTTCAAGTTCGTGGGACCCACTGATTTGTTGCCTCTAAATACATGAAGCACGCAATGGAGATTTGACAAGGTTCATGATAGATCTAGATCAATCATCATCCATCACCATATCCATCAAGCAAACAACCTAGTATTATCGCAAATAAAAAAAATACCAATATAGCTGGATTTTTTTGTGACATAGTGGTTGAGTTGATGAAATGTCGTCCCTTGTCGCCACTTAAACAATCTACATACTTGTATTGCCAGACCTAAAAGCGACATTGTTGAACTCTCTTGTCAAACAAGCAATATATTCATACACCACAACATAAGTATTGACGATAACTATTAATAATATTCAGCGGTTTTCTACCAAAAAAATAATATTCAGTGGCGACCCATAAATTTCATCAAGGGTATTGAACTATAAACCAAAATTTCTAAATATTGTCAAATAATCTTGAATTCAAATACTACTATCACCAAAATAAAATTTCACACAAAAAATTAGTCCAAAATTTTTATTTAACGTTTTTCAATTGCCAACCCATTTTCTCACTTAGGTCTGCCCCTAATAGTATCCACAAATGTGTTCAGTGAAAATATTTGTAACAATTGTTAAGAATAATCACAACACTTATCGAACATTTTCAATGTGAATACTTCAAACCGTAAAGTTTGATTTAAACAACTAACCTGTTGGTAGGGAAAGAAAAGAAACCCCCCATGTTCTCTCAATCGTGGAGAGTGGGATCGGAAAAATTGCCTCGTTGCGACTCGCCGTAACCGGCCACTCCGCCCAGGTGCGGCACCGAAAATGGCCTCGTCCGATGGGACTATTTAAAGTCCTAATTTGGGTTCATCGATGTATATCGCCTGCGCCTTGGTACGCCTTCTCTTCCCCTTCGAAACTACCTTTTCGGTTGCCGAATCGATCAACAGTTCCCTCCATGACTGTCGTCAACAAGGTAGTTTTTGGCAACGAGGATATGGTTGTTGGTGCTCTCCGAAGGGATCTTTCCCTCCTGGGCCGAGTAATCGGCGATATCCCCCCGATTCCCAGCCTCCAACACACGTTGGGGCATCTCTGGAGGTGCCACGATGCGCTGTTAATTAGCCCGTTGGCTGATGATCTGCTGCAATTTGTCTTCCCAAGTGTGGCGGATCGCAATCGGATCAGGAAATTATATTCCTGGTTCCTCCCAAAGTTCCTGGGTAATCTCGTTCCCTGGGTGACAGTTACACCAGCGGTTTCGGAGCCATTCTGGCATGTCCCGCTAGGTCTTCACTTCCGGGATGTCCCAATTGAGTGTTGCATGAAGAAGATGGCCATTCTTTTGGGTCAAGCGATTGGTTGAACCTCCTCTCCCTCGTTGCATTGTATCCCTCAATCTGGTGTTGTGTATCTCCGGGCTGAAGTGGGGATTGACAATCGCTTCCCCCTGCCAATCTCGGTGCCTGTTTCCCACAAAACTGTTGGACGTAGGGATTTTGAAGCGGTGGTGAAGTACGAACGCCTGCCACAATTTTGCTTTCTCTGTGGCATTCTGGGGCATGCAGGCCAGTCTTGTCCTCGCCGTGAAGAGCTATCTGGTGCTACTCCATTCTACGGGTGGCACGCCCTGGTTCAAGTTAAGGGTCCCAAGGTCAACGAGAAGACCCTGATGCGTAAGAAACTCTTCACCTGGGTTCGACAGGGGGAGGTGGTTCAGCAGTCCAGCAGCAACCTCTCCAGCTGGGGCATGCTCAGTTTTGCGAACAATTCAAGGGCGAGGGAACACCCACATAATCTGCAACAGGTTTCCCCGATCTCAAAGCGCCCTCGTACGGATGGCATGGATATGGATTCAGAGGAGAACTCTCAAGCATTGTGGTGGGTACCAGCCAGAACTGGGACCATTCCCCCAAATGAGCATTTTGGCGTGAAATTGTAGGGGACTGGGCTCTCCCCTTACAATTCCCTCGCTGATCGGAGTCATTGGGTGGTTCTCCCTATCCGTCCTCTTCGTTAGTGAAACCAAGTGAGATTATGATTTTGTAAATAACAAGTTGATGCGTCTAGGTTATCCTTTTGTTCATTGTTTTTCTACAGTAGGAAGGGCATGTGATTTAGCTGTAGCGTGCTCTACCAATGTTAGGTGGCGGGTTCTAGGGGAGTCTTATTACTACCTATTTGTTGAATGTCAGCATGTGGTTTGGGGGGGTAATTAAGGTTATCTTTGTTCATCTTCATTATGATGTACAGTTTAGAGTTGAACAATTCAATGAAATTATCTCCTTAGTATTGTCACATGTCTCTCCCATAGTTGTCATTAGTGATATTAATTGTATCTTGTTTGCCTCTGAGAAATAGGGAGGTCGCCTTCCTTCCTTCGCTGCCATGGACCATTTTCATTCCTTTCTTGATTCTACTGGACTTGCGGATTTAGGATTTAAGGGCTCTCCTTTTACTTGGTCTAACCGGCAGGGTTTAATTCACATATCTTGGAAAGACTTGATCGCGGGTTAGCTAATGATGCGTTGATTGGTGTTTGGCCCTCTATGCAGGTTAATCATCTAACCGATTTGGGGTCATACCATCAGAAGTTGCTGCTGCAATTTGTTCCGGGAGCTAGTAAGGGTAAGCCTTGGTTCCACTTCGACCCTCGGTGGTGCTGCAATGCGGAAGCGCAGGAGATTGTTATTCAGCACTGGCAAGCTGTTTATACAGGAACTCACCAATTCCAGCCGTTCTCAGCGTTCAAAGATGCCCGACACCAATACGTAGAGTGGGCAAGAAAGGGCACTACGAATTCAGCCCGTCAAATCTGTGAGCTCTGTGCTGCTATTGAAGCTGAGAGGGACTTGACTAGAGAGCCAGCTTACTATTGCTTACAGACATGAAGAAATTTTCTGGAAACAGAAGTCCATAGTGGATTGGCTTCAGGGGGTGATGCTAATACGAATTTCTTTCACTCCAAAGTACGCCAGCACTGTCGCCAGAACCTAATTGAAGTTAATTGTGATGAGGAGGGTGGGGTACATTATGATGAAGAACCTAATTCGAATGGGAACACCCCTCACTTCCTCCTTGCTACGTTAGGACTTCCCAGGAAGATATCGGATGATCAGAACCGTCTTCTTTCAGCCCCAATGAGATAAGACAGGCTGTGTTTAGCATTAGGCCTCACTAGGCACCGAGCTCGGATGGATATACCGGGGCATTTTTTAAGTTCTTCTGGAATATAATTGGGGACTCGGCCACAAAAGCGGCCCTCTCATTCTTCCATTCTGGGCGGTTACTTCATAACTTCAATCACACTCTACTGGCATTGATTCTGAAAGTCCCCAACGCGGAGTTCATGAAGCAAATGAGACCGACAGGTTTGTGCCATGTATTTTACAAGGTGCTAACCAAAGTCTTTTCTGTTTGACTTAGCAAGATCTTACCGGATATTATAAGTGAATCATATAATGCTTTTGTTAAGGGTAGAGACATCTCGGACAACATCCTTATCGCCCATGAGGTGATGCAATTTCTCAAGATCAATACTCATGGTCGGGATAAATGGATGACTCTCAAACTAGATATGGAAAAAAAATATGATCGCGTCGAATGGGGATTTCTGTTTGCAGTTATGGAGGCGCTGGGATTTGATGCACAGTGGATAAAGTGGATGAGAGCTTGTGTGACTACGGTTTCTTTCTTGCTAATTCTGAATGGAACCGAGCATGGATATTTCCAACCTCAAAGGGGCATTCGGCAAGGGGATCCACTCTCTCCCATGTTATTTTCAATTTACACTGAAGCCTTCTCAGCAATGATCTCCGGCGCCCTTTCCTCAAATCAACTTCACAGTTTGGAAATCCATCGTCACGCACCCACTATCTCACATCTCCTCTTTGCGGATGACTCATACCTTTTCTTGAGGGCATCCTCTTCAGAGTGCAGCTCCCTTCTTCACCTTATCCACCTTTATGAACAAGCGAGTGGAGCTAAAGTGAACCTTTCCAAGTCATCTGTCTTCTTCAGCTCAAATGTATCATATAAGGAAGCTTCAATGATTGCTGGGCAGCTGGGGATTACAACAATAGAACCCCTGGACAAGTACCTTGGACTGCCTTCACAAGTCCAAAGATCAAAAGTACTAACGTTCCAGTATGTGGAAGATGCCCTCGTTGGTCGTATTCGTAGCTGAAAGTCCAAAGCACTCTCCCTTGCAGCCAAAGAGGTTTTGATCAAATCGGTTGGTTCGGCAACTCTGGTTTATACTATGCTTTCCTTCAGGCTTCCTACTACGAGCTGTCGCTGCTTGAGTAGCCAATTATCTCAGTTCTGGTGGTCGGGTGAGGATAAGGATAATGGTATTCACCGGATTTCGTGGTCGGCGGTTTGTGTTAGAAAATTCCAGGGTAGACTTGGGTTCAAGGATTTTGACTTGTTTAACATAGCAATGCTTGCGAAACAAGCTTGGAAACTCGTTCAGGCTCCTTCTTTCACTCTTGCACGACTGTATAAGGCTAGATACCACCATAGTTGTTCCTTTCTTAATGCGCCAGTGGGAAGTAGGCCTTCTTGGGCTTAGCAAGGTGTTCTTGAAGGAAGGAAACTACTTAGTAAGGGACTGCGTTGGCAGGTGGGCTACGGAGCAGCCATCGACATTCTCCACCAGAATAGCTTCTCAAGGTTCTTATAATTAGCTAAGGAATCCACTCGAAGCTAATGATAATGGGTAAACTCTTGAGACACAACTCAAGAACTCAAAGACACGGTTTGTATTCAATCCAATCAACTCTGCCTTTACAAGGAAAAATTGAAGGCTTTTATAGCCAAAGAAAACCTAATACAAATCTAAACTAACAAGGAAACAATTAAGGTAAAAACCTACTCTAAAAAGGATCTAAAACTCGGCCAAAAACTCTCTTTCTTCAAGCACAAGTAAATTGCATTTTTGCACAAGCAAACTGACAGAAAACAGTTTTTGTACTAACTTCGTGCCTTTCGTTCGAGGCCTTCTAGAACTCCAATCTTTCGTCAAATTCCTTCCCTTTGTATACAAACATACCTAGTTTCATGTTGTGGAAGCCTTTGGACTCGAATCAAATCCATTCTCCTCGAATTGAGCTCCAAAGTAGGCTTCATGAAACAATTTTTTGCCTTAGCCAAATTCAGGCAATTTTTGCCTTTCCAGATAGCATCTTTGGACGTCTGGAAAATGACCTTCTGGACTTCTTCTTGGCTACCAAGCATACCATCGTGTATATGAACTTCTTATATTCAAAACAAGCTATCAAACACGAATCTTAATCGAGCCAATTAATAGAACCGAGCCTCCAAAGTCGGCTTCCTGAAACATGAAAATTACTTGGGGTCGTTTGGATGGATCAATCTAGAAATGATTCAATTTGATCAATTATCTCGTTTTATAAACGAGGCAATTAAAACGAGTCAATTCGAATTACCTGCCCCCACCCCAGGTAATTGAAATTGACTCAAAACGGATCAATTCAAAATACCTCAGGCAAATTGATCCATCCAAATTTTTTGTTGGCAAACGAGGCAATTTGGTACAGTTGTCTCAAAATGAGACAATTGTGTCAAATTGATCCGTTACAATTCCTCATCCAAACGACCCCTTGGACAATTTTCAGCTTCTTCTTTCCAATTCGACTTGGCCTCTTTGACGATTAATCTTTGATGTAATTTAATCGATTCTAGGATCGTATCAGACTCCCCCCCTCTTCAAAAAGCTTTGCCCTCAAAGCTTGTCTTGACCTGCAACCAAAATCGTCAATGAAAGCTTCCCAAATCGGGTCACGAAAGTGGTACGCCGAACTTGCAATTTCGAACTTCAAATCGTCGTCAACTTGTGATCGTGTTGTTGTTTGCCAAGATTTGAGCTTCATCACATTCGTGAGACTTCAATGGACCTTCCCCACACAAACAATTCACTCAAACGAACCCAAAACACAAAATTCCAGATTTCCTGTTTCCGGCAACCAAATTCCCGAATTCGGTGACTTTGAGCTTTTCGGCAAAGCCTCCAAATTTGGGCGTTTCACTTCTAGGCCTCCATGAGCCAATTCATTACTCGTAATCGATCCTCCAGGCTCCCAGGAGTCGGTTCCGTCCATCTCTAAGCTTCGATTCGACTCGAATTGATCCCAATCGCAATCCCCACGTTTCCCGCCACTAGAAAAATTCGAATTTCCAGAATCCGGCAGCTCAAATTCAGATTCCAGAGAGCCAATCTCACACTTGGGCATTTTCGATTCGGGCTTCTCCGTGACGAATTGAGCATTCACGAGGCTTCCTTGGACCACTAGTAATGCGTCCAACGCATCTAATTGGTTCGATTCCATCACAATCTCTCCAATCGATTCACCAAGCTTTGCGTCGTTGCTCTTCACGTTTGGACACAAAAATTGCGAATTGGGCATTTTGGCTTCAACACGTTCCAACTCCAATTGATCGTTATTACACGTTCCTAGCTTTTCTGCAAATGTGTCGACGTCTCTAGCTCGACCTAGGTTGGCTCCATCTGCTCCACCCACTTCACCCTCTTTCTTCCCCTACATCGCCGTCGGAAAACATTGGCACTCGGTCTGAATCAGAATCGTCGTTTTGACTCAAATCGAGTTGATTTCTTCTAGAGATTCCACTCTTGGGGCGTCGACAATCATAGGGAATCCATTGGGCTCGCTCGATTCATCCCCCACGTCGCTGCCCGATTTGTTCTCTCTGTCTTGCCGTCGAGGAACAAAGAGCCTCGTCTTTGGCCGGCGTTTTTGCTGGGTCAATGACTCAATGTTCCCGCCCATGTTTTCTTCAACAGGGCCTGCTGATACTCCTCCTGAAGTCGGTGTAGCTCCTTCATACTGTTGGCAGTCGCTTCCGAAGCCAAAGGGTTCACGACGAACACTTTGTTTCGACACTGAATTCAAAACTTCTTGCTCCGTCGACTTGGAAACAAAACTTGATGATCTCTGAACCATGGCTGTCCCAATACAATGTTGTTGGGAAGATGGTAGACCACACCACACAGGATTTGATCCTAGTATCGGCCAATCAAGAATTTCACGGCCACCAGAGACACTATGATGTTGGATTTGTTTTCGTACGGTGATTGGAAGACGTAGGGAGCTGGATGAGGCTGTGATTGTAATCCCAACTTGCTCATGACCCTTCAGGCAATTAAGTTCCTATCTCTACCTCCATCGATGAGCACCAAACCCAACTGATCATTGAGTAATCCTAGTGCGAAGATCATCGATTCGGCTATCTCTTCTGCCGCCATGTTGCTCTGTTTTTTAGTCTAAAATTTTGCACGAAAACAACCTTAATCAATCCTTCTCGCCACTGACTTGAACCATGGCTATGATACCACTTGATAAAGCACCAGAGGGGTGCTTTTGATCAGTATACGTAGCTAACACAAACAATCGAATGATAATTGATGGAAAGGTAAAATTCTCGCCACAATCGAGGTGATTAATTGATTGATAAGAGAACTTGCTAAACAATTCTGGAATCCACTCATAATAGCTTCACAAGGTTCTTGTAATTAACTAAGGAATCCAATCGAACTAATGACAATGGGTAAACTCTTGAGACACAACTCAAAAACTCAAACACACGGTTTGTATTCAATACAATCAACTCTGCCTTTACAACGAAAACTAGAAGGCTTTTATAGCCAAAGAAAGGACCTAAAACTCGGCCAAAAACTCTCTTTCTTCAAGCACAAGTAAGTTGCCTTTTCTCACAAGCAAACTGCCAGAAAATAGTTTTCGTACTAACTTCGTGCCTTTCGTTCGAGGCCTTCCAGAACTCCAATCTTTCATCAATTCCTTCCCTTTGTATACAAACATACCTAGTTTTATGTTGTGGAAGCCTTTGGACTCAAATCAAATCCATGCTCCTCGAATTGAGCTCCAAAGTAAGCTTCGCAAAACAATTTTCTGCCTTGGCCAAATTCTTGCAGTTTTCAACTTTCCAGATAGCATCTTTGGACATCTGGAAAATGACTTTCTGGACTTCTTCGAGCATACCAAGCATACCATCGTGTATATGGACTTTTTATATTCAAAACAAGCTATCAAACACGAATTTTCATCGAGCCAATTAATAGAACTGAGCCTCCAAAGTCGGCTTCCTGAAACATGAAAATTACTTAAGACAATTTTCAACTTCTTCTTTCCAATTCTACTTGGCCTATTTGACGATTAATCCTGGATGGAATTTGATCGATTCCAGGATCGTATCATGGCGTCTCTGGAATGGGAGGTGTTGGTCCACCTATGACCATATTCAGTACTTGCCCCCAGCTCTTCATCGACAATTCATTGTTCAAGTGAGAGAGTGGAGAGAGATATCAGATGGCCAGCGAAGGGACTCCTCTGCAGGTAGACAACCACCCCAACAACCTCCCCATGTTTCCAATCCTCTAGGGGGTCTGTTGGTGCGATTCGATGACACCTTCAGCAAAAATAGTGGCGGCAGCTCAAGTATTGTTGGTCTTGCGGCAGGCTCGTCATTGGTATGTGCATACGACAAGTTCTATCCAGGTTTGAGTGATCCTTTTCTTTCAGAACTTCTCGCCCTTCGCGATTATATGTTGTGGTGCTTGAATCATGGATTTTATAATGTTTGTTTTTGTGGTGATTCTCAACTGGTCATTCGACGAGCTATGGGAAATGAGGTGCCTCACGAGTCCAGAAGGGCAATTCTAGAGGAAATTCTTCTACTGAAGTCTAGCTTTCATTTCATTTAGTTCGTTTATGCTTCTCGTAGGACTAACATGGCCGCCCATTTAGTGGCAAAAACAGCTCTTGCATCGGTAGCTCGACGCTCGATCAACTACTGCTATTTACTTTTAAACTCCTTGTAATCAACTTTCTATCTACTATCTATCTATGGCAACAAAAAAAGAATACATCAAACCGTATTGTTCTGTTTATGTCAATATATTGTAAGAATACAACACTTGATGTTTAAGAATATATTAATTCATATATTAAAATATCTAAAAAAATGAGAGTAAAACATATCAAGCTTGATGTCATTAGATGGGGAAAAAATGTCAGTTTCTCTACAAGTTTCTTTAAAAATAATATTTTGAACATCAACAAATTAAAAACAATACGTCCATTTTCAAACAAATTAATTAGATAAAATTCGACAGAACGAGAGATTGTCCCAAAATTCTTCATTGGAATCACAAAGTAAAAAAATATTGACTTTCTCTCTATAAATATTTGAAGACAACCGGTTCCCTTTGATCAAAATTTAGAACCATCTGAGCTAAAACATCAATGGTTCTCTCCACTCGAAATTAGATTTCGCAAAACCTATACATCAAGGTTCCCCAACAATATAATTTCATTATCTTGCCATAATCGGTGACATGCATGTCACTGTAACTTGCACTTTTAGGTCTACCTTATATAGGATTAGGTCGACCTAATATGTCGTTTCAGTTTTGTGAGGTTCAACGACGCGATTGACCTTTTATAGCAAATGGTCGACCTCTTGGGAAGCGCATGGATGGCATGTACGACTACATGGGCCATATTTCCACCCAGATGACTGGCATGTACTTCTACATGGGGCAAATGAACACCCAGATGAGCAAACTGCAGGTGACCGTGAATGAGATGCGAGATGAATTTCGATCTTTCAAAGGAAGACACATGCATGTCACCGTAACTTCCGACTACCATAATGCTAGCAACACCAATGAAGAAAATGTGGATGAGGGAGAGAGGGGACAGGAGTAGGAATTCGACGATTTTAGATTGTGTGTTTTTATGGTTAAGTGTTAAAACGATTGTGGATTGATATTATGTGGTTTTAGATTTTAGTTATGTGTGAACAATTATGATTTGTGTTTTATTGTATTTCTTGTGAGTTTGTTTAGTTGTTATGTTATGAAGTCATGAGTCCTTGTTATCATTATTTATGACTGATTTTGTTGGTTTGAAATGTAATTTGTACGAGCTAAAGAACCACCCATATCGCTTCCCAAAGAGGTCGTCCATTTGCTATAAAAGGTCAACCGCGTCGTTGAACCTCACAAAACTAAAACGACATATTAGGTCGACCTAATCCTATATAAGGTCGACCTAAAAGTGCAAGTTACAGTGACATTCATGTCACCGTAGCAAAAAAAACAAGGTGATTCCTTCTGTAACTCCAAATAATTATTTGTTTTAAATATTAAATAGTCTCGATTAAAATTTCTCGAAGCACGGTCTCGTCTATCCCTACGGTATGTATGAGTTGTCGAATCCGCACACAGGTCTCTACCCGATCCTTGATGATGTCATACCGGTTTATACCGTTGTGCCGGTTTGGCAAGTGGAATGGTATGACCGGTGGTTTAACCAGCTTGTGCCGGTTCATGCCGGTTTAAAAAAATATGAAAATAATTAATATCCAATGTATTTAATCATATATAAAACATATTTGTGGACAATTTAGTTACAATCAAACAAATATCATCAACTATTAACTATTACATTCATAAAATGAATAATAAATTAATTTTTTATTCTTTAAATTCATTAAAATGATGTCATTAAACTTAGAATGCGTAAGTCGATCATACCGGTCACACCGGTGGTGTCATGCCGGTTTCATGACAGGCACAGGTTGAACCAGGTTCAACCGGGTGGCATGCCACCGGCATGACAACCATGCGTCCGAGGTATCACCCTTCCTAGAAATGTTGTATTCTCGTCCTCTTCTTCTACTCCTACCCTGTAACTTGCTTCTGTTTCTTCGGCTTTATGCCTCCTTCTTAGGAAAAAAAATCAATGAAAAAAGTTATTATTATGTCAGGATAATCTTGAACAAATTTTATAATATAATATTCACCAGATGGATACACTATTTAAAATATGCAACACATACATATCTGCGATTATGTTGCTAGGCATTATTTTTAACGTTTGTTGGTTGTTTCATTAATATGAAACACGGTGTACAGAGTTACAATAACACTGAAAGGAAGAAAAAAACAATAGAAAAAGATAACTATCAATGGACAGACAAAGGCCCAAGCTAAAAAAGTCCAAACCCGATCCAAACACATGGACCAACCCACCCTCAGTAACCGTAACCTATCGACCCAATCCTCAAGAAATTGGCCGCCAATCTGCATTCCACCTCCCAGCCAGCGCCGCCTTCGAACACTCTGCCCACACATGGTCTTTCGCCGGGGAGACAACGGAGAAAGCAGAGAAACGCCTCCAAACACCAGTGGCTCCACCTGAAAGACGATGCACCGACAAGAAGCAAAGGGCAACAGAAACACCGAGGAGAACCGTACCCAGAACCAGATCCGAGCTCCACCTGCAAACACAAGCAAACCCGAAAAGCAATCTCGGCCACGAACAGACGGGAGGCGACTGATTCACCGGCGGTCAAAGCAGATCGGCCAATACCAACTTCTAAGAAGACTTCCCTGCTCACAAGCTCCCTAAAACTTCATCCAAGACAAAAAAAAAAACGATCCATGCATCTCAGAATCATCCCCATTTTTGGATGAAGCATGTGGAGGTAGATGGCAAATCAGAAAGGAGCAAGCGAACCGATGAATCACCCCCCTCAAACACCTACCAATAGAACAACCACACAGATCTGGAAACCAGTCAGGTGGAGAACAAAAGCTTCTCATAAGGAGACAAGAAAATCATCACCACAAGGGTGTAAGAGAGATCGACATAAGAGAACTCTCAAAAGGCAAGGAAGAAAACAACCAAGGGGGAAAAGAGGAAAGAAACCGAAAATCAACAACATAGAAGGAAATGGAACATAACTGCATGAGGCTGGGGGAAAGATGACGATAAAATAGAAAAGAAAAGGGTCCCCATCGACAGAATCGGCGTCGGTGACAGCCCCGAAATCCTTGAGCGAAAAAAGTTCTAGAGAGACGGCAGAGGAAATTGAAATTGGAGAAAGAAAGTGCAAGTAGACAATGTATTGTTTCATTAATCCAAATGCAAGAAAATGGAGTGCTTTAAGTTGATATTGACAATGATAATCTATATCATATCACCAAGGTTCAAAAAGGCGTTAGGCGTAAGGTGGGCGTTGAGCCTTTGCCTTGCGCCTAGCTCGCCTAGGCGTTGGAAGAAAAATAGCTATTTGGACTGTATGATGAATGAAATAATAATCTACAACACTTCCTCGCTTCAGTTAAAATGATTAATTACTTACTCAACACTTAATGACAAGAACATAGCTCACGAATTCATAGAATCATAGCTCAATAGCTCACAAAGTTCTTGAACTATTTTAAATATTGCAATAGAAAATTGATTTCTTAGTTGATATTAAATTTGGTCTTTAATATTTACTTCCTAGCTCCATCTACTAATGCTTAGGAGAGACTTTATGTGTCGCCTTACTGCATTGACGTGTTCCAATATCTAATTAGGCGCGAAACCCTTAGACGAGGCATTTTGCCATTGCCTTGTGCCTAGACGTGCCTAAGCGTATCTTTTTGAACCATATCACAATTAACCTATTAACATATTTTTTTTTATTGGTAACCTGCTAAATAGATTAAGAAGAACTAGGTTGCAGGTACATCATCCAGGCTGAGCTAGTCAAGAAGAAAAATCGGGGGCCTATCAAGCCAAACCTCTCTAACATCCCATCTAGTTTCACTATGGGCCATAATATGAGCTGCATTGTTTGCTTCCCTTCTAGTATGGCGAACCATCCCAATATGAGAGCCGGTTCTGTTCATATAGCGCGTCACACTGCGTCCCACCATTTCCACTTCAGTACGGTCTAATCTTGGGTCTTGAAGGATGCTGACGACGGAGAGACTATCCGACTCAAGGATTATCGGCCCCAGCGCTAACTGGCTGGCCAGCTGGGTCCCGAATTCTGCTGCAAGCATTTCCGCCATTTCCACACTAAAGGATCCATGAATCTTCTTTGCCGCCGCCGCTAGAAAGCGTCCCCGGTGATCACGGATTACAGTTCCCAGCCCCGCACCTCCTCCCGCTAGAAGACCAGCATCGGTGTTCACTTTTACCCAACCCTCCGGCGGCCTGAGCCATTTCAGCGAACTCTGGTCCTGAGACATATCATCTAGTTGGTTTTGGTGCTGCTGATATTCTTCTAACATCGCCTGGGTACGAGTAACAATTTCACTCTCCGGCCATTTATTCTTGTTGAAAAGTTGCGCATTTCTCTCATTCCATAGGGCCCACAGCAGCATAGCCCAGCTCTCAACCTCCGACTTTGGTCGGTCCTTCATAACCTTCTCCACCCATCCCATCGTGTTCATCACCCCTTGTACCTCGAAATTATGAGACATTGAAGATGTCCTCCATATTCGACGACTCCAGTCACAATCCTTGAAGAAGTGGTCCTGTGTTTCGGTAAGATCACAAAATGGACAGGCGTCGGTCCACTTATCATTATGTTTACTAACCTTGACACCTGTGGGCAAGAGTTCACGAGAGAAGCGCCACATAAAGCTCCTGATCTTTGGGGGAATATTCAAAGTCCATAATTGCTTCCAGAAGCCCTTGTCACCACACGCCACTATCCCCTCCTTCACTTTAAATTCAGACAGCCACCTCCGATACCCATCTTTCACAGTGTAGATTCCATTGTCACTATAGTGCCAAATCAAGCAGTCCGGTTCACTCCTGTCACGAATTGGAATGTTCAGGATTACCTGGGCTATCTCGGGGGAAAAACAACGTTCAACCAAATTAGTGTCCCAGCTCTCCGTCTCAGGATCAATAAGTTGACAGACTAACGAGTCCACCGGCAACTCTCTGGGCGCCGAAGTAACATAGCTGTGCTCACCAGTAGGAAGCCAATGGTCACCCCAAATGCGCACCTGCGTTCCGTTCCCAATACGCCAGCGGAGACCCTTATAGAGAAATTCTTGCGCACTTAAAAGGCTTCTCCATACATAGCTGGGCTGGTAACCTAGATTGGCTTCAAGGATCGTGCTGCGTTTATGGTACTTGGCCTTAATAAGTCTCGCAATCAGAGACTCCGGTCGTTGATGTAAGGACCAAAGTTGTTTCGCCAACATAGCCCAGATTGAAGCCTTTCATGTCCCGAAAACCCATTCCTCCCTCCTCCTTGTCCGTCACTAGCTCCTCCCGTCGTAGCCAGTGAGCTCGCCTCTCACTTCCCCTTTGACCCCACCAGAAAGCAGTTGTCAAGCTATTAACTTCCTCCAGGATACCGTCCGGGATCTTAAATACAGACATAGGGTAAGTAAGTTGCGCCTGTGCCACAGATTTAATCATGACTTCTCGTGCGGCCACCGACATCGTCTTCTCCTTCCATCCCTTCAGCTTCTGTTTGACCCTTTCCCGGAGCCCTATAAAGAGCTCCTTCTTTGATCGCCCGACTTCCGTCACCAAACCAAGGTATTTATCCTGCTTTTCCACAATTCTCATCTCTAGAGTGCCTCCAACGATAAGTCTATTATGCGCCTTCACATTAGCAGCAAATGAAACCTCGGACTTCTGAAAATTAATTAATTGGCTCGACTCACGGGCATAGTCCTGCAGGATATGTTTCAGCTCCAAACTTTCCTGTTGAGTGGCCCTGGAAAAGAAAATACTATCGTCAGCAAAAAATAAGTGGGAGATCACCGGGCCCCCCCTCACGACCTCTAGCCCATGCAACCGATGCTCATTAACGGCTTTGTTTGTGTACGCCGATAAACCTTCCGCACACAACAGAAAAAGGTATGGAGATAAAGGGTCGCCCTGCCGAATTCCTCTGCTCGGAGAAAAAGTCTCAGAACGATGGCCATTCACAAGAACCGAGTACGAGACAGTCCGAACCCCCATCATGATAAGTTGTATCCATCGTTCTTAAAAGCCCAACTTACACATCACACCCTCCAAGAATTTCCATTCAACCCTGTCATAAGCCTTGGCCATATCTATTTTTGCTGCAAAGTAGCCATGTTTCCTCTGCTTACTCTTTTTCATAGTATGAAAGCATTCGAACGCTGCCATGACATTATCAGTAATCAGCCGCCCTGGCACAAAAGCACTCTGCTGTGGGGAGATAATCTTATCAAGAAGTGACTTCATGCGATTTGCCAGCACCTTCGAAACCAATTTGTATAGGACATTGCAGAGACTAATCGGGCGATACTCTTTTGGCGAGGATGGTTGCTTTGTCTTGGGGATCAGGGCAATCAGAGTATGATTGAGATTATCCGGCATGACCCCCATCTCAAGAATTTGCAGGACCGTAGCTACCACCTCGTCACCAATTACATGCCAGAACTTGCGGAAGAAGAAAACTGAAAGCCCATCCGCGCCTGGGGCTTTACGTTTCCCCATTTGCCTCAAAGCCTCAACCACTTCTTCACGAGTGAAGGGCCGAAGGAGGACATCATTATCCGCTGCACTCACACGCTGCGGGATTGAATCCAACACAGGCCAGGTTTGCGGGCTGGTACCTGCCGTAAAAAGATCTCGAAAGTAGCGTACCAAACAGTCCGAAACCGCCTGCTGCCCAACATGCCATCGCCCAGAATCATCCCTTAACCTCTTGATAGTGTTTCTTCTCCTTCTAGCTGATGCCTTCCGATGAAAAAAATTCGTATTCTTGTCACCTCCTTTCACCCAATCAACCCGAGACCTCTGTTTCCAGTGCTGTTCTTCATTATCTAAGAGTTCGGCCATTTCGCGCTCCAATTGACGACATTGATCCAAGACCTCTGGTGACTTCGGCTGTCTCTCTAATGCACGCAGCGCCCGTTGGATTTTTTCTTTCTGTTTCGCAAACTGTGGAAAGGTTTGGCGGCTCCACTCCTCCAAGTTTTGCCTACATAGGTCAAACTTAGTTAAAATGTCCGATCTGCCTTGAGCTTGCCACGTGTCCGCAATTATTTTCAAGCATCCTTCATGTTTTGCCCAGTAGGGTTCAAATCGGAATGAACGACCCCACCGCACCTCAGTATCCTCAGAACCCCGAGTATCACAAATGATGGGACGGTGATCCGAGCTCGCCCTGTCCCAGTTATATGCCTGGTGGTGCGGGTAAAGTTGCCTCCATTTGTCATTTGCCACAAACCGATCAAGCCTCTCCTCAATGTAGGCTCCCCTGTCCCGCCGGTTTTCCCACGTGAAAGGATATCCAATAAAGCCAAGGTCAAGTAACTCTGTCGTACGTAAGTAGTCGCCAAAGTTTCTCATTTCCGTATCTGCAGCCAAGTTGCCGCCACGCTTCTCATCTATGGAAAAAACTTGATTAAAGTCGCCTCCACAAAGCCATGGGCCATCCCATTGATTCCGAAGGGACGTAATCAAATCCCACGTACGCCATTTCTCACTACCATTCGGCCACCCATAAATGCCAGTAAACCGCCATTTCCCTTCCGCTTCCTCCACTGCAATGTCCACGTGGTTGAGGGTTATATCCATACAGGTGATGGTAAGTTCCTCATCCCACCAAATACTCAAGCCACCGGCCCTGCTTCTCGGCGAGATAACAGCCGGCCAACTCTTACCACGACTAAATCCACACGAGTCACGAAGGGTCTCATTTTCTAACACAGTTTGTTTCGTTTCCATAAGAAAAACCACATGGGGGGAAGTACGCCGCAAAAGTGCTCGCAATGAATTTACTGCCCGCTTATTCCCCAATCTGCGGCAGTTGTAACATAGGATTCTCATCTAATGATCGAAGGGGATAGGTTCCCCGCACCTTTTTTGCCGTTCCTTTCGTCACTACTGGATCAGTCGTTGTCCCTTTGGTGGTTCCGTTAACCGAGAGAGGACCCGAGGAAGTAGGTATCCCATCCCTCATTAGAACTTGTCTCACCCCCCACCACTATTAACATTTTCGAACATGGATCATACCAAATTTAATCGTCCAAATAAGCAACGGTCACTATTTTTTTACACAATAAAAAAATCGTTCACTATTTTTTTTCCTCAAATGCCAAATGATCACGCCCTCACTAATTATCGGGATCGGTTGGGGCCCATATGGCAATAGAGTCAGAGGCCGGTCTCGGGCCGAGAGTTGACCACGACAAATCAGCGTACCATCGGCTCACTTTGAGTGCGCTTTGGACTTTGGAGTTTGGAGTAGTTGCTGAATAGACAAGTGGGCCCCACACCGTACATATTCCTGCACCATTGCTTTAACTTTTAATGCGAAAAAAGACAATACAAAAGCACAATCAAATGCGGCTTTTAAAAACCCACGGCCCCGCGTTGGAACCGGTGGTGTGGGCCTTCATAGGCCTCGTGATGTCAAATCTCAGAGCCATAAGAGGGACAGCCCGATTTCTAAATGGGCTCTACAATCCACATCTAGGCCCAATTTAATTACACTTACAAACTTTCAATTCTTCTTTGTCAAGCACAAATTTCTCCTATTCTCGTCAAGCTGAGCTCGCCTTCTTCAACCTCCAGTCCAGGGTCGTCGCAGTGTCCGAATCGGAAAAAAAAAGAAGGAAGAGGAAGAATCGCCAATTTTGCCATAGCCAGCCGAGGTTAAGCGGAAGAGCAGGAAACAGGAGCGGAGAATGTTCCCGCAATTCGGAGCGACGGCTGATACGCTGAGCAAGGCGTCGACGATCATGTTCCGGATCGGGACGGACGCGCACCTTTACGATGATCCAGAAGACGTTAACATTGCGCCGTTGCTGGACAGCAAGTTCGACTCTGAGAAATGCGAAGCTCTCAAGCGACTGCTGGCTCTCATTGCTCAGGGATTCGACGTTTCCAATTTCTTCCCTCAGGTTCGCGACCACTTGCTTGCCCCATTGAAATTTGAATTGCTGGAATTGAGTAGAACTTTCATAGTGATGGCTGCGTAGATTGCGCACTGTTCAAAAAGCAAGTTTGTTGAGTAATTGAAGCAATTCACAATATTCAACTTGATTTCTCCGGCATCGGAGGTTACAGTACTTATTTTGACTTATGTGCCGTTTTCTCCATTTGATCAAGAGAATTGCAGGTGGTTAAAAACGTGGCATCTCATTCGTTGGAAGTGAAGAAGCTGGTTTACTTGTATCTCCTCCATTATGCTCAAAAGTACGTCCTAGAGATAGATACACAGAATGGTCGTTGTTGGTTTTCTGTGGTTAACTGAAAGTGAGGGTTATTACTTATATCGGTTTACTGTTCTTAAGTGGCGAGAAAGCTTGTCGCGACTGCTGTTAGGGGAACTGAGTTTGACTTATGCATTGACATTTTGTAGGCGTCCCAATGAAGCATTGCTGTCGATCAATTCATTCCAGAAAGACTTAGGGGATACAAATCCATTAGTAAGGGCATGGGCTCTCCGTACCATGGCTGGAATTCGTTTACATGCCATCGCTCCTCTTGTTCTGGTTGCTGTTGGAAAGTGTGCTAGAGATCCCTCAGTTTATGTGAGAAAATGTGCTGCCACTGCTCTTCCAAAATTGCATGATTTGCGTTTGGAGGAACTCTCTTCCACCATTGAAGAGGTAATATGTTGATTAATTTGAAACTTGTCGTACTGAGTTCAAATTCTTTCACATTTGTCTCAAGATAGATAGAGTTCAGTTGTCAAGCCAATTCATACCTCTGAATTTATATAATCTAGTCATGCAAGCTTTCCCTGAATACTTAACCTTTGTTTCACGCATACTAGTTTCTACCTAGCCAAGAATCTCCTAGATAAGCATTCCGTCCTACTCTTTTGGCATGTGTAACGCAGCCATTCTGCATTTTATGTTGTTTTGTTTACCCCCCCACACATCCAAGATATTCATATTAATTCATATCTAGCTTTATGCCATGCAAATCTCTGGTTGTTAACTATTGATGGCTTTACGATCAATCCGTTGTGGTCTTGAATGCAGATTGTTGGAACATTGTTAACTGATAATTCACCGGCTGTAGTGGGTGCTGCTGCTGCTGCATTTTCTTCTGTCTGCCCAAACAATTATTCTTTGATCGGAAAAAATTATAAAAGGTTGTGTACTATTCTTCCCGATGTCGAGGAGTGGGGTCAAATAGTCTTAATTGGAATTCTTCTGCGCTATGCCATAGCAAGGCATGGGCTGGTGAGGGAGTCGATGATGTTCCATCTACACAGCAAAGAACATTCCTCGTCTGAAAATGATGATTCAGATGTTCACTCTACAGTCGGAAAAGTGGGCATTGACCCCAGTAAGAAATATGATTCTGAGCTGGCTAGCATGATATCTAGGTGTTACATCGAAGGGCCTGATGATTATTTATCACGTTCAAGTTACTCCAACAGGGTTTCCTTGGCATTTAGTGGTGCAAAGTTTACATCTTGCAAGAATAATGAGGATGTGAAGATCCTACTTCAATGCACATCACCGTTGTTTTGGAGTAACAATAGTGCAGTAGTACTAGCTGCAGCTGGTGTACATTGGATTATGGCACCAAGAGATAACATCCAAAGAATTGTTAAACCACTGCTATTTTTGTTGAGATCATCTAGAAGTTCAAATTACGTGGTACGGAGCAATCCCTGCATCTATGTTCTTGTATACACAGTTGGTACTAAACGCGTTTCATTAATCTTTAATATGTAGATGCAGTTTTGATTTCCATTGAAGAGCAAGGTGTAGGCTTTCTTATAGAAAATTCCTGCATTCTCTTCGTGAGGTGCTGTTTTAGTCTTGAATTAGTATAAAAAAACAGGAACTAATTTATTTTCTTTTCCAAGCTAGAGGAAAAGGATTTGAAATGATTAAAAATGGGGATCAGTAACAAATATGGCTGGGTTAAATTATTCCACTTGGAGGCAAAATCATCTTGTCTATTTTAGGGGAGATACTTGGTACCATTTCAATGTAGAATAGCTTACTTTTCAGGTATGTTATAATGCATGCCTTAGTAATTTCATCTACATGAGAATTGCTGGTAATACCTATTAAGTGGGTATTCCTATGCCTGCTACTACCATATATATGTCATGCTGGCTTTATTGGATGAAGTTTGGGAGGTTGCAAGATGCAAAATCTTGATGATGTTTCATATCGTTCTTAGGCGATCCCTCCAGTTGTTGCTTTTTTTTTAGTTTTACATGAACTTTTTAATCAAATTTAAGAAGTTAATTCATGTTCAGCTGATACACTTGTATGTTTTCTTTACAGGTCCTTTGCAACATTCAAGTGTTTGCTAAAGCAACGCCTTATCTGTTTGCTTCACACTTTGAGAACTTTTTCATACTATCCACAGATTCTTATCAGACAAAAGCCTTGAAGCTTGAGATTCTTTGTACTATCTCCACAGATTCTTCTATTGCATCTATCCTCAAGGAATTTCAGGCTAGTCCTTCAATCTTTCTTTGCCTAGTAGTTAGTTTCTTTCATTCATGAAAAGGGAAAAAAGAAACTGTTAATACTGCTTTGTCATTCATATATCTCAAATAATAGGTTCTTCTTCGAAGTGGCTCATACTATATTTTCATTGTTTGCGTCTTAATTACTCACAGGACTATATTAGGGACCCGGACAGGAAATTTGCAGCTGATGCAGTAGCTGCAGTTGGTTTGTGTGCTTTGCAACTTCCTAAAATGGCTAGTACATGTTTGGAAGGGCTGTTGGCATTGACCAGGCAAGGTCTGTACTATTTGCTTTTAGCTAACTCCAAGAAGGAAACTTAAACTTTTGTTCCCTTCTGAATTATCTGCACATTTTTCAGATTCTTTCACCAGTGACGTCAGGACTTCTGAGGAAGAAGCAGGTGTTTTAGTTCAAGCAATAATGTCGATTAAAATGATTATAAAGCAGGATCCTCCTAGTCATGAAAAGGTACTGCTACTACTTTGTTCTTCTCAAGACATTTGCATTTCCATTCTCCTCATTTGCATGCCTTAATCTTGATAACTAAGGCTGGCAGCGGTGCGAGGTAGACACATGCTTGATGATGGTGAAATTATATGTTGAACCTATTATCTATTTCACTTCATCCCTTCTACAAACTATTAGAGAACCATGAACCATTTGGTAGCATATATTGAATAACTAGTCATCTCAATTAAGTTGGAAAATAGTTGTCAAAGGACAAGGTCAACCAATAAAAGGCGCGATGCTTAAAAACATTAATTAGACGTAAACCATGTGCTTCTAAATAACACAACAAAGCTTGAAAATGATTCGTCTCTGCTCTTTTGGAGCTTCCTTTTGTTATTTGATTCGTTCATCTTTTGCAGGTTATTGTTCAGTTAGTCCGTAACCTAGATTCCATCAAGGTACCTGCAGCGCGTGCAATAATTATTTGGATGGTGGGAGAGTATAGCAAGGTTGGGGAGATAATTCCCAAAATGCTACTTACTGTTCTTAAGTATATTGCTTGGAGCTTTGCTTCAGAAAGCTCAGAAACAAAGCTGCAGACTCTAAACACAGTTGCTAAGGTATTTTATAGATCTCGTTCAGTAACTCTTAAAATATTCATTAATCAATTTCACTAGCACCTCTCTCTGGTGAGCTCCAAGGCCTAAGGTGCCTAATGCATCAAGACTTTTGTTCTACCCTTCCCGTGCATGAATCTGTTCTGACAATTCTGAGCTGGATGCTTTAAGAGAACTCTGCAGTTGATTCTGTGTTTAATGGCCTGTAGGTACTGTCAAATTCAAGAGGTGAAAATCTAGAGACATTACAAAAAATAGCTCGCTATGTGCTTGAACTAGCTGAGTGTGATATGAACTATGTTGTCCGTGGAAGAGGCTGTTTCTTCAGGAAACTTCTCTCGTGTCATTTGGGCTCAAAGAAATTGGAAGATGAGGTGATCACTTCCCCTGAAAATGAAGGCCTGCTGAATGTACTTTCTGAACACATGTTTCATGAACAAGCAATTCAACAGTCCCCGGTACCAATCAATTATCGAGTCTATCTCCCAGGCTCCCTGTCACAGATTGTACTTCATGCTGCCCCAGGGTATGAACCACTGCCCAAGCCTTGTACTATTCTTCATGATGCAGATACTGAGGCAGATGTATCAGAACAAGATGGTTCTGGTTCATTTACTGGATCTTTGGATGAGGGAAGTGGTTCTTACAATGGCTCTGACCACTCAGTTACTTCTGGTGGCAATACTGAGAGTGGTGAGAGTGGTTCCTCAAATGAGGATGAAAACATCCAAGATCCACTGATTCAAATATCTGATGAGAGCCATCTCCTGCCAGCTGCTTCTGCTGATCTTGAGGAACTTATGTCAAAAAGAGATTTAGAAACTTGGTTGGATGATCAACCCAGTTTACCAAATTCAAGTATACACAAAGAGAGTAAGGTCCCCAGGTCAGCAAGAATTTCAATTAAGGACATTGAGAAGCGAGTAAGACCTAAGACCTATGAACTCTTAGACCCTGCGAATGGAAATGGCATGAAGGTGGATTATACTTTTTCATCTGATGTTTCAAATATTTCCCCTCATGTTGTAACCATACAAGCTACTTTCAAGAACTGTTCCATTGAGACCATCTCAAACATAGTGTTGAAGCATGAGGACTCCACCACCAAACCTTCAGATTGTTCTGAGAGGTAACTTTTCTTCCTATCGCTTTTGGCTAGTTTACTTACTTGTGACTGGTTTTCTTATCTAGTCATTGATTGGCTGTGAAGCTGTAATTTTGCTGGTACCTTTGATGTTTCCATACCCCTGTCATCACTAAAAATTGAACAAATATCTGTATTTTGTTTTGTCAACAACAATGTTTTTCTTCGATTCTCTGTTGAACTAACTTAGCGCACATGCCTTTGACTTGGTTATTGCAGCTCTTCTCAGGATGATGTACCAGCACTGGTTCCTATGCAAGAGATTACTTCTCTGGAACCTGGTCAAGCAACTACGGAGACAATCCATGTTCGCTTCCACCACCATCTACTGCCCTTGAAGTTGGTCATATATTTCAATGGCAAGAGTTTTCCAGTTAAATTGCGCCCTGACATTGGGTATTTTGTAAAACCACTTCCAATGGATGTTGAAGTATTCAGAGACAAGGAATCTCATCTTCCAGGAATGTTTGAGTGCACAAGGAGGTCAGTTAACTTATACTTGGCTCCGACTTTTAATCTTAGTAATTATTATCATTCTGACAGTATCATCATATCATTGTGTATTAGCTTTTGATTGTGACTTTTCCTCAAGTTTAAGAAACATTAGAGAGAAAGTGTGTTTGGGAAAGTGTTAAGAAAAAGTTGTCTTGGCGGGTATGAATTATTTTTAGGGAGTGGAATGGTACGACCAGTGGTACAACCGGTTTGTGCCAGTTCATGCCGGCTTAATAAAATACAACATTCCAAATAAAATAACAAATACTCATATTTAAATACAACATTTAACGTCAATACTTATGCGTTTATACCCGAATCCAACAAATTACATCAACTTTTAACTTTTGTATCCATAAAATATGTAATAAATTTATTTTCTACTAATTAAATTCACTAAAACAACGTCATTTTGCTTAGAATTCGTAAATTCATCATGCCGGTCATACCGATGGTGTTATGTCGATTTCATGACCGGCACCGGTTCAACCGGCCGGCATGCCACTGGCATGACAACAACCATCATTGATGGATTTTCATTCCAAATGGACTGTATTTAAATAATTTTCGGGGTTTAGTATTGATGATAGATCTGGCTTTTAACTCAATTTCTTTTTCAAAAAGTACTTATTTTAGGCAAAAACGTATACACCCATTGTCTGTATTTCAATTGCTTTCCTGTTCACCTGTTTCTGTCAATGCATTAATACCACTTACTGAGTTCATCTTCATTTCATTTTCACTTTCTGGGTTTCCAGTTGTATCTTCAAAGGCCATGTAGACGATCTAAACAAGGAAAAGGGAGACCACACGTTCTCAAAAGACAAGTTTCTGGTAGTCTGTGAGAGCATAGCGTTGACAATGCTCAGCAATGCCAATCTCTTCCTTGTATCTGTCGACATGCCGATCGCAGCCAAGCACGATGATGCATCTGGCTTGTGCTTGCGGTTCAGCAGTGAAATTCTTAGCAACTCAGTCCCCTGCTTAATTACCGTCACAGCTGAAGGTATATGCTCCGAGCCATTGAATGTGGCGGTGAAAGTCAATTGTGAAGAAACCGTGTTTGGCTTGAACTTATTAAATAGGATTGTCAATTTCCTTAGCTGAACTGGCACTCTGTGGTTTCTCTTTTCTGTTTGTCTTGATTGCGGTTTGAAGCAGTTCGTGTTCCTTTTGTATCCACGGCGTTTGAGTGCTTCTGCTAGTGTATCAATGAGTCTGCCCTAGTCGGTGGTGTATGTTTTATCAAGTGAAGTGTTTGATTGTGTTTCAAAATAGTGTTTGGTTGAGTTACGAAAAAAAGTTCGAAATAATGAGATCAAGGAATATGCCAATGGGGCATCTGTTGAGTTCTTCAGATAGCTCATTTGGCTTCTCGTAACGTACTACTATCCGCATTCTGGTTTCATTATGCTTCAGTGATCTTTGCCCGTGTTGCTTCTTTGGCTTTTCGGCTTCTGCAAAGGACATAGAAGAGTTACAATCACTAAGATTTAGTGGATCACTCATGTAAAAAGAGTTACAATCACTAAGAACACCCTACAAACCTTTTCGGATTTGAATTTTTATAGCAAATGATATCATGATCTCATTCGATTCTACTCTAAGTTCATTGATTGTGCTAGTAAAATCATGAGAAGCAGCTTCTACGTAGAATGAAGCCAATCAAACTGAGTTTAATCGAGTAATCTCCTGAATGCACAATCTATCGTTTAGGAGTTTAGAGGCGTACTTGGTGAAGCAGCAGCGGTGGGAAGAATGCAGAATAATTCTTCTGCAGAACCAGCAGAAGCTCTTATAAATTTGAACCTCACCCTTCTGAAACCACCAGCATGGCGTTGTGATCTGGACACGTGGTAGAGATCACCATTGATCAGAGAGCGATCCCCTCCGAGGTGCACACGGAGGTGGTGGCAGCAGTGCCAAGTGATTCTTCTGATGATTTGTTTTTTTGCACCCCTGCTGCTGCCGCTGTGACCTCCTTTCTTTGGCGAGATCAAAAAATAATAATATTTTTTTATGGTCGAAAAATCCGGAACTGAAAAGCTTACTTGAGGCGGAAGCAATGAAGCAAGGGATGGATGGATGGATGGGTTGATACAACAGGACTAGGAAGTGCAGAATGCAGCACCTTCCCTGTTGCCTGTTATGCCTCCAATTCTGTCTGCAGCTTCTCAATCTGCAAAAAGCCAAAAAAACCCAGTCTGATAGAGAGTCGGTAAAACAAGATAGTCGCCGTCTGTGGGAATCGAACCCACGACCACGTGGTTAAAAGCCACGCGCTCTACCGGCTGAGCTAAGACGGCTAGGTGATAATTTTTATTCTAACATTATATTCTTAACAATCATTTTACAAATCCGCACAGCTTAAGGATAAGCTTGCTGCACAAATTCTCGGCTCCCACTCTCCCCCGTTTTTTCTTTTCGTCCCTCTTCTCTCCGAAACACAGATCGAAAGGGTAAGTTTGTGAAGAATTGTAGTACACTCATTTGCTTCTTCTGGGGGCAAACGCTAAGTAGGTATACTTCTGTATCATTCAACTAATACGATTGAGCAAAACCGTAGAGAGGCAGAAAGCTGGTAGAGATGATATACATAACAAAGACAACACAAGCCCAACCTAATTTGCATTAAACGCACACGTTACATCCTCTGGGTTCAAGATCAAGAAGCTGATCCAGACCAACACATAATTTGAAACATACACAACTCTGAATGCACATAGTAACTAATGGCTAAAAGTCTCTGCTCTGCCTCCACCCTCCAAACTGCTGCCCTTGGCCACCATCACCCCCTTCCTGCTGTTTCAACGCGATCGTCAATCAAAAGCTAGTCAGACTCAACACAGTACACAATAAAATTAACACTTTACTGGATCGATCGACGCAGTTACCTTAATGGTGATGGTGAGGCCAACTTTAATCTCACCGCAGTAAGAATTTGCAGCAGTGACCACACTGTGCTTGCAAGGATGCAGCTCCGAGCTCCCCTTCTCCACCCCGATTTCCAACAAATCTTTCACTTGGTGAATCCTGTCAGGGCAATCATCGCATAATAAGTAACGATCACTGTCGTAATTGATACAAAACACAAACAAGTGATTTTTAAGAAAGGGGATGATTCAGCTTACGTAGCAAGGCCAAGAAAGTCATCCGCAGAGAAGGTGTCGTGGTCCATGATCTTGAGGAGGAGCTTGTGTTCGCCGCCGCCGCCGCCTTGACCATTGATTGGGTACTCCACTCTGAATGTCAGCTTCTCGTTCCACTCTGGGCTCCCACCTGCCCCTGCATTGCATGTAAGATAACTATGAACTATAATCATAATCTCATCAACCACCTCTATAGCGGATTGACATACAAACTTTCTGTAAATTTCTCTCTGTGCAATAAGAAGGTAAAGAATGCCATGTCAAATACGTACACATGTACTTTTGGAATACTATACCAAGCTCAATGAGATCATGTTCCCTTCCATTCACGAAACTCTTAAACTATCATCATCAAACTAATTAGGCCACAAACAGAAGGAAACTCCCTTTTTTCTTGTGTTGAACACTAGGAAACTCTTGCAATGAGGTTTGTTTTGGTGTGTTTGTCTAGTTAGGTAGGAACATGGCCTCATTGAGCTTGAATTGGAACTAGGGGACTAAGATAAACGAAATGTACAAAAGTACTGGGATTAATTAAATCGAGAGAAGCAAAAGTGCAGTTAAGAAATATATTACCTCTGGCAACGCTGGTTTGGCGCTCTTGGTTTCTGTACTGAACCACCACGTACGGATCGATTCCACCTTCACACAAGAGCTAAGCTAATTAGATTAACCCAGAATTCGATTCTGGAGAAGATCGATCGATCAATCAAAATTGCTTCATGGACAATAAGCGCAGACATGCAATAAAGGAAAGAAACCCAGGAAAGGAAATCGAATCTGTTGAAAAGAGCATACACAGTACAGGCGAGCGATTGTACGTACCAAGGAAATCGGTGCTTTTGAGGCCTTTCGCGCTCACCACATGAACTTCCAGTATCCCGACCGCCATGATCAATGTCTTTCTCTTCTCTGCGATGGAAATTGTGAATCTCTTGGGGTTTGGTTTTGTGACGACAGACTAGTGGGGGGTTTCAGAAGGAAGTTATAATGATGGGGTTTTGGAGATCACTCGGCGTTATATTGCAGCTTTGTTTACAACGACACTAGAAGAGGAAGAAGAAGAAGAACAAGGAGGAGGAGGAGGAGGAAGAGTCGTTACTGACTTTGAATAGAAATTTGTTTTGATTAGTTGGTCATTGTGTATGTATGAACCAACCAACGACGGTCTTTCTGTCTCACTCCCATAAAATCAGACTTCATTATTCGCAGGGACTGTTATTTGATCAATTCCTATGTGTGAACGGCATATATATTACTAGTTTTCCTTGCCCGCGCTCCGCGCTGGGACTTGAGGAACAACAAAACAAAGAATTGCCTTCTGTATTTCATACTATATAATTAGAGGTTGTGCAAATGAGGGTATAGATACAAACGTCATAAACATAAACAACTCAGTGTCAACTATTCATTTTCAAGTCATAATCGTTGAGACATTTACAAAGCTTGAATAGTATCTTAGCAAAGTTTTGATATGAATACCCAGGTGATCATTTGGTATAATTGAAATAAATAAATTAGCTAACAAATATTTAAAAGGACCTCCACTATGTAAATTTGAAAATAAAATACTCGATTGGGCATGAGAAAAGAATAGTTCAGAATCTTCTGAAATGCCCTACAGCCATCAACTGTTTAAATCTTTCTGCATGTAACATTAAAAACAGGGTTGTAACAACAAAGTTACAACGAAGGAGGACCTTTTCCAAAAGCCAAGGCAAACTCTCTATCCTCAAGCCATGAGACAACAAATAATCATAACAGGATGAGCACAAAGGCTTCCATTTGTACACACGGCAACATAAAAATTACAAACCATCACCATGACAAACTCGCAACCGATATCTGTTTGCTCTCCCGAAAGCCAACCTCCTTCCCTGTCGTCCAAAACTCCAGTTCTAAAAATTGAAAAATCTGAATCAAATCAGTGTCCATAAAAATTAAACAGAAGTAACTTCAACACCAAAATCTGTTTTCCAGTCAAATAATTCGAGGATCCGCATCCAAGAACATAAGAGAAATAGAATGGATAAGCAAAAACAATAGAAAATGTGGACTCTACAAAACTGCTTAACAATTAACCGGAGCTTATCAGTATCAGTGCATGATTGCAACCTCACTGTAGGCATGGAAGCTGTGTAACAGAAAACTTAGACGGTTGCAGCAAAAAGTTTAAAGATACTCATACGACATTGCCCAAAGCTTCTTTTTCAATACCAACAATTGAGCTACTCTTAGAACGTAGGCCAAAGCTAGAAAACAGTTCTTAAAAGATAAAACTGAAAAGCAAGCTGACAAATATAAAACCAACGTACCTGACAATATGTTCATAAATAAATTAGAGCAGACCAGAGGACTAAATTTGGATTGTTGGTTCAACACTAACCACTGACAAATTATCAACACTAAACATCAATTCCTATAAATCAGAGAAAGCGACAAACCGTATATGTTAAAACCACCACAGCAAGAACGATTATAGAAGAAAGTACCATCTAGTTGTAAATTAGTCTCCATGTTGAGCCTGTCTTAATTAGCCACCTGCAGATCGAAGCAAAACAAAGGCGAAAGGAAGTAAATAAATTGGACAAAGACTAAGAGGAGATCACAAACAAATTTTGATGGCACCGACTATGCAGAAAGCAAGAGCAAGAAGAGCAAAGACTCTACAGTACTGAAGTCAGAAACGTAAAGAAGCATATACTGGCAATGAAGATTTAATATTATTTCTAACCGACAATAGAAGTGGCGATGACATCAGACATCCTGAGCACAAATCTGCATCTTCATACCAGAACAAAACCTGTTGATGTGGGTATTCTTCGAATCCTCTCCCTCTGTCCCTCAAATCTGCCATTGATCGCTTCTAGATCCAATTATCTCTCAAGCTGAGGTAAGAAATTCCAACGCAAATAGAAGAAGTGAGTGAAAGAGAGAGTTAAAACGGAAAACTTTAAACAATATCGATTTTGAGAGTGAGGGAAACCTGCGTGAGAGAGAAACTGCAAAATGCCTTGTCCGAGTCTCTCACTGGGTCGGTTGAACGGAAGTAAACCTATCATCCAGCCAACCACCTGAAATCAAAGAAAGAGCCGGCGGATCTGGATGATAAGTAGAACCGGAAGATAAATCAACGACGGCTCTGGATCTCGTTCGGATTCTCTCCGATCCTCTCAAACATGCCTCCAGATCGCTTTCAACCCCGCCCATAATTCCAAAAAAGAGAGATGAGAAAAACAACAGAGGGAGAAAAATGAGAGAGAGAGAAGTCGAGAAGAAAGAGGAATGACAGAAAGGGGAGCGCAACAGACTAAAGAGTCGTGAAATTTGACCCTTCTCTATCTCGGCGGCCACTTTGGGTTAGGTGGAATATGTGGTGGAGAAGGGATGATGTAGCACCCACTGACGGGTTTCCCAAGCAGACCTTCAGTCGTCAGTCCCCAAGAACGAAGACAGTGACGTGGGTGCTACAACCAAGGCTATTGCACTGAGGAAAAAATCCCCGCCAATCAGAGTCCATGGAGACCTCGAATAATGGAAACTTGATATGTCTCAATCAAATAGAGTGGCCGGTCCCAGAACCCGAAGGAGCAAAAATCTGCCGAGTGATCAATGCGGGTGAGATAGACTGAGAGGACAGCCAACCAGAAGGCAAACCAGAGTTTCAAAGCAACCGAACTACAAAGATTTCGCAAGGAACCAAAGAGCCCCCTCCATGCACCCGCCCACACCCGAGTTCCTTCCCAGTCGAAACAGTAATTATGAGTCACTAAGCACAGTAAAAGGTCTCTTGGGCTACAGTAAATGGGGATGTTGGGGGATTTCTTTTTTCAATTATGAATAAATAAATTGGTCCATTACTCCCTTTTCTTTCTTATTTATTTCCCCTTCTTCCTTGTTTGATTCAAATTCAAAATGGTGTCGGATTTGAGTCAGGGCCCACTGAAATAGAAATGCATAGGGTTTCTCAGATCCCTGGGTGCCTACTTTGCCTGCTTTTCGTCCTACTTGTCTTCCTTCAGTACAAGTTTCTCCTTTGTTTGTTTCTCACTTTATTTCTCCTACTACCTCTACTTGGAATGAGACTCGTTTACGTGATTTTTTTGATTCATCTTCGGTTCAGAGCATCCTTGCCATTCCCCTTCCCCACACTTTGTCTCCAGATAAGTTTGTTTGGCATTACACCTCCAATGGCGTTTTTTCGGTTAAGTCGGCGTATCATCTTGGGCTACAACTTAATGCTATTTCTGCTCCCCATTCTTCTCGATCGGTGGACTTGGCCTCCCCTCTTGACCCTTCTTTGTGGCCAAAAGTTTGGTCTTTACCGGTGATGCCCAAGCTCAAGTTTTTTCTTTGGAGAATGCTACTTCGGATTTTACCGGTTCGAGAGGATTTACAGCGACATGGTCTTGATGTTCCATCCTTTTGTCCGGTTTGCGAATCTGATGAAGGGGAGTCTCTTGAACATTTGTTTATTCGTTGCCCTGTGGCTATTCGTCTTCGGGATGCAATTGCCATTTCTCTGCCGCTGGGTTTTGATCCTTCTCACCATTTCGCTCTGTTGTGGCGGAGTTTATTATGCCATGCTGCCACGGATATCATCTCTGATTGGCTACTTCTCTGTTGGCGTCTTTGGAAAGGGCGTAATAATGTTGTGTTCTCTCCTTATGCTCAATTCACTGTCCCTGTTCTCCGTCGTCAATTCCTTTCACATCGCGACTCCAACCGTCTTGCACTTGCCTCTCCGGCCCCTCACCCTCCTCCGTCGTCACGCACTACAGTTCCTTCAGCAGTTTTTACTGGTGCTTTTCAAGGTCTGCGTTTGGCGGTTGATGGTGCCACTTCTCCCCATCACTCTGGAGCCATTGGTGTTGTCGGTTTGACAGGCGTTGTCCCGACTTTTGCTTTTGGGGCTTTTATTCGTGGAGTGTCGGATCCAGGCTTGGTTGAGTTGCTCGCTATACGAGAGGCATTATATTTATTGCAACGGTGGAATTGGCATGATCAGGATGTGTTTCTTACGAGCGATGCCCAAGTGGTCATTGACAAGCTGGTCTCGGGCAATTTATCATATGCACGTGCTGGCGCCATTTATTCGGAGGTTCATGCATTACTAGTCCAATTGCCAAAAGTTGTTTTACGTTTTACTCCTCGAGATGCGAATCGGGCTGCCCATTTAGTGGCGCAACATGCCCTACGCTTTCCTGGATTACCTTCTTTGTTAGTCGATTTTTCTTATTTGTTCTATATGTCTTATGATAGGTGAGTATGCCGTTTATTGTGGCTACCCTTATCCTTGCCTTGTAAATCTACCAAGATTTCTATGACAAAAAAAAAAAAAAAGTCACAAAGAAGTTATGGCGGTTTGGTGCAGATATATTGAAATGGTCAAATGGGTGGGGATGTAAATTGAGAGAATTTGAATGGATACAGTTATGACAATAGTGTTTGTCTAGAATCTATATGTAGTTTCAGTCTTTCAAATAATAAATTATGTTAGTTTTAGCCGGTTTAGTGTTGAAGTTGATAAATTTGAAAATTTTGTTAACTCTACAAATTTAAAGTTTATGTACAATTTCATCACTTAAGATTTATAAGAGCCTGAAGGACCAGGGCAGTGACATCTCCCACTCCCACATATACCGCGAGGGCAACACTTGTGCGGATTACCTAGTTGATTGCGGTCACAGTCTACTTATGGGTGTTCGTGATTTCTTAATTTCTGATCCTTTCTAGTGTAAACTACTTGTGAAATAATTGTTAGAGTATCTCGGTACCTTGCCTACTCTTGAATGAAATCCTCTTTTTTATATATATATATATATATATATATATATATATATATATATATATATATATATATATATATATATATATATGGGGAGTTCACTCATTAAGGGTTAGGGTATAGTATCATGCCCAAAAATCATGCTAATTCGAGGTCTAGATAGCGTTTTCATACTCAAGGTATGCGGTACCCCGGATTTCACCCGGGGTACCGCATACCTTATGTACAAAAACTCTATCTAGACCTCGAATTAGCCGGATTTTTTGGCATGATACTATACCCCAACCCTTAACGAGTGAACCCTAGGTCCTAATTATCTAAATCATAAACTATAAACCCTAAGATGGTGCATTGATTTTTTTGCCTATATTTGGACGAATCATGATCGTCGATTATTGTTTCTAATTAAATTGATCTTGGGGTATAAGATTTAGAGAATTAAGACCTATATTTTGATCTTTAAGGGTTAGATTATAGTATCATGTCCAAAAGATTAATCAATTCAAGTTCTGGATAGCGTTTTCTTACTCCTGGTATGCGGTACCCCGGATTTCACCCTGAGTACCGTAGAACTCCCCATATATATATATATGATGGCGTCTTCGGTGCACTCACTTTTTTGGGTGCATTCAGTGCACCCGCTTCATAACCGTCATTATAAGCATGCGATTTATGTCAAAATGATGTCAATCATCACTTATGATGTGATGAACCATAACGCACATAAATTTGCACAAAAAAACTATTGAAAATTTACTTTAATTTGAATGATTTAAAGTTTAGAGATTTAGGGTTAGGGTTTACAATTTGGGTTTAGGGATAGAACTCAAAATTGGAGGTCTAGGGCTTAGGGTAATCTGCTAATTAGTTGTTATCATATGTTATACCATCATATTACACACTAATTCTACAAATTACAAAATTCAAAAACAGACACCTTAAGCGTAGTTTTTTAGTTGGGTGCATTGAACGCACTCATTTTTTGTGAGTGCGCCGAATTACTTTTGCCACCCTAATTACTTTTCTTTCATATTAACCACTAACTTTACAAATTGTTTCACCGTTAGTCTCCGTTAACTCCGTTAATTTTTAATGATGTGGCAAACATAACTGCTGACTGGACCATTAATTTAATGACATATCATTTTTTAAAAAAACATGTTCCCCTTCCACTCTCTCTCTCTCATCTAGAACTCTTCTCTAGTTCCCTTCCTTACAGCAGGCATTGCTGAAGGCCAACGCCAGCTAGCTGTCTCGCCATAAAACCACCATAGTTATCTTCTCCTTCTCCCTCTCTTCCCAACGCTTCCCTCTCGAGTCTCGATCCTTGTTGACACCTTTCTCCCCAACTGAAGAAGCAACTTCTCAAGTAAGAGATAGTTTTACCATCGAGATCGACCACGCATTTGGGCGAGGCATACGCAAAATTGAGGCCAAGGTCAAGGAGATAATCAATTGCGTAGTAATAAAAATCCCAATTCAAAGTCGGACATACATGAAACCGAACCCTAATTAAAAGCTGCAATTTAAACCCCCCAATGTGCCAGGCTTCAAATCGCGATGGACGACCACATTCCGGTGGCAGGTGTCGAGGTCGGAGAGAATCTGCATCATCCACCGCTTGACCTCGCCGGGGCAGATCCCTCCTTCTTCTTCCCTTCCCAGTTGACTGCCGCCAAGTCGATCCTAAGGAATTCAAGGACGAGAACATTGGGGCTGTCCGATCGACCGACTTTCCTGCGGCAATCGGCCGCCTCCCCTGCGGCGGCCTTACGTCCACCTCCCCTGCCCGGAACCTTCTTTCTCTACCCTTGTCCGTGGTTTCCCTGTCCGATCTGCGTCTCCCCTGGCCGATCGAGACCGACGTCGGTGCCTCTAGAAGTGAAGAAAACAAGCACACACGAAGAGAGAGAACGACAAACCCCTTCTTTTTTTGCCCGATCTGTTTCTAGGGAAAAGTTAATCTGCTAACTTGAAAATTCGTTAGCAGATACTAACTGATATCCAAAATACGTGAATTAGTATCCAAGTACTAAAATATCTAGAAAACACAAACTAGTATTCAAAGTTGGCTAACTGATATCCACCATGAATCAACTATTATCCCAAATTCACAAACTAATATCTAAACAACACAGAATAGTATCCATACATAACATAAATAGTATCCATACAACACATAAGAGTATCCAGATAACACATAAGAGTATCCATATTGAATACTAATTGGTTGGTTGTGGATATTAGTTGGTATCTGCTATCTGGATACTAGTTTGTGATGTTTTGAATACTAGTCTGTGCTATCTAGATACTCAACAGACTTGGATATTAGTTCATACATTTTGGATATTAGCTAGTATATACTAACGAATTTTCTAGTTAGCAGAATAACTAGGCTGCTGTTTCTTTACTTGGTCTCACTAAAGTCAAAAACTTTTGTCAATAAAAATAAAAGTAAAGTAAAATGAAATACAGAAAGCGGGTCTCTTAAATTGTTGGGTATGTGGCTGACTAGGCAGTCAAAATTACATGTTTCAGCCTCTGTCAGCTCCATCAACATTTTCGTTTGCCACGTCATAAAAAAATATGACAATGTTAACGGAGTTTGACGGAGATTATCAGGGAGTGACCAATGGTGAAACGAATCGTAAAGTTAGTGGCTAATATGAAAGAAAAGTAATTCAGGTGGCAAACGAGAAAGATTTATATAATTTGAGTGACAATTTAGCCTATATATAAGAATATAACCAAACAATGGTTTCTTGATTTCCAAACAAATTAACAAACAACCCATCAATGAGAATACCAAAAACTAGTGGTATGGTAACGAACAAAAATTTGATTTAGTGATAATATCACTAGCTAAAAATCTAGAGGTCTCACATTCGAATCCCTTAAATACAGTGCTGTCAAAGCCGAACCGAGCCGGCCGGCCGGACCGCCAAAGCCGCCGCCCGGCCGTAAAACCGGCTCGGATCAGCTATTTAACCGCCACGATTTTATGCAGCGGCCGACGAGCGGCCGAAGCGGTTAACCGCTTAAGTCGGTCGCGCGGTTCGGCCGTTTGGTTTTCCCTAAAAAAAAAAAGGCCAATCGTGGAATGGGGCTGCCAAACAAAACCCTAACTTTCATTTTATTTCTTCATCTTCGACCTAGAAGTAGAACAGACGACAGAGGGAGAGCGGCGCCACCTTGCCGCCGTCAACCATCGCCCCAGCGCTTCCGTCCCCGTCGCCGCAATTACTGGGTATTTGATTAGTGGTGGATCTAGTAGTCGTTTGTCTGATCTTGACGTGATTAGCGTAGATTTTGAGATTTGCTGATAGGGGCAGCTAGTTTGCTTACGGAATGGACTGCTGGGGGATTAATCGATTAGATACCGATGACTGTTGTGGTGGTTTACCATGATTAAGAAGTGACTACTATTTATACAGATGACTGTTTATTAGGTACCGGTTCTCAAACGGTCTAATGCCGGCTGGACCACTAATGACCGAGCCGTTCACATTACCGGGTCATACTCCGGCTCGGCTTTGACACCATTGCTTAAATAGTACCTTAATAGTAGGGGGGAAAACCTATACCATTATCCAAAACTAGTGGTATGGTATATCAAAATTCGTTGAAGGGCTTTGAGTGATTCGTCTAGAATCCATACAAAAGGCCCAAGGCCTACAAGTCATATCAAAAGCCCAAGTTTCTCTAATCTTCTCATGTTGACCCAAACCTAACAGCCCAAACATATGAAAACACCTTTCCTTCCCCCAAAGGCCCAACAACAGATAATATCAACGTGAGGATAATTATGTAATCTCCCGCTTCTTCCTCCCTATCCCTAAGCCCGCTGACCGAGGGCCGCAACGGCGGCTCTGTAAGGTAAAGTGGGATGTGGTGGGCCCGACCTGTGGGTCGCGATTCGTGGAACGTGCGGTGCCAGAGAGTTCCCGTGTGTTGTGGTGGGCCTTTGGGCTGAAAGGTCCATCAACTTAACTGATTTATTAAAACTGCTTTACCCGTCAATTTACTTTATTAATGGATTGTCTAATCATGATCCACACTCAGGAATCAGGTAAGACCCACAAGTACATTACACAAACACAACTTGTTCTTCCACTCCTTCCTGCTGATTCTCACTCATCCCAATTCCCATCCTTCTCAAAACTATGGATTACTTCGAATATACCTTCTTTTTAACCTTTGATTAGTTAATTAATGTTTGTGGATCCAAATTTGTAGGTGGATGATTGTACTTAATATCATAATCAAACTTAATATTTGAATAAAATCATGTAAAATGGACAAACCAAATCACTACTGATCACAAGGCACACCTTGTTGCCGAGTGATTTAACAACTTGCCAACTAGCTCTTCGGGTCGACGACTTATTACCTTGATATAGGTTTTGTTAACAAACAGTATGATTTGTTGGCTCACATACACCCTCAGCGATGAACGTTAGAGCAGATCATCCCAATGTGTTTTGCACCAACAACTTCCTGCGTCTGAAGTTATGCATCAGAATCGTTCAACTCGATCGATCATCCCCTTGATTATACGACCTTGGATTGGTAGGACATGGACTAATTAAAGATCATTGTGTACATATGTGTTATTAAAATGCGTAGTGCTTGATTAGGTTTAATTTTCAAAGGTGGTGGTGAAAGGAGGAGTGGGGATAGTAAAGCATAAGGTGGGTTATGGTTATCAGTACTGTTGGTAATGGATTGATGCCTTTATTCTCCCATCAATATCATCTTCCCCTCCCTGTTCTTTTACTCCTTTTCGATTTCATTTGTCATTGTCATATTTCAAGGAAAATTATTCAATTTTAATATCAAATAAATGCTGGATCAACATTGTTTAGAAGAAGTTATCAATCATCGAGTTTAATTTTATCGTGATCATTTGGTATTAAATTTAAAGTTTTAATACAAAATCACTGATTCTCATATTAAATCTGATCCCTTATCCAATAATAAAAATAAGATTAAGGGTTAAGACTTAAGAGAACAAATATGTCAAAAACAATACTTACCTATCATGCATCCAATGTTAGGTTTAGAAAGATCCAAATGAGAGGGGGCGAAATAATGAATCTGACAAAGACATTTGCCCTTCTAGCTCTTACTGATCGAAGATATCAATGAAACAAAACAATAATTATTGCTTGTAGATAGACCTCAAACCGTACTACTCTTCGTTCTTTTCAAGCTGTGAAATCCAACTATAGTTAGTAAAATACAGTACGAGTAAGTTACGTCTAATTAAAATAGGTGTGGTTGTTTTATTTCTGTCTCTAAATTAATGATACACTTAATAAAATATATTAATTCACTATCACTTGCTTATTTTCGATTTGTACATGGAAGTGAAGAAGCAGAAGAGAGGTGGGGAAAAAGCCTAATTAGGATATGATTACGATAATGGAGCCAGGGGTCATGTCGTTTTCTTATGGTAGGGTTGCCCTCCCCTGCCTTCCAAACACTTCTTTCATTTTTTGTTTTTATTTAAATATATTTATGATGCGATTTTATCTGCATTACAAGGTGTTAATCTGCAGTAGGGAAGAAGGGTTGTTTTCTTAGTTCTCAATCACTCACTTTTCCCCCCCAGGAATTTGCAGCCCCCACGCTTCCTCTCCAATCCTTATCCACCATGGAATGGAATTATGTCGAAAAAAAAGCTGTCAATAATACGACGTCGACGAAGACAAAGGCTTGGGAGGAAGAGAGGTGTCACCCTAAAGCAGAAGCCTCAGTCAGACATAGGGCGCCCCACTCCCTCGATAGTAAGCTAATACCTAATATCACCTAATCTCATCATGGTAACTCTCTGACGCATTTATACTTGATCGTCAAAATTCTCAACGAACCTCAAACCAAAAGGCCAAAACAAAACCAAACCGGATCGAGGTCAAGGGTCGGATAACGAGTATGCAGAGTTAGCAGCAGCATTCATTGGCACTACAGATAGCAATAGATCATAATAAGTCCTGACCAGTACAGGATCAACAAACAGCAACCATTCCTAGCACAACATCAAAAGAAACCACAATTAGTCCTCCTAATTCACCACAAACATCATTAATACCATAGCAACATCACATTCTAACCTAATCCATCGATTCCCAATAAGACAATTGACACCTAACCAAGCTGTGAAATATCATTCACTTCTTTCCTGTACAAAGACTACTTGGTGTTACTTGTTACACAAGTGTACATGTACAGAGGAGTATCCCATAAGCTTTTACACAAAGCTTCCTGTGTTGGTATACACATCAACCAAACATCTATACCTGCATTATACATATATACAGTTCTCAGTACTGGGTTACTTGCTACCCATCATTCCTACAATACCCTAGTAACTTATATCACAAAAGGGAAAAGAGACTGCATATATAAGACTGACCACCAGCTCATAATTATCAGAGCATCATCACTACTACCCTTGCTAGCTGAATATATTATATACAACCCAGACAGCAAAACTATACCAACTCCTACCGTATGTATTTATCTGTGTATAAGGTTACTGCTTCACTACACACTACTACCAAGTGCTGCATGGAAACAACCCTCCTCCCTGTGGTTTTATCTTCCTAGCATATTGGAGGAAGGCTGTCAAAATGGGGCGCGATGAGGTATGCCCTTCCTCCTCCTGGCATTGCGATGATTGAAGATAGGGGGAGTCGATGGGGAAATGTTGGTTGCAGCTTCATCACCTGAGCTGTCTCTTCCATCGCCGCTGTTGAAAGAGTGGATGGATAGCCTGTCCATCATGCGATTGAAGAAATTCGTCCTCCGAATCTTCTTGGGAGTGGACGATTCATAGTCATCGTAGTCATCAGAGTCGAAACCTCCGAGGAAGTGATCTCTGTGGTTGTGCTTATTCAGAAGTGAGAATGTGAGGGTTCGATCTCCTCGCTTCATGGCTCCCAGCTGATAGAGCAGGATAGGTACCACATTTCATTATTTAGCATGGGAAGAAGAACAATCTGAAGATGAATCAAAAGAATGGGGAATTGATGGTGATTGGGAAATGGGAACCAACCTTGCAGCCGAGAGAGCAGAACCGGAAGGAATCGAGGAGGCTCCTGCAACATATCTCGCAAGTGTTGGTAACCCCTTTTCCTGGCCTAGGCTGCGGCCTCTCGTTCAAGAACACAATCTTGGCACTGTTGATAATGTAGGTCTGGACGCAGGCAATGTCTATGTACTTCTGTATCTCGTTCACTCTCACCACGTTATGGTAAGAAGATCGTCGAATCTGCAGGAGCAAATAGCAAGGGGGAAAAAGAACCACCCCACACCCATTAGTTCTACAATCAATCAAATCCCCAAAGAAAGGGTAGAACACATTATCATCAATTCATCACCAAACCTGAACAATACGGTGGTCTCTGTGATTGATCAAACAATACGAGCAGAGAGCACTCCCGGTACAGTCCAAACAGAACATGTTGCACTCGCTCTTGTTGGAATCGCCATGGAAAGGGCAGGGGTGGAAGTAGCTCGCTCTCAGCATTGGTTTCAACCACGCCGGCCCTAGGTCCCTGTGGCCGCCGCCGCCGCCGGCCATTTGGTGGTCGATTGGACTCACCTGCAACAAGAACAAAAAACATCAAAACCGCCACAGTCAAATTTCAGCACTACACTACATCCCACAAACAATGAAAGAAACGAACTCAAACCCTATACAGGACTGAGACGAAAACAGAGCCCAAGATCAGAAATGAAAAGGGGAAGTAATACAAACCATGAACGAAGGCGGGAATATCTTCGATTTCTCAATGACCAGTAGTAGCAGCTACGATCTACAAGCCCTGAGAGAGGAGTAGATGAAATGGACACACAACCCAAATGAGAAAATTACAGAGGAAACCAAGCAGCAGCTGAAAAAGGGTACAATCAAAATCAGCAACAAACAGAAAAGGGTATCCAAATGAAAAGCAGGAAGAAAGAGAACCTTCAACAGGAAGAAGTCGGCCGCAACGAAAAGGCTGCGACAATAATGGCGCAATGGGAAGAAGAAGAAGAGAAAAGGATATGGCAGGCAGGGGAAGAGGCAGAGTAAGAAGAAAAGGAGCGAAACAGGATAGACGCAGCAGTAGTAGTGTATTGTCACAGTTTCCAGAAACCAAATTCTTATGCAAGAAAGAAAGTAAATAAAAAAAATCTTTTTCCTCCTTTTATTATTTAATTTTTCCTCTCTTGGCTGCCGATTGATGTTACAAAGGCAGAAATAAAGTCGCATTTTTTTAATTAAGGCGGTCGCCGAAACAACGAACCAGCAAAGCGTCCCCACAAAATGAGAACCCCTAAAAATGCCCCCATCTTCACTTAAATAAAATAAAATTAAAAAAAAAGAGTAGTTTTTGGAATGAATAAAAATGGAAACGTGCCACCTCCGACCACCGCTGATATCATCGGACGGACAGTAATTAAGGATAGACTTGACACTAAGCAGAATGCTTCTATCCCAGAAGATTGACAAATTTCCACCCTTGGAAACAACGACCTTCCTTGCAGAAATCAGAATCACGTCACGGTAGTTATTATTATTATTAATTGATTTCACAAGTTTACCAAGTTAACTTGCTGGGCAAGTCAGCAGTTTGTCCCTTTCTCCCCAGTTTCCATCCCTTGCCGCCGCCGGTGACAACAGACTTCGTCGACAGACTTCCACGTCACGATACCTCCTCGTTCACACGGATGGCCGCCAGGGCTTACCGTGGAAAAGAGATGACGAAGCGCCACTGGAATCAACGCTTGTCACTCTAACATTTCCTAACATCAACGTAAACATTCTTTTTTTTTTTGGTAGAATCAACGTAAACATTCTTATGTAGGACAAAGAAACAACACGTCGTTCGTTGGATAGCGTGGTTTCAACGGCGTGGCTAATTTGGCATCGGAATAAAAAATAAAAAAAGGCCATGAACCTAAGAGAGATGACAACATTCTTACTCGGCTATTGAAATGACCCGAGAGACAGAAACAGAGAGTTCATGAGTGCGACATAGAGAACAATCCACCACGTCAAACAACGAAAACCATCCAACAACCGTTTCTACTCGATTCGTTTTTTCATACAATGCAAGAACAGTGATTTTAGATGATGATGATGATGGATGGTGCCAGATTAGATCGTCAATCATCTGCCGTGGTGGCGGCGGCCAGGAGACGGGTTGGGAGACCTTGATCTAGAGCCTGATGGGGATCTCGAAATGGCCGCGGCGGCAGGCCTTCTTCCAGGTGAAGCTGCTGGCCTCCTCCAAGCTCTTTCGTCCTCCAAGCCATGAACATGTTTCCTGGAGCGGAAAATGTGGTTTGGGTGTTATTTCAACGACCAGATAAGGAAGAACGTTGACAAGGCTGAAAACCCAGCATCCACTTACTCGGTATAGCCGTTTCCCTTGTTGTCTACATTGTCAGGGTTGCCATAACCCTGTGGGGAATATGATAGCCTGTCGCGGCCGCCATCTCGTTCAGGGGGAGGAGGACCTCTGGGAGATGGAGAGCGAGATGGAGATCGAACTGGAGGGTTAGGGTGCCTCCTGCCTGGGGAAGGCGAGTAGTCTCTGCGGTTTCTTGGAGCAGGAGGAGAGTAGGACCTAAACACAAGTTGCAGAAACATGTTTATATCCCAGACAATTTGTTCAATGTGCAGAGGCGAGCTATATGTGAGCACAAGAGTTGCCAACCTTGAACGGTATCTAGACCTTGATCCGTGATGGTGAGGAGAGCGTGACCGAGACAGCGAACGAGATCGAGAGCGCCCTGAAATTATTATGCCAACGATTATTTGACATGAATAAATAACTTCCCTGTGGGCGAATATCTAACACAGTGGCATGCAGCACAAGATAGACGATGCAGAAAGATTGAGAGGCAGGATTAGATTCAAACCCCAACTTTTGGGTAATACAACTAAAGAAGGTACCGGCATATATACCATAATAAGATGATCTTTCCCCGCGGCCCCCTCCCCTGCAAGATGTTTCGAAACTTGGATGAATCAGACAGAATACCACTTGTGAAAAAGTAATATGCTTGCAGGAGATCGTGGTTACCTAGTCCGAGTTCTATGTCGCATATCCTCTGGCCTTTTCCTGGACTCTGCTGCAACCACAACAGTAATCTCCCTGCCAGCAAATATTTGTCCATTCATGCGACGCTGAGCTTCAAGGGAATCATATGAATCCACAAATTGCACAAATGCAAAGCCTCTGGGTTCCCTATGAAAAGAGCAACAAAATATAATTATAAGGCTAGAGAGTCGATGCACAACCAAGCAAGATTTATCTAATGATGATAAGTGAACTTCATGGAATGAGATTCCTAATCCATAACTCAAGCATTTAGTTGTTAGTATACCTTTCTTCTGCCTCCAGTGCACTTACAAATATGATGACACTGAACTCACATAAAAGCAGGATAGTGGCTGACCTCTTCCTTAAAAGTCAAGTACCAAAGCCAACTTGAAAAGATGCAAGTCACTGGTATTTTCTTCAAATGCTGGTAAAATAAGATGGACTTCGACCAACTTGAAAAGATGCAAGTCACTGGTATTTTCTTCAAATACTGGTAAATACATGATGACCTGGCCTTCGACCAATGTTGCCAATCTAAATCTCTTCAAGTCGTCTTCAGACGGCCAAGAATAAATCCTCTTTGCTCATCAAACCTCTATTGTTTGGTAATTACAAAATTTCTCTTCATAAAGGCACATTCTTCATTTCGACATTATCTTGAGTTGAGACTTGAGACCAATATGTTAGGTAATGTTTAACAGAAGGTCTTCAACATTTGTGGGGCTTGGTCTTGATTTTACTTCAAACCAACAACCCCCCTGACAAACCATTTAAAATCCAGTGCACCATGAAAATGAAAATAATGAGCAAAATCATTGCTTCAAGAAATTTTCATGAGTAGTACACGCATAAGAGATGCAAGAAACTGCCTACAGCAGTCCAACAATGATCAAAAGCATCCACCCACTACTAACATTGCATGTGAGAGTTTTCGTAGTTTATTACTCAACACCAGACTTGACACCGACTAGCTTGCATGACCAAAAATTATATGCATCCCCGTAGGATTGATCCAAATCCAGCTAATTACCAGGAGTAATTTTTATAACTGTTTTCAACTTTGTTTTGAACGATTTTAACAGATTGTTGTTGGTTCTCTGACTCAGAACATGCTACCCCATGGATTTACTTAGTTGACCTTTCCTCTATCCGTTAAGATGATAAAATAAACGAACCATTTAAACCTGTGTGCAATGGATCCAACTGAGAGAGAAAACCAGCAAAAAACCAGCAATGTCACCATCGTAAAAACTCACCCTGTGTGAAAGTCCTTTGGAATGTAAACATCCCTTAGAGCCCCAAAACGCTGAAATGCAGCCTTAAGCTCTTCTTGGCTGCAAAACACCAAACAACTCCAACAAATGAGCAAAATGACTCTCAAACAAGGGCTCCAACAATCATTAGCTCGAAAGTAAAACTCACCCACAATCAAGAGGAATGTTACGGACCAAGAGGCTGCCTTGGTTGTCCTTTCGCCTACCATAGCCTCCACCTCCACCGCCACCGCCACCGCCACCGCCTCCTCCACCACCATAACCTCTCCTGGGTGGACTCCTCGGTCGACCTCCATATGCCCTCCTTGGAGGGCTATAGTACTGCGGGCTGTACCTCCTCATAAGACCACCTAGCCATTAGATTACCAAGATTCATATTAGCCCACCAGATACCCAGCAATAGTTCGCTTCATAGAAAGCTTTCCCACACTGGCAAAAATGAAAACAGAGCATCGATCTGGTATTCGGAGTACAATAGCTCATCCGAGAGTTCTATTTCAGCAGCGAACCGACGAGCTAGGGCCTCGAACATGTTTTGGCCAAGCAGCTGATTACAGCGAAGCCTTCGTAAATTCAGAGATACCTGTAGACTTGTAATGAAGGCTGCAACGATTCCTGGAGCACGAGGCGCGCCGACGAAACTACTTCGGTGTTCTTCTTCTTCGTCTTCCTTTTTCTACCTTCGATTTTGATCCCCTTCCCGACTGACTTCGAGAGCAGGCGAAACTGAAATGTTGCTGTCTAATGGCGGTCGGGGGAACTGATTGAAACGGTTGTTTTAAACCCTAGGTTTTGAACTTGGATCCGATATTGGGCTGGGCCGTCTCGTTTCTATCGACAGATGCAAACTTTGTACGAGAGCCGAATTTTGTCTGGGCTTTGGCTTCAATTGTCTGATGGGTCCAACTAGTTGGCCCTTTCAGTTGTAGGGGATGGGTCAGATTGGATCAGGTTTCGCCGAATCCAAACTAGCGAATACATTCGCAAACAAAAATTCAGCAACATACATATTAATTCATGGTGGCTACTTCGGTGCAATCACTTTTTTTAGTGCATTCATTGCATCCACCTCTAAAAGTGGTCATAATAAATTAAATTTTGAAATTTAATGAGTTGCATTAGTCTAAGATGATGATATAACACAACATCACAACTAATCAACCCATTACCCTAACCTATTAACCTTCAATTTTGAATCTCAACCCAAAATCCCAAATTGTAAACCCTAACCTTAACCCTAAATTCTTAAACCCTGAATCATTCAAATTAAAGTGAATCTTGAATGATTTTTGTACAAATTCATATGGTTCTTGTTCATCATACCACAAGTGATGATTGAAATCGTTTTCACATGAATTACATGCTCAGAATGACGATTATGAGGCGGGTGCATTGAATGCACCCAAAAAAGTGAGTGCATTCTGGTGGAAGACATGTTATGGGACTAAATGATTTCATTGCCTCGGGCCCGACTGTGAATTTCAGTCTCTGGTGGAAGACATGTTATGCTTTCTGAGCACCCCCAAACCCATATTATCCTCTACGTTTGTGTAGTATGGAGAATCTGGAAGTCTCGAAATAAGGTGGTGTTTGAGCATTTTCAGCCTCATGCCCAGTCTCTAGCGCGTCAATGTTTTTTCCAAGTCCGTGAAGTTTCCTCCTCTCTGCCCTTAGTGCCTACCCCTCCCCCCCACCCTCAAGGTCTCGCCTCCCCTCCTGGATCCCCCCTCCTGATGGCTTCCGGAAGATCAATTTCATTGCGGCGGTTCGTGCTCCAGGGTGCTCGTCTGGTCTTGTGGTTCGTGGTACAGACGGGCATGTGGATTTGGCAGTAGGATTTCAGCACCTCTACATTGCTGACCCTTACCTCGCAGAGCTTCTGGCAGCAAGGGACGCCATCGCCCACTTGGTCTCCAAAGGCCTTCCTCGTGTCATCATCGAAGGAGATTCAGAAGTGGTTATCCGCCAGCTTCATCAGGGAATTTCTTCAGATTCCATTGGAGGTCCGGTGCTTCGGGATTGTCTCCTGCTCCTGTCTTCAGTTTCTGGCTCCTTAGAGTTTAGTGCAGTTCCCCGGTCTGCTAACAGGGCTGCCCATAGAGTGGCGCAGAAAGCCCTGTTACTTTCTCCTCTTGAGCTTTGTTCCTTCGACTTTGTTGGTTGGCTTCACTAATGTATTTGGTCGGGAGGGTTTTGGGTAGATTGTATAGTTCTCTCTATTTGACATTTCTTGGAAAAAAAAAAAAGACATAACCTTAATTCACATGATCACTCACATAGTCACATTCCTGTATGGTTAAATAACATATTTGGTCGTTGAGATTACTAATTTTGCTTCATGTTTGTCACTTAATTTTTTTTATTCTGTTTGATATGATTCCAAATGGCCAACTCTACACGTTTTTATTACTTGCCGAAGAAGCTATCAAAGTTGGGAAGAAGAAGCGCAGAATTTGGCTGTGTCATTTTCCGAGTTCATGGTACCTACTTTGGAGGCATGGTTCTCTCAATTAGCTTGGTGGGAATTCAAGTTTAGGTGCTTGTTTTAAAGATAAAGTTGTCATCTTCCAATGATATACTTTTTAGATCCAGGAGAAGTCATTAAGGTTGTTTTCCAAGGCCTCAAAGTTGCTACCTCAAAACTGGAAAACT